>ULGR01000005.1:0-632675 GCA_900519005.1 Yarrowia phangngaensis
ACAAAAAATGGGAAGATGACGCAATAAGAGCAGACAAAAGAAAGATGAGAGAGGCACTAGCACGACAAAAAGAAGAAGAAGAAAGATTGAAAGAAAACAAAAACAAAGAATAACCTGCTTCCGAGAACACGAATATAACCTGTTAACCAGTTCGCCAGTTACAACCTCAAGTCGATCAAATTTCCAGTGACAACACCAAACTAAGATCAGTTTTCAAGTGACAACACCAAATTAGGCACAGTCTACTAGTAGACTTACTTCAATTACTTAGAATTATTTCATATTTATGTTAAAGTCAATTGAATGTATGAGAAAAAAAAAAGCCGATCAATTTTCCAGTGACAACACCAAACTAAGACCAGTTTTCCAGTGACAACACCAAATTAGGCACAGTCTACTAGTAGACTTACTTCAATTACTTAGAATTATTTCATATTATGTTATAGTCAATTGAATGTTTGAGAAAAAAAATCATGAGAAAAAAAAACCAAACAACAAAGAGCGAAAGTTGAAAGCGGTGCTAAAAATAAAAATAAAAAATGAGCAACGAGGAAGATAAATCAAACGACAACATAAACAAGAATGACCTGCCCACGAAGAGGGATAATAATACTCAAAACCGGACATTACTAACTCGAATCTGACTAGCTTAAGTTAAGTAAAAAACCTATACTGAAGTCGTCGGATTCCTAATATAATGAGACAATTGTCTAACACTCTTAGTCTTTGAAATTGACTTATTCGAAAAAGTCCCAAATACATAAGGGGCACGATGCACGTTTCAAATCAAGCCATTAGTCCTTAACCGAATAGTACTAACAATAGATCTTCTTATACGTATGGCCTCATAAGAGCTGCTAAGCCTGGGCATGTTAACTTTGTCAGTAAGAAGTCTTGCTACATCGTGTGATGTCAAGTGTTGTTTGTACTGAGAAGATCTCCCTATAGAAGATGGACCCCATCATGGGAAGTCACCTCAGATCTTCCTAGTGATGCTGAATATTCGTTTCCTATACAATTAGACGATTGAATAAAAAAATTCTCAACGACAGTTGATTATCTGCTGGGTGAGTTTCTACTAGTCCTAACCAATGACTGGAGAAGCCTGGAGAGAACTTTCCTCGTCGGAGATTTCCACGACTTCAGGTTCTTTAGCGGAGGTAGGCCTTGAGTCTCCTTCATAAGAAGACAGTACGTCAGCTAGAGGGTTGGCTAGGGAGTCAGCTAGATCATACACTGAGGGTTCAGTTTTCACAGCGTCATAGAGAGATCCACCCAGAGGCTCAGAGGGTTCAGTGATAGCGGTTTCCGTTTCAGCAGGTTTAGACGCTCGTTGCCATCGACCTGGAGTAGAGTGGGTGGGTTCAGCAGGCGTAACTTCAATAGTGGGAGCTTCAGGAGTTTCGGGGGTAATTTCTGTAGGAGAAACCTTAGCTTTAGTTGGAGTATCGTTCGCTCGATTGGGAGTCTCGTAGTTGCCTCGAACTGGGGTGTCCCGGCTTATTCTGGTAGGAGTACCACGACTCGTTCGAGGAGTGTCACTCAATCTTGAGTCTAGGTCACTTGCTCTAGGTGTGTCACTAGATCTTGTTGAATCAGAACGATGCCGAGCTGGAGAAAGAGCAACAGAGACGGGAATCCCAGACGAATCATCCATATACCTTCTTGGAGAAGTGTTTCTAGACCGTGTAATCGTCTCTAGCGCTTGCTGGCGAGCTTCAGCTAGAGCTTTTCTGTTTTGCTCAGAAGCTACTCTTTCACGGTTCTTCTTGTTGCGTAAAGTTGTGAATTTCGCATCCAAGCTCTCAAACAGACTTTCTCCGTCTTCAACAAGGTCTCTGAGAAATTTGGAACCATGGGTCGAGTTCATCGTAGTTGAATTTTGAGTCCACGGACGAACTATCACTCTAGCCAAGTCCGCGTAAACGAAAGAGATGTCCTCCTCAGAGAGTTTCGCTTCAGAGAAGAATAGTTTCAAATGCTGAATAATTGCATGAAGAGTATCAAAATTGATCTGGGGTAGTTGTGATAAAGTTGATTCCATTTGACTCTTGGACTCAGAAGCATAGACTCCGCGAATAAGATCATAAATATTGCATGAGACCACGGAATCGGGAAGCTCCAATAAATATAATTTCAGTAGAGCCACAATTTCACAAGATTTAAGACTTTCTAGTCGTCGTGGTTCAAGCTTGGAAACTGTATCAACAAGACGCTTCAATTGATGTGTTTCTTTGAACGACACTTCTGATTTCCAAACTTTAGACAAGTCGTCTTCATTTTTGTAACACTCTTCCAATCGGGTTAGAAGAACTTTAACAAACAATGGAATTTGTTTAACGTTGTCTTGGCCCTCTTGGTCACCTTGTTTACCTTCTTCTTGACCTTCTTGATCACCACCATTTTCTTCGTCACGGTGACGCGCCTGTCGCTCCAGCTCAACCCCAAAAAACTCATCACTCATTTTCTCCTCATACCCTCGATACGCCATCGGGTTAGGGCTGAAGTGCCCAGTCTTATACCTTTCCACGATATACCTGATATCTTTGTTTGGCTGGATGGATTCATGATAAACAGCGAGTCTACTGGCTGTAGTCTGTGTACCAACCATTCCTTTTGAAATAGCTTGTCCAAAATCCTGCATGACTTTTTTCAGAGCTGCTAGTCGGCCCAGTTCGCATTTTTCGAAGAACCCCAAAACTTCCAAAATAGTTTCTTCCAGTTCGAAACGGAGTCGTTCAAGGTGTTCAACTTCCTCCTTGTATCGCTGTTCGAGTAGCAGTATTTCCGATTTCAGCTGGATTGGGTCAACAGACGGTTGGTTTCTCAACTTGGCAATGTACCCAGTTATAGCAGACGAGGAAGATAAACTTGAGATGCTTGAAATCGAAGTCCGATTCGACTGTTTAAGCTCATCTACTAAATCCTGCCATTGGTAATGAAGTGTAGAAGAATTGGCAAACCGGTTTCCAACCTGTCCCACTAGTCGAATATACCCGTGTGTCAATAAGTCCTGTCCGAATTTTTCAGCCGATGCGATATTGGGCATATCTAGGTTTTTGCGAAGCCACATTACGATTTGGTCACCAGTAGAGACTCGTTTATAAGTTCCTAAAATAGGCACTTTAAATGACGACAACGGGATCTCATTCAGCATGTCCGTGAAAATCATTCTAAGAGCTGATTCAGAGTATTTTTTGCCTCCCAGAGTTACAGAAGAATCGCTGGAGATCGGTTCAGTCGCTTCATTGGGAACAGCACTTTCGTTCAAAGTCATGGCAACACTTTCCTGGGTCAAATCTTCCAAAGAAGCACATTTGGAAAAATACATCCTTTGAACCGACTTTGTAGCAACCAATTGCTTATCGTAGGCTTTTTGACGAGCCACAAAGCCATCCCAAGCTGTAGTTACTCTCAATTTATGTTCTTCAGCCCATTGAGAAAAAGGAGAACGAACATTCTTGTCCAAAGCCGAAGCTACTCTGTAATGAGCGTATCCTTCTTCAGACATATCCAAAATCATTCCTTCGTATGCTTGTTTCAAAGTAGCACCTTCGTCTCGACCAAATCCATTTTTAGAACCATAATGATTACTCCTTAATCCCTGAAGACGCTGGCCATACCCCTCTTCAATGGTGATGCGAGAAGCCACCAAATTCAGCACCTCCTGGTTCTCATGAATACCTTGCTGTAATTTATCATAGACGGTCTGGACTCCGCCTATGTAATCCTTCGTCCAAAACGAGTCCTGAAATGACATGTGTGAGTTGGCGTAGAGGATAGAGTTTACGTTAGGTATGATAAATACCCACACCTGATGACTAATCTGTTAATAAGTTGCTATTATGATTAGACTATAATCTGCGTAAGTAAGCAGCAGCAATTGAATTTGATCTGCCAATTTACCCTGATCTATACTTATTTTTCCGAATATGGGTATATGCAAGAGTGTTTGTTTCACTTGACTGGTCAGATTACAAGAAACTCTATTTTTAGTTGACCAGAAAAAATAAAGTTTCAGTAATAACACGAATACGATTAAGATTAAGCTTCAGTTAATTGTGTGGTTCAGTTGAGTATAGAACATCATTACCCTAACCCATGAATACAAATTCGCCAGGAGATCAGTCATAGCCAAAATGATATATATAAACGATTCATTAGCCGCTTGGAGAACTCTCATACATTTTTGTGATTAACTAATGCCAGACTTAGAACCATACCTGAACAAAGAGCTTTACAACAGGAGATGAAGACGAATCTCTGTCTCTACGTTTTATTGAGTAACTCATTTCACTGGGGAGATACAGGGAGGACCCGCCTGATACCTATTCCTGTCTCATCTTAAAAAACTTTTGTTGGTGATTCGGAGCATCTTTAGCCGGATTTCGAAAAGAAGAAACAATTGTCCTCAAGTATCTATGCGTAGTACGGAGCTAGCCACGAATTATTGGTTTGCCAAAGGCTTGTCTCAACTTTCTAACTTTCTGCAGAATCTAATAAACAAATAAATCCCATTTCCAACATCACCACCACATTACCAAATTTCCCATTGTAATTATAGAGATATGTTCGTGCGGGTTATGAGATCTAGCAATGTTAACAAGCCTTAGATGACTGATTCGAACAAACATGTGGAAAGCCAACGGATAGAAGAAAAATATTTGGTTCACAGAACATGAAAACTGTTGGCTCAAAAAACTACTAGTATTGATAGATTGGTGTATGTGATTTCCCAATATGGTAACTGTCACTATTATGAGATTTGATACTTTGAGCTCGATTAATTTGGAACCGAAGAGGTTTGTCTAGTTAACAAGGTTGGACAAGTTACAAGCAGTTGATGGATCGGAAAATACTTAGTGGACCATGGAAAGAATTATTCATAATTTCGTTGATAGCTATAAGGATATGACAAATTCAAATATCAAAACTCTTAAAACACTTGCTACTCTTTCAGTAACCCCATATGCATTTATGCCAACCCTTCAATTGACAGGACTTTTCAGCATGCTACTCTATGAACACTTAAGATTTAATAGCACCCTTCTGTCAAACTTGGTTTTGTACAGCTCAATCAACAATTAGCTATGTAAAATATAAATCGCCAGATAGATCAAACTTGATCTAAAATACAATTCCACATACTCATAACCTGTAGCCTACTAAGCACATATTTACTGTGGTGAAACTTTATCTGAAAAACATACCTTTACTTACCACAACGACATGCCACCTAAGAAAAAAAACCAAAAGCCTCAGAAGTCGGCTATTGATAAAGACTTCCGACTCCAGGCGGTTATTCTTGCAGACTCTTATCAGGCTAGATTCCAACCTCTTACCAAGAATTATCCTCGATGTCTTCTTCCTTTAGCCAACACTCCTTTGTTAGAGTATACATTCGAGTTTCTTGCTAAAGCAGGAGTCTGTGAGGTTTTCCTGATGTGCTGTTCCCACGCCGACAAGATTGAAGAATACATTGAAAAATCCAAGTGGAGTGGATCTCATTCACCTTTTGAGATCCATACCAAAAAGTTGACAGAGAGTATGTCTGTAGGAGATGCTATTCGAGATTTGGATGGTACAGGTTTGATTACTTCTGATTTCTTGCTTGTTTCTGGCGATGTGGTCTCCAACATCGACTTTACTCCTGTTCTGGAAGCCCATTTGCAGCGAAAAGCAGAGGATAAGAATTCCATGATGACTATGGTTCTTCGTCAGGCTGATGCGTTCCATAGAACCCGATCTCGAATTGAGCCTGGCCTTTTTGTGCTCAATGATAAAACTTCTGAGTGTTTACGCTACGAGGAACTGTCTCTGAATAATCCCACAGGATCTATTGATTTGGACGAGGAATTACTTAAAGGAGATACCACTGTATCAATTCGAAACGACCTCATTGATTGCCATATTGATATTTGTTCAATTGACGTTTTGGCTCAATTTACAGAGAACTTCGATTATTCCACCCTGAGATCGGACTTTGTAAAGAATATCTTGACCTCAGAAATCCTCGGCAAAAAAATTTACGCTCATATTGTCACAGACGCATATGCTGCTCGAGTCCGATCTCTACAGACTTATTCTGCTGTCACCAAAGATCTCGTTTCACGATACGCTTACCCTGTGGTTCCAGATTCCAATCTTATGGATGACCAAACCTTTAGCTACCAACTTGGACATATCTATAAAGAGCAAGGTGTCGTGCTGGCTCAATCTTGTGTCATTGGCTCTCGATGTTTGATTGGAAGAGGAACTAGTGTTGGAGAAAAGTCTTGGATCAAAGACACAGTGATTGGCCGAGATTGTAAGATTGCTGAACGAGTCAAAATGGTGGATTCGTTCTTATGGGGAAATGTGACTGTCGAGGATGATGTTCATATCGATGGGGCTCTCGTTGCTGACGGAGCTGTACTCAAAAAGGGATGTATTATTGGTCCTGGTTCCATTATTGGTCATGGTGTCACTGTTGAAGAGGGACAGAAGATTGAAGGCTCTTATTTTGTATTAGAGGATGGTGAAAGTGTCCAGTTTGATGCTGTGGACGATTCCGATTCTGACATTGACTCTGACGATGAATTTAACGCCCACGTCGGTTCTCTGGTGTATAACCTTAAAGAGCTGAATCTTTCCGACACCTCCATCAATGATCATTGCTACGAAGATGACGATCATATTCGAGCTGTTGCCCCTAAAAAGAAAACTCGAAGACGTCTTTCCTCTACAGTTTCTAACGTTTCTGACTCCCATGAAGATGAATTCCAGAAGGAGGCCATTGCATCTCTGGATAGAGCTTTCCAGGAAAACCATGAGATTGATATTGCTGCTCTGGAGCTTGGTACTCTTCGAATGTCCTCTAATGTTCCTTACGAGGAAGTTCGAGCTGCTTCTGTTAAAGCGATCAACAATTACATCACTAGAGTTCTTAATATGGGAGTTACAGACGACCATAAAGTTCCTACTCAAAAAGTCTGGGGCAAATGGGCTGAGTTGTTTGAAAAGCAGGTTTTTGAGCCTTCTGATCAGATCGATTTATTGAATATTCTTGTGAGGGATTGCTCAAGACGACCCACTGGAAATTATATTCTGTTTGCAGCTGTTCAGAGTTTGTACGATACTGATGTGCTGGATGAACAGGTGATTATCAGATGGTGGCATCAGCGGCCAAAGGAGGTTTCACCCGAGGTGGCGAGTGTGCGAGTGTTGCTGGGTAAGTGGGTTGAGTGGCTGGAGGAGGCTGAGGAGGAGTCGGAGTCGGAGTCGGAGTCGGAGTAACCCCGAGTCTGAAAAGGACAAAGTCCGACGAGGATAGCTCTGAAGATGTTTACCTTAGAGAAGTCCATCTAGGCCAACTGTGATTACAGATGTATATAATAGAAGAAAATTGCATCATGCTTGCATTCGTATTTTTTAATAAGGTTGAATGGCATCCTATTATAGTACAGTTTTAATCAAGTCCTTTCCTCAGTGAATGTCAAGATGTAAGTGAAGATACAAGGAATTCGTTCTTTTCTCTGAAAGGACTACTTTGTCAAAGATACATCTCTGCATTAATTACTGCTAACCTCCTTTAGTGAAACCATGGCCCGATGTTCTTGAGATCAGTTCTATCGAGACTCTTGAAAGACTCGACAGTCTTCAGAGTAGGATGATCAATGCACATTCCCACTCCTTTAGCTCCAATTGTGGTTTCATGCACTTCAAAGCCATGAGAAGCCATATCTTCAGAAAATGCTTTGATATTATCTTCCAGCTCGGCAATGGTTTTATCTTTAGAGCTGACAAGGGTGATTGCACATCCTCCTCCACCAGCACCAGTGAGTTTTGTTTCACCGAGATTGTGGGCAAGAGAAGCTGATCTGATAAGCTCCAATTTTGGATGCGACACACCCATTGAAACCAAAAGACCATGGTTAATTCGAACAAGATGCTGTAATTCAGTTCCAATATCTTGAAGTTTCTGGATGGAAGCTCTATCTTCCAGAACGTTGCAGGCATCCTCAGAAGTGGGTTGGGGCAGGATTCCTTCTTCCAGGTCTACATGCGATTGTTCGACAACTTTTTTACCCCGTGAAATGATTTCCATAGCTTGGTTGGAGATTTCGCCAACTGAGTCCATGATGGGGTTCATGATGGTGGGGAACTCTTTTGTGAGTACTCCGACACCCCCAACAAGGTCTGCAGTGGATCGAGAATGCTTAGTGTTGGTGAGTAGAAGCTTCATTTCGGGTATATCTACAAGCGGTACTCTTGTATTGGGTCTCTGGAACAACAGGGCTCCTCCTTGAGTAGCGACAGCATTATCAATACCCGATGGATTTCCATGGATACACATTTCACCCACAAACGACCAATCATCAACTAGAGAAGTCTGCTTTTGTGTCAGATGTTTGAAATCACGTGCAGACTTGATACTGAGTTGACCATTGAGGACAAGCAGACCCGCAGCCAAACAAACACAAATGGACGCTGAAGATCCCAGTCCTGCTCCGATAGGTAAAGTTGATCTCACAACCCAATTGGACGAATCACAGAATACAGAAGGAGGACACAGATGGATGTAAAGATACAAAAATGAAACCACTGCTGCCTGCTGAACTTTGTTGAGACTAGGTTCCTCCAAAAGCACCAAGCTTGACAAACTATCGAAGACATGCTTGTCCAGGGCTTTCGGAGTCGCCCAATTGAGATGATCCGCTTTTGTTTGTGTCCCCAGCTGGGTTAATTTATCGACTTTGATTGAGAAGTTGAGATGGATGTCTGGAAACTGTAAGGTGACAGTGGGAATCTCGGCCTTGGCAGTTTCAACTAAAAGATAAGTTCGCAGATCGATAGCTGCTGCAATAGCCGGCTTGCCAAAAACTGCAGCATGCTCTCCGAACAGAATCACCTTTCCAGGCGCTGAAATGATGTAGTCCATTGTGTATAAGGAGACAGATTAACTTTACGGAAAACTTAATCAACGTGTCACCAAAGAGTCTATTTAGTTAAAACTTTATTAAGTTACTCATACAGCTGAGCACAAAAGAAAATCCTCTATTAGCCCACAACTTTGTAAAACATGATGTTGGACCCATAAGGACACTCGTCATCAGGTGCGTTTTCGGACTTTCTATCGATAATATACTCTTCCTCGATAAGACCTCGTGCATTGAGTTTGCGCTCCATCTCCTCGCTAAAAGCAGCAAAAGAGTTGTGGTAGTTAGGAATGGCTCTTCCGAGCTTTCGGTAAATGTTTCTCAGTCTTCCAGGAAAAATCTGGACGGGTGGAGGAAGCTGGCACACTTTGACTCTATGTAGCTGAACAGCTTGAGTAGCAAGGGCTTGTCCACAGAGAAGAGCAGCACAAAAAACAACAAAAATTAGTAGTCGGGGCATGTTGATATAGATTTTTCTGTCTCAATAAATCCACCATTTTACCTATTTATACTTCCCTTTAGCTTGTTGAGGCCTACCTTCTGTGGCTCTAATCTATCTCCCTTGGGTAATTGTTAAAACATGAGATTCCAAATTGAGTCTCAATTTAAGGTAACCTGACACACTAAGGTTAGTTGACAAAGTAAAGTCGCTCTACCTAATTGTTAATAATTAAAGTTTTTCAACCACCTAACAGTACCTCGTGATTAAGTTCAGCTGCCAAGTTCATTAGCTACTTGATACAATGTCCAAGGTGGCACAGCTGGCGAAAAGACCGTTATGGTCTTCATCCGCCGCACCCCGATTTGGACAATATGCGACCGAGACAAAAACATATCATGTGCCCAACTCCTCTGTGGAGATTCCAGTCGAGGCGATCGTGGTTCCCAAAAACTTTTATAGAAATGCTGAACAGAAGACCACGGCTCAGATCTTGCAAAAGTTTGTGATCCAATCGACCTCCACCAAGAAAAAGAAGTACAAACGTCCTTTGCAGTTCAATATGGTTAATGCTGGGCAAACCAGACCATTCAGTACACAACAGTCAGTATGGGCCCAGAAGCCCGGCCAGAAGCCTCTTCCTTCAATTTTCAACAATCCCATGACTAACCGCAAACCTGCTTCGAAGCCCCAATCCTTGGATAAACCTTCGCGGGGTAACAAACCTCCTGTCAGCAGTTTCGGTTTCAATGCACTAGGCGGAAATGGTAAAACTGCCCCTAAAACTAAAAAACAGCCTCAAGGCGGAAATGCCAAGTTTGGATCACGAGATCGGGCTCCCCACACCACTGCAATTCCTGCTAAAGATGAACGAGAGCTGATTTCTGAGTTCTTGAAAAACCATACACCTGCTCTCACAAGTTACACCACACAGGCTGTTCTGGAAATCCATACTCAGCTGCAGGAGAACCCTACTCAGGATGTCATTTACGTTTCGGAAGCTGGTGATATCGCTGGTGATACAGTCAATTTTTTCACACTCATCAAAAATCCCAAGCTTGACCTGGCGAACAAAAGTCTGAAGTTGGTCAAACAGAACCCTGCTATGGTCAAAACACAATCTCTGCCGTCGTATGTGACTCCTAAATATAAATTGGATAACATGACTAAAGAGGAAAAAGCAGCTATGAAGGCAGCTTACAAGGCCCAGCGAAAGCAGGCCAAGGCCGAAGAAAAACAGAAAAAGAAGGCAGTGGAGAATAATAGAAACCTTCTCGAGATCCATTCCACTTGGTCCATCAACTTGAGGGATCTGAGACAACAAAAATTCAGAAAACTCACTGAAACCCTTAAAGAGGGTCGACCAGCAGTGGTTTCATTTGCTTCTAAAAATGTTCGTAATGCCATCGAGACAAAAAGACCCGTGGACCCTGAACTCTTGACAGCTATTGATCGTGAACGGCGGCAGCTGCTGGTCGACGAAGTCAGAGTTCTAGCTGAGGAATGTGGTGCCTCTCTCAACGTTTCGGGATCCATCGACTTATTGATGACCATGAAACTAAAACCCTAGACTGTATATATTATTAACGATTAAACGGGTTATTATTAGATAACTTAAACTGAATCAAATGCATTGGAGTATCAAAAACAACAACAGAATATTTCAAAACTGAAATCCATAGTAATAATTTCCCTCTCACAAGCGTAAGACAGAGGCTCGAAATGCTTTAATCTATAGAAAGGTTCCCAGCCAGTAGCCAACGGAAAAGAATCAAACCTAGATATTGGTTAAAATTATCTCGAATATTGTGCCAGTATCATTGTCTCAATACAATGTATAGTAAAGAAGCGCATTACATCCAGACCTTGTTGATTCTCCAACATTTTATAGATTCTTCTAAGAATAACGATCAAGATGCCATTCTAGCAATCTACGTACCAGGCATCCATACTTTTAACAATTTTATCGTGTATCGTGGACATTTTCCGCACTCTTCTCTTAGTCTAATCCTGATCATCCCATCGACAGTTGATCTAAAAATAAACCAAATAAACACCTCCAGACAAAGGGCTATACCCTTTGTTTCTAGCTTTACCTAAACTCGAAATCCCCGCAAAGGGCATTCCGAAAGCCATTACTGTGGGGAAACCACGGATATCAACAACTCCCATAGTCGAGGCAAACTGGGAAGCCGAATACTGTCGGTTTCCTTGAACTCCCACCTCCACAGCTTCCCACGTATTTAAATCAAGTCGCCACACCGCTCCACGATTGTTATATGCAAATGGGGATCCTATATAAATATAAGGAGAAGGTGACGGCACAAGATTATCCTGCCAAGTTAAGGGCCGAATAGCAGACGTTCCAAAACGAGAAAAAGGTTCACACATATTGTTGAGAGTTTTAATAGAGTGTATCTTGGTAACGGGAGCAGCCATCCCATCTTTCTCTTCGAAAATATAAATGACACCAGATTGAGGGCAAGAAGAAGATTCTGATTCTGCACTGCTTCCTATAAGGATGAGTCCAGATTCAGGTACAGTCTGTATAAAATCTCCACCAAACGAGGAATGTTTTCCATCTTTATCTCCCCTAAGAATATAACTGACTTTGTCTTCTTTGTAAGCCACAACAGATGAGGTTCCAGGGACTCCAACAAGAAGGGTATCGTTTAATGAAGCCAAAGAAGAGCCAAATAGCTCATATCCAACTTCAATTTCGGCTATGGTATCGTCATTCTGTCGGTTTTGTCTATTGAGAACACTTTCTGGCGGGGTTAAAGTATGATCAACAAATTGATTATACTTCGCAGTAGCTGGAAGTCCCACTTTGAGAGAACTAGTAATCTTATCCAGTGACAATAATTCTACTTTTCCGGTTTGAGGTCTTCCATCTACACCTGCACGAGGACTCCCCACTGCCAAATATTTGCTTGTCACCAATAAGGTATCTCCGAGTTGCTTTGATGGACCATATTCTTGAAGAATGTCGTCATCTTTGAGAACTAATATTTTGCGGCCCTTGTAATAAAAAACGAGCTTATTTCTGCCAGGAGAAGAAACAACAACAATATCGTTGGGTAGAAACGGAACTTTCAAAGACGCTAAAGCAGCACCAAATCGTGGGGGACCAGAATACGTTGAGGAAAACGATTCTATTTCTTCATCGTCCAATAATCTGACGGTTTCTGACACCTTAACGTCTCCTCGAAATTGATCTAACGCCATAATGTACACTGATCCAACACCATCTTCAAATGGAGCAGAAACGGCCATCCAAGTTTCTTTGTTGCCATCATATTCTCCCAGATGAATTTTTGATCCGAAATAGGAGCCGTGCTGCATAGGGGACACAAAAATCTCGCTTTGAGAATCGGTATTCAAAGCTGTAACTGTGAAAGCTTCAGGCAACATGGCCAACACTGTTTGTTTAACTAAACCAAGAGCATCCTTGACTTTGTGGAATTTGGTAATAAGCTTTTGTGTCGATGGAAGTACTCCCTGAGAAATTACTTCAGTTTCTCTAGATTTAGCGAGAAAAGCCTCACAAACTTTCCATGACTCTTCCTTTGTAATTTTATCTTTAGAACTGAACCACGAAGCAAATCTACCAATACAATGCTCTATGGTTGCAGCAAGCTCCTGAATTCCTCCAAGAAAATAAGTTTCCAGCTCTGAGAACAAAACTGGACTCAAAGCAGCATATCGACGGAATCCAGCACCTGATAACCGCTTTTCCGCCTTTATAGCTGCTTTCCCATGCATCATACAATACTCTATTTCTGGTTTAGAAACAAAAGAGCCCATAGATTTGTAAATCTCGGAAATATCTTCAAACGGAATATCCCACGTGATATCCAGCCACTGCAATTCTGGATCTGCTGACAAAAGCCGCGCCATCAGAATCATATCTCCACCTACATCAAGTGCTTCATGCGCTCGATTTATGTTACCATCAAAATCTCTTTCTTTCAGCATATCCAGAAACCCCTGGTCAAACCCAAGACTATGCCAACTGACATCCGCTATCTGATGGGCCAATACCCCTATTAGGAACGACTTGAGTCTAATTGAATTGTCATCATTTGGGGTTTTTCCATACTTTTCCTTCCAATAATTAACGCCTGCTGCAAGAAATGGCGGCCAATGAGATTCCTCTGCTTCTTCACTTAATCCCAAACAATTGTAGAAACAATCAGGAAAGAACACTCCTGGCTGAAGGTACTGATCTGTTTGTGTTTGTGGTAAATGCAATAATAAAGAAGGCAACGTGCGTGAAAGAAGGGTAAGATGAACTCCAACCCCTGCTGCCGAAACTGCACCAAGTATGAAACTCAGAAGTATCGTGGGTATGAACATATTGATAAGAAGAGGAGTACATTATTTATGCAGCATGACATTCATTGGAGTACAAAAACTTAATGGCTGATTATAATTGGAGGACGTAGGGTTTGCGATACTGAAAATTTCACAAAAGTTATTTGTGAAAAGATTTTAATCAAATGTATTATTATCTGAGCTATAGGATAGTTTTTGAAGATTCTAGACTTCTTCTGCTCTCCTTTCACTGTCAATGGGTTAGGGACAGCATGCAGAAGTTTAACCATATTTAGAGAGTGGGATTTATAAGTAACACAGTGGTGTTATTTCTGTGATAACTAATTCTGTGTCATTGTAAGGCGATTTGTCATTGCACTGATATGGGACGAAGATGTAGTTTGTGTTTCTCGTGTGTTGACTAACGCCAATTCCGAAAGTGCATTTAACTAATACGTAACCTGGAGCAGGAGGGCGGTTATGTGTTACAGGATAATATCTGCTGCCAATCTGATCTAGTTGCTTGCACTCTTACCTATTTATTTAACTCTGCTTGCCATATTGTGTACACTAGACAGAAGTTACAATAATTAGAATTTCCAGTTTTCAAGTCATCCCCTATCTGATACATTGCCTGGTAGTTACAGAAAGCTTACCACAACAGGATGACTTGATCTCTATCAACAGTTTGTGTCCAATTGCGACGTGTTCACTTTGGCAGACATTCAATGTGAACACAAGCAGTTGTTAGATAGTCTGGTCAGAGAAATGACGTTAGCCATCTGATAAGACAAATAAAGCAATTAATTGAGAATACAAACGTTAGTCATATCATTATCTGTATTAGTGGAGATTTGTGCCTGAGTGCGCGTAACCCCGGCCACGTTTAGATTACTTTAAAAAACTACTCTTCGATCACCGATTTTTCGGTGTCATTTAAGTAGTCCTTTTTTGGTAAAGGGCTGTGTCACAATAACGACACAATCTGTGTCTATGATCTAGACCCACCGTGGGTTTTCTGTGACGAATTCAGCATGAATACCTAGTAGAAAAGACGAACAAAAGATGAAGTCCTCTGAGAATTTGGTTGTGGAAATTAACCGCCTTCCCACAACGCTTAACGATAGACAATACAACAAAAGTTCATTATTTATTGAAAGCGAAAACCCTGTAACAATCAATTTTTGGACTGTTGGCCATCACATTTAATCTATCATCATCAGGCACCATGCAGCTATACCGCACAATGTCACGCTTGAACCTAAACAAGAGTGAATGTGTGGGGGGTTTTTTTTTCCGATCTTCAATTCGATTTATGTTTTGTATCATTTATCTACAGTTTCATGGGTTTCCAAATTATTCTAGGTACCCCTCATTTTTTCACACTTATTTTTACCCACCCATTATCATGAGCTAATTTGACGCATAATGCAGACGCACGACAACATGTACATCCACACTCACTCACTCAACTACCTCTCCACACAATGAACTTTTCATTTTGGAAGTCACTGTTTCTGTACAATGACCTCGAGCGGCATTTACTTCATACAGTTGAAGAGCCGCCTCTTATCACCAAACACTGCTCGATGAAGAGTTTCATGGTGAGAGATAAGAAAATGAAACTAAGGGTTTTCAATCTACCCCATTATCGTGAGAACAAATTTCCGGCGTTGCCCATTGTCTTATTCATACATGGAATGGGAGGAACTCTGTCTCAGTTTTATAATCTCATGGACAATATGAGCCATTATGCACAGTTAGTGGCTGTGGATCTTCCAGGGCATGGTAAATCGGAGTTCCAGCCCCAAGATTGGGCAAGTTACACCACTGACGCTCTCTTGGACGTGCTCGAAAAGGTACTTGCTTCCACTTGCTCTGAAGATCGAGAAGTAGTCATTATAGGCCATTCCATGGGTACCGTATTAGCAGCCAAACTAGCCAATCGTCTGGGAATCCGATGCATCGGAATGGTGGCTATTAACCCTGTGGCGCAGCTGACAGAAAAAGAACAGAAGTTCCAGAGATTATTACCGTATATTCCTGGGTTTGTGTTTGATTTTCTACGAGCCTTGGATAGATGGGGAGGCACCAATTCAAAGTCCGTCAACCGTATGGTTGCTGCAGAAGCATCAGAAGAAGTTCGTCTTAAACAATTACGCTGGAATTTACAAGTTCGAACGCCCGTATGGATGAGAACTGCCTATGGATTGACACCTGCTACTAAAGAAGAATGGGCAGCTCTGAATACCCCCGTATACCTTATTGGAGCAGAAGAAGATCATGCGACACCTCCAGGGCCCAACATGGATGTAATTCACAAGTGGTTGACTTCTCCATGTACTTCTGAAAACTCTCTTACTTTAGTTAGAGGCGCGGGACATTCCGTCATGGTTGAAAAACCTGAACTTGTCTGTGGCCTCATCAACGACTTTATTACTGCAAACGTCGACGTCAAACTCAGCTTAGGCTGGCAGCTATCATATCTTGCTGCTCGAGACGATAAATGGTCACTCAAGAATGAAGATAAATGGAGAGCAACACAATGTGTTTCAGCAAGGGTAGGAATATCCCCATTTCGGGGAATGAAAACTTTACGGCAAGACGATATCGAACATAATCCTGTGATTCTGGAAAACGATTACCCTGACATTACTGATGTTATTGATATTTCTCGTGAAGCACCCCCTTATGAGCCCTCTACTTTTTCAAGAATTGTCTACCACAAGTTTCCCACCGTATCGAAGCTACCACCAACCAAGGAAGAAGTTTCCAATTACATCACCCTTGTGAATTCTATCTTGAAAGAACGCAAATCCCAAGGAATCGAAGATCCCGTTGTCGCTACCCATTGCCATTATGGATTTAACAGAACGGGGTTCTTTTTGTGCTCGTATATGATTCAGGAACTCGGAGTCTCAACTAAAGACGCCATTGCTGCGTTTGCAGAAGCTAGACCTCCTGGCATTAAGCATCCTCATTTTATCGACGAGTTATATGTTCGTCATACTCAGTAGAAGTAGATTGTATATAATAGAATTAGACTGGTGTTTCTGTCACCCCATTCTACATATTAGCCCTCACAATTGGAGCCACGCCTACACAGCCTGGTTGATGACAATGACCTCGAATCTTAAACCAATAGATAGATCAAGTCTAAGCACAACTGATACTTTGATAGATTTTAATGACTGCTTCACAATTCTTAATACTACAGGAATGGCTGGTGAGGCCGAGATTTGGTATAAGAATGCACCTAGCCACTTTGCAACAAACACACAGTTTAGGTGTAATCAAAACTGGCACAAAAAATGATTTCTGGCAGGATCGAACTGCCGACGTTCTGCGTGTTAAGCAGATGCCATAACCAACTAGACCAAGAAACCAATTGTTGAAAAAGTTTCATATTAGATGTATTTATACGTAATGTAGCTTAGTAATCAAAACCCAAATTAGGCACCATCTACTTGTTGACTTTCTTCAATTATTTAGACTTATTTCATATTTATGTTATAGTCAATTGAATGTATGAAGAAAAAAAAAAAAAAAAAAGACAAGAACGCTAACGTTATAGTCAATTGCATGTATGAGAAAAAGAATTGAGATATTTTTCGGCTCATAATCATGATGCCCCTATTTGAAATCAATTAAAGTGACCACACACTTAGACTACTTGAATTGTTCTTTTAACACTCTATTATAATGTTCATGTATATGTTAGGTTACAATGTGAGCTTTGTACAGGAAGCTGCTGACAAGTCCGAATGTCAACAGAAAAATGACAGTGTGCTGGAAACGAATAATGGTATAGATAACACAAATTAGGGAGCAAGCTCCAAAAGGAGCTTTTCTTCTTTCAGGTCTTGTTACTATCAACATTTCTATGAGCCCTTTTACATTGGCTAGAGACAATGAGTATGTTTCTGTAGAACCTTCTAATCTCTAGCAATTTCCCAGAATACACTTTGCTACATGATTACTTGAAAATGGTTCCAAAATCAATAGAAATTATTATACCCTTCAACACTTTTAAATCACAACTGTAGTCGATAGCTGGTAATCCAGTTGCGGGGAAACATGCCAGCGAGTTGAAAGGTATTTCTAATTATGGAGTTTTGTTGCAACAGGGAAGAACACTGAATACAACATTATCCAACCAGTCGAAAGTTGACGGATGTGCTGGCAGAATCTTCAGCACGTGTTATGCTCCCGAAAACGCGTCCAACTATTCGGATCTCAACCGCAACCCGTGAGTAGCTGTCACCACATTGTTGCATCCTAAATCCCCTTTTGAGACCATAACTTTTCCTGGTCGAAATCCTCCTCACTGCTGGATTCATCATCCACAGATTCTTCTTTCTCTTTGTGAACAGTCTCCTTTTTCTCAGCCTTGCTCTTCCTCAGCATCTTCACTTTATCTAACCTTGATTGGAGATCATTCTGTACCTCCTCTTCATGCTGAAGTTCGACAATGGCGTCTTCCAAAACATCCTGTTCCTGCTGCTTTATGTCTTCTCCGATTTCAACTGCGTTCTCGTCGTTTTTATCTTCCAGTACAGCTCCGTGAATATCCACTGCCTTCGCCTCAACATCAGGTTTATATTGGTCGAGTACAGAAGGCGCTGACGCTGATTGTGCCGTATCTGCCAATACTACCTCATTCTGAAACCGTTCCCACTCCTCGTCGAGCTGAGATTGATCCGGAACCTCGGCTTCTGTCTTTCTTCGTTTTTGCCGTGTGTCCATGAGACTAAAAATAGGCTACAGAATAACTAACATTAACTTAGAATTTTGAAAGTTGAATTATTACCAATACTGATGTGGCTAAGAGAGACATAAATACTAGTGACATAAACACGTGTGCACAAATAAAAATATCTTACCAAAACCAACTGAAACCATGACAAAACTCTGCCGAATCTCCTTTCTGTCTATTTTTACCTGCTACAAACGCGTCTTACTTTGGTGCATTGGTGTAACTCAGATTTTGCCTAACTTCTATGCATGGATACGAAAGTCGCCGTTAGACATTACCTATTCTGTCCTATTGATCTTCACAACAATGGCTTTCACATTATTAAAGCAGGGGTACAATCAGCATTGTAGAATGTAGAATTATCGACTTGAAGGAGAAGGAGATTTCAGTGAGAGGCGGAGATTTCAGTGAGAGGCGGAGAAATTACCCTTCACCCAAGTCACATGTCGTTTCAAGTTGTACCCCTCATGCCCCACCAATGCCTTGACTGTTATCTATTATTAGAATGCCATCAGAATCAACAATACATTTGTGACGAGAAGTTTTTATAAGAAGTTGGTTTCCTATTCCTCAGTGGTATGGTGTTTTGTGTCATGCACGTCCTTCGTTTTCCATCATCTGTTCTATGGCTTTGTTGCCCCAGAAGATTATTAATTCTGTGTCTGCTTCCTCCCAAAATAACCATGCGTACTATTTCCTGTTCCTGACTATAAGCGAGTAGGGTTCATAAATACCACCATTGCCCAGCAGCTGTGCATATTGTGCATATCCAGTACCTTTCGATTGACCAGTTCAGGAAAAGTTGCACAAAAAGAAGCCCCAATTGAGTGATATTAGCGAGAGTAACGAAGCTGAAGAAGAGCATTTGCTGTGGCTGCCTTACTTGACTACATTGCCACACTGGTACAGAGAACAGCATCATCTTCTTTTTTTTGGTCTGAATTATTATCGAACTTTTACGTACGCAAACTTAGTAAAACACATCCGGAACAATCACGTCAACCACGCTGCTAAAACTAAATTCTTTACGCTAATCGCTCCTCTCTGTCTCTCGCTTATCTTTCTCTCTCTGTCCCCACATTGCTACATAAACTCAATTCTCAAACCTTGCAGTCAAGATAAACACTACACTGGACGCACACAGGCAACAGGTCATTCCTGGCAAAAACAGGTAAAAAAACAGCAGAAATCAAGACGAGAAAACAACACCAAGAAGAACATAAATAAACTTCCGACGGTAAATAAATTTCTACTCGCCATCGCAACAACCACAAACACAAGTTGTTTACCTCTGCCCCCACCATGAGTTTCCATCAATCTCTGGCAGACTTGTCATTGAACGAACACAAGCCAAAATATCTCCGTGACAATCAACCATCTGAAGCATCACCGCCAACTCATTCAGATACGTCATCTTCAGCTAGTCCGACACAAACTCCGGAAATGTTTGCTGATGTGTCTCCGGAAATTCAGGCTCGAATCCAGGCGATACACATGTCCCGGATGGGTCGAGATAGAGCTCATTCTTCCCCTCCTGAGCAGGATGATCACAAAGACGATAAGGAACTTTCAGCGCCATGGCAGAGTCCCAAAAGACCTAACGTAGCGACAGATTTTGCATCTCAGCGAAATGGTGAACATTCTTCTCCTGAAGTGTCGCCTTTTACGATAGCCTCTTCAGCTTCTAAAAGCGGCTTTCAAGGTTATTCTGGGTCTCCAAACTTTCATCCCGGTTCCCTTCCTAAGTCGTTCACAAAAGGAGGCCCTCTAACAGGCCCAATAACTGGGTCGATAACCGGGCCTTCCCGACAATCTTCTTTGTCCTCTCGAAGAGGAATGAGACTTACTGGTTCACCTTTGATTTCAGATGATGAAGCTAATAATGAAAGATCTGCTTCTGCGGATTCTAGATCTCGAGAAGGTTCTGGTGGAGCTCTAACTGGAGGATTAACTGGACCTGTTCCAAATGGAGCTCGACTTCCTGGGCGACTTTCCTCTCAAAACTCGATTAAACGTAAAGGGCCAGGAAAATTGTCGCTTGGAGGATCTCCAAATCCATCTACGGGAGAAACAACTCCTCAGCCCTCAAATAACGACTCCGCAGACTCTTCTGCATCTGGAGGACTATTTGCTCAGTTTTCCAAAATCGTAGACATTTCCACGGGCTCGCTCAACTTTGCTGGCAAAGCTAGTTTGCATTCAGAAGGAATCGATTTTTCTGGTGGGTCTTCTTTCCGTATCAATATTGACGAATTGGAACCTCTGGGAGAATTGGGCCGTGGAAATTATGGAACTGTCACAAAAGTGCTTCATAAACCTACAGGCGTTACTATGGCAATGAAAGAGGTTAAGTTGGAGCTGGATAAGGCCAAATTTGCGCAGATCATTATGGAGCTGGATATTCTCCATAAGTGCGCTTCACCATACATTGTCGACTTCTTTGGAGCGTTTTTTGTAGAAGGAGCCGTCTACGAATGCATCGAGTATATGGACGGAGGGTCCCTAGACAAGGTTTATGAGGGAGGAGTGGATGAGCCCTACCTGGCAGTTATTACTGATAGTGTAGTTCGGGGTTTGAAGTTTCTTAAGGAGGAACATAACATCATCCATCGAGACGTCAAACCCACAAATATTCTTATCAACACTGCAGGCAAGGTGAAGTTGTGTGATTTTGGAGTTTCTGGAAACTTGGTAGCTTCTAAGGCGTCCACTGTCATTGGCTGTCAGTCATACATGGCTCCAGAAAGAATCCATAACCCCGAATCTGGAAATGTCACATATACAGCCAACTCAGACATTTGGAGTCTTGGTGTCAGTATTCTGGAAATCGCACAAGGATCCTACCCTTACCCTCCTGAAGCATATATGTCTGTTTTTGCTCAATTACGAGCCATCGTATCAGGTGACCCTCCTCAACTGGGCGAACGGTTTTCTTCTGAGGCCCGAGATTTTGTATCACAGTGTCTACAGAAAAAGCCGTACCAGCGACCTACCTACCAGCAGCTTCTGGAACATCCTTGGCTTGCAAAGTTTCAAGGAGTGGATGTGGGCATGGCCGAGTTTGTCAAAACTGCTTTAGAAAGAAGAAGCTCTGTATCGACAACTCCAGCAGAAAAGCCTGTTTCCAGAACCCCAGTCTCACCTGTGACATCCAGATATGGGAGCCGCCCTGCTTTGCATCATACCATCGATAGACAATGAAGTGCATTATGTGACACAATTATAGTAGACAATGAAAGATTCATTGATACTCTGGCCTAGGCAAGTACAACACGATGATAATAGGCTACAGATTATAGTCCTTCGTGTTGTAGTATTAAACTATTGTAGTTGTATTACATATTGCCATGGAGAGATTACTGGATGTTTTACAAGCCTTAACATTAGGTTGTATTTGTGACCTAAAGCGCGTTTTCTCTTGGACGCTGCGCATCGACCCAGTCTTCTGTGGATTTCGCAAATGTCAACGTAGAGCCCTGAAGATGTGTCTGGTAATTGCCATTGATTGGTGGTTCCACCAATCAACCTTTTTTCAAGCCTTGCAAAAAAAAAAAAGTACAAAAATGTACTCCTGCTGTACATATTATCATATTGCGCTATGGTCCTCTATGGAATGTAATCTAATGGGTCCTTCTCTAATTACCCACTGTGGAATTTAGCAAACAAATCAATTTAATGAATAAGTTGCTCCGCAATCATTGCTCAACAATAATAATCGTTCTTGACCTGTTAAACTTTCATGATTTCCGTTCAAGACATTCTATAGTTAGCCCAAGCTCAGTCACATCTAATAACGTGGCTACCCAAAGCTGTTTACATTTAACCTCTCAGCCAATGTTCAAGTACCCATCACTACTCCAACTACTCATAAGAGCTTTTCATTCCCGACTTTACTCAATTACTTTACATACGTGAACAAAGCAATTCCTTAGAACTACACCCACAAACCAAAAGTACTACCAACCATACAATGCCTTAAGCTCCAGGAATGGAATGCAAAACATGCCTTGGCCAGACATTGAGAAAGGAAAACTATATTACAACTTTATGCTAGGAATGTGTTGTAACTTGTAATAGACTTGCTCGGTGTAGAATCAATGATTTCTTATTTCTGCGATCCAATTTAATCACGATCACAATCATCCATGGGCAGTCCGGTTTGTGGTCGCTTCTTGTTGCACAGTCGTTATCCTGACTGAAATATCAACCATAATATCTGTCAAAGGGGTGGATCTTATTTCACTCTAGACCATCATTTCATAATTTAGATAAACTGATATGCGAACCTTGATCAAAGACAACATCCAGAACTTTGATATTACATCACCAAGCGTCATACTTCCAGAGATCTGCATCCTGAACTGTGTTTGGTACAATTGGTGAATCCAAGTTGTGAAAAACGTAAACGTAGGTGTTTCGTGGAATGTGTCGTGTGGCAAGACACTGTAAAAATTTGTAATTCCCAATATCACCCATCTTTCAGACTATTGGAATTGAACTTTGTTCCACTTTTGCTCAAAGTGTAAGATGAATACACTTGATGCTCTTAAAATAATCATTTGAGTTCTTGTGTGTGATAATTCGGAGGAGTATAGAAAATCCAGCTCGACGTAATTTCCCACTGGCCCTACAGTAGGAACTTATTCTGTTCATAAGATTGGCCATTGTTCACTCGTCTCAAATAAAGTAACTCCATCTGGATCAGCTTGGTGATCTATTACAGTTGTTGATTATCTTAGCTTAAACTTTTGGATCAAACTTTTCACACCAATTTCAACCCACAAACTCAGCACCACCTTTGTTGGGGGGTTTTGGTATTTTCACCAAATAGGAACGATTCTTACCTTTTGCAGGAAGTACCTTAGTGGTGATTGATGGTCATGCATGAAATTAATGATCAAACGCGTCTCAAACGCACTAAAAAGCTCGTATCAAACCTTAAGATGGTCGAGAACTTCTACGGGACTTAGGGTTTAACCACATCAGCCTCACGAAATAACCGTTTATTAATTCTACTTTCAAAATGGCATATTATTAGAAAACGGCTGAGGAAAACACCAACCCTCGAGCAAAGGACTGGTTAATCTGAGTGAAGTGACTATTCCTGTATCTTCGCAGCCCTAGTGCTAGCATCAGTCGCTTACATCCAATATCCCCATTGTTAATTGTGGGTTAGTTTAGTACTCAACGATGCATGCGGCACTTGGATATTGCACCTGAAGCTTTAATACGTCGTACAGTCATGAGCTGAGCCATGGGCAGGCGGTAATCTAACTCTGTACCAATAATGACAATGCCCATTCCTCACTGATAGTTGATTGTTGCAAAATTCCTGTTATCCTGAATTACTACTTCGCAGACTTATACCACCACATGTTTATTCTATATTCTTTCTAAACACGGTGCACCTGTACTTGTGCTTTCTTGGAGACTTAGTTCTTCGACGAATGCGCCGTGCGTGGTTCCACTGTCAAAATATCAATAATAAATTTATGGAAAAACGGGAATGCAATGAACAAAACAGTGTTCTGCCAATGCAGGGGTGCAGGATAATAAGTTAAACCGTTGTGGTTGTATGAATATCTGGATGGACAAAGCAACTGCCTGTATGGGAAACAACTTCAATCAATGGTTGAGACAATACTAGTAGAAACACTAAAAGAAAATTAAAAAGATAAATGGCCAATCCGGCTGGAAAACTGATGAAAATAATATCTCCGTCTGTTGAAAAGCACAGTGGTTATTTCTGCGTAGAAACTACAACTAGTTTAAGTTTAGGCTACAACCTTAATCTAGATACTAACCTAAAAATACGATCACGGAAGTTGACTAGGGTAAAAGATCACAGGTTGATGGCGGTTTACCAAAAAAAACCAAAATCTAGGTTTAATAAAACAATTCTAATTCTAGGTGTTAGTTTGTTTTTACTTCCTACCATAGTACATGTATCCTGACTCCACAGCCCATTTTGATGGCTATGCAGTGCCAAGCCATGCACTGGGGATCCACTAGCCCTACCAATTGTAGTATCGTAACCTTGGTGAACATTCTTGCAAAAGTATTTAAATCCTTAGATTTCCATCTTTTAGTTTATCAAAAACAGTCACTCGTTTAACAAATGCGATTCGCATCCGTTTCTTTCGCTCTTTTGGCTGCTCTGGCTGCTGCCAAGCAGGTCGCTTCCCCCATCACCTCCCTTGAAGTCGGCAAAGACGGCGACTTCAACAAGAAGTCTGGTCCTCTTGGAACCGTCTGGCGAATGGTCTACAACTTTTCTCCTCTTGAGGAGAAGGTTGAGGCTGGCGACTTCTTCACCTTTGAGGTTGACAAGTCCATTACCCTGAACCCTAAGAAGTATGACTTCGAGATCCAGGACCGAGAAACCAACGCTCCTGTCATCCGAATCACCAACGACGGTAACAAGTTCACTGGAACCTTTGTCTCTAACAAGCAGTCCGAGGGCTACTTCTGGCTGGAGTCCACCTACAACTACTCTGGCATTCAGGGACCTCTTAACAAGCACGAGGTCGCTATCAGCACCGTCTCCAACGGTAAGACCCTTTCTGTCCCCGTCGTCTTGGAAAACTCTGGTAAGATCTATGGTGAGAAGCAAGGCAAGGAGATCAAGTGGACTCTTCAGGTCCCTGCCACCCCTTGGAACCAGCTCGTTGCCGTTTTCATTCCCCAGGACTCCCATAAGCTCAATGATACCCGTGAACAGATTCTTGAACGACTGACTCTCAGCCTCTACAAGTCTCTGACTGATATTGGAACCCACACTTTCTACGAGCCCAAGGTTAACCGAACCAAGTACATGAAGTTCCAGGCTCACGGCGGAACCATGGGTATTCTTTTCGAGAACCTTCCCCAGGATCAGGTCATCCCTGTTGTTGAGTTCTACACTGAAATTGTTGAGGAGCACGACGTTTACGAGTCCATTTTCGAATGGACCACCTGGTTTGAGCCCAACTCTCCTGAAGAGGCTTTCAACATTAAGGAGCACGTCCACGGTAACACCAAGTTCCTCCCTGTCAACCGAGGTTTGGATTTTGACTCTCTTGCTTACGGCGGACTTGTTGATGCTGCTGAGCCCAAGCCTTCTGCCAAGCCTAAGCCTTCCGTCAAGCCCAAGCCTTCTGTCAAGCCCAAGCCTTCTGTTGCTCCTTCTGCCGAGCCCTCTGCTGGTGCTTCAGCTCCCGTCTCTGCTCCCATCTCTGCGCAGCCTTCCGCTTCTGCCCCTGCCTCTATTCCTGCTTCTGCTAAGTTTTCTGCTTCTGCTTTTGCCTCCGTCCCCGCTTCTGCTGCTTCTTCCCAGCCTTCTGCTTCTGCTTCCGGTGCTGGCTCTGTCTCCGGAAATGGTTCTGATGCTGGCTCTGGTGCTGTTTCTGGTGGTGCCGCCTCTGGAAACTCTACCGTCGCTTCTCCTCTATACGTCACCAAGACCGTCACCGTCTGTGACGAGCAGAAGTGCACTGAGAAGGTCACCACCGCCTCTGCTACTCTCTCCAAGGTTGTGAAGACTGTCACTGTTTGCGACAAGCAGCAGGCTTGCACCAAGTCTCTCCATACCGAGACCGTCACCGTTGACTGTGAGACCTCTACCCCTGCCAACAAGGTTGTCCAGACCCAGTCTGCTCCCAAGCCTGTTGCTTCCAAGCCTGCTGAGTCTAAGCCTGCCGAGCCCAAGCCCTCTGCCCCTGCTGCTTCCAAGCCCGTTGAGCCTGTCGCTTCCAAGCCTGTTGCTCCTGTCGCTTCCAAGCCCGCTGAGCCTGTTGCTTCCAAGCCCGCTGCTCCTGTCGTTTCCCAGAAGCCTTCTGCCTCTGTTCCCGTTCAGGCTAACTCTGCTGCCGCCCAGGTTGTTGGCGCTATTGCCTTCGCTCCTCTTGTGGCCCTGCTCATCTAAGAGGGTGACAACGAGAACTCAGCTTGTCTATATACACATATAAACTTGTAATACCCTAATAATGAACATTTTAATATAGATATTTATTAAGAATAGAGAGTTATAAATCAATTGTAGCTTTAACTTCTATCAACAGATATATCTTGTTTGGTTTAGACGAAGAGTCCATTACCATGGTCATTGGTAAAGGCAATCAAGACAGCGATGAGATCCAACTTATAAACAATATTTAGAAAACATCTTTGTGAACAACCCCATTTACTCAGCTTCGATCATTATAGTAGTAGTTCATGAAATACTCAACCTGAAAGATTGAATTCCAAATACCTTTGAGAAGTGAAATGCAGTAACACACATTTCTGGAAAAGCACGAATGGGGCCATAGAATTTCACACTCGACAATTACGACATACCCTGAAAAATCTATTTACATTAACTATTTACTCCAGCTTCCTTCGGAAAGCCATCATGTAATTGCCCATTCGCTCGTTGGGTGTCCATACCCATCCACAGCCAGGAACATACATGCAACCTCTAGAGTCGACAAACTCCCAGTCTTTCTGGGTCGCAAAGAACTCTCGTATTTCCTCCTCGTTAATGTACTTTGAGTAGGTGTGGGTTCCAGGAGGAACAAGGCGCATCAGATGTTCAGCCACAAAAATGGTGGTGAACCACGATACAGGGGTTCGGTTGATTGTAGACAGAAACACCCATCCTCCAGGGTTAACTTTAGACAGTGCGTGTTTGAGGAATTCGGCAGGATAAGTGATATGCTCTAAAACTTCGTACATAGTGACGATATCGAATTTTTGGTCTTTAGGCAATTCCTCTAGCGCAATCCGTCTGTAAGTCAGTTTATCTTTCAAAGAGGCGTCTTTTTTGGCATGTTCCACGGCGACCTTGAGCACGTCAGGAGACATGTCAATTCCGTCCACCTTGGACGTCCATGGCAATCGAGCCATATGTTCAGCCAGAATTCCTCCTCCACAGCCGATATCCAGAACAGTCTTTTTCTCGGGCAGTTCCACTGCAGCTCTTCTGGGGTCAGATTCAGGTAAAATATCGAGCGAAACCCCTGCAGGGTTGACAGACAATTGGCCGTGGTTTTGCTCAAACGCTTTAAGATTCTCGTTCATGAAATCCATACGTAGAATATTCATCTTGTGCAGAATCCGTTGAGGCCCATTAGTATCCCACCACGAGTTTGCAAGCAACTTGAAATGCTTCATTTCCTCCTCAGAGGCCGAAGTCGACCCCACGGTACCATGTCGAGCACGACAAGTCGAATGGAATGCCCGTATGAGGTTTCTAGTTCTGTTCATGTGGTGTGTGAGTAAAACAGTAACATTATTAACTATATTTAATTTACCACACAGCATGGAAGAGCAACTGACTTAAAAATGCATGGGGGGAAAGAATTTTGAACATTTTTGCAATTGCATTTTTTAAAAAATTTGTCATTTGTGGCTTGGATTTTTATTGTTTTGTTTTTTTCTTTTATTTTCTTTTATTTTCTTGGTATTTTTTATCACTTTGATCCATGCAGCAAGTCGTGTAGGTTTAGGCTCATTGCAGCATGAAACATTCTGAAGAACTTGGATATGACTCGGATGACTCAAATGACTAATAAGTCCATTCCATATCACTCGATTCGGGCGTTTGAAACTAATGAACCCTTTCTTGGTTCGCAAGTATTCAGGTTTCGTCCAGTAATCATGGTTGATTTATACATATTGTGGAGTCAGTAATGGCACTTTCAATACGGAATGGAAGTGTAAATACTCAGATCATTCCCCCTCAGAAATGGCATCTTAAGTTGACTAATGTAATTTTTTCCTTCAATTCCCTGGAACAGTTTGAAACCGACATTCCTATTTAACTTTATCGTGTTTACTTAGAAGTAGTTCAATTTAGTCTCCAGGCAATCTTAACTTTATCTTCATTCGCTATGCCTCTGGAGGAAAGTATCATTGCCACACGGAAACGTCGTGCCAATGCTGGAAATCGGCTGAAAGCACTTCTGGAGGCGCAGGAACCTCTGGATGACGATGACGAGCATCACATTTTCATGGAATTCGAGGATGACCAAGAGTTTGAACTTGGTGCTGAAGAACCGCCTCTTCCAGGAGGTAGTGATGAAGAAGGCGAAGAAGAGGAGGAGGAGGAAGAGGATGAAGAGCCAGCGCGTAAACGACACAAAACATCGACGGAAGTGGAATCTGATGAAGCCGACTCAAATGACGAGTCTGATGAAAGAGGGTCCGATTTCTTCTCTGAATCTGAATCTGAGTCGGAAAACGATAGTGAACCTGAAGATGCTGGTGAACAAGAGCTAAGAAAACGTGAAAAAGAAGAAAAGGCGAAGAAACGGCAGGCGGCTCGAAAAGCTTATGAAATTCCATCGATAGCTAAACTAAACAAGCCTCGTGTTACAGCTGAAGCGGCAGCACGTGCCAAGGCTGCAAAGGAGGCCCGTAAACCCGTTAAACGGAAAAGTACCACTGTGGAGGAATTGATTAACTCGGATCGACGTGTTTCACGACGAACTACAGCTGTTAAAAACACTCAGGCCGTTTTGGAACGACTCAAAGAACAGGAAGAAAAACGAGCAGCGTATGTTCCTCGAGAGAAGAAAGTGGTTAAAAAGCTCACCCAAGCCGAAAGATTGGCGGAGGCCAAAATCACAGAGCAAAAGAACATTGACAGTTTGAATAATTTCTTCCGACAAGAGGATTTACGAAAGAAACGGCAAAGAGAGGCAATGCTAGCGAGACGAGCTCCAATGAAATCGTTCATCAGATTCTTGAGTTCTGCAAAGTTGGTAGATCCTGTTCCTTTACCGAGTGTCGAGGAGATTATAGTGGAGGAGCCGAAAGTTGAAACAGGGACAGAAATTAAAAAAGAGGAGGATCCTAGGGAAGTTTCTGAGACTAAGGAAGCTCCCGAGTCTAAGGAAGCTTCGGAGTCTAAGGAAGCTTCGGAGTCTAAGGAAGTTTCAGAGGCTAGGGAAACGTCTAATGGTAGAGAAAATTCTGTGGCTGCTTCTGAGGAACCAGAAGCTAGTGAAGATGAAACACCAGTTACTACGGCTGTTCCTAAAAAGGTTAAGATGGTGGTGGCTGGACCCCAGGAAAAAGTGGCTTGTACAACTGTACAATTACTTGAATTTGCCAACGATCGAAGTTTATCGAAACCTGAAGTCAGAAGGTATCTTCTTGGACCTCAGGCTGTGATTCCTACTGGGCGTGATTACTCCATCAACAACTGTGTAGTAACAGGTAAACCTGCTCGATTTAGGGACTCCAAATCCAAGGGTCTTTATTACGCATCTCTGGAGGCGTTCAAGGTGATTGAAACTGTGCGTGAAGGAGGATACAACTGGAATTGGGGCCTGGGAGGTGTTTTCACCGAACATGATGGTGGAAAGTGTGCCAAGAACGTCCCTGAGGGGTTTTACATCAAGGGCAGAGAGGAAACAAAGGACACAAAAGAAGAGACAAAAGAGGAGGCAGAGGAGAACAAAATCCCCGAGGATACACAGGAACCAACAGAGGAGGACAAAAACACGAAGGAGAAAGAAATCAAGACCGAAGAAGTGCCCCAGTCGGAATTACCACACTCGGAGTTGCCTCCACCAGAAGCACCTCAGTCTGTCACAGCATAATGTATTTATTTAACACTTGTCTATTGTAGAGATCAAATAATGAGCTCAGAGGTAGTTTACATTGCTCCAATACTTGCTCTCTTTGTTCAGGAAGACGTAGTGATTATAACAGGATGAACTGTCGGTGAAGACTCTTCCCTCAATAAAATCACGCCCATTGCTATTTGTGTGTTCCAACCCGGGTATGACCTTTTTATAACCCACAACTACCTATCTACTTTATTACTCTCTGTGATAATGCAAGCGTTAGTTGACATGTACACTTAGCCACAAATAACTACAGTTAGCATCAATATCTAATATCTTGTCTACAGAGGAGCGCCGAAACCAAAAGCAACATGAATGCTCTTGACATAGTACTCTTCAAAGTTTCCTCGAGCAACGTCCTCCTGTCCAACGGGGATTCCGGACCATTTGACGAGAAGCTTGGTTTCGGAAGATCCTTGCTTGAACTCAAGGTCCAAAGTCGAGTAATGTCCGGCCTTCCATTCCTTGAGTCGCCAGCTCTGCACAATGCGTTTGTTCTTTTCCAGCTTCTCGATTTTTCCAGTCACGTTACCTCCGAAAAGGGCAAAGTCAGAACCTTCCTTTTCAGAGATTTCTGGAGGTCCTCGAGACCACACAGCTACTCGGGCGGGGTCCAAAAACGTCTGGTAAAGTTGATCAGCCGAGGTTTGGAACGAGGGCTCAAGCTCGATGCTGGTGGTGTTGTAAGCTGCGGAAGATTTAGGAGTGGATGCTGCAGACTCGGAGGCAGACTCGGAACCTGCCTTTGAGGTTGCTGAAGAGCCGTTTTGTCTTGCCAGGTTGTCCAGAGTCAATTTGGACTTGACCTGATCAGCGGGATGCTGGATACTGGCTCCATTTGTAGTGAGCAGATCATCCTTGAACTGGAAAAGACGTTTTCGGAGCTCAGGGACAATATCTGACAAAACAAGTTCCTTGACGGGTAGCTTGGCGAATGAGTCGCTGTTGATAACTACATTAAATTGATACTCATCCTCTTCAGTGTCATAAGCGACTTCAGGGATGGTGATGGTTCCAGAGACGTCAGTTTCACCGTTCTTGCCAGAAAACTCGAGCTTGATCTCTACGTCGAACAAAGAGATCAAACGACCCTTTCGCTGACTCACATCAACATCTCCTTCCACAGAAGTGACTTTGTCAATCTTGGCAGTCACTTGTTCACCCTTGCTCGTAGCAGACAAGCCAGGAAGTTTCTCACCAAAATACTGTCGAGTCCAGTCGATACAGTTTTTGTCGACCCAGTGCCAGTTGTTGGGGTTGTGTAGAACCATTGTAGAAAGCTTTAGAGTATGCTGTTGTTGGTTGCACTCACAGATTATATGTCTTGCTGAGATTAAGATCAGTATGCATTGAAACCTTATTTGATTTTGAGTTTAACGTGTGGAATTCTCCAGAACGAACCTGATGATGTGAATCTAAATTAATAAAAAAAACATAAATAAATAAAAAAAGAATTAAAACTACAATAAGTTACTAGGAAGTTTGAAAACTAGGGAAAGGGGGAGTATTATTACTTAACATGAATTTTCATCACATTGTGAAACCGCAAATAGCTGATGTGTAGTGAGTCACGCCACTATAAGGCCCTGAAGAACTAATTTTCGGACAGTGATAATAACGCATTATACTGAGGGCAAATACCCGAAAAATGAATATGCAATTGGTTTGTCTATGTGCTCGGTTATGATTCTATTGACTACATTACCTCGGATTGCATGGTGGGTCGGAGGGTGGAAGAGGAGATTGTTGATGCGGGGATTGAGCGAGTGGTGATTGTTGAGATAGCGGAGACTGTTGAGATAGCGGAGACTGTTGTGCTAGAGGGGACTGTCCTGGCGGTGACTGCTGAGATGGTTGAGGCGGTTGCCCTGGCGATGCTAAACCTCCTAGACCACCCAAGCCACCCAAGCCACCTAGGCCACCCATAAGACCAGCCAACCCACCAATGCCACCTGGAATAAGAGACATAAGCGACTGGATTTGCGGCATGCTACTTGCTAGATTCTGTAGATTAAGGTCTTGCAGACCAGGAAGGCCTTGAATATTGCCAAGGAGCTCATGCATTTGTTGTATTTGCCCTTGCTGTCCTTCATTGAACAAATGCAAATTTCTGGGATTGGACAACAAAGAGGAAAGATCAGCAGCTCCATTTTGGGAGGCGGGAATTCGAGGGTTACTTAGTAAACTCGAGATTTCTGGAGGCAAAGTCATATTAGCCATTCCAGCAAGACTGGCTAAAGAAGAAACACCCCCTGCTGCCCCTGCACCCATGAGATTCGCCATGGAAGCAAATCCTTCCAATTTGGATGGAGATCCCGGAGTTGCTATACGAGGAGAAGTTGCTGCACTTGAAGAAGCTGAAGTTTCTGGAACAGCTTCTTTCTTCCGTTGCAGATTCTCCAACATCATTCTGGCAGATTCGGGATCAACTCCGATCCATGATAATCCCACAGGTCCCAGAGCCTCCATATCGGCAGGAAGAATTTTGCTGACTCCTTCCAAAAACCATACTGACTCTTTCATTTCCGAAGTGTAGCTTTTCATCAGCTTGTAGTAAACTCTGATGATTCTTCTAGCCATTTCATCTCCTTGGAAAAGTAGAGCGATAATCTGATTATCCAATAGAGCAGGAAAAGCGAAAACTCTGAGAATGAAATCGGCTCTGTATCGTTGATGAAATAGAAGATCGATAAATGCCAAAGTGGGGAAATAAACTGAACTGGGATCAACAGGATATAATTCAGCCAGATCATCATCAAAGCATTTGAGACCTCCGTGTACGAATTTATGAGCTGTTCGCGTGTTCATAATATGAGAACCCAGATCGATAAGTTCCTGACCAATCAAACGATAAAATCTTGAATGAGGGGGCAGGGGCCATACAGTAGATAAAATTGAAGCAGCTCCTCTCACGTGATGAATCCATGCTGTGGGGGGTAGAGTTGAAGCATCATCAGAAGCTTGGACTATAGGGGCAGCATTTGCAAGACCATCCATACCCAATAAAATACATCCTGCCACTAAAGCGTCAGTATTTTCAGGGGTGACTTGACGTACGGCTTCTCGTAACTGTCCCAATGCCTCACCACGATGATAAGCTATATCACGAGCATACATTGTTTGTTGTTGAGTACAAGCAAGATGAGAAGCTGAGAAAACTAATATGGAGTGCATCAGAAACGGGAATTGGAACGCCAACGCTGGGACATCTACTCCCCAGATTTCCTCATTTGAAATTCCCGCAGCTGTAATTGTTTTCCATGCTACTGTCATGTAATTGTGTAACAATTTAAGATCCACCATATTTGGTGCTCCTCGTACTCCATCTGTGGCTGGAGCAGGAGCAGGAAGTACGGTATGAGGATTTATCGGAGCGTAAGTAGAAGTGGTTTGTGCTCCTTGTGCATAGCTTGGCAACGGTCGTTTATATGAGCATTCCAGCCCCAAATGCTCACAGTTTCGGCATACAGGGTGTTTCTCATCACACTTGACCCTTCGTTTTTTGCAAGTGAGACAACCACGTCTGGATTTAGAATGGGGTTTGCGTTTGGTTGTTTTCACATTTCTTTTGTCATCCGCCTCTGAGCCTGATGCACTAGTTTTGCGGCGTTTTGGCTGGGTTTCAGCGTCGATATCTTCCGTCTTCACTACAGTCTCGTTTTCGTCGTTTACAGATACGACCTGAGCGACGGCGGAACGGGAGTCCACAGCACTTGTGGAGGTGACGGCGCCCGTGTCGTCTGTTTGTGTCGTATCGCTAGCACCTTTCTTTGCACCCATTAAAGCATACCAGTTGTAAAACGCGCGGTTTAGTCGGAGTTTGTCTCGTAACACGAAACTGCAGGTATGGGGATATATAATTTTGTGTGGATTTAGCTTTGGTGGCGGTGTACTGAGTTAGAGATGGAACATGCACATCAATGAGACAGTAGAGAGGTGAGAAGTATCTGGTGAGTTTAATTTTGTGTGTGAATGTCGTATTTCCGTTTACATCGTTTACGTTACGCTCCGCCTTACTCATATAGATCTTTGTAATTCTTCACTGCTCATCTCATCTCAAACTCAATTATTGTTGGGTAGGTTGAGTCATGACTAACTAAGTCGGAGTTCGAACTCTGGGTCTTGGGATATGGCCTTTCAGTTGTCAACCATTGTCGCCGTATTCTGGAGCTTCTATTATTATATTCTACGTCTTTGTTAATTCCCCACATTGCTGACAAAGACATATGCATCAACGGTCATTGGAAAGTTAGGTTTGAAGACGCATGATGAGACTTGGCATGGATTAACAGTGCGGAATGCGGCATGGAAACAACATTAGTGATATATCCGAACTCAGAGTTGTCCAACGTCACAAGACAGGAGTTGATGTCAGATATCCGTCTGTAACAGTTAATTTTGGAATTGATGGATGTCCATTGCTCTTTGTTCATTTATTTATTATTGTCCTTGTGCTCTCCACAATTACTTATTCTTACTGATTAGGACAACGTTATTCTATCACATGAGAAACCAGTAGTGGTTTGCTTATAGATTACACCGGAATGTGACAAAGGAAAAATGATACACGTTTTAGACTGTTCACTTTTTGTATCTTCAGACTTCAAAGATAGTTATGTTTAGAAAGTCAAGTTTGATATTTATATCCGGTTTAATCTGTATAAGTTATCATTGGCTCCATCTTAATCATGGCTTTTTCTTGAATCTCGATAAAGCCACGATGATATTTCAAATTTCCTAATGAAAAGGGGACCAGTCTTGGCGTACTTAACTCGATTCAGTGTTTGAAAAGCCAAGTTACCCTTCTTTCGTGCTTGTTCTACAATGCTTCTTATTCAACTATTTACCAGATTGCTCGTAAACATATTGCAATACACTATATAAAGGAGATGCGTATGATAAACAAGTTGCCTTACTTTACGTTTCAGCAATCCCTACCCCAGCTCTACATGCGCGAACAAAGTCCGAGGGAAACAGAAAGTCCTTCCATAATATTCCGAACATTGAACAATCTATTATACAATAAAATGGTAACTGACCAGCCCATGCTACCTATCCCGTAAGTGAACTGGATTGACGCGGTTAGAAATTTCTATCTGAATCACTGTCCCAATAATTTCACATAATCATCAAGTTGTTTCCATCATCAAGTTGTTTCGGGATTTTCAAGGCGGTCGTGATTAACTGAGCGGTTCACTAAGAAACTTTCTCAAATACCTGATGAGAATGCCATTAAAAATTATTTTGTGTAAAGCCTCCTGGAGGCCGCTAGTCCCTTTTCAGCCAGTGACTTTCACAAAACAAAAAAAATGGACGACACCGGAATCGAACCGGGGACCTCGCGCATGCTAAGCGCATGTGATAACCAACTACACCAGACGCCCCAACTTTAATTTTTAAAAATTAAAGTTATCCCACTTCTGTGTATTGATTACATAAGCCGGCACAGCAAGGTCCATTTAAAATATCCATGAATTCCAAAAATTGATAAGCCATGTCCCAGGGTAGATTTTCTTGGCATTAACAGCTTTCAACTACCATAATAGGAGTAGAATACTCTGAGGAAGATTTGAATTATTCTCTATTCTTGAGTACCAAAGTAGGCGAAGATGACACCAGCATCCAGCAGTCTAGAAAATGGGGTAGGAGAATTGGATAAAACAATGTGGTATTCCATCAGAAACTTCCTGTAGGTCTTTAGCTAAGTCTTCAGACTTGGGAATGGCCAACAATGACTTCAGGGACCAGCTTTACACAGATTCTTAAAGGAACTTGATAAATTCATCCACTGCACTAGCCTTCAGAATACCGTAGTTTGAATATCAAATTTCTCGAGCACGAAAAAAAGGAATTGGCACCTTGGAGTTCTCTGATCTACATTGTTTTGTTTAGTGGTGGTATTTGAAATAATGGGAAGGTATTTCAACCACACCAATCTTCCGTACATATAAAGTAATGGCGCCTGATTAACATAATAGTCAATTTCATTATTAGATAACAAATTGCTCGTTGTCGTGTGCCAGTCACTGATATGCTACCACTACTAACCTCACTCCAAAACTCTAATCAATTTCACTATCTATATTACTGGCAACCATCATGGGGATCCTCCTTAGCCTCCTCAGGCTGAACCTTGATCATGGTATCGATTCGGAGGATGGAGATGCAAGCTTCGAGAGCACTTTTGAGGGACTTGCTCTTGGACAAAGTAGGCTCAATAGTGCCTGCTTTGAGAGAATCAACGATTTTACCTCGAATCAAGTCGAGACCGCAGTTTTTATAGTTTCGACGCTTGGTGTCTGTAAGAGCGGCGCTTTGAGCCTGAGCATGTCGTGCTCGGAGTTTTGACACAAGATCTGATGAATCCTTGGCGGCGTTAACGGCCAGGGTTTTGGGGATTTGAAGAAGAGCGTTGGCAAACTCGTAGATGGCTAGTTGTTCTCGGGAACCCAAAGAAGTGGCGAAAATCTCCAGGTAGACGTTGAGAGCAGCCTCAACGGCACCTCCTCCAGGAACAACATGACCGCTTTCAAGAGTTCGCTTGACCACAGAAAGAACATCATGCATGGATCGCTCCATTTCGTCGAGCTGGTACTCATTGGATCCTCGCAGAATGATGGAGGAAGAAGGATGAGCTTTAGTGCCGTTGACAAGAATACATTCATCATCGGCAATTCTTTCCTGAACAACTTCCTCTGCATGGCCGAGGTAAGAAGATTCAAACACCTCCTCACCTTCAAGGTTGGACATATCAGAGATCATGGTAGCTCCAGTGGCTCGAGCAATTCGTCGCAAATCCTCCTTCTTGCATCGTCGCACGGCCATGGCTCCAGCCTCCACAAACTCCTTAAGACACAGATCATCGATACCCTTGGTGGTGAGCACGACGTTGGCACCAGCAGCCAGAATCTTTCGAATTCTTTCCAGAACAATGTCAAACTCCCGCTTTCGGATGGCTTCAAGCTGCTCAGGATCGTCAATGGTAATGTTAACTCCCATGGCCATTCGGGCCTTCTGCAGGTTCATATCCAGCACAGCAATCTTGGCGCCAGTAATTCGGGTCTTCATTGCCTGGGAGGCAACTGTACAGTTGAGTGCGTATCCCTTGACAAGAACGGACTCTGTAGCGGATTTTCCATGAGCCTTGAGGATGTTGACAGCCTTTACGGGGTATTTAACCTCGCCTCGCGAGTTTGTAGTTTTAACAGCCAACAAAGCATCCACAGCCATATTAGAGAAGAAATCGGAGTCCGAGCCAATAATCTTGGAAGACATTGAAGTCTTGGCAATGTTCACAAACGTATCTTTTCCCAAGGAGTCCACAGAAACATCCATGACTTCATTAATGAACCGTACTGCTTCTCTGAGCGCAAGTCTGTAGCCAGTGATAATCGTAGTAGGATGAACATTCTTGACCTTGACAAGTTGATGGGCTCGTCGCAACAGCTCGCTTGCAATGATCACCACAGAAGTAGTACCATCTCCAACTTCTCGATCCTGCTGTTGTGCCAACTCCACAAGGATCTGTCCAGCAGGATGCTGAACATCCAACAGACTCAAAATTGTGGCACCATCGTTTGTGACCGTCACATCACCAATGTCATCAACCAGCATCTTATCTAGACCCACAGGACCCAAGGAAGACTTGACCACGTTGGCAATAGCCTGACAAGCCAACACATTCTGGCTGCCAATTTCCAAACCTGAAATTTTCTCGCCGTTGAGAACTGAGTTAGAAGAGCACTTTTCTGGCGATTCCTTAATACTCACACAAAGTATCCGACGGTTGCGAATTGTACATGTTAGACATGGTGGATAGTAGTAGGTGATAGGTTTTGATTTTTGATTAGAGTTGATGTGCGCGGTCGCAGATGTGGTGATTATGTAAGCTAACCAAGAGGCGCGCGACAGAAAACAGGTAGAAGGTGGAAGATGGCTTGAAGACATATCGCAATTACCTATGTAAAGTGTTGTAGGTAATAGGTGCCCTACGACTTCTAGTTATTCAAGTGCTATGAAATCTGATAATTGGTGCAATTATTATCTAAACAAATGCGAAAATTATTGGGTACAATTTACACGCATTGTGAGAGTGACTGAACACCTGAAATCACTACCGTACGCGCGCTTGATTGTTTCAATTTTGACTATTATTCTCGCCAAACAATTTGTTTCCGGAAGATTCTAACAGATCACGTGACCTCCCCAAAATGCGCTAACTTCTAACCTTAAATAAAGATGATTTCTGAATATGGATGGGCAGCACGTGACCTACAGAAGTTCTGTAGTCGAAAGGCTCCACCTGGGGCACTAACTGCTTGAAGGACACTGTTGTTAATGTAAAGGGTAAATCGATAACATTTTTCAGTTATATCAGCCAGTAAATCTGACTAAGATGAATTCTCAACGATCACAGGATTTTTGCTAGACTCACAAATCGAATGATATGGCCACTTCTGGTAACTTGCATGGTGCTAATAGGACTTTTTTGAGTATTATTTTTAATCAATTACCAAGGGCCCGAGATCTCTGCCGTTAGCATTATATTATAATAACGTGCTAGCAGAGAAATCTGGGAAAAACTAACTTAAGACCAGGAGATGTTCATGGTCACTTAATAACAAAACGATGATTCTGAAAGCTACGTCGAACTATATTCCATTCAGTCGGAAGAAGAGACTTTGGTAGGATGTCCTACATGTCCGGATGTGAATACACAATTACACAGGCGTCAGGAAATTATGTATTGTACGGCGTCCCTGTCTCACTTAAACACTAATAAACAAGAAACAGTGGCATTCTTTGACTTATTCGCATGAGTGAAGCACGCCGTTCGTCCATATAACACTCATGAAGCCACCAATATAGCGTGTAGCGTCAACATACCATCAATACTGACAATACTAAACACAGACAAAAACTTACTTAGTTACTCGTAGACATCCAGAGCACGAGAATTCATAATCTGGAAGTACTGACTTGACATTCCACAAATGCAATTTACGCGACTGACTGTCAAGTCTACCATTTGATCCCTACATCACCTACAACGATTGTTTATTAATTAGTATGCAAACTAGAGAACGATGCACTTTTTGTTCTTCTTGACGACTGGGGGTTCGAGAGCAGCAACAATGGCCTCGTCAAACACGTCCTTGAGACCCTTCTGGGTAAGAGCCGAACACTCAACGTACTTGACAGCACCCAGCTCCCGGGCCAACTGGTATCCCTGCTCAGTGGTCATGGGACGCAGTTTGTGGCGGGCAAGTTTGTCCAGAATCATTCTGTCAGTTCGCAGATCCACCTGGGTACCCACAATCAGACAAGGCACACAGGGGATAGGTGATGATGGACCTCAGGGAACCATTTTTCCTTGACGTTTTCGAACGACGCGGGGGAGGTGACTGAGAAGCACACTAGGAACACGTCAGTCTGGGGGTAACAAAGAGGACGCAGTCGATCGTAATCTTCTTGACCAGCAGTATCGAACAGGCCCAATGTGTATGGTTCGTCGCCAATCCTGAGTTAGACAATGCAAGAAATAACGTGTTTGGCTAAGAGTGGGGTATAGGAAAAGAGTGGGAAATGAGAATAAGGAAAGAGAGTAAGACCAATTAGATATAACAAGAAGTGTGGTCGTGTTTGTGTAGCATGTACCACTCATCGAATCACCTGGAATACTCACATAACAGTAACAGCATAGTTATCAAAAACTGTGGGAACATATTCAGAAGGAAACTTGTTGGTTGTGTATGAAATCAGGAGACAGGTCTGTGTTAGCAGTGTTCGTTCACGTTGGTTACCTCAGCAACTCACCTTTCCAACGGCACCATCGCCGACGACCACGCATTTTATAGTCTGCATTTTGTGTTTGTGCAAGCAAAAAGTTCAAAAAGTACAAAGGCCAGAGTCAGTATAACCGTGTCTGTGTCTGTGCGAACGTGTCTCTGTTTGTGAGGTGGTGTGTGGAGTATGTGAGGTGAGACAGGGTTTCAGATTTGGGTAATCAAACAGTGGACAGCAGGAAAAAAAAAAATGCGTAAAAGGGGTGAACAAATATTATCAAAATGAAGACATGCAGAATAGCCTATTTTATACACAGCCCCATTGTTGTACAATAAACACACAGTATCTGTTTCTTGTCAATATCCGCAAGATAACTACAATCCCACTTATCTGGCCCACCTCATTGGGTTTGCCTGATATAGGTGGACCATGCATGAGGTGCCAAGATGGGGCACCACAAGGGGTTGTTTAAGCGAGCGTGAGCAAAGGGAACGCGCTTGGTAATGAATGAGTATAAAAAGCAGAAAAATGATGAAAAATGCTTCAAGCCTAGATGAGTGTAATGGCTAATCAAGGAGCGTCCTGATGTTGCTAGACATTATAAGTGGAGACCAAGAAAACGTGGAAATAATCACATTCACTATTAATGTTCGTCAGGTATGATTGAACAAAAACTGCACGAGACATCACTTTGCTGTAAATCTACATCGCCTAGATGATCTGCCAAGACGCCTAGCTCGTATGAGTGAAACCCAAGGAGAGTGCATTCAAAAAGAAACTTGTTGACATAGTAGATGTATGATACCTGCTGTGCTGTGACTGTGAATTTAAATTAATGTTTTTATTATTATTATTTTTTTTATAATTCTTTATTATTTTTTTGTTTGTTTCATAATTTTGAATTAAGTCAATGGTTGGATACTATATAATGGAAATCCGTAACCCAGATGGTAAATAAGGAATCAATTACTCCAAATCAAATCATTCAAGAGACCAACCATCGTGATGTGGCTAACAACCGAAAGTTGACAAAAAACTGCTTCAGTGACACTACCCCACCCTCAATCAACGTAGTACATTCTTTCATTCTCAGCACATTGACTTATATACCATGTGTCTGAGTATAGACTGGACGTTTTGGGTGTTCAATGGCTCTTTATGTGACTCGGTGATCGATAAACGCAAATGACAAACTCCTCGTCAATCACTTTGGTTGTTTCCAAACATCAGTTGTAACTGTTAATCACTTATTAGCAGCCTGCACGGGATTTAGTATCCAGGTCTTAACTGTTACACTCCTGGTACCCAGAGCACTTGCAAGTTATTAGCCTCATACCCAGAAAAAGAGTGAAAATATTCTCGAGTCCTTGAAATTTCTGAATATTCTGACCGATGACAAGCCAAAAGCAGTTCAAAATAACTCTTGATTATCATCAGCAGTCACAGAGTCCTCTGTCAAGAAACCGTTGCTGTTTGTGAATCAACTACTGTATGCTATGCCTCCTTCAATAACTAAGACACAGATTTGTCAATGTCAAACGTTTACTATTCTTTAAAAATACAATAAATATGATAATAAATCCAATAACCAATAACCAATAACCCATAACCCATATGTCACAAGACCAATCTTCATATCCCTAAAGAATCACGGCTGAAGTCAGCTCCTACATGCGTAGTGACTCGCTCGTCGACCAGAAACCAATGATCTACACTAGCTCTCACAAGCCAGGCACAATCAATGCCCAGTTTAGGCTTCAGTAATCGATCATTTCGAGGGTGTTGATAGTTTCCTAGGTCTCGGTCGCTCGACAGACATCAACACCGCGGCCAAGTCCGCTGGCAGGATCGGTTTAGCCAAATAACTCACCATGCCAGCATCCAAACATTTCCTTCGATCCTCTCCTCCTGCATTAGCCGTCAATGCAATCACATTTGGACAGTTCTCACCGTATAGTTCTTTCAGCTCCTGGGATGCAGCAATACCATCTTTATTGGGCATTTGGATATCCATCAAAACACAATCGTACATGGGTCGACCAATCTCCAATTCATGCTGACACATTCTCAACACTTCTACTCCATCTTTAGCATGATCAGCATTATATCCCATTCGTTTGAGATGTTGCAAAGCCACCCTCGTGTTGATGATATTATCTTCAGCAAGTAGGATTTTTAGCGGATGACGTTCTGCAAGTGATTGCAACATGTCTTTCTCGAGAGGACGACCTTTGAGCAATTTCTTTGGGCACCCATCGCGTTCATTACTAAGCAATCGTTTGATAACCTCGCCTAGACGACTCCTCTGTATGGGACGCATGAGAATCGCACTATATCCTCTTTGTTGGAAATCTTCAACTGTGGGAACACCAAAGTGAGACATGAGAAGATATTTCGTGTTTGGAGAGGTAGAGACATCATGGAAGTCGCAAGAGTCGTTTCTAGCATCTGCAAACACCAATGAAAACTCATTAGGATGCTCAATAACCATCTTCTTGGCTTCAGATGATGAATCACAACAAACCACCTCAAATCCCAACCGCTTCAACTCTGTACGAAGACTCTCTTTCTCCATGGCATGGGTATCAGCGATGATGACTTTTTTGCCTTCATATATGTTCACTTTATCCTTTGATGGCTCCTGAGCTCTTGCTACAAGGGTAAACCAAAACGTAGTGCCTTCTCCTTCGACAGAATCAAACGTCAAACCTCCGCCCATCAACTCAGCTAATTTTTTCGAAATTGCCAGTCCCAACCCTGACCCTCCGAAAACTCGTCGAGCTGAACCGTCGACCTGTGAAAAAGCTCTAAAAACTTTATCGCGGGCGTTTTTCGGGATTCCAATACCTGTATCGGTCACAGAAATTACGAATTCATACCGATGATCAGACGAAACTCGTTCTGCGTGTGATTCAACCACAATATGACCCTTGGAAGTGAACTTGACCGCATTGCCAACTAGATTGATAACAATCTGACGGAACCGAGTCACGTCTCCATTAACAATATCAACTTCTCCACATCGATTGAGATGCACCAGCTCGAGATCCTTCGTGGCTGCAGGTTCAGCTACAAGTTGAATGGCACTCTCAATACATTCACGAAGCGAAAAAGGAGAATTATCAAGATCAATGGAGCCATGCTCGATTTTGGAGAAAGCAAGAATCGCATCAATGATGTTCAAAGTTAGCATTGCTGATGACCGAATAGTATCAACGTATTCTCTTTGAACAACAGTCAAATTCGTATCCATGAGAAAAATGGAACACGACAATAAGGCGTTGAAGGGAGTTCGGATTTCGTGGCTCATATTCGCCAGGAAAGACGCTTTTTCGGCAGTGGCATCTTCCGCAGCTTTCTTGGCCAAGTCCATCTGATGATACAGACGAGCCTTTTCCATGGAAACGGCCGCTTGGGTACATAGCAGAGAGATGAGTTCGATTCTCTGAAGTGAGAAAACCCTCAAGTTATGTTGATGTTCAAGGTACAAGATCCCCACGCTTTTGATTTGGTTCTGGATCGGCATGCACAGCACGCTTTGGGAAGACCGGTTGTAGAAAAAATGATCACGCCCATGAACGGTATCAAATTTACGGGTATCATCTTGACGCGAGATTGGAGTTCCTGTAATTAACACATGCTGGATAACGGACATGGGTGCAAGATCTGACCTTGAAATTAGTGGCTCATGGCGGATCTCAGTGATGGTATTGAGAACACCCACCGAATCAACATATAGACCTCCATCATCGTCCAAGGAAATGAAAACAGCATAATCGGCACCACCGATCACCAGAACACTTTCTATCAGCTTTCGCACGATTGAGGTGGTGTCGATAGCTTCAGAAATATCTAGACAAGCCTGTAAGGCACTCTTGACATCTTGTTCAGTCTGCGGACGGTCTTCTTTCTGTACCATTACCTTTCCTGCTCCTATTCCCTGCATAATCAATGGCGAAAGAACATGGTCAGTTTCTTCTTTACTGACGTCCTTTTCCTCCTCCCTTAGTAAAGATGATAAAATCCATCGCAAAGGCGACTGAACTAGCATTGAGTTGCTTATTAAAGAGTACGCTTTGGATGACGTATTTGTCAATAACGCAAGATGATTCAGCTCATAATTCGAAGACTGGATTTCAGGATACTTGTTCAACAGCTGATTCACCTTGAGACGAGCTCCCCACGCGCCGTAGAATTTGGCTGCTTCCTGGTAATAAGCAATGGACCGATTTTTGGAATGGGTTTGTAGCCAATCGCCACATCGTTCATTTATCACTGCAGCATCCTGCAGAAACCCTTCCTTTAGAGCTGCTTGAATAGCCTCCTCATATGTATCCAAAGTGATAATAGAATCGCATGTGTTTTTATGCAATTCAGCTTTGATACATAAATGCTTGTGTAAAAACGTTGAAGGGCAAGTGGCGCTCCAATCTTCTAAGTCACGTGCAAACTGCTCCAATAAGGGTTCACTTTCTTCACTGTATTGCCCTTCCGAGTCAATAATAGCTAGAGCGCCATAAAATGTCACAATCACATGGTACACTGTCACCGGAAGAGTCGTCATTGTATACTTGAGATCATGCAGAATGATTCCAGACGCCACATACTTGTGTTTATAAATCACAGCCAGTAACAAACGACACACGTGATACGCATATTGAACTTCCTCAGCTTCACTTGACATTGTGGAAATATCTTTATCACCCAGAAGTTCTCCCTCTAGGCATTGTTCATCTCCCATGAGATTGAGGATAGCCTTGGTGTGAATTTTAAGCCATAGACGGGAAATTCGATGGTCCAATTGAGTAGTAGAAGCTTCCAAATTCAAGAACATGGTGTGAATACTTTGCAGAGATTCTCCCGCTAGGAATTTACACATGGGCCGGAGGCCCAGTGAGAAAGCAACTGTGCCATGAGGATCATAGATGGTTTGTCCCGTTTTCATTACAATGTCGTAATATCTGTGTTAGCATAATGAATGAATGACTGGATGGTGAAGAAGATATGACGAGTAAGAAAATGAAGAGTCTCGTCACATCACAAGACAAGCCAGAATCACTTGATAACAGATATTGTCACTCTAAATTGTCACCTATCCAAGGCACACAGGGGATAGGTACACTCATCACTTATAGTGGACCATGTAAACGCCGCTTCGTTCAGTCTTCTGTTGTACTCACCTGATAACCTCACTCAAAGGTTCAAAATAAATAGCCAAAGTCAGCACATAATACTCATAGGTATTCATTCCAAAGTCCAGATTCACTGTAGAGTCGCATTCCAATGTGACAATCGCAAGTTTACTGTATTCATAAGCTCTTGTCAAATTGATACTTCCACCATCCTTCTGAAAATGAGAAGCCAGCGTTAAAAGAGAAAACGCACATACTGAAGAAGATCCGTAATCAAGAAAAGCTGTTACTGCCACAAGGGTCAGTGATCTAATGAAGTGTTTTCTGTTTGATAAAAGCACTGGAATCAAAGTGATAAAAATAACTTCATGGGCCAGTAACATCCTGACATCCTTAGTAACAGGATTGTGGGCTAGATCGCGAATCTCACCCACTGATAACGGAATCCGATGGCGTAAGACCGAATAGTTTTTTTCGTTCCACTCTTCATCTTCCTGCAAATGAAAACCCAATAGCGCCAAAACTTCCAATGACACGGCAATAGCTTCGTCTTTCTTTTTGACAGCACAGAGAGCTTTGACTTTTGTCTTTAAACATTGAGCCTGGTCCATAATATCTGTGCAATGGGGAAAAACTTCATCTATCAGCTGCAAACAAGATTGATGACGTTTCCTCAAAAACTCCAGCTCCATCAGAGATAAGTAAATATCTCGTGTGATCGATTCGTGGTGTTTCCAAGGGTCCACTGGGAGCAGTCGTTTGGCTACGTCGAAAAATCTGAATGCCATATCGAAGTCAGTCATATCAAAAACCAAATGTCCAGCTTGGATGTTGAGATCTCTGTAGATAATTTTTTCGTCGTCTCTTACGATTGGAAGAGCCTTTCTCAGTTGAGTGGCAATTTCCAAGACTTTCTGAGCAGGCATTTTTTTCGCATCATGTTTACCCAAAAGTCGTAATCCAATTTGACGATGGATTTCTGCTTTCTCGTTTTCGTCGATATGAGAATAAACCGATTGCTGGATCAAATCATGGTGAAACCTGTACTTTGCTTGTCTTGCGATTTGCCTGATTTGATCGTGGCTGAGGTTGAGCTCTCTGTCTGCTTTCGAAAATGGGAACTTGTAGTGCATCGTTGTTGGCAGTATCATCTCCACTTCTAAAGCAGGGTAAAGAGCTTCAGCGGCCTCACTGAACGACATTTCCAGAGAAAGAGCAAGATCCTCTAAATTGAATGTATTGGAACAAATACATGCAGCATACCGAATGATCTTGTTAGTCATGGGAGGTAATGACTCGTACATGGATATAGTGGTTTCTTGAACCGAACAAGGAAGATGAATACTGTGTAGCTTATCATAGTCGACTTTCCATTTACTTCGACTGGTCTGGTCCAAGAAAATGTATCCACGGTAATAGAGGTATCTGAGCAAGCAGCTGATAAAGAGAGGGTTTCCTTCTGTGATTCTGTACACGACATCAGTTAGGGATTCCACCTGGGGGTCCGGCGGAGGCACTGAAACACATGCATTATCTGACTCCAACGTGAAACTAGATTTTCTGCTCAAAGGATTCTCAGACCTTTTGTCGCACTTAGTTGATAAAGTCTGTGCAATAATTTGCCTCACAGCTTCTTTGGCTAATGGTTGAAGAGCAATTTCCACAAAGGGGGCATCGGTTTGTTTGATGATATCCAGTAGGAAATTACACTTAGACGCTAGAGGATCGTCATCGCAGATAGCAGAACAAACAAGAGTGACTCTGACATCGTCAAAATGATTTTCTTTAGCAAATGATTGTAATTCCACGAAAAACTCAAAGTCTGTCGGGAAACACCATTGAATGTCGTCCAAGAAGATTGCTAGCCCAAAGACTCCAAACAGGCAAAACAGAGATTTCACCAAATACTTAATTCTCAGTTCCCTTTTAACAGGGCCTAAAGGAGGACCTTCAGGAACAATATCATGATAATCTGGACCCACCAATTGCCTCAATTCTGGAATTGGGCCAAACAAAACACTCATGTCAACTTTAATATTAGTGAGAATGCGCTCTCGCCAGTTGAGAATCGTGGTTTGAGAAGCACTGAGGAGTTGATGGATCAAATCGTTGAGAATTGTGATGGTGGTGTAAAAAGGAGGAACTCGTTGGTACTGGTCAAATTTCGCCATTGCAAAGTATCCATGACGAGCAATAACCGATTTTTCTAGTTCATACACCAGACGAGACTTTCCGATTCCTGGATCACCTCGAACAACTATCATTTGAGCACACCCTTTTTCCAATAGCTTTTCGTAAACAGTACTCATGGTGGAGATTTCAGAATCTCGTCCATAAATTAATTGCGGTACTAGAAACCTTGGTAATACGTTATTAGTAGCGGAAGCCGGTTCAAAATTGGTGTCCAGTTTCACATTCTTCTCTAGGCAGTCATAAATATACTCAAGATCGGAAATGATTGTTTCTGCAGTTTGATAACGTGAATCTGAATTTTTCTCCAACAGCTTCATCACCACAGCTCCTAATTGGTCTGGAACCCACGAAGCAAGCATCTGAGGAGCCACAGGGGCACACGAAACATGCATATACCCTAATTCCAGTGGATCAGCTGATTTGAAAGGAGGCGACCCTATTAAAAGTTCATACAACAGGCATCCTATAGAGTAGAAGTCTGCTCTAAAATCCACCAGACGATTCATCTCACCCGTGGTTTCAGGCGAAACGTAATACATGTGATTGCCCATTTGCTTGATATGGGTTCTTCTATATCCTTTGGCTGGATCTTCTACTCTGAGGCAAAATGAGAAGTCCCACGAGGATATGAAAGTTTCTCCACTTTCATTCAGAAATATTCTCCCTGGGTTGAGACCATGATGAGTAATATTATGTTGATGAGCTTCAGCTATAGTTGTTAAAACTGAAACAACTGCTCTAATAATCTCCAAAAGCTCATCTTTAGTACGATGAAAAGGTGCAGGCGAAAAGGGTGTAGGGACTCCATCCACAGACGAAAAGCTCGACCCTGCAATACTATTTGCTGTAGTTGGAGATATTGTCAGGGGGCCGGAAGACTTCCCTGGAGCTTTACTGACTTTAACCTCCTGTCGAGGTCGAATAGGAGCAACTTCTTCTTCTTCCGTGGAAACAATATCAAGAAATTTTTCTCTCAGCGTCACCAACTTCTCATTGTTACCAAAAACCAACGCCAGGATGGGCGGGTCACAACTGACTTGAACAATTTCTGAGGGACGTAAAATTCCCGCCAAATCTCGAGGTAGACTGTACTCTTGGCCACTCCAATCTTTGAAAAACGAAGTGTTGGTGTTCTCCTTAACACCACTTAGCAATTGCCATTCATACGATATTCTTACTAGATCTTCCAAACTTCCTTCTGCAGACACAGTAATTAATACTGGCTGATTTGTAGCGATTTTGACAGATCGATAGAAACTGTTGCTGTGGATGAATTGGGGTACAACCGGTTCCAACTTGGCGAACCCAGGGATATCGGGTATGTGGAATTCTTTGTCTGAACTATCAGAAGTGAACGTCGTGTTTGTGTCCGATGTATTCGTGCCAGTGACATTTGTATCTGTCGAGTCCTTCACGTTTGCGCACGCTTCCCTCACGTCCTCCTGGCTCCCACGATATCTTGAAGTAAACCCCACATGCTGCCTGTAATCAGAAGATGGTTCATACTTGGACTTGTTCCGAGTAGACGAAGACCATACAAACACTGTGTTAGAATGGGCAATTGAGGGTTTGCAAATACTACTCACTCGTTTGATTTGTGTCTGTGTTGATGTTCAGCAGTAAAGTTGTTTAAGTTGATAAGTGGTTTGGTTAGGTTCGCCAAGATAAAGTGTACGATTGTCTCAAACAGTCAAATGGAGTTGCAACCTAAATGCTGCAAGTTAGGTTGCAAGTCAAATGGGTAAAGAAATCTTATCTTGGACAAGGTCCTGTTATACCTCTCAGATTTCTCTTATCTGTGCCCGAATCTTGTGTGGCACCCTTTGTGAATTGAATGGCACACCATCGCATCCTTGCATTATGAAACTTTCTAGCGAGGACTTAACATACATGCTTCATAATACATACTAGAACTTACGTGCGCATGGGTATGGTCTATTATTATTCATCTTTCACACCAAGCTTTTTTCCTTCTGTCGTTACTCAAACACGCGACGTGGTTGTTTCAATAATTCACCTATGTTTCAGCTTCTTGACACTCCTACGTCACAGTGCATGAGTGCAGGAGAAACAGGGGAACAAACTCTGACCTGAGACAACATGAATTTATGGTTCACGTGGTGCGAATGGTCATGTGCAAAATGACTATACTCTATTGTATGAGTGTTTGCCCCAACCTCAACCAATTCCATATGTCCCCTCAATAACTGCCCCGCAACTCCACATTAAACAATTGGAATGTAGGGTGCATGTGTATATCCATAACGACTTTTATGAATGTCGCTGCTGCGAAATTTTAAAGTATTTAACCTATTGGCGGCGACAGACGAATACACGTTGTAACTCACTAAGATAATTAATTCATGTTCACCAAATAGTGAGGTAAAAGGTTAGGGATGTTTATAAACTTTCGCTAGAGTATTTCATGCACAAGCGTTGATATAAAGTTTGCACTATCCCACGCAAAGATCTCATATGGAGCAGCCATAGCAACTTGATACTTAAGAGAATGAAAAGAAGGTCAATTTTTTTCCAGGGTTACTGTTGCTGCTTTCATAGCTGCCATTGATGAAACATCAAGAGTGGCTCGAGGGTGTGGCAGTTTACTAGTAGTGGTATTTATTACTGATGAGTTGAGTTGTTAGAGAAAACTGATAGTTCCGTTGCTATTTCCACTAGGACAAATAGTCACAATCCGAAGGTAACATGCTGAAGACGTAATCAAAGAATGCTACCAAAATATCTCCGATGATCTGGTTTTCACCTGTAAACACCTATTTTGCCAACAAGCCTTATCTCAAACTTGTTTTACGGAAATGAAAATAGTCTTGACACCCCCAATGACTCATGGCATCAAAGTTACTAAATGTAATAAAAATTGTTCAAAAATCTCTTCCAATAAAAGTCACAAAACTCCTTTTCTCTCGCTAAGGTAGGTTAACCCAAAAGGTTCCCTTGGATTTAGCGTGAGACTATCACAAGAACAATCTGCCTCCAGAGCTAAAACAGTCAGATAATTCGCCGTCTTGTACACGTCCTGTACATAAACCTCCCTTTAAAGACTATACAATGTTGGTGATGCTCGTTGTACAAAGTTGAGCATTTTTGCATGTATGGTACTAATACCCAATTGTGCAGAGGCGATTTTCGAAAGAATGCCATATTACTCATTTACTCATCTTGATGAGTTTTGACAATTCGAAGTGCTGAGTAATGATTTACAACTGATTGAGGTCTGCTGCATTCTTCATCAAGCTGTTGCCGCTGTCGTTGACCAGTATCGCCAAATGTCTAATAATGCAATCTATTATCTACATACCTCTATTGAACCACAGTCGGTTGTTAGGGAGGTTCTGGAACTCAGGCTCGAGGTTCTTGGTTGAAATGAACCGTTTCTGGGGGAAAATCGCCAGGGCAAATGGAAGAGCCGAAAACGACACCAGGGAAATAAGTCCGAGATTGACAGCTGCTTCGGCGACCTTTCCTCGGGATTTCAAGAACTTGGTCTTCTGCAGCTGAACCAGGATCAAAGGAGGAACAGCCATGACAGGAGCGGCATTAATAACTCGAGAAAGAGCTGTTTCTCCAACGGCATAGAAAGCAGCCTTTTTGGAATCGCCGACCTTCTCATTAGTTTCAGGGTTGAAAACGGCAATACCTCGTCGCAGCTCTTCGCTTCGCATCAGGAACACGTTTACGACACCTGCGGACACTACAGCAGCAAAAGGCACTAAACGACCGAGAACAAGTCGGGTAGAGGGAGAAACTTTAAGTCGAGGCACAAGAGCATTAAGACCAAGAGCCACAGAGCATGAAGCACTCACAGCCATGAAGTAGGAGGTGATGAGCTGCTGGGTAGTCAAGGGTGTGCTTTTGTTTGCGTTTGCAGTGTTCACAGCCACATTAAGTGACTGGTTAGCAATCTGCCAGAAAAGGGTACCTGCTGTTCCCAAATTAGGAGTCAGCATTCCCACAGTAACTACCAAGTTGGACAGGACGTAAGAAGACATTCTGAAGGGCAAAATGACGGGTTCTCCGTTATCGGGATGCAAAGTCGAGTCCAGAACCCGTTTTGCGTTCCATAAAGTGGGAGTCATAGGTCCGTCACTGTTTTTCCATTGGCTGATAAGTTTCTTGGCCTCAAGGATATCTGAAGTAGTGTTGAGCAACATTCTAGGATCAGAAACTTCTGCACAATGTTTGACTCGGCCCCAGTAACTGTCGAGGTCATAGGCCGAGTCTGGCAGGTTTCTAATTCCGGGTACTGATGATGCCATAGTAGAGGAGTGAGCGCGCCTTTGTGTTAATGAAAGTGTGGGTCAAGAAGAGTGTGCTGTGAAGGTGAGTCTTTAGATGGGATATGTTAAAGTTTGGTTTTTTTTAAAGTTCGGCTATTGAAAAGCGGGGGGAGGGGGGAAAAAATTGTGAGACCCGAGTAAGTACACGAAAATGAGCTGTTATTTTGTTTCGTCTTCTCCAGGTTGGCATTTTTGTTCTTTTTGCTTTTGTGGATTCTGGTCTCTGCTAAAAGCAAGTACATGACTCACCCAGTTAAGTTATATGGGGTGCAGTAATAGTCATTGGAACCTCTGTTAAAGTTAATGTGGATGGAGAGTCTCGGGTCAACGTCTTATGATAAATGGTATTATGTAATCAGCACATACTGAGACATCGTATTGAAGTTGCGAGAAGGATTTCTAGGGGCCCCTGGGCTCTATGATGTGTGTCAGGCAGAAACGGTGAACCATTCAACTTGTCTAGTTTCCGATTGGGTTTTGAAGAAGAATTTACATTTTAGGACTCCCATGCATCTCTTATCGAACTTCGTGATATCTGGCTTTCTGTGACTATTCTTTGAAACCATAAAGTTGATACTCTTCTATGATATTCAACATCTTTGTTCCATTTGCCTTTCAAGTGTTCTGGATTTACTGGATATCATTAATGTTCGAGTATGAGCCTTGCTTTACTGAGACGAATCACCAAATTGGCCTTGTAATATATTTTTCAGTTCAAAAATGTCATATTCTCAGTTCTCAGTAACGCGTTACAGAAACCCCACAGAGCATAGATGAAAACAAAAATGATGAACAATGTTTTAATTTTACACTATTTTCTTTTACGCGACTTATTGAAAACCCGAAATATTACAAGATATCGAGAGACGGTTATTCTCGGACATTACAAATATCTCATCTTACACATTTATTAAGTCAACTAGCAAATGACGCAAGAAGAAGGTTGGAAGGTTCGGTAGCCTGAGTTAGCATTGAGAAACTGAAAAAATGATTTAGTTCTTACTCACCACCAACGATGGTAACGTTTGAGTTGACTCGGTAAGAGGCAGTACCATAGAGTCTTTCAGCAGAAGTTCCTTTTCCCATTGTAGTAGTAGTAGTAGTAGTTGTGTTGTTGTTGTTTGTGTTGTCTGTGGTAATGTAAAGAATCTACGGGTATTTATACAATCTGTGAAGGGCAAGAATCCATTTTGGATAAGTCAATAGATTGTGCGCTGTGCGCGTCTAGGACGTACTTCATGCGTTGTTGATGTATAGCTTACTGGATGAGATACGAAATATGACCAGTCAATAGGAACCTTAACTGAATCGTCCAAAAAGGAGAGTTTCAATACATTCATGAAACAGAAGTAATCCGGATTTAGACTTCTCAATATATTTGAAAGCAAAGAATTAAATTGTGTTATTGATTTTAATTTCTTTTGAAGGTGGACCAGCAGCGATTTTGGCATTGAGTCTAATGGATAGAGCAATAACAATAACATCGATAGGGTTCATCAGACCTATTCGGTCAGTGAGAATCTCTGTTTAACCTGAATTAGGATGTGTGAAAACGGAAGTTCTTTTTCAGACTTATGGTCCTTTATTATACCACAACAAATATGTCTAGGAAGCGCATACTCAGAACCAAAGGTGTCTTTCGCAATCTTCTCAGCTGACGATACGGGAGTAATTGGTGCTTTTCGTGTTCATACCCAATCCTAACACCTCTATGATTCCTAAAGATCTAAGCAGGTGAACAATTTTCTGAGAAATGAGAAGCCTTGAACATATTCCAGAGAGATATGAATTTCTCATTCAAATCAATAGTATACCCTGACTGGTACCCTCAGCAAGCATGATTAAGTGTGTTTCAACGGATGGTGGCAACTCAGAATACTTGTGACAAGACTTTTCGAAACTTTTCTGTTTATACCTTTCAAGTTCAGGATGCAGGTCATTGGTTCAACTTCAGATACGCGATCTAAGTTGGAGCCATATTATCTGGTGAAACTTATGCCATCACTCCCCCTTCGGCCTCCTCAAAACATTGGCTACTGTGTAATCACCATCATGCGACACAGACACCACAAACTCCTCATGTGCTGTTAACCTGTACTCTGGGTTGGTTATTAATCGACGTCCTGTAACTTCATCCACGCCTCTGTACCACTCTTTGAACTCAAACTTCTTCTGATCTTGTTTATCCAGAGTCTTGAACAAGGCTTCCTTGGCGGAAAAGGTTGAAGCTACAAACTGAACCTGATCTGAAGACTTGGAAAACTGCGATATCTCAGATGGATGCAGAATCTTGCGCACAAACCTGTCACTTGTTTTTCCTGCCAGAATTCGACTTATCCTTGCCGTACGTAAAATATCCACCCCAATCGAAGTCATGGCAAAAGAATTATAACTTTAATACGTGACTTTGAACTAACTAAAAATTCTAATTATGTTAAAGTTATCACTAATCTTTAGACTCATCACTATGAGTAGAATTCATGCGCGCCGCATTCCAAACGAGGTTATTCTGATAATTTGTACATATCTGGATACCAAATCTCTAGTTTGCTATGGATGTGTAAATTCGACTCTCCGTGAAGTGGTCAAAGAAATTGTTGAAGAACGCATCAAACAGAACTGGCCATGGGCACACCATCCCGCCATGGATGTATATTGTGTGATTGGAAGAATACTATCTGAACAAAAGCTATCAGAAAGAGACAATGGCCTCATAACAGATAAATTTTCTATCGTCGAGCCCGATATGATACATCTAAATGAACTTGTTCCTGAAAGGGCAGAGTTGATTGGAAGTTGTGACACAATTGAGATGCCGTACACTTCGTACTCTATCAATTCACGGACAGGGATTGTTACTGGTTATAATATTGCCAATCGTGTTAACCCTTTATCTGATAGAAGCCCTTTAGGTGATATGACCGTGGATGAATTGAAAAAACTCGATGGGTCAATAAACGACCAAGGCAAACGTGTTTTTACACACTTTCAGAATGGTCGGTACTGGAGATTTGTTTTAGATGCACATCTTATTGTTGGCAGATATTACTTGTACACATCTGAGCAGTGGCTGTTCGTTACCTTCCTCAGACCAAACAATGATATTCTTTGCATTAAGCATCATTGCATGGTTGATGAAGTATGCAATCACGACAGAGGACCTGACAACATGTTTGAATTTCCATGCACTAACAGTGAATCTGCTAGGCTTTTTGTTTTCAAACAGCATATGTTTCTAGTTAAACGTCTGAATTCCGTAACAATGTTCTCTCTTGTAGACCCAGAGTGTGGAACCGAGCTCCTTCTTGGTCAGATCGAATTTTACGATGACAATTACAAGAATCTCCTAGCCGACATTCAATACATGTGGTTGGAAGGGGCCTCTCTCTACATGATCCTTGATTCGTATTTCAACCATGTTTGGAAATTTTCCCGCAAGGTATTGATTATCGATACCCAAGACAGTTGGGTAAAGCAGTGCATCATTCCTACAGTTATTAGAAAGCTGGATCATTGTCGCACTGGAAACGTTTTGTGGGCCAATAAAACAGATGTGGTGGATCTCAACAATAAAGTCATCTATCGTATACCCAGTGGAAAGTGTGCTCTGGTGGCTGGATTCCTCGATGGGAAGTTTCATGTCTGGAGATTTTCAAAACGGAGTCCCAAACAGAACTACAACCTGGCCATAGGTGAGTCACGTAAATTGTATGGTGAGCTCCAACTGGGTTGACAAGGATTCTACGCAGGCTCTTAGTGGTAGAATAAACCAAGATCCTTACAAGGTGACCCTGAGATCATGAAATTCTCTGAGTGCATAATGTTTACTGTTTGTCAGTTTTTCATTAAAAGCTATCTGGTCTCATGTGTCACCACTGAAGTGCATCCCATCCTGAGCTTTCCCCAACCTGGTTATCTAATTTCAGAAAAAGTATTTATTAATAATTGGTTTCCTTGTTTAATTAAACTTACCACTGAGATAACAAAATATTCGTATAACCTTGTTTTGCCTTGTGTAAACGGCTATACATTGATGATGCATTAGAATGCAACCTAGACTCTTCAATCTCTCCTCTCAACACATGCGCAACGCAACTGACACTTCCAACATCAACCTCGAAGATCTTCAGTACCCTTCAGCTGTGGTATTTGATCTGGACTATACTCTGTGGCCATGCTGGTGTGACACCCATCTGAGCCCGCCCATCAAGAGGGGGACCTCTGACTCACAGATCGAAGATCGAAGTGGCTACGTCCTGAACATGTACCGTGACGTGCCTGAGATTCTTCGGCATCTTCGAGAAAAGGACGTCAAGATACTGGCAGCTTCCAGAACTGCTACTCCAGAAGTAGCCAAAAGTATTCTCAGGATGATCCAGATCGATGGAGAGCCAGCCATCAACTTCTTTGAACATCTGGAGTGGGGCCAGGGTTCCAAAATCAACCATTTCAAGAAACTTCACAAGAAAACCGGCGTTCATTTTGACAAAATGGTGTTTTTCGACGACGAACGACGGAACAAGGATGTTGAGACTGGGTTGGGTGTTCTTTTTGTGCTTGTAGATGAAAGCTATGGAGTGAACTGGAGCGAGTTCAAAAGGGCCATCAAGAGATTTAACGAGAGGTTCGACGAGAGACTTTAGATTTATGACATAGATATAGAGGATATAGAGAAACGATGGGGTATAGAGGGTAGCGCTTAGCGTAATGGTGAAAAAGAAGAGTTGTACTAGATATTTCCTTTTAAGCAGCTTCGTGAATGATCCTGAAATATAAGAAGTAAATCACAAGTTTCTGGTTATATATAGCCCCTATTTCAAGAATGACGTTCAGATTAAATCTTGGTATCTCTAACCATCAACAAGTCAGGTGTACTACTTGATGTATCCGAACACTAATTGTATTCAGGAAATTTCAACGTTAGGTTTTACTGGTTATTATGACTATTATTAATATTACTGATTACTACATTACTACTGAAACAATTAAATCATGCTCAATTGGGAGGAGCGGTAGGGGTGGCCTGGGCAGCAGCTGGGACCTCAGCGGCTGGGACCTGAGCGGCAGGAGCCTGAGCAGCAGCGGGAGTTTCCAAAGTGGTGTGCTCAATACCCTGAGTCACATGGGCCACATCCTCTCCTCCAAACTTGCCCTGAATGGCACCATGGTCAGTCACTTGGCCATGCTCAATATGGGCTGGACCACCAGCGGGAGCATTAAAACCAGGATCAACTGGCTCACCGGTTCCAACTGCAGCTCCAGCGGCGGTACCAGAACCGCCAGAAATACTAGAAGCCACAGCGTCGTCATCATTGTCAATATCAGCTGAGACAAAGTTGGCTTTACCACCACTGACCTTGAGGAACGCATCGTACCATAGCTGCAATTCCTGGTAGGAAGCTGCCTTGAGAGTGAAAGTCTTCTTAGTAGGTAGAGTGGAGCTGGTATCTCTGCCCTTGATCTTGATCTTGAGGCTGCCGCCATGAGGAGCGAGAGGTCCAATGGTAGTGTCAGGAATATGGAGCGAGAAGTTAGGTTGAGGTTCAATCAGAGGGTCCTCAGAGGCGTATCCATGGAGGAAACCAGCTTTAGTTAGAACATAATAACCGGAGGTGTAGTTCTTGACAATTGTTCCTTCTTTTCGTTGTAGAACTCCACTGACAAGAGGTTGAGCAACGGGATTATCTGCGTTGGGGAAAGTCACTGAGTCCAGAGTTCGCTTAGGAGTGTTGGGGTTGACCAATTGGTGCTGTTCCCGCAGAGCAAACTCGTTCCACTCGTAGTCTTCGGAGATGGCAGCAAACCGCTCTGAGAAAGACACGTACGAGTCGTGAGCAGTAGCAAAGTATCCAGATAGAATCTCGGATGACAGCTGAACTGCCCGCTGGATCACCTGAATAATATGTCGTTCAAAGGACCGAATGTTGCTCTGGAGCGACAGAAGAGATTCGGAAAGAGAGTTCTCTCGGTTAATCTGTTCACCGACCTGAGAAAGAAGAGCCCGTTTAAGAACATAAGGATCGTGCTTAGCTGACTGGCTAGTTCCTGTGAATCCAGCAGTAGATTGGCCCAGAGACTCAATTGACTTGTGAGTATGGCTTCTCAGCTTCTCCAGTTCCTTGGACTGCTTGAGGGTTGAGTGTTTGAGGTTTTTGATATGTTTCTCAATTTCGCTTTGCAGTTCTTCGAGCAATGGAAGGACAGAGGTCTTCAAGTTCTGTTCAGACTGAGTAGCCAGATTGATCATCTGATCTAGCCGACTACCAACATTAGCCAAAGCCTGACTCATTCCAGTGGGCTCAGCCGCAGCTTCAGTGTCCTGAGGAGCGGTGGATTGGTAGGTCTGCTGAGGGCTCTGAGGACTACCTGGCTCAGAACTTCCAGCACCTCCATCGAATCGAGGAACCTCAGACAAAGCCTTTCGGGTCTTCTCAAGGTACTGCACCTGGTGCTTCTGCTGGGACTGGGCAATGTTGATGTAGTCGATCAGAAAAGCCACGTTGGCCTTCCAGTTCTCCAGCCGGGTCAACAAGAGGTTAGTGGGGTCGGTGGGGGCCGCCAGAACGTGGGTTTGACCTTGAGGAGCCGAAGACAAACTCTGAGTCTCACCGTGGTCTAGACGAGGGGAAGTAGGAACAACAGGGGAGGTGGGAGTTGCAACTGGTGAAGACATTGGGGCAGTGTTGGGGGCCGTTTGTGTCGCAGGAGGGTTAACGGTCGTAGGAATATTGGAGAACCCGCCAGGAACGCCACTCTTTCGTTTGAACAGCTTGTGACGGAATCCGCTCATGTTAAATAATTGGGGTGTAGGGAGTAACAGGAAGAGTGTGTTTACGTTGGTTCTGTTTAAGTTTGGTTGCTTGCATGAGGAGTGGAGGGGGTTACCATCATGTAGGCGTGTTTTTGTGGGGTAATTTGTATCTGCATTTGTTGTAAATAGAATGCTTTTGTGTAATTAATATTATCTAGATAAATTTTCCTTTGTCAAATGCTCACCTCATTCATTGTTTATTACTCTGTTTAGTCACCCCATTTTATATTTCCCGTTTAGGTTCTTTCCATGCAGCCCAATGCAGATCAAGAGCAAGTGGGGTCGACAGTGAATAGATCAACCTGGTGATATAAATAGTTGAAAAGATGAAAGAAGAAGCTCGTAGAAGTTACAATTAAGCTATTTCTCTCATTGCTTTTTCGCGTTTGAACAAGCCCAAATTGTACACATCCATCTTACATGACCACCACGCTGATCATATGATCAACTGATTGCTTGCGGCTTTGGCGATCACTTAAAAGCTCGTTTTGGTTTATGGCGTTCACTTTCTGATAAAGTCTTGCTAATTTATTTTTCTTCAGAATGACTTGTCCAATTGGACTGTAAACCTGGTTCGTGGCTTGGTGGCTTGATGACAATTCAATGCGCCAAAGGTAACTACGAGGTCAGCCACAAACGAGACGGGTGAGTGGTGAAGATCCGCACATTGGATGCAAACTTTATCAACGTCATGTCCTTGCTGTTTCCGCCTTATTCAGTTTGCACTAGTCAATCAAGCTGTTGGGGTTACTCTCTAAACCAGACCCGCGAGCAGGTGAAATAGTCAGGTGAGCTACTTCTAACAGATCTTTCACTATCGTCTGTTATCCTAAGCCATTACTTTTGCTAAGAAATGAACCAGTTATAGAATCAGTTGAAGATAAGTGAAAGTCATCGGTCTGGTAGGCCCTCGTTTGATCAGAGTGCAGGTTCCTATCTACCAATACAACCAAATGTATATTTTAGTAATTGGCACCTGATCAAAGACAAAATTCGGTTGCCACTCCTTGAACGTCTTCCAATGGATCAGGAGTTAACCGAACATCATTTAATCACTAGAACTATATGAGGGTGACCAAATACAACTCATATGATGACACTCTTTTCTGTGATTCTATTCTTTACATTCGCCTAAATTCACAAAATTCTCACATCAATTCATTGATACCAGCTCAAAATTATGTAAGAATAAAAAAATCGTTGACTGCTTAGCAGATAACGCAAGAAGAAGGTTGGAAGGTTCGGTAGCCTGAGTTAGCTTGACATCTAGAAATCTTCTGATATGATACTCACCACCAACAATAGTAACGTTGGAGTTGACTCGGTAAGAGGCAGTGCCATAGAGTCGTTCAGCAGAGGTTCCTTTTCCCATTTTGTCGTTGTTGAAGTAGTAGTAGTAGAAGAAGAAGTAGTAGTAGTTGTTGTTGTTGTTTGTGAGGAACTAATTGGACTCAATGGGGGTTTATATACTACTCAGAGTCATGGTGATCAAAATTGGAAATGTCAATTGACTGCGTGTGTGTGCATGAGTGGAAGTGAGTGGAAGTGAATATATGCACAAGTTATGCAAGCTTGCCGTCCGGAATAAGTCGCTTCAATACCTTGATGGAGTTCTCTGAAAGCTAATCAAACGTTATAAGCACTTAATTTCAACTCACTTCATTCATCTGTCTATTTTTGGTCATGTCTATTCTAGTAAGCGTGTAAAACAATGATGAAATTATTTCCTCTTCGAAAAAACTAATGTTTGAGGTTTCATTCTACCCGTTGGTCTTGCCTATGAGATTGTCACAGGTTGTCACCCTCCCCGCACCAGAGCCAATGTGGACCAGTCAATAAGTCTGAAACTTCCAGATATGGAGGCTACAATACCTTTCAATGTTTCTTGGTTTGGAAAAGGACTCTGTCAAACTATTGTGACTTCTAGTTATTAATGTTACAATTAAGCAGAGGTTTTTCATGACCCTTTGTAGTCTCCACTCTAAGCTAGAACAATACAAATGGCAACTCCTGTGATATCTGCTTTTCACAATCAACTAATAATCCTTTTACTAACTTACAGCAACTTGGTGACTCTGCCAATGGCGATGGACTGACCCTGGTCTCGGAGAGTGAATCGACCGAGCTGAGGAGTCTTGGAGAACTCGTCCATGCACACGGGGTTGGCCATCTCGAGTCGGGCAATGATCTTCATACCCTTCTTGGCGAACGCTGGGGGCTTCTTGGACTTTCGGTTGGTACCCTTCTCCAGCTTGTGCAGCAGGGCGGTGAAGGTGACCTCCTCAGCGGCAGTATGGATGTGCATGACACAGGAGAAGCCGGTGGACAGAATCGACTTGAGCTCGGTGATGGCGATCTGGGCCTCGAAGGCAGTTACTGCAGCAACGGGCTGCTGAGCAGAACAGAGAACCTGGCCAATCTGGACCTCCTCTTCTTCAATACCCTTAAGCTTGACTCGGATCTGTTCTCCGACAGCAGCAGCTCCAACTTCGGCCTCAGTCTCCTTGTACAAGGTGGTGACCTCGACGGGGACCTTGGAGGGCATGATGATAAGGTTGTCACCCTTCTTGACGGTTCCGACTTCGATCTTGCCTTCCACAATAGTTCCCAGGTTCTTCTCCTTGTTGGAAATAGGCAGCATGAAGGGACCAGTAAGGTTTCGCTCCAGCTCAAATGAGTCAAGCAATTCCAAAAGAGAAGGTCCATCGTACCATGGGCAAACATCCTTGGACACTCGCTCCTTGACGTTAGCGCCAGTGAAACCGGAAACAGGCATGAAGGTGATCTCAGTCTTATCACTGTAGCCCAGACCCTTGAGGTACAGCTTGAGCTTGTTAATACACTCCTCGTATCGCTCCTTGGACCAGTTGACGGTAGAGTCATCCATCTTGTTAATAGCGATCACCAGCTTGTTGATACCCTGAGTCTTGGCCAGCATGGCGTGCTCTCGGGTCTGACCATCTCGCTCGAAACCGGTTTCGTATTCTCCCTTTCGTGCGGAGATGACAAGGATACCGGCATCGGCCTGTGCAGCTCCACCAATCATGGAGGGAACGTACATCTTGTGGCCAGGAGCATCCAAAAGAGTGTATCGTCGCTTCTCGGTCTCAAAGTAGGATCGGCCGACTTCAACGGTCTTACCCTCAGCTCGCTCCTCCTTGTTGATGTCCATGACCCAAGAAAGGTACCAACCAGGTCGTCCGGCATCAGCAGCCTCTTTCTCCATCTTCTCAATGGTTCGCTTGCTGACGGTACCAGTAAGGTACAGAATCTGGCCACCAAGAGTGGACTTGCCTACATCGACGTGACCCATGAAAATGATGGACATATGGTCCTTGGTTTCGCCAAACATTTCCTTGATGGTTTCCTGGTCAATTTCAGCGTTCTGAGAGGCGATAATGGAGTCAGCTGATGCTGTGGGAGTGGCAGCAGCAGGTGTAGCTTCCTTAGGAGTGGCAGCAGGAGTGGCAGCAGGAGTAGCAGCAGGGGAAGCCTCCTTGGCGGGTGTAGCGGCTGGGGTAGCCTCCTTGGAAGTCTCCTTAGGGGTCTCCTTGTCTCCACCAATCTTGAGAGCGCCTCCAGTCTTGGGCTTGTCAGCAGCCTTATCACCGCCAATCTTAAGAGCTCCTCCAGTCTTGGGCTTGTCGGCAGCCTTATCACCACCAATCTTAAGGGCTCCACCGCCTCCAATCTTGAGAGCACCGCCAGACTTAGCAGCAGGCTTCTTCAGCTTGTTGAGAGCCTCTTGCTTCTGTCTCTGGTACTCCTCCAGAGTCAGAGTTTTCTCTTCAGGCTCAGCAGGTTGATCGTATCCCTGTCCATACTGGTCGTATCCCTGGTCATAACCTTGGTTGTAGCCCTGGTTGTAGCCCTGGTACTGGTTGTAACCTCCCTGGTACTGGTTGTTGTACTGGTTGTTGTAACCACCCTGGTAACCTCCTCGGTAGCCTCCACGACCACCTCGGCCACTGTATCCGCCTCGGCCGTAGTTGTTGCCCTGGTAACCTCCCTGGTAGCCTCCCTGGTAACCGCCCTGCTGGTATCCACCCTGCTGGTACTGGTCATATCCGCCCTGAGGAGTGAACGACTGTCCAGGCACAAAGGCGTTACCGGGTACAAAAGCCTGACCCTGGTAACCCTGACCTTGGGCCTGACCCTGACCCTGGCCGTCGTTGATGTTGGCCTTGTTGGCAAAGTCTTGATTGAATTGGTCACTCATTGTGAGGTTGTGGGTGTAGTGTTGAGGCTAGTGCATTAAAGTATACTGTCAGCGAAATTTTTCAACCCTTACCCTAATTGTAGTGGAGTGGCGGTGACTTTTATAACCCTCAGAGAGGAGAAGATGTTTTGAGGGTGGGAACTCGAACGAGTATTTTTTTTTTCTTTTTTTTTGCGTTATAATAATTATTTCTTTTGTGGTCCATTGTTTTGACAAATTGATCATCGTTATGATTATGTAAGCGTTTAGAGAAGAAACCAAGATAAAGCAAGAAGAGGATAATTTGGTTCCATTTATTGATAAAAATTGATTGTTTTGTTTGTGGACCATTGCTGCTACGCTACAGTATATCTCAATGAGTTGGGGTATTATGGTGAAGTCATAGAGAGGACCACAAGTAAACACACAAATTAGAGGCTTTCTATCTCATAATTATATTGCAAGGATGATGATGCAACTAAACGATTTGATTGGAAGTGGGCTGAATATAAGAGCACGAAATCCGCGTTTTAAAGGGTTTATATATTATTAACCATTATATCATTATTAAGACTGGGTAATAATGACGGTGTTTTTTAGTGGAAGGTGTGATAATGTAATTTAGTTGTAGTTTCACCACATAGTACATTTCATATCTTCCAGTCACTTACAGTAAGAAATATAGATGATTCTTCAATCGGTATAATGTCAGTTTTGAATCTTTAGAATATCTCTCTGGTGTTACCACTTATAGAGCACGAGCTGTTAAAAAACTATATTTTAAGGAAAAAGGCTCAATAGAAGGATAATCGGTTTTCAAAGTCGACCTAATATATCCAAACATTGAATACAAAGGTGCCACTTTTTAGAAACTTTCAAGGTATGTCATTTTAGTACATTCAATGTCTGCAAGTTTTGGAGCAGGCCAATGAGTACTAAGTCTTCTAGCTGATAAGTGCTATGGTAAACCTTTCCAGATTTATCAACAACCTATTGGGAAGTTTTTTTGTCAGAAATTCATAAAGCCTCGTTAGTGATAGTAAACAGAGGCAGGAAATCACCTAATTATCCAGCAAAGTAATCAGATCCACAACCCAATCGGCTTTCACAACTTGTTTTTCACGTGTCCTTCTGACAACCTCAAGGGGTATGGTTGGAAATCAAATACAGTCTAAATATTAAATGCAATTATGTCAGCTCGGTTAACTTCTTTGGATTTATTTAGATCCCAAAAATACTCCATTTAAAAGTGTCAATGTTTGTCAAACTCTAAAACCCCTGATAACAACCTTAACAATAACTTTCCAACAAAGTTTCTAACGCCTCACGAAAAACTCACGAGGTACAACACGTCACAAAAACAATGGAATGGCTTCTTGCGCAGGCCGGAGCGACAGCAGTGTCGTTTGCCACGCGTGGTGGGTACTCGTTGGCCACTCATTACGCCGTAAAGACAGTCAAGCGGTTCATGGAGAAGGTTCCAGAAGAGGACCGCCAGGGGCTTGAAAAAACTCGTCAACGACTTGAAACAAAAATCCTCATTATTTCCCCAGCTATTGATTTGATTCAATTGATTTCCGCAAGAGGAAACACTTCTTTGAAAACAACTGTTGCACTAACAAGGGAGTTAAAAGCCGACATAGATGACTTCCAAAGAGATATGGATATGAGTATGGATAACGCATCTCAATCGGTGGCCAAAGTGCGAGAATCGATGGAGTTATTACTTAAACGTGTTGAAGAGGCTATTCCTTTGATTCAATTGGCTTTAACTACTTCAGGAGCTTGTCTGAGTGCTGATTTACCTAATAATGTGTCTCCTGGTAAACTTCTACAAGCAATGGATTATATCAAAGCCTCAGAAAGAAACCCTAGTAATGGAGACATCCAAATTGGACCCTGTTTCGAGATTAAATCATACACAACCTTCTCATCCACCTCACAGATCGCCTGGAAAGAAGACATGGCTCGAGGACGGCTTAGTTTGTTTCAGAAGCAAAAATTTAATTACTACATGAAACTAGAGGAAAGTTTTGACGACAACCGTTACCATGACGACGACGAGCGTCCTCGTGTCACTATAATTGACGTTTCTAAAATCACGCGCTTATTCTTTTCTGCTTCTGGGAAATTGTTAGAAATTGAGGACTCCAAATCGCCAGTTTTGGTCGTCAAAGTCAATCATGCCGATCTAGATGTATTTGATGACGATGAAGATGAAGAAGAAAAGGTCACATGGCTAGCACTAGAAAATTGGACCCCATGTGAGTATCATGATGATGAATTTGATCTAGATAACTCTTTCGATATGAGTGTAACTGAAGATTCGCCTAGGAAGGTTGTTGAGGAGTCACCTAAGAAAGCCAGAGATTCAAGAGTCAATAATCTTTCAAATCAATTATCCAATTTGAACATTGATACAGCCCCCGAGTCGATTTCTCTTTTGGAATACCTTCTTCGTCTTCTGGCTCTTCAAAGCAACGATCAAAAATCAGCTCTAGAAATCACAGACGAAAGGCTCAACTTATACCTTCGAGATGAGTCGCGTGCTTCAAATTACGAACAGCCTGTTCCTGCTCATGAGACACAAAGAACTCTCGATAGACCTATAGCCCCAGACACACCAATCGTTCTAGGGGGCAAAAAATCATCTCTCGCCCGTAATCTGTTAAGTCGTGGAAATGTCCAGGCTCCAGCCTCTGTAACGCGACCCTCTTCTGCTGCTCCTCAGACTCCATTAAGAAATACTCAATTCTCGTCCTTCCATACTCCCAACACCAGGAGTGCTTGGGAGGTTGATCGAGTTATGCGCCCCAGTCCTCTCAAAAGGCCCCACTAGATTTAAAGATTTTCATTTTCTTGTTGCATGACTTGTGGTGTCTCTCTTGATTGAGTGAAAGGTTCCACCAACTTCTTTTAGCCCTTACAACCGTGCTCAAATTAATGGCTAAAGAAGGTATTTGCCTCAAGTTTAACGCCGGTTATTGGCGGTTTGGACGCCACATCTGTGGGGAAGCCGAGATAGACACAGATTACCCCTCCAAAGTTTGAGCTGAAGTAAGCCAACTCCCACAGCAGTTAGTTATACACATGGAATGTCAATAATATTTCTAGCGCTATTCAAGATATTTAATTTTCCCCAGTAACACACTAACCAAGTGTCTCCCCTGTTGTTTATTGTTATTTACATTTCTTATAATGAGGGCTAATCAGTATTTGATCTTCTGACATTTACTTGGGTAAGGCATAAAAGAAGCATTCAGAAATAGTTGTTCGCATTGGTTATATAATGGATGTCCACTACCCGAACTGTTGACACAGTACTCTCTTACAACCTCACGTATGTATCATGTGGTTTACACACATTCTCTCCCATAGCTAATCAGTACAATCCAGCAGAGATAAATCGGTTCATTATAGTAGTTTCAATAATCTTTGTAGAGATGGTACAATTTATTGCGACATGAAGACAGCAAAGATTATTCTAATCCCAATTCATTGCGGATAGCCTCTGGGCAAAGAGAGTCTATTGTCATAGTGAAAATGAAATCAGCCGATTGTTCAGTAAACGTGCTTCTCTCTACTCAACTCATACTTCTTTGTTATGTACACCTGCAGTCTGAACAAAAGTGTGGTATCATTTCTCCTTACAGGCACGGCACTCCGATTACCAGTTTCACATGTCATAAAATGGCTATTCTCGTTGAGCTCGTTCCTATGCACAAATACGAACCAACCAGATTCATTCTGCATCAAGAATTGCTCTCAAACTGCCAAATCAATACTAGAAAGCAGCGTCTTGTCATTATCACTGGATACGAGTGACTTTTTCATTGTGCAGCACAATTATCTAGATGGAAAGATCAAGAAAGAAGTCTACCCCATTGCGGTCTATTGGCATGACCTTCATTAGGGCAATGCATTTATTGGAATGATCGAGAAGTCCTTTCTGGTGCCATTTTCGACATCACATTCTGTATGCACGCAGTACTCTGGTCAATCTCATTATCGTTTCGGTTCCTGTTGCTGCTGCAGATATGCATACTAGGTAAGGAAAGTTAGATTGCCGACGGTGGCGTCTGTACCTTTTTCATTTACTCTCTCGCGTGCTTCAGTAACCACCAATTACCTTTTGTCCCAGCCGTTAATGGTCATGCAAACGCTACCCTCCACATTCACGCATGAGAGGGTTCGAATCGGAGCCCGAACGCCAAGAGATGGCATGATTTTGGTGGTGATGTGATTGCTTTGAATAGTGATAAATGCTGTTACATTGGTGCAGTGACAGGCTTTGCATTGAGAGCAATCGCCAAATAAGAAGCTACCAACTGGACAGAACTGCCACCAACAGCCACACGGTGGCCACCATGTGAGGCATTATCGACCCACCAAGTTCCCAAACTGGTCGTATACTTCAGCTAGAGTTCAGACAAGGCAAAAGCAATGTCCAGAACGCTACTAAATGTGTAGGTTCATGGGCACAAACCAAACCTTAATTTTGTACAAAGACATGAAATCTGTTGAAACAAAGACATTTATTGGACTTGCAGAACAAAGAAATAAAATTTAGTCTAATGTGAGAAAAAACAAAACGTCACTACTTCATTTTGCAGGGTTTTTTCCGACTGTGGCGTCATTGTGCTTTCTAGTGGCGAACCAGTGGCTACTCGTGGCTAGTGCTAATTGGTCTACTACGACTAAGAAATAAGGTCAATAAATAATGCATGTTAGATGTTAAAGGTAGAGGGGGGCGGTCAGGAAAATAGAGTCCTGGTCGTCACGTCCAAGTTCAGCTTCAGAAAAATTAGAGGCTGATGCTGATGCAGAGGATGCAGAGGATGTGGGCACTGTATTCATGTGCAGAGCATCCATATTACCCCAGAGGTTCCAGGACGACAAGATCGATGCTGGTGAGGTAGACTCGAAACTGTAATCGTTGACAGGAACCTGAGGGACCTGAGGAACTTGAGGAACTTGAGGAACTTGAGGAATATGAGGAACTTGAGGAACGTCAGCAATAGCAGACTCGGGGATCGCTGGAACATCCATGATAGTCGCAGCAAACAAGTCTGGCTCCAACATTGGAGACGAAAGTTCATCCTGTAGAAGCGACATGTAAGGCGCATTTACTGATGTGTTGGGAAGTAGAACCGGTGAGTCGACCCAAGTAGGAGGCGTGACAGTATAGAATGGCGAAGATGGCCGGTTGGTGGTTAACTGTGTAGAGGAGTATGTGTGTTGAGGAGGGCGAACTTTTTCGACTCTGTGTTTGTTCCGTAGAGAATTCAACGACGAGCTGGAGTTGGTTCGTCCCATGTATGATGCTTTGGGAGAGTGTGGAGAGTGTGCTTGAGGAGGAGGAGAAAGAGACGGCGTAGAAGATACAGTCTGAGTAGAAAGAGGAGTTTGTGACTCTTGTGTCATCAAGGGAGCTGCGACTACCGCTTGAGTCAGCAGAGATGGCGTAGATGGTGCCTGAGAAACTCCAGCGAGCGGATCAGGTGCAGCTACAGTCTCCAAGACCTGTTTGTTGAGCACTAAAGATCCATCAATAGCAGTTGTAGTAGCATTAGGAGGTAAGACCTGGGGATGCTTCTTGGCACAAAAGCAGCCAGCGCCAGTGTAGCAAGGACACGAGTTCGCATGTTTGTTGCTGGAAGAGCCACAAAGACACTTGACGTGTAAGGATTTTGTTTTTCGGGCCTCTCGGCAATGAAGACACTGGGTTGCAGGTCTTCCCTTGGGTTTGATGCGGATAAGAGGTTGCTGTGTGTGTGTGCAGGACGACACTCTATGGCCCCTAATACATCGCTCACAGGCGTACTTGATTCCTTCGATAACGACCATGGTGATTTGTGTGTTGGGTCGGTTAGCTGGGGTGTTAATTATATGATGCTTTCCAAACTTAAATATGGATGATGATGCTGAGTTCTTTTCGCTGCTGTTAAACTTAGTCTAGCAGTAGGGGTAGGATGGGGAGTGGGTAAGTGTGTAGTGGGTGGTAGCGGTTGGGTAATTTTTCTCGAGTTGAGTGGATTGATGAGAAACGAGCGCCATGCATTTATATATCCATTATCGCTTCGTTATCAACAGCTACAGCAGGAAATGAAAATGGACCACAAAGAAAACGCAATGCATAAACCTTAAATACAAGGCGGCCCCATCAACAATAACTGCATGACAATTTGGGAAACGAAAAGTTTACGAGGAAGGGACTCTATTGTAAATAGGGTTTTTTGCAAGAAGATAAACTTTTCTGGAAAAAATATGAAATATATGTAAACCGAAAAAGTATAATTAGTAGATCGTTTTGCACAATATATTCCCGCAAGTGCATAAGCTGAAATTTATGGTACATTATTGCCTCTCGATATAAACCCCTTTTGTAGCCTTTCTCGTTTTACATTTTTTCACAAAATATATTTCCGCTCGCTATTTTTCACTTTTAACGGAAAAACACATGTCCCAAACCCTACTTCAAACTCCGATAGCATCTCCGAAAGCATCGGAAAGTTCGGGTCATCATTCCACTTTCTAAAATTAAACGTACAAAAGAGGCAAAACAGGGCCCCCAAATCCAAATGCGCCGTTGCAGCTCGCCGTTCTCAAGCCCCCACTATGCACGTCTGTACTTCCTGACATTGATGACGCATGAGCAAACAGTTCTAGAATTGTGAACCTATCAGAACCAATGGAAATCGATAGTCAGAGCCTCCAGTGGGGTACTGCGCCTTCTAACTCCGTTTTCACCACACAGTTTTCACACTAGGTAAGCAATTGCTCCTGCATATTATTGGCACACGACACATGAACGGCACACAAGTGGCATAGTGAATGTTGAGGGATTTTCCATCAGGTGGTTCTAGACCGAGAGGTAGTTGACCAATGTGGTCATAATGATGATCAAAAATATACATTTGTGGTTTACTCTTAGAGATGGGGATAATGCTACGGTTGGTTAAGTCAAGTTTATTCTCCATTACGTCATAGGTATCAGATTTCAAAACTAGTGTCAATCTTAATTGTATGTATCATGTTTCATTAATGATGTGGAGACCAATAAAACGCTAGGAAAATTTGCTTACTTGGCACTTTATCGCAATTAAGAATCTGCTTCGTAAACATACCCCATTATTGCAGCCATTTCATGTCCATTGTTTCAGATACGCTTCTATAGTGTTATGTAGCTGGGTGCCTTAAAACCGTTGGGCACCTGGAGCGGGGAAACTTAAACCTGATGCAAGATTATGCATGGAAGCTAACGAATCACCACAGTTACTGCATCTCTTTTCCTGGGTGGCGCCCAATTATACGCTGACAAAAAGATGGTTAAAACGATGCCACGTGGCTGGTGGTGGCTAGTGAAGGTTTTGAAAGTGGTGCATAACCAAAAAGCTTTGGTGGATGAGTATGTAGAGTAGTGGAACAAAGAAACAGCAGTTGGGGAAGGCAATAACTGTCGAAGATGTGGCCAAGGTGAATGAAGTTCCCCCACACACACATGTTCCCCACTGAGACTCGCCCTGAAGATGCTCAGACATTTGAACCAGCATTTTGAAGTATGACTGGGTGATTAGCTGTTTACCTGAAGAAGCTAGAATTAAACAGCAGCAATGATAGGTCGTTTACGATTTAAACAGTTCAAATGGGTGGCTCAGATGAGAATTGCTTTCTGAAGGAAATCACTAACTATATGTGCGTGCCATAATGACTCTTGTTGGTTTTGCTCGCTCGTATTTTTCTTTACTGATATTAAATTTAGCTGTTTTTTTGGTGAGCTGTGACACATTACTTAGTGGATTCCGCTTTCCATGGTCACCGTCCGGTTGTCTAGACTAACACCTTTTGTGGTCGCTAATATGGATTGGCACTGTTTTTTGGTTAGTTTTTTTCTCATACTGACTATAACATAAATATGGAATAATTCCAAGTAATTGAAACAAGTCTACTAGTTAGACTGTGCTTAATTTGATGTTTGTCAAGGCTAGAGGGTATGTATACATTAATTTACAGAATAGTTTTTGTTGATTGTTGATAGAGGCAAAGCAATATAGTACTGGGTTCGATACTCCGTCCTGCTGCAAATCAGTAAAACGCTCCATCTTTGCCAATTCATTTAATTCAATTAATTCCAGTCGTTCAAACACTATCATTATTCCTGAAAACATGATTTTTTATTTACTTTTTATTGCCCATGGTAGCAAAGTCAATTCTTCACACTGTCACAGGAAAAAAAGTACCTGCAAAAGGAGATAGTTGAATTATAAGAGATTTCTTCATTGACAGGCAATTTTCCAAAATTTCCACAGAGTACAACTAAAACTACATTCTGTTAACAAGAATCTCTAACTACATTTTCTATTGAATCTGACTGTTATGTACAGTCTGGGAGTTGAGTTGACTAGAATGATTCACGTCCATATTTATGTCGATCTACTCGATTTCCATGAACCATCTTTATATTCTAATCTGTTGGTATCAAAACTTGTAAACGGTAAACCGTCAAGTCACGTGGATGTAGCTGACTACCTTTCTGTCGCTTCAGATGCTGGGGTAAGGAGAGAATGTTAATAATAAACTAATTATACAGGTGTATTAGTAATCTTCTGGTTGGGGAAACTAAGTTGGCTTCTTCGATTTGTCATGTATTGCACCATCCAGCCACAGTAGAGAGGTTGCGAGAATCGATCACCAGCAGCTGTTTTCGGAAGTTCCCAAAAGATGCTGATAAATTGATGTTTACCAATTATTTTGATACAGATTAGTCCTTTTGTTACGCAAACCCCTCAATGCCACAGTATTCACAACCATCCAGCTGGTCACGTGGAATCAGACAAAATTCAATGAATGTTGCGAACTAAAAATAAAGTTTTCTGACTCGGAGAAGTCAACAAGATGATACTTGAAACCGTCATGAAAAGTCTATGATGTTTGTGAAGTGGAGATAATCCCTTTTAAGCATCAATTTGTGTCTGTTGCATAGTTTTCGCGCTCTTTTTTCTCTACTTTTGGGTTCTACAGAATACCAATAGATTCCCTTCGAGATACCCATTTGAAACAAGAATCAGTAATCAAATACCAAAATAAACCCTACCAACTGATTCTCCCAACTCCCCCGAATCTGTGCATACCATTTTTATCCCCATTTCTTCGGTCACATGCGTTTTAGCATTCATGCGTAAGCCACAGTAACTAGTAGTTATAAAGGCCATGTCCCCAGAAAGATGTCACTGACTAACTAATTCTGTCATGTCTGTATCTGTGTCTGAAACCCAACTCGACCACTACAACGCCTTGTTGAGCAAACTGGAGCCTCAGCAAATCATCCAGTGGGCAGTGCTGACTTTCCCAAACTTGTTCCAGACCACTGCATTTGGCCTCACTGGACTGGTGAGCACAGATATGATTAGTAAGTTGGACCAATCACGAGAAAAGCATGCCATAGATCTCATCTTTCTTGATACTTTGTACCATTTCGATGAGACGTTGGAGTTGGTGGACCGTGTCCAGACCCGATACCCCACCGCAAAGATTCATCGATTTAGACCTGAGGGCTTTGAAACCCGTCAGCAGTTTGAAGCTATGTACGGAACTAACCTCTACGACACAAATGATGATCTCTACGACTACCTTGTCAAGGTTGAACCGGCTCAAAGAGCATACAAGGAGCTAGATGTTGTTGCAGTGCTTACAGGCCGAAGGAGAAGTCAAGGAGACGCTCGGGAGGCTCTACAGATTGTTGAGCTTGAGCCCGAAACCAATCTCATCAAGATTAATCCTTTGGCTAACTGGTCTTTTGCCCAAGTCAAAAAGTATATTGACGATAATGATGTTCCTTATAACTCGTTGTTGGACAAGGGATACCGATCAGTGGGCGATTTCCACTCGACTGTGCCAGTCAAAGAGGGAGAGAACGAGCGTGCTGGACGATGGAAAGAAAAGAAAAAGACTGAGTGTGGCATCCACCAGCAAAACAGATTTGCTCACTTTGCCCAACAGGTCAATGTCAAGGCTGTGTAGGGGAGCTGAACGCGCTAGAAGGCGTTGGAGCATAGCGGTATTTATTCATAGCATTAGGTAATTAAACCATTCTACTAATGAGTCATTAAAACGTATTTTTCCCAATAGGAACTAAGAGTACGTCTACATCTACCCCACCAGTAGGATTATTTGGTATAACCAAGACCGAAATTTCAGGTTATCAGAAATCTCTTTTTTCAACGGTCACTTGCAACACCGCAGTTATCCAGTATTCCTAGGATGTCTGGATTACTCTGAATGGTTGAATGATTGTAGACTATCCTCGGGGTTTGCTTCTTTTTCCGAGCAGACATCTTTCACAAACCATGAGCAGTGGACAATTAGTAATCATGTACCCGTAATCTTTGTGTCCCCAAACTCGTACTGGGTGACGCACATTTAGTACACACATATACAATCTTTTACTCAATCTAAGCTATCGTGATGCAACAGTTATAGTCTCCATTGATCTTCAGCGTCCAGTGACGTGACGACTTTTTCCGACTTCCCCCTCTACACTAATTCACAGCGTAAAGGCAAGCTAACTCCTACTTCTAGCAGATTATGTCTTAGGGTCGTTTATGGCTGTGGCTCATATGGCTGGTAAAGTTTGCTCGTGGCGATTGATGGATTCTCTATATACATTAATTACCAAAGAAACCCTGGCTTTCGAGCAACAGGATGATCTGGTGAACGATGGTTCGAACTGGGGTGACGCTGGCGTCAACTACGAGATCGACATTAGAGGGAGTCTCGTATTCATCGTCAACTCCAGTGAAACCCTTGATTTCACCTCTCTTAGCAGCAGCAAATCGTCCCTTTCGATCGGTGGCCTCACAATACTCCAGGGGAGTGTTGACATGGACGAGGATGAAGTTTCCGGATCGTTCAATGGTTTCCCGGGCCTCCTGACGTCCTGCCTCATGAGGAGCAATGGGAGCAGCAATGACGGCCGAGCCAGCTCGAGTCAGTTCAGCAGCAACAAAGGCGATTCGCTGTACGTTTTTGTGTCGGTCTTCTCGCGAGAATCCCAGCTCAGCAGAAAGTTCAGACCGCACAGTTTCTCCCAGAAGAAGAGTGGTGGTTCGTCCAGCCTGCTGGTTCAGAGAAACCTGAAGAGCTCGTGCAATGGCATCTTTTCCAGAGTTGTAGTGGCCTGTGAGGAAAATGGTGAATCCTTGCTTGGCTCGAGGAGGATGGCTTTCTCGAAGCACCTTGACAACTTCAGGGTAAGAGAACCATTCAGGAATAGGAAGACCGAACTTGAGTCGTTTTCGTAGTTCGGTTCCGGAAATATCCAGAGTTTTAGTGCCCTCGGGAACCTCGTCCTTAGGCATGTACTCATCCGAGTCAGGAAGGTATGTCATCATCTGGAAAGGCACCACTTCAATTCCAAGCTCATCTCTGTATTTTTCAACGAGTTCCTGGGCATCATAGGGGCCGTAGAACTCTTCTCCCTTGGAATTCTTTCCGGGTCCAGCGTGGTCTCGACCAACAATAAAGTGGGTAGCACCATAGTTTTTTCTGATAATAGCATGCCACACGGCCTCTCGATCTCCACCCATTCGCATAGCAAGAGGCAAGAGACCCAAAAGAGCCATTCCATTAGGGTATCGAGGCAGCAAGGCCTGGTACACTCGTACTCGAGTGAAATGATCGATATCTCCAGGTTTGGTAAGACCCACAACAGGATGAATCAGCACATTAGCTTGTCTAGATCGAGCAGCTCGCACTGTGAGCTCTCGGTGGGCTCTGTGCATGGGGTTTCTAGTCTGGAAAGCCACAACCTTGTTCCAGCCCAGCTTGTTGAATTCTTGACGCAATTCGGCAGGGGTATATCTGAGTCCGACATAATCGTAATGGTTCAGTTTGTTGATAGCCTGGACCTTACCTCCAACGTAGTATTCCTTAGCAGTCTCAAACAAGTACTTGACAGCGGGATGCTCAGGGTCTCCTCGGAACACCTTCTTAGCCTCCACAGACTTGTCTGGTCGGTAGACGTCATCCACAGTGATAATGGCCAAAGGAGAATCGTCTCTGAAATCTCGAAGAGTGAATCGTCCTCCAGCAGCAATCTTCAACTCATCAATCTCCTCCTTGGACACATCCAAAGTGATAGGAATAGAGAACAGAGCACCATCGGCCAATCGCAGGTCATTGACAACTCCATTGTAATCCTTCTCATTCATGAATCCTTCTAGGGGAGAAAATCCACCAGACAGAATCAATTCCAAGTCACACAATTGTCGTTCAGACAATTGAATGGTGTTGAGGGTCTCAGACTCTTTGAGAAGCGAGTCTCTAATGGGAGCATCTCGTTGTAACAGGTCCTTAAGGACTCCTCCATGGGGTGTGTTGGCCATTTTTCTTTGATAACGAAGTTATTTGATCTTTCTCAGATTATATATAAACAGTTTAAAAGCCACAAAACTTAATTCACATGGTTGCAGTTGGCGATGATGACATATGACGAGATGCTGCAGTCGGTTAGTGACAGAGTGAATGTCGTGGGTGGTTTCCTTTTCAGGAAGGTCATTTGAGACATATCTGGAGACTCGTCGAATACGTAAATAAAACTCGCGTCTTTCGCATCGGTCACGTTGCTCACGCCGTTCACCTCAGCCAGTTGCTTTGAAACGTGAGATAAAGCAGCGATTACACACTTGAACTCTAATGTTGCGCCATCCCATTGGTCGCCTCAATCGTGGCTTGTCAGTAAAGATTTACAGGGGAGGATGAGGGTTCAACGTTTTGGAGTCTGTAAATTTGAAAATTAACTATTCTAAACGACCAAATTACAGAACAGGATTAGATGGACATTCTAGAATATCTTCCCCTCAGTTGAACCGAGGTTGCCTATGCATCTAGTTATGCACAACAATGTAGGTACGACGGGAGGCAGAATGAGGAAATTTGAGCTTTTGACGTTTTGACCCAGGACCTTAGCAAAGTGTTATAGCCAAGAGGAAAGGAATATTTTAATTGGAGCTCCAGGTTAGAAAAATAAGGTTTAACTATTCCCCCTTAGATAGAATAAGGTTAAGCTGGGGCTGAGAATTAAAGTCTTGGGCTGAGAAATAGAGTCTTGGGCTGAGAAATAGAGTCTTGGGCTGAGAAATAGAGTCTTGTACTCTGTTATAGAGATCATATTTGCTACAAACTCTTGCAATTACAGTTGTGGTCTCATTGGGTTTTAAAGTTAGCTCTTAGTTCATTTGTTGTCAAGTTTGCTCATAGGAGATCGGTGACATTCGTAACCCTACCCTCAATGTTCAAAATTCAAGTACAGTCCAAAGAGATTTGTATCTCTACCTCATGGTGTATTGTATCATCCCGATAAAAGTGTTGGGGTGATATTTTTCCTGAATTAGGGGTACTCACGTTCATTGTCAACAATACTCTACAAGCCGTCTTTGTTGAGCTTTGGGGCTATAGGACTTTTTTTCTCATTCACTGGCAACAGATGAAAAAACTGCGGCAAATTGACTACCTGAGTTCAGAATGGTTTCTTTATTTGGGTCAATAACATCCATTATACACCTCCATGTTTGCAACAAAACAAGCTGCTGCAACTGTCTCACCCTGACTTCCGATCACCCCATGAATATTATACAGTGTAAAAAATGTAGCACTCTCGATTCGAAACTACCTCTTTCTGTCTGTCACCCACTTTCACTTTGACTTTTCAATTTTCACTTTTCGATCTCCGAACATGTTCTCCATACGCTATTATACAACCATCGCAGCCCTCCATCTCCGATAAGTGCGATAGCGGCAAGGGTTACTGTATAGTGAGTAATTGCAACAAAGTTTAACATGTGGAAACAATTCAGGTAAGGCAAAACAAAGCAGATTCCAAAACCTTAACCTTAATTGTGGCGCGCCTCTCCCCCAGCCAATCCGTAAACACTGTATGTATGCACAGTCACTTATATAGGTGGAACGACTCTTGAACTTGCACCATCTTAACCATGATTCGAATTACACGAGCTCTGAACCGGGTGCCTACTACTGCCCGGTTGATCCATTCTTCAACCCCCAAGACCAACCCCAGCCCTTTGTTGTCGTCTTCTCCCTCCCAGTACTCGTCCATGAAGGTCACCTCTCTGAAAGATGAGTGTCGACGACGTGGATTACGAGTTGGAGGCCGAAAGGCTGACCTTATTGAGCGATTGAGTTCCCACGACTTTTCCACCGTGTCCAAGCGAGTGTCAGTTAAGTCACAGGCTCCTCAGAACACAATCCGGCTGATTTCGTCGTCTCGACCAAGCCTTGCTCAGGGTGACAGATCCACCATTGACTTCTGCAAGTTGCCCAAGACCTTTTTCCCTCCTGACGCGCCACGTGTCAAGATCCCCTCGCTCCCAGATGCCTACGGAGAGGTTGCCCGATACGGAACTCAAGCCGAGAGCAACCTTCGAGGAGTAGCTGAGGGCGCTGCTGAAGACGAACTCTTCAGCAGACAGCCCCAGGAGATTCATTACGCATCTGGCCACCAGGTCCGAAGTTTCACTGGCGAAACCAACTCTGAAGGTGGCCAGGAACAGTTTTCCACCAATGATAAGTTTGTTCTAGGTGGAATTGCCAGTGCTGTGGCCCTATGGTGGTCTCTTGGATTCACCCGAGAGGACTAAGTTTTGAGTTTTTCATTCATTCATTCACTCTCTTTGTCAGTCTTTCCCTGAATTATTTATAATGAACCGATTCGTTACCCAGTTTTACTAGTAACTCTCTGCCGGTATTTTGCCGTCCCGGTTCCGTCCAAGTGGCATTATCTTTGTGTTTTCTTTGTGTGTTTTATTGTTCTTTGTTGTGTTAAGTACGAAATTGATTTGTTAAAACTGCTCCTGGAGCTGTAGAGTTCTACGGTGTAATATGGGGTGATGCCGGGGTCAGGTGTGCCTCAGTAGACAACAATCACACAACCTTTGTATCTCTGTACTTCTCTACGTGTCTTGATTTGCTGTATCATCAATGACTGAGACTCATTCGGGGAAAGTCCACTTACTACAGTAGAGATTGCATCTTGAGAGACATCTTGTGGAATGGTAGATGCAGAATTACAAAGCAAAGAACATGCAGTCTATACTATAAAGCCAGTATCAGAACATCAGTTATCGTCTTTCTTTTACCTGCCATTTCATCCCTTGGCCCCACTTCTTGTATAAAACACCCTCTGCACTTCTGTAATATAATTTTAACTCAAATAAGTGAAATATGGAGAAGCAATTATCTCAATCGTTTTCACACTTGTGTCATTACTTCTACTGTTCCTCTCCATTGGCCAGTTTGCAATCTGTTGAGCTCAAATACTAGGTTTAATTTCAAACGTGAAATACGGCACTACATTGGTCATCATATAGAACAACTTATTAAGGGTAAAAACAAAAAATCGAAAAACAAAAAGAAACACAAACCGAAAAACAAAATAAAACCCAACGGACATCCAATCACTGGCCGCCATTTCTCGCATTTCTACTTCCCCTCCGCCACCTTATGAACGTGCATAATCTCCAACATCTCAAGTAAGGTTTGCTGTGGGAGTGCAACCCCATCTGATACAAGCTGGGTGGTGTGCCTTTCACTTGAAACCCCTCTTGGTAAAAAACCGCTATTACCCTTATCGACACAAATAAAACGCAGTGGCAACGCTATTCACAAAGCCACATATTAAATACCACAAACACAAATCCCTTGCATTTCAAGCGTCAGCCTCAGGTTCAGGGTCGCCGCTCACATTCGTTCATAGCAACAGCAACTGCACAGACAAGAGCTGACTTACACAAAACCAAATAACTCTTCGAATCCACGGCCTTCCACAACATTCTATTACACCAGTCCTGTCATACCATATTCTTTTGATGCTCCTCTTCCTCCCACTACTCACTTTAGCGCTGGCACAAATACCTCCAGAGGCTCGCACAATTGTGGACGTGCTTTCGGAAACAGGCCAGTTCACGATTTTGCTCAAACATCTCCAGCGCCATGGCCTGATCCCGTTTCTCAACACACAACGAGACGTCACGTTTGTGGCGCCAGATAACGGAGCATTCGCACTCTATGACGGTCAGGTGACCCGCGAACAGCTTTTGTACCATGTTCTCAAAGGATCGGTGACTTATGAGAACGGCACAGATGGAACCAGCGTGTTTCTGACCGCCCTGGACCATGTGCCAGTAAAGGTGGATGTCAGCCACAACAAGGGCACGATGGAGGTTAACGGCGTCCAAATGGTCGAATGCGATCAAATAGCCGGACGCCAGCGTGGCGTTATCCAGGTCCCGGAGTTTGTTTTGGAGGTTCCAGGGACATGGCAGCAGGAAATTGGAGATATTCACAATTTGTCTCATTTTTCGAGACTAGCCCAATCGGCAGATTTCCCAGACATTTCCAATATGACTCTTCTTGCTCCAGCCGATTCTGCCATGCTGGCGGCTTTCCCTCCTCTTCTGGATGATTATCTGACTAGTGAGGCTGGCAAGAACGATCTCAATAAGATCATAAGCCATTTCGTAGTCGACAAACTGGTTGTAGAAGGAGACGACGAAGTCACAACTCTGGACGGCTCCAAACTCACGGTAGGCGACGGTCTGACCGTAAATGGAACGTGGAAGCCACTCCAGAGCCAGATCCCTTGCAAAAATGGACTTGTTCACGTTTACGAGAGTTTACTTTCCGAGGAGCCCCATCTTCTTGAGTTCACACCAAGAATGGCGCTTCAGGGACTTCATTTAAACAGATTTGTAGCATTGCTGGAGCTTGCAGGCTTGTCCAAGTTGATTGAAAATGTTGACATCCAACAAACCATTTTTGCACCAGTGGAGAAACCAAATGCGTTTTTTTCCAAAGATTCTCTGGAAAGTTATTCTTCTGGACTCTACTCTGAAGGAGGCGCTTACCACTTTTCAAAATCGGAGCTCGTCCTTTCACGAGAGCTATTTCTCAATAAACCCCATGTTCTTGTGGACACCAAAATGAAATCCAAGAAACTGGGTCGCCGAAGCCAACGAATCAAGCTATCGTACGATGAAGTCAACGATGAGTTTCTTGTCAACGATCGAAGAGTTGTATCTTCGCTCAAATACGACACAAGCATGTTTGTGGTGGGTAACTCGTTGATCTACTTAATTGACGAGGAAATGGATCCTCCTTCGGGTCTTGCATCTTCAGTTGCGCCAATTTTCCATACCTCCAGATCTTTGTTTTATTTGAATGAGCTTGGAAGACTGAAATTGCCGCTCAATTATGATGGATGGACAGTTGTTTTGCCTACCACAGACGCATGGAACGAGCTAGGAATCACTACTGAATACCTTACTTCAAACAAGACTGCACTTTCTCTGTTGTTCGATTCTCTCATCTTCCACACTCCTTTTTACAGTGATTCGGAACCTACAGAGCTTGAGACCTTCACAAAAGAGTCGAATGTGACGATCCGGTGGCTTCCTGGAGATTCTAACTCAAGAGACCGTATTGAGGTGGACTCCAAAATCTACAACGTGAATCAGAACGAGTATGACATTTTGTTCAACTCAGGAGTTGTCCACACTGTAGACTCTGTATATATTCCGCCTACTTTGGATATTACAGCGTCCCAGTTGATCGAAGCAGCAAACCCACATTTCTTACCACTTCTTGACGCCGCTAATCTCACTTATACCCTCAACCCGGATCTTGGTTTTTCTTTTATGGTTCCTTCGCAAGAGTCGATAAAGGCAGAAAACATTTCCGTGCATTCTCCGGATATCAGGGAGTATATGGAGCTTCACGTAGTGTGTAATAACACTCTCGGAGAAGGTGGAAGTGCCTCTACGTTGAGATCCGGGGTCAGCCTTATTTCGAAACGGTTTTCTGACAAGCTGTTGATGGTATCAATTTTCCAAGGAATTGATAGGGAAGCACGAATTTTAAGCCGTGGTATTGCATCCAATAACGCCACAGTTTTCAACATTGACCGTCCCTTAAACCCTTCATGGGTCATTCCCGAAAACCCGTGGTTCCCCTCCCACGACCATCTCAGAACTCCTGTGGCCATCTTCATCGGCATCATCATTGGGTTGGTGGCTTTCTTTGCCATCCTGTCGTGTCTTCTGTGGGTTTTCCTTGGCAAGTCGCCCCGTGAAGTTGACCCTGAACAAGGATCTAGACCACCATTAGCGCATAAACATAAACCCAAGTCTCGAACTGATATTCTTCGAGCCGAAGCTGGCGCGACCACTCCTTTGTTGGCAGGTGGATCTGGACCGAAGTATTCCACTGCTCCAATCAGCGTCACTGAGCCCAGAAAGAATGGCAGAGGTCTCAAGATTGGGCCAACTAGATAAGCATTATTTAACAACCACATATTAATATTAATCCTCAATGTACGCAAATTCTGATTGTCTGCCTCTGCGCTAATAGAAGAGACATGTTTGTTAGAGACACAAAGCGATGTGTACGAGACGCTGGGCTAATGTGAAACAAGTGAATAGAAAAACAAACGATTCAATTTTCACAAATTCAGAATCAGACATTAAGTAAAATTATCAGTGGTCAGTTAATTGGCGAACTTACACATTACTTGTTGGAGAGGGAGTTCCAGAGATCATCCAGTTGTCAAGAGTGAACAGCTACCGGATTTCATCAGCAACCTGATGATTTATATCATAGATCACTCTCGAAGATTATATTCAACATCATTTGATTGGCTCCACTCAATAGAGATTTGATTATCTTCCAAGTTAGGACAACTTAGTTGATATCTTATACCATTACAGAGTTACCATAAAATGGCATTAACAGAAGCTGGCCAAGATCATGGCGCTGTTGGTTTCGCAATACTACCGAGGTCACGCGACCAACTGCTAAAACTCTTGCCTCATAGTACCTTTATTGATCTACATTCTTATGAGAAAATTTCAAAATTGTCTACATGGAGAATATTGTAATCCTAGCCCTCAGTTCTCTAAGTACAGTTCTAGGAGAGTGGTATTCTAGAAACGTGGGTTATCACGTATAGGTTCTATTTATTTCCCTTCTAACTCCTTGAATTGTTTGTTACAGTGCCATACAGTTTTATGAATGTAATTTAATTCTCCGCAACCCCATCTCGAACTGACAACTTTAACTTAACTACTTCACATAAACTGAAAATTTCACAGACAACCCTCACTAACAAAAATGCTATCGCTGACGAGACAGCTGGGTCGGCTGAGTGTGAGCGCCAATGGCGTGCGAGCATTTTCGACGTCGTCCGTGTGCTCTACCCGGTCATACAAACACATCACCCGACGAAAGGCTTTCAACCAGGACCTTTATCTGAATCCTCGAAACCAGCCTGAAGTTGGAGATCGTAAATCTGACTTCAAGGTGGTGATTCCATCTTCTAAACCCAAGTATCCACCTTACCCTTACGGTAACTCGTTTGTGTTCAAGCGAGGAGACCGAGCGTTGTTTGGCGGCCGAACTCTGGCCAATGGCTACCGATCATCCGAGTTTCGAAACAAGACGATCCGAAAGTGGAAACCCAATGCGCAAAAGGCGACTCTTTACAGCGAGGCGCTCGGAAAGAATATCCGACTGACTACTGTTCCCCGAGTGCTGTCTACTATTCGTCGAGAGGGTGGTCTGGATAATTACCTCACCAAAGATACCCCACTACGAATCAAGGAGATTGGTGTACTGGGATGGAACTTGCGACACAAGATTCTGGCCGCACGAAACTACTACAACGACAAGGAGTTCCAGCCTGTCCAATGCCCTTCCACAGGCTCATGGAAGCACTCGTGGGGTATGGTCAAGCTTGACGGCAAGGTTGGAGACTTGATCGCTAAAAAGGCTACTCTGGCAGACCATCTGTACGCTGTGCGATGCTACGAGCAGCTCAAACAGGGCCATCAGCCCATGTCTCGTGGTTTCTTCAACAAGACCACCTCAGGCTGGTCCGCTGTGCGGTTCTTCAACAACCTCCGAGACGCCAAGGTCGATGTTAAGGACTACGTGATGTTTGGTGGCGTCCACAGAAACAAGCAGTCGGCTGTGCTCATGTTCAAGCAGGCCCGAACTTCCGGTAAGGCCCTGTCCAAGTGATTGTATATAGGAATGAACAGTTCATTAGAGTGACCATCAAGAAATTAGCTTCTCTGTATTTGTAGACTCCCTGGCGACTATCAGTGGAGTAAGTTGTACTATTTTGTGATATTGACCTCTACAGATCAGGGAGTCCATTTTTTCCAGTGATTGTTCAGGTCAACTAAAGTCTGCAACTATGTGAGCCTAAAAATTCTCAGAACTTCACAGAGCTGCACTGTACGCCAGCCTGACTACTAAGTACTGATGTAGAACAGTTAGTTAGAGTGCGTTGCTATTCGCGAGAAGTCCGACAGCGGGTCTATCCTATTGTTCTGTCATATAACCAACTAACAAGTCCCACTGAGGGATTCTCAAGAACTAAGCTCTCTATCTAAGGATAAGACCATTGACTCCAGTCCAGATCACTGACTCCAGTCCAGATCACTGACCCGGTCCAGATCCGGTCACCGATTCAGATCCGGTCACCGATTCAGTATCTTTGACGATATCGACAGTTAGCAGGAAATTGATGAAACTTCCTTAATACATCATGCAGTTAGTATGAGTCAACTCACTTGAAGGGCTGGATTCTAATTGTGACACAAAGATACGGACTATCAAATAAGGTAGTTATCAAAGATACATTTGTTTTTCGTTTGTTTCAAACATTCCCTGTCGATACAGTACGATTCGACCAGTCATGCCGAAATTCCCCCGCTTTGTTAAAGTTCAATACCGTTATTTCGGTAAACTTAAAAAGTGTGGGGCCGAGGATGTACTGAACTGGGTAGAAATCAGAAGAGAAGAAAGAAGGTGGTGGTTCTTGAAAAGCGGAAATTGCCGCTCTCTTTCGCGTAAACACTTTTTGTGGCTTGAATAATTCTTCAAGTACCTTCAAAGTGGTCATGTGAACTAGTCATAGACTTGTAGCACCAGGGAACCCTCAAAGTACCGTTTGAGGAATTTATCACCCAGTAAGGAATTTATCATCCAGTTTAAGCTCGTCATGGCACAAATGAATTACACAAATGCACCAAACTTCCCGCAAATCATGTATGTCGTTTTGTCAAGGGTATATATAGAGTTACATGGTGGGGTTGATAACCTCACTCATCCCCACCATGAAACTCCCTTCGTTGAACGCTTCTATTACTGGTAATACAGTGCAAAATGGCACTGTGGAACAATTCCTTAACATCAAATATGCCGATATCCCGGGCAAGTTCGAAAAACCCGTGTTGAAAAACGACTGGAACGGAGCAACCATTGACGCTACTAAACCGGGGCCGGTATCGCCCCAGTCCAAGAGTCCTTTCAACTTTTTCAGTGTACCAGACGATATTTGGGATAAAGTCAATGTGGAAACGTGGCAAGATGGTCTCGAGTGCACAAACCTGGTTGTGACTCGTCCTAAGGGAGTTGCAGCTGATGCCCGACTACCTACAGTTATTTGGCTCCATGGCGGCTCCAACATTGAGGGAAGCGTCTACAACTTGATCTACGAGCCTCAGCATCTTGTGGCTGAATCCGTGCGTCAAGGAAAGCCGATTGTCCACGTTTGTATCGAGTATCGAGTTGGTCTGGCTGGATTCATGACTAAGCAAGGAATGGGAAACTGGGGCTGCTGGGATCAATACACGGGTTGCCAATGGGTGAACAGGCATATCCAGGATTTTGGAGGTGATCCGCTTAATGTCACCCTTACTGGTGAAAGTGCTGGCTCTGTAGCTGTACATAACATGCTGATCAAGGATAGCATGAACGGACGAAAGCTTTTCCGAAACGCTGTCATGATGAGTGGTACTTTGGAAACCATCACTCCCCAACCACCCAAATGGCATGCTCGTATCGAAGAGAAGGTTGCTAAAGTCACCGGTGTGCCAGTCGACCAATTGGCCTCCCTAACAGATAAACAACTTTTGGAAGCCCAGGTCAAGCTCAATATGCAAGTATGTATGACTTGCGATGATGGCCACTTTTTCGAGCCTGGTTGGAAGCAACATCTTACTCCTGATTGGCTGGATAAACTTATTATCAGTGATTGCAAGGACGAAGGTATGCTGTATTACTTACCTATCAATGCACAAGATGATGAGGCTCTGTTGGCCAAAATTGCCAAATCTCCAGTAGGCAAAGAAATCGCTGATTTATATGATATCAAGCCTGGTAAAGATATCAAGGGCGGATGTTTGGATCTCAAAACAGATGCCACTTTCAATCTATTCAACCACCTTCTCTTCAAGAAGATGCAACAGGCTCGATCTTCAGGAAACTCCACTTCTCGAGTGTATCGACTTGCTGTTGACGAACCCAACCCTCATAACCCCGATCAGAGAGCTCACCACGCCGTGGATGTCCTCTACATGTTCAACTCCACCCAGTTCAATGAACATGGAGACAGATTGTCACGACTGTTCCAGAGCCATTTCCTACGATTGGCCTATGGTCTAGAACCCTGGAAAGATACTCATTTTGGTCTGTACCGAAACGGAGGCTACCAGCAGCTACCCCTTAGTGAGCTCCACACCGTTCGTCCGATTGATCGATATGAGGCTCTTGAAAAGATGGACCAGGTCCAGGTTGGAAAGTTGTCCAATATGATATCGCGTGTATGACTCGCTGACGAATTTCTCGACACGTACCATTACATTGTGGACGAGGACGATTGGCATAGTTGGATTATGCAGTTAGACAGTTAGAGAATAGAGAGATTACTAGAATGTGATTAAATTTAGAACCTTTCAAAAAACATGAGAGCGCAATGTCTAGGTATAGTTGAAGCCGCTGTGCTTTAAATAGGATGGTAGTATGTGCACCACTCGATTTTGGCAATTACATCTACTGAACTACTCCATCTGATAAATGACATCACTCTCTGATCTAATAAATGACATCACTCTCTGATCTAATAAATGACACCATTACTCATCTAAATAAATGACATCACTCCTCTGATCTAAATCACCACTCCTAATCCAAAAGTCGCTCGGAGTAGAAAGGAGGCATAAACATCTGTGTCAGTAATACATTTTCCCTTCTTCTTCTACTATACTCACAGCCTGAATCTTGGTCCCCTCCAGATCCCAAACACCCTCGGTGTTGTAAATATCACCACGGAGCTTGTCGATGATTCCGTCCCGGTCGTCAGTCTGCACAATCAAAGTCGATCCAGTGACCTGGGGAGTCTCTCCAGGCGCAGGATGCTTGTCAGCCACGCCGCCTCCACACATGATAAAGTTCTTACCAGTGGAGTTCTTCTGGAGAGCCTCGAGATGAGCGGGTCGGAGAGCCATTCGCTTCTCAAGCATACCTGGCTTGTCGGGAACTTGAACGAGGAAGAATTGCATTGGTCTAATTGTGGTGGAGAATTGACGAACTTGTCGGAGCTGGCGAAGCATGTGGGGTAGAGTAAGTTTATTAGTTGTGACCTCAACTTTGGGGTTCAAACTTAATTATAAACTAGGTTAAGAACTTAATTTGTAATCTTATCTGGATTATAGTACACTTAACGCAAATGGGACTTGCATTAATCATTGATGTCTCATGTTTCTTAAATTTTCTTAGTTATGCCAGCTAGTGGAGAAATTGAAGAGTAATTATCTCTAAACATATGCCTTGTTCCACTTGTGGAATATGCTCCAACAAGGTTATTGAATAAACTTTCATGCATTGAGCTTAACAGAGATAAAGTATTGTGCCTTAACTTTCTGTGATATCGTGTGGTTCAGGAATCGGTAATATCAAGAACCCGTTACCAATATTTGGAATGTTCTTCCATTCATCTGTCCTTGCAAGAGTAATGACTGAAAGCTGGTGATGACTCTTTTATCACTATATTCATCTGAGTAGTGGATTATTGGAGTTCAGCTAATGCGGGTTATCTATTATCTATAATCTATTAGAGCTTGCTCTTGTTTGGAAGACCATGCACGAGATCACCTCTTCTTTGTCTCAATAGTCTTCGTAGGATCTTTCCACTGGGGTTCTTAGGAATGGCATCAATGACAACAATACCACCATACAAACGTTTGTAACTTGGTACCTGTTGATCCATCCATTGCTTGATTGTGGTGGGATCACACGACTCCTGACCAGGCTGAAGAACCACAAAAGCCCGTGCACTTTCTGTTCCATTATCATCGTTGTGAACACCAACAACGGCAACATCATTAACAGCAGGATGATTCAGCAGAAGAGCTTCTAATTCTGCAGGAGCAACTTGCCGGGACATGGACTTGATGAGCTCCTTTGTTCTATCCACAACCATGATCCGTCCAAAATTATCGATGACGGCCACATCACCAGTTCGAAGCCATCTATCTTGGAAATGCAAAGGTCCAGAACTGGGTTCTAATGACTCTCGCGAAGAAGTGGGGTTTTTGTGGTACCCGTCCATGATTTGTGGTCCGCGAATCCACAGTTCTCCTGAAGGAATCTTTTCGCCTCGTTTAACGGCAGCTCCAATTCCACGGGTGTCGGTGACTTCTACTGCGGGTTGGTCGATTCCTGCTTCGTCAACAATTCGAGCTTCAGTGTTGGGCATCAAGCATCCTACAGTCATGACATCGATATGAGGAGAAAGGGGATCCAACATTCCAACAATAGGACTTGATTCTGTGAGACCATAAGCTTGGTGGATCACAAGCTTGTCTCCACCAGGAAGAACTCCTTCCTTGTTTCCAGTAAATCGTACGCTGACTTGGTCCACGACGTTTCCGCCTAGAGGAGCAGCTCCAGACACAATGCATCTCACATGACTTCTAATAGAGTCCAAATACGAATCCACAACAGGGTTCTTGGCCAGCTGAACAATGATGGGAGGAACCAGTAGCCACAAGCTGACCTGGAATTTCTTTTGGGCCTCCAAAAGATCGGTTAAGTTGAACTGTTTATGATGGATGACCAAAGAGCCATTGTATGGAAGAACAGACAGGAACATGGTGAGTCCGTAAATATGGGTTGTGGGAATAACGGCACTAGCAACGACATTGCAGGCCAAATTGGGAGCTGCTGCACTTACTTGCAGACAGTTTGAGGTGATATTGAAATGAGTAAGTCTAACAGCTTTTGGTAAGCCTCCAGAAGTGCCAGAAGACATTCCTAGATAGGCGATTTTGGAAATGGCCTGATCACGTGTAAGTTGAACATGTGGAGTGGACAACAGTTCCGATTCGGTTACATGACCCTCCACAACTTCCTCCATAACAACGATCTTCAGGTCTCTTCCGCTTTGGGCCACTGCTTTTCTGGCAACCTCTGCCTTCTCTGCTGCAACGACAACGGCAACAGCATCAGTCACTAGAATCTGGTGACTCAAATCCTTAACGTCGTAACTTGTGCTTGCTGGTGAAATTGTTGCGCCCAAATCATGTAATGCCAAATGAAATGGCAGTGAGCTATAACTGTTGGGGGTATAGAAAATGACTACATCTCCAAGAGTCGAGTCATTATGATACGCAGTGAGTTTTCCTGAACCAACACCATACTTGTGATATAATTGGGCTCTCAGTCTAGCACTCAACTGCCATACTCCTTTCCAAGTCAACTGCTTGTTCGTATGGTAATCGATAACCACGGGTTTAGTATTGTCGTTAGCAAACGGCGATGTTCGCATTAAATCGGGCCAAGACCCATAAAAAAGGGAGACATCAGCTACAGGCGATTTGTGTATGATGGACATTGAGGGAATGGTCTGAAATGATCAGGAACATTAGCCACAGTCTAAACTATATATTAATGTCATAGTGCGAGATCGGTCATCCTCTATCACGTCAACGAGGGTGCATATGACGTGCAGCTCCGAGTCAATGTGGAATTCGGCTGAAGGAATGCAAAAGAGAATGACGTTACACAAAACCCGATGGTATATAAGCGACTTGATGACTTTGTTCGAGAACCTTCTACACTGAGACTACACGTGATAATCTTTTCACAAGGAATGGTGGAAAAAGCAAAATAGACTTTTCCGAGGTCCCAATATTAAAGTTTAATGATAAAGGAACGAGTCAAATTGGTTATGCGGAGTGCCATGAATTCTACTGTTGGGTTAATTTATTGCACAGTTGGATTAATTAGTATTTTTTTTTCATTATTTAGTCTATTGGTGAAAGAAATTTATTCTATTTGCTCCCGTTCTTTTCTTACCTTTCGTAGTTTAGGTCATTGTTTTAATATATCAGATTAGGTTGAGGTACGTTATCATGAAATGGAAGTCGGTTTATGATGCATAATTGTCCATTGAGTCACTATTCCGGTGTTTTCACGGATATAATTGTTTCAGTTAGAAGACGCGAGTCGACAAGAAGTCAATACTCCACCAAAAAGAGATTCTCAGATTCCAAGACAAAGTGACCTTTGGCTAGCTTTCACGATCTTAGGACTCTCCTCAGACTAAACATTCAATTCAGGAGACGAAACCAGAGCCAGAACCCAAGTCGCTGGGTTGACCGAATAAGTAAGTCCATGACCAAGTAGAATAATTCCAATTCCACCTCGAATGGATCCTTGGCTTGACTGTCGATATGTTCAAGTCCTCTTCTCTAGTTGATTCTGAACCGCTAACAAGTCCAGCCATATTGGTGTGTGAAGATGAGAAATCGTCGCTGATGATGGGACAGTGAACAGGTCTGTATCTAAAACGCTACTAGTTTCCGATCTTCTGCAAGGAGGTAGAAGAAACTGGGAAGGGAAGATCAGAAGTTGACGATTTCGTTTCTTGGAAGTTCAGGTATCTAAGTCCATTGGTTCAGAAGGTGGGGAAGTGTGTCTGGAGATATCAGAGAACGAGGTCCGCGAGTGAGACTCTGAGGACATTCTTGGTGCCATCATTGCAGAGAAGGAAGCACGTGATTGAGAATCTAATGAAAGTCTGGGTGCAGCAGGGGTAGCGGCGGCTGTTGAAGGAACCACTTGCGACAATTCAGAATCACCAAACACTTTATGATCATCTATAATCATAATGGGTGTGGTTTTTGTCTGTGCTATCACCCTCCCGGTATGATCTCTAAAAGAAATATATGCAACGAACCCGATTTCTTCACCATGAACACGCATGGGTAGATCTAGACGACGACCTATGACCTCTCCACTTGAAGTGATTGGTGACAACTCTACCACCTCCTTACAGTTGAAGACAATAACTCTTCGATCTCGATTGCAATTCCAGTGAGCTTCATCGATGGCCACCCTGACTTTTTACGTGAAGCTCGCTTTCTTTCTCGATTCATGCACCCAGAGCAAATGTTGACATACTTGGGTGAGTCTCTGTTCCAGCATCAACACCACTCTAATCATAGTGCTACAGCAAATGCAATAGGTTTGACGATCTCAGGGAATTGAGTTGTGCTATAGTGTGAGCCGGTGACGATGCCAGCGGATTTGCTGTGGAGTGGCATATATGACCGTACAAACTTCTACAACAGCTCTGTGCACTGCATTAATCCCAATTGTCTATATGCAAAGGTTTCTTCTGGGTCAATGGGATTCTTTTTGTACACCGAGTAATCTTCTGCTGTCAAAACGAAGGACACATGGTCTCAGATGGTAATATGTGACATTTTGTCAGCTCGGACAGCCAATCCGTAAGAGGAACCACAATGAGAAATACTTGATCCCATCACTGACTTATTAGTCCCACCATTGATGACATCAGTGAATGCTGATAACCCCATTGAATGGAATAGACGCATGTTGGAACGGAAACATCTCTCAAAAAGTTAGAATGGAGTACCAGGAGCAGAGACATCCAGGCGGGTTTCAAGAGTAGAGTCTGTGCAGTTATTCCAAGACCGTTGCGTTGATTCATAAATGTAGTGCCTACAATGAATAAATGAAAATATTTATCTATATTTCAAAAAGCTTGGCGCGCTTCACCTTATAACAAAACAATGTAGTTCCTTGTTCAATCTTGGTTAAATGACCCCAACTCTAACCTTGATAACATGTTTACGTTTACTGTATCGGGTAATACATATGTACTGAGACAAGTTTAAAAAACAATACCACTTTCAACTCATGACTACACCATCACGACAATTGTATGGGCAATTTGGACGCGCCACATCACTGGGAACACCATCAAGAATAGAACCCCAAGGTTTGGGGTCACCTTCCCGATCAGGCAGTAGAGTGGTCCATGCCCCTCCAGCTACACCACGATCCACCATCAGTGTCAATAGACTAGGCAGTAATCGGCGAGCTCGAGCGGCACAAAAGCTGAATAGTCAAATGGACACTCTACAAGAAATCATGTCACGTGACGAAGGAACTGGGACTGGGACTGGGTCAGGAGCCGAGTTTGGGGTGCCTACTAGTTCAAGTTTTCGGTTCAGGTCGGGGATGCCATTGAATATGCCCAATGGCGGGTTCAGAGACAGTGACGCTATGTATGATGATGATGACAATACGTTCACCAAAAAAAGACGGGTGGTAGGTGCTGGGCAGGCCAATAAGACCAAAAGCGTGTCTTGGGAAGAAGATAGCCAGAACGAGATTAAGAACATGTTCCAACAGATGATGGCGTACCAGCGAAAGATAGAGGAAAGACTGGAGAGGATGGAGCATCTGGAATCAAAGGCTGGTCAACTGGATCGAGTTGAGGCTCGGCTAGTGAGAGTGGAAGGAAAGCTCGATGAGATTTTGAGGATGTGCAGAAGGTAGACCATTGAAAGGGAAAGGGAAAGCAGAAAAGGCTGGTACTTTGTTCACTGCTGAAAAGGTCAGCAAACACTGGCTGGATTGCTGATAATTGAGATTACCCAAATAGACTAATGTATTTATGAGTGAATTACCAAAGACTTCAATTTGATAAATGAACGCCTGTGTATGAGAATACTCTTTCAAATGTGTTTATTTACAATGGTTGATACTGAAAGAAGCAATAAATCCATACTGTCAGATTCATGTGACGAAAATGTAGCTGTCAGCGAGATTGTTGCAATTCGGAATAGGAATCATTGAAGTTGGGCCCTCTTCAAATGAAACTTGACCACATCTAAAGCCGCTAGAGCATCCTCCATGGAATCATGCTCACCAGTCTGAATAGTCCGATTCAAGTATTTTAATGCAAGAGTCTTCAATGCAGTCTTATACCGGGGATTGAAGTCCGGATAAAGAATAGAAGTGTCTATAATGCGGTCGTGGATAAGTCTCATGGCGATCATATCATTTTCAAGACCATGGCCCACCAAAATGGTGGAAGGGGTAATTAATGTGTTGAGAAGTTTGTGAGCTTCAGAGAAGGAGATGCATGGTCCAGGCTTGCCAGTTTCTGTGATTATCGGTTCGTCAATATCGGATATTCCTGAAAAACGGGTGTTATAATCGAGAATTCGTCCAGTGGGGCGTACCACACGATCCAGTACCTTTGTGCCCGAAAAATCGACACAGGTGACACGGCACAATTCCATTCCAAGAGTGGTATAGACCATTTCACAGTCGATAGCCACTACCGAAGGAGGAGAAGATATGGTTTCTGACACTGGCGTAGTTTGCGGAACTTCACGAGGAATCGGACTAGTTTCGGATGGACCATTGAATACTGTACGAGGACGACGAGTCATCTCCGACAGCTTTTTCTGAGCCGAAACGGGTTTAACCACTTTTGACGGTGTGAGCGGAGGAGGTGGAGGTTTATTGGAATTCAATGCAGCAAATAAAGATGAGTTTGTGGTTGGACGAGGAGGTTCAGCTTTTGAGTCTGATTCTTCACTCTTGGAAGACTCGATTTTCTCAAAAGGAATCACAAAAGCTAGATCGTTTAAATCGGCCAACTTGTACACATGTCTGGGGGCTTCTTGACAACCTTCAGAGTGTCCTACAGGCTGATTACAACAAGCGTAAAACTTTTCGGGCATTTTGGAGTTTCCTCCGAGTCTAGGACGAGCCCAATGATACTTGCATGTACCATAATTATCGACTTTTGGCACATCAAACACCTTATTGCATCGATCACAATGTTGGATTCCGATATTGGCGGTTAATGAAGATTTCTTTGGGTCCGGGTCAATAGGATAGCCATTTGAAGATAACAATGGTTTAATTTTTGCCACCAATTCGTTTAGTTGTGTCACCGTTTTACTATTCATGAGATTTTCACACCCTTCATTGGGCTTGGTCTTAGATCCTGCTCTCCATGTTCCATCTTTTATACTCTTGACTAAAACCCGCACCTCATTGGTATAAACCATATAACTTCCATTGCTTTTTTTTGCACACGTGAGTTCTTCCAAAATGGCCGCTTTCTTTGGAAACTTCAGTTTCCGATGCTGTGTAAGCGCCGTATGGATAGCTTTGATATATGTGACTCTTTGAGGCAGAGTAGCAGGTGCAGGAACCAGATTAGTAGGAATAAGGTGTTCCGAGTCGCGATTTGTGGAAGCTGCATTGGATTTTGTGAGTTTGGATGTGGATGTTGGTTGAGCTTTTGGTGGAGTTGCGATTGGCGTTTTCATTATCTTCTCTTCCTTCTCTGGGGCCTTTTTAATATCAGCCTCGATCTGAACAGGTTTCTCCTCACGAATATCATTTTGTGACTCCTTCACAGGAACTGTAACATCATCTTGGTCAGGATCAATTTTCCTCCGTTTGATCTTCTCCTGGATTGGTTCTTCGGTCACTTCAGGCGGAGACCGCTCCCTATCCGGATGATCAAAAGGACAGTTTAAAAGACGGCAAAACTTTCCTGAATTGATCGATGGACATTTTCTTCCAGCAAATAGTTTTCTCGAAGACGAAAACATGTCGTCCTAAAGACGATCCTTAGTAAGACCATCTGCATGCTGCAACTTAATCCCTGAACGTTGGAGTTTATTTCAAACGAAGTATTAAAATTGATGTTAAATTAATTATATAAGAATATAATTGCTGTGGACATGAAAAATGATATCAGATTAATGGATTTTTCTTAGGAGAATTGAGTATTCCATGGCTGAGAGTTCGGGGTTGTGTCTGTTGAGTCGTTCGGTGTCCGTTGAATCGATCGATGTCTGTTGAGTCGTTCGGTGTCTGATGATTCGTTCGGTGTCCGTTGAGTCGATCGATGTCTGTTGAGTCGTTCAGTGTCTGTTGAAAAGTTCAGTCTGTGTCCGTCGAAAAGTCGGTTTCGTCAAGTCTTTCCACTACTGATTACACTATCAAGTTAGAAGCATGCAATAGAATATAGAACCGTGAGTTAAGCTCTGGCATTCTTCACAAATTGTCGAATTTTATCCAGATCCTTCTTTCCATCAGTTTCCACCCCTCCAGAAACATCTACACCAATCACTCCTTTCACACGTACAGCTTCAGCCACATTGTCTGGAGTGAGACCACCAGCGAGTAGGAATCTGACATGAGTATCGTACCATGTTTCTGCACTAGTCCAATCCACCAATTGACCTTCTCCTCCTACCTCACTATCCAAAAGGGAATAAGATTGGTATCCCGCCACCAAAGCCTGACGGAAGTCTCGTTTTCCAGGAGAAACACGTTTAATCACCGACACGGGAATCTGACGACACCAGTCAAGTGGTTCGTCACCATGCAGCTGAACCATGTCGAGATTAAGATCTCCCACACAGGATAAAATGTAATCCAAAGGCTGGTTTCGGAAAACTCCCACAAGCAAAGGTCGTTTCCCAGAATGGGTATTTTTGTATTTTCCAGATCGCACCACAGCAGCGATTTCTTTTGCCACCTCAAAATTCACCGTACGAGCTCGGCCAGGCACCAAAATCATACCAAGCATATCTGCTCCACTCTCCATAGCCACTACCGCAGCCTCGAGAGTTCGTAGTCCACAAATCTTGACAATAGGAGATGAGGGGATAGAACTATTCGGAGATGGTTCCTCGTCGTCGTTTGTGAATGTGACGCTTATCTTTTCGCCTTCAAAACTCGCGCCATCTCGCAAAATATGTAATCCTGAATCACGTACCTCCTCAGCCACACTGGAGATGTCAATAGAGTTAGGGAATACGAGACCATCACAGCCCATGACACGGGACGTTCGTATTTGTGTCACGTCCACATTGTCACATTCCAAACGACGAATGATCATTGGACGGTGGTCAAATTGCCGGTACAAGTCACGTACCAAACGGGCTTGTTCAATTCCAATAGACGAATCCGTGTAAACGAGAGCTTGGGTATCTTTGTGGTCGACAATCCATTTGTACCATGTGTCAGCGTCTTGTGGTGTGAATTTCGGAACAATTAGTCCGTTCAGGTGTCCCTTGAATTCTCCTACTGGGTGTAGACATATTGATGAGTATAAATAGTCCATGTTGACTGTGACGCGTATTATTTTACCACGTGATTGTTGGTTATGTCGTTACAGACTCCGTGAGACGGCTGTGTTTCTGGTTCCAGGTCAAATCGACTGGTATGATACTGTTTATAATTAGAGTTTGAAAAGGAGGTGACGTCATGTGACTCAAATTAAAGTTAGTGTGCGTAAATAAACTAGGGTAATTTAACTTAAGGTTCGTATGTCTCGCATGTCAATCCGGGTCGTTTACCGAGCGGGGTTAGATGAGCAATTGTAATTCTTGCTGCAGATGACTAATGGAGTTGGCTTGTCGTGACGTGATTTCTCAGTGCGTATCTTCTCATTGGTGACGTTCTCATCGGTGCGCTTCAACCGCCATTCGCAATGTGGAGACAATAATGCAACAATATAATAACTGTCACAATAGTAACAATAATGACACACGCACAAAAAGGATCAATAGAGTCGCTCCATAGCCTGATATTTTTTCAAACGGTAAGGTGGTCTCTTTCTGGCATTATTTGTTTCATTCTCTTTCGCTTGTTTGATTACCGTTTCATATCTGAAACAATCCTGCTGTATCTAATTAAACACACATTAGACGCTACATAAATAAACATACATTAAATTAAAACATAACTAATGTCTAGGTGCTGCCTTCTACGAAACCGGTTCGTGGCTCTAGACCATCCCACCCTTGTCTGATTTTGGCAGAGTTTTCGGCATCAGCCTTGTGTTGTTGGAACACCAAGTCGGTCCAGGTGACGTTTTTACCTGGCACATTCTGCATAGCCACCGACAATACGCTGATCCATCTGGCTCGCTCCAGATCGTTCTCTGCGTAGAAGTTGACAAATGTGTCGTCACCAAACATGACTCTGAAAGCTCCTTCCACCAGAGCATATCCGCCAACAAGACCAGAATGGGCATGTCGAGACGACTTGGACGATCGGGTCTTGGGGTTGCCCAGCTCCACAATATCTGTCACATGACTCAAGTCAAACACACATCTTTCTTTTCGGGTGTCTTCATGGAATCCTCTAAGAACATGACCATCAAGAACAAACCATCGACGTCTCCAGTAAGCACAGTCGCCTCCTTCTTGACTCAGATATCCCTCCATATGCATTTCCTGGCATTTTTTGGCCTCCTCAAGCTCCTTTTGTGCTGTCTGCATGCTGGTGGGGAGTCTGTCGTATCGTGAAACCCGTGGAATATACATGAGGGTGACTTCGACATATCCAATTCTGTAAGGTTCCTGAGCCTTCCACACCGCCTTCTTGGACTGTCGGGAAACAGTCTTTTCCTGGCCCCATTCATTGTACAGTGGGATTGAGTAAGTTCTGGACCGGCCAAAAATCTCTTGTTCATACTGGCTTTCCACAATGTAGCAACGAGCAAACGACCCTGAGGAAGAAACAATATGATCCCACAAATCTGGAGTAGGGGTTGTGGACTTCTTTGCAGGTACAGGAGTTTGCTTTTCTTCTACAACTTCCCGAGTTTGTTGCTTACGTTTTCGGGGAGAAAAGAGAGCCTTAAAGGATTTACCCTTGGACAGTTTTTTCGGTGAGGTTGGAGGTGTTTGAGATGCTGGCTTGGTGGACTTGGTAGTTTCTTCCTTAACTGGCTTTTCAGCAACTAGAGGATCCATTGAAGCTTTCAAGGTGAAAACCAATTCAAGATCTTCTCCCACAAGAAGCTCAAACTCCTGATCGATCTTAGAAGAAGACCGCAACTCCATAGGTTCAGTAGTAACACATTGGATGCCGTTGTCAAGAGTAAGAGTATATTTGGGGTGTCTAGTGTGATCGATAGGAAGTCGAATATCTTTAAGACCTCGAATAGCCATAAACAGTCGGCCTCGATCATGTTTGTCGATTTGAGGCGTGACGTTCTTCAGCGACCCTCCACTGGAAGATACTGCTGTGGAAGCTGGGGATTGGGCACTGAGTACCGAACCTGTGCTGTTAGTAGACGAAGTGGATGATGAGGGTCTCACATTTGGAGTTTCCGAGACTGGAGTTTCCGAAACCTCAACCATCTCTGGAATAACTTTCTCCACAGGAGCCTTGATACTAGATGCAGCTCGACCTAATTTGGGAGTCTCCATCATTCGATTGAAGTCTGGAGTAGGCATCTGAGTCAACTGCTGCATGATGTGGAAATCGAAAGTTCCTTCTGCTGGAGACGTAGGCGATTGTGGTGACATTGGGGAAGGCATATCTTCCTTGGCGTTAGGATCAAGAGTAGTGACGACTGAGTAGAACGATTCAGTGATAGCCTCAGAGGTAGATAAGTATACACCTGGAGTTGGAGAACCTTCATTTGCAGAGTCAAACTGAGACGAATTGACAGTGATGGAGGAGTCACAACTGTCAGATTCAAAAACGGACTGTGGTGCTTCAATTTTGACCTGTAAAGGTTCCTCAACGAGTTCTTGAGGTTCCTGTAGAGACTCGTTGGGTTCGTCGTTCTCCTCTTTGTGCTCATCGTTCTCCTCTTTGTGCTCGTCGTTCTCCTCTTTGTGCTTGTCGTTCTCCTCTTTGTGTTCATCTTTGTGTTCCTCGTTTAGCTCCTGTTCTAGATCCCCCTCTAACCACTCTCTCTCTTCCTGCTCCAACAACTTCCTCTGCTTGTCCAATTCAGTCCTCTTAAGCGATCCAAACTTGGTTCGGGCCGTCTTCAACTTCTTGAACGCCTCGGAAGACTCACTGGGTCGACAAGAAGACAGTTTTTCCCCAGAAGAAGTAATGGTGTTCTTTCTGCATAACCCAAGTCCAGAAAAGTCCAGAGGATTAGAATCAATCGAAAGAGACAACAGTCCTTCGCTGGTGGGGGAGGCTACGGAATCAACTTCACTTGTGTCATCATCTTCAAAAAAGGCAGCCTTGGTTGGAGAAAGAGGATCTAAAGTGCGCTCAGTAGGTTTCAATTGATACACCCGTTTCGAAAGATCTGAAAATGGATTAACCGAAGTATCCCGCAATTGAAGAGTCTCCAGGGACGAAGATGACACTTTAGGAAGAAGTTTGCAGGAACCGTTTGAAATTGAAAGAGACGCAATTTCAGCAGACAAGTCTCGGGGAGTCTCCGGGGAAACCTCCCGTGATCCATTCAGAGAATCATGTGACTCGAGCATTCGAGCTTCCGCTGCCAAAAGCTTCTTTTCCATATTATTATTAGTGTGAGTGTTTTCATGGATGTCGAGTTTCAGATTCTCTTGGAGGTTGCTGTGCTGGGTCTCTTTGGAAAACTCACTGAATTTGGACAAGAGAGTGCTAGCCTCTGCTGGGTCCAAAATCTCCGATCTCGGTCTCAAAACCGATCGAGTGGGCACTTGCGGAGTATTTGTAGACACAAATTCAGCCTTTTCGGGAGCAGGCACATGACTTGTGGAAAGAGATGCATTTACAGATTTGGATACACAGATGCTGGAGAGCGGTCTGGGGCGTTTCGCAAATGATGAGTCGAATGTGAAAGAAGAGTCTTTGTCTGGAAAGTCGTTGTTGTTTGTGTCGCAGTTACCCACCACACTTTTGTCCTCGTTGTCGTCCTTTGTCCAGTAGCTTGCAAACGTCTCGTATAGATGTTTCCGGGGCAACACCAGGTCTGAGCCGTCGGTCATGACGATATTGAGAGGATTAGTGCGGATATTGCGAGCAGAATCCTGAGAAATCGAATGTCTGTGCATTGATCAAAGAGAAATAAGAGTGCAGAATTGGAAATGCAGGTTTGCACATATTCATAGTTGGGGTGGACCTGGTTGTAAGCAATGACTTTTCCGAATTGGGATGTGTATAAACACTGCCACTGTACAGCGCGGAGTTTAATCCCAAATAAGGTTTTAAGACAGTGTCGGTTTGCAGGCTTATAACTTATGCAAATATAGACTTTTAGTAAATAATAATGTTGTCTATTTGTAGTTTATGATATATGTCAAAAATTCGACTTTAACCCCTACTGTTGTGTGCCAGTCGCTGTGCCTGGTCTAATTGTATTAAACTATTTATGGCCAAATAAAGTACCGAATCTTAACCTTAAAACGCTTGATTCTGCGTAGATTCTTCAGCAAGGATACAAAGGTATTGTTACAGGTTGCTTGACTCGTTTGTTTGCGCCGATCGTCGGTCTTTGTGGTAGTCTGATGAAGAGGTGCATGGCTATTTGACTCCCCTTGTTAGCCACTGTCCCACTGCCAGATCGCCAGGTACCGGAATCGGATGAAAATAATAATTAGGCGCGGTTTATGAATTGGTTAGCTACAATCTAGTCACTAACATTTAAATTCACACTACCATACCGTATTATAGCGAAGCTAATCATGCAAGTTGGCGGACACCTTGGTAATACCTCCATAGTAGAGCGGTATAAGAAGTGTCCGCTAAGCCGCGGGAACAATTACAAACCAAGACTCGTATAGTTCGATTGACTTTTGTGCTTGACGACATAAATAATATATCTTTGAGCGTATTATTATGGTGACAATGGTTGGAGTTATGTAGAGATGGTAGGGGGTTTAAGGAATGGAATTTTAAGATATGTTTGAAAGAATGGTTTTATTAGAATATTAATGACTATAATTGTAGCAGGGGTTGTTATTGGTACCATGCGCAAGGTATGGAAATAATAATATGTACGGTTCACCCCACAGGGTTATTTATAACTAAATATAGCTCAACAACTCCATTGATGTGAGAGACACCATCGCAGTTGAATGTCTAACCCGTCAAGTTGCTGAGGAATCTTTGGAAGCGACCTCATTGGTGGAAACAGCCACCCTTTAGAATCGACTTACCCGTGTCATTATTCAGCCTACGCTTCTCAACCCCACGCCTGAATGCTCATCTCGGTCATCCATTCGGCTAGTTCATTTGGCGCTGATTGTGAATCTTTAGGATAGGGCGGTAACTCTGGATGACTTAGTAGCCAATACAACCTTTGGGTGGCTACAACAGTTTCTTTTACAGAAAATGGAATTCTAAACCAAAAAAGGTGAACACAAACCAATCCCTATTCCTCCTTCTACTTGGGGTTTGAGATCTGCTGTCTGTTCCATTCCATTCATTGCGGTTATCAGAAGCCTTCACGGATCCACCATCAGTGACGTTGTCTCGACGGAGTTTTCAGATGCCCCACCAGCTCCTTTGTAGCTTGTAGGGTTATAGTGAGACGAGGACCACCATCAGTTTGGAACTACCAGGATCGCCAGTTTCATTACTTCCAGTAGGCTGAGTCAGGACTGAATAGAACATTGCACGGGCGAGGCGCGAGGTGAGCATCTCGCACCGAAAAACGGGCGCTCCAGTCCCCCAAGAAAATACGTTATTGACTTTAATGTGATGAGAGGATTTTGATTCTATCAACTACAAAATTGTGTCGCTTTTACAACTAAGCAAAGTTGGCCAATCAGTTGAACCCAGTGAATTATTTCGATTCAACAATATCCTAACCTCCCACGTTGGAGTTCAATCATGTGAAAATTGATCAAAGTGTCGAGGCTGGCCACACTCCACTTCAGATACAATTCTGTTCGCGTAAACTTGATTATTTTTTTCCATGGTAGGAAACGACTTCAAAGATCCACAGCCGAAGGGCGGGCTGGAATAGAAACTGAAAAGAAGCATCAGGGGATAGCCATGACTGTCCTCCCCGTTGGATGATCTAACGACCTTCCCTTTTATGCTCTATGGTTGCCTTCTCCTTTGGGCTATCTTGCTGCTTTCCCCTTTTGGATTGTTCAAAAGCAGGACTTCTGGAAATATATAAGGATCTTTCTATGTACTATTGATTGTATCTTGTTTTACAGTAAGACTCGAGTTACTTGGCTATAACGACTAAACTTGAACGTGGGTATTGATCACCGAGACTAGACGGGCATGGTCTGTTAGAATTCGGACCTATCTGGATCTTACCTTTGTCTCCACTCCTCGCTGTGATCCTGTTCTTACTATGAATTTGAGATATCTTGAATGACACTGGTATCTATGCCATCTGGAACGAATAGCTCCTTCCAGGATCCAAAAGGGTACATTCCAGGGTGAGACACAACAATTCGGGATGATGTTTTTTCTTTCTCACGTATTCAGTTGACTAGAACATAAATATGAAGTAATTGAAGTAAGTCTACAAGTACACTGTGCTTAATTTGGTGTTGTCACTGGAGAACTGGTTGAATTGAAGTTGTAACTGGCAAACTGGTTAACAGGTCGAAATCCTATTCTCTGGGCCGGTTATTCTTTGTTGTTGTTATCTTTCGATCTCTCAGGATTCTCCAATACAATTTCGAATGGGACTAAGCCATCCGTCAAAAGTGAACAGATCTTCATTGTTCATTAGTTTTATGTTCGGACTCATCCTCATCAAGCTGGGATGTCACATTAGGGCTAGACTTACTGTTGGAATAGCTAGAATTAACCAAATAGGTGATTAGATGCGCAATGTTCAGAGTGGTTTATACGTTGAGCTATTACACATTACACCAATGTAAACTTGGAGTATTATGCATCAGTTACTTGTCAGACATTGTGATCTGGACAGCAGCAATATTTTTCCGTTTACTCACTCTCCACCAACCCCTCAAGTTTTGGCCAGATAATATTTGAGGTCTCACCCGACAGAGTGACCAAGACTCCACGCTTATCATAGAACTCGAATAATGGTTCGGTTTCCTGTTTGTATGCAACCAGTCGCTTCTTGAACCCTTCTGGCTTGTCATCTTCTCGCTTTGACAGAGGCTCACCTATGACATCATCCTTTCCGGGAACTGAGGAGGGTTGGAGGTCAGGTTGTAGATTCGTCCAAATGCAAGGTGCACCCATCTGTTTTCGATTCGGTCTAGAATTACTTCCTCGGGTACGTCCAGCTGGATCACATGAGAGAGGTTAGCTCCATGGGGGAGCAGCATCTCGTCCAGAACCTCTTCTTCTTCTTTTTGTCATGCTAGCGCTTCTTTCATCCCTCTTAAATGGTCCTAGCGTATGGTCCTAGTGCATCACCTTCCTATCTTTTATGCCATGAGATATATTTGAACCAGCTTTTGTTTTTGACGGTTCGTAGGAGACTTGTGCTCCTTTCAGTTAGCCCATGTGTTTGGTTTGAACTTCTGGTTTGTTCGATCTTCCAGATACCAGCAACCAATTATCTGTAGTGGCTCCCCAGAAACTTTCTCTTAGCTCAATTTCTTTTCAGTCTTGATTCATTCTTGCTTTTGGAAGGTGAGAAATGGAGTAGGAACTCTCCAAAAATTTTGTCTTCTAGGTATTCAACCACCTTGACGGAATGCCCAATTTCTTTAGCATCGAAATTACTACTGGACTTTGGCAGAAGATGTGCTCTGTCAGTCCTTTGGTCTCAGTCGGTCTGCAGATCCCACAGCCCTTCTTTTTTCACTTGAATGTAGAGAACTCTGAGTAAGCGCACCTCACGACTAAGGACCTCCGCCTTGCGTGCGTCTTGGCAGACTGGGAAAGACAAAGTGAAGAATTGCATGAAGATCTATTGCAGTATCAGAAACGAGTTGAGGAACTTGAAGAAGCTGCTCATGCAAAAATCGAACCTCACAGTATGGCCATTCCTGATTCCCCCAACCCTCAAGAAGTTATGTCTGAGAATGAAAAGTCTCTGAGTGAGTCTCCTACCAACTCTAGAATGGTTCGAAGTTCTTCTAGAAATGCAGCTCTGGAAGCTGAGACCTTAAGAGTATCTTTTACTCATTTAATGAAGCAGCTTCAAAATGCCAAAAACAACACTGTCAAGGAAAAACACGTGAGTGCTGGCTTGAAACGAGATTTGGCCGAAGCTTTGCGATCAGCAGAAAAAATGGAAAAGCAACTTCTTTACTCAAACAAAAGAACCGCGTTCGGAAGACGTCCCACTTTGCGAGTTTTGGAGGTGTCCGATAACGATGAATGGGAAGACTTGGATGCAGGAATGTCGTCAGAATACATTTCAGCCCTGGAAACGGCCCAATCAACTGAAGACGATTATATGCCAGGTGTTGAGACTCTGGACGGAGATTCTGGAGCTGATACTGAAACTGAAGATGTTCTTCAAAACCTCAACCCTCGAATGCTATCCCAATACTCTGGTTCCGACTCTGATGAAAAAGCTGAAGCTCTTGGAAGCTCGTTTTTGCGAAAGTCTCGGTCTACTGTGTCTGTGGGAAGTGGCAGACCTTCTTCTGCTGCCACAATGAAGCGAGGAAACACTTTGGCGCAAGAAGTCATGACTGAAGAAGATATTGAAAAGTATGCTGAGATGTATGGAAGTAGTGTTCACGCATGAAAACAATTAGATGTACCCACACTTCGCGGCTACAAGACGTTCACGTGTCTTAACCATCTCATATTACTGCTTCTAACAATTCACTTGCCATGTTAGAAACCAGACCGCTTAGTCTCAGTTCTCAATACCCACAGTAAATCTCCGATTAGCGAGTAGCTCGGTCTTATCGACAAAACAAGATACATTCAAATATAGAACTAAAGGGGTTTATATATTGCTCCGCACACGGGTACAGACGGAATCGTCATTAGGGTCAGCGGTCCGACGGAACGCAGGAGCCCTAAAGAGCGGGCAGGTGAGACAATAACTAATTCAATAGGGGCTGGAGATCCACTAGATGAATCAGAGGAATGATTCACTAGCGTCTCCTGATCTTTAGACTAGCGTAACAATCTCATAAGTTCATTAGACCACTTTTTTCATACATTCAATGACTAACATAAATATGAAATAATTCTAAGTAATTGAAGTAAGCTAAAAGACTTTTTTTTCTTTTCTCATACATTCAAGCCGTTTACGTGACTTAACCATCTCATATTACCACTTCTAACAATTTTTCTTCCAGTTGCGGCCATATCCTGGTGAAAATACGGCTTCCCGTCCGATCAGCCATAGTCAAGCACCAGAGAGCCTAGTTAGTATTGTAGTGGGAGACCATACGAGAATCCTAGACCTTAAGGAGATCCGAGAGGTTCTTCTCGAGAACCGAGTTCTGGCCCCTGCCCGAGCCGGTGAATCCTGTTGAAGGATCCATCTATCCATTCAATCATTTCATAAACCCATTAAGTGATGCCAGTAGTGTCACCAGTATGGTTGAAAGAACTGTTGGTCGTTGAAATTCCAGTACCTACTGTTACGTTTCCGGCTTACAGACTAGGCTGAGAAATAACATCAATTAATCAAAAGTCAGATGCCATGAGGGCAAACATTGAACTGGGTGAGCAGAGAGTTTCCAGAGAAAGGAATTTGATGAAATATCTCCTTGGTGGGTGACTTGGTCGAAAAGCTCACCACCCAGTCGGAAAAGCTTTGTTCCAACAATAGGCTGGCTGTGAGTAATACAAGACTTGAGACTGTTAACCCAAACAACAGCTTCACCAAGAGAATGTCCAGTCAAGCGAGTGTGAAGAGATTACATTCCACACTACCAATATTACTGGAACTCCCTACAGGTGATATATAAGTTTGTTAATTAACCAATTTGCGATATCAATTTCTGATTCTCAACAAGTTGGTTTTATCGCCAAGGATATGTGATTGCCTGTATCTTAATGAGTAATATAATCACATGACCATTTTGGGAAGACGCGGAGCTTAGTAAGCAAATGCGTCAAGCATCGAAAATTCCATTTTATCTACAAAGATATTAAAATATATAACAATTCCCTAGTATTGCAAGATTGACCTTATAATCTACTCTGAATATGTTACTCATTGATGCCGATATTCTCCGTTTGGTCCACCTCTCCAACGGTTTCATGCAGCTTACTCTTAAGGATGCCAAGGACGTGGCCATTCTTTGTTCCAAGGAGTGGTTTGAGTACAACGGAGATGACACCAAGGATCTGGAAGGAAAGACCCTTGTATTCAGAAACTCCTCTTTCATCCGGTACAAGAATGAGACTGTGTTCTCTTCTGTACACACCACTGGTAAGGTCTTGATGGAGCTTCCATCCAAGGAAGTTATTGAGATCGCATCTGTCAACTACCAGGCCGGAGAATCTCATGGTAACCCTGTTATGGACTACTTGGAGCGAAAGGGAACCACCATTGAACAGCCTGTTGAATTTGAGAAACCCATCCCTCTTGCCAAGGCTGATCTTCTTTCTTTCAAGGCCCCTTCGTCCAATGAACCTTATGCTGGCGTTTCTGGAGATTACAATCCCATCCATGTGTCTCAAGCCTTTGCTTCTTATGCTTCTCTTCCAGGTACTATCACTCATGGAATGTATTCCTCTGCTGCTGTACGATCTCTAATTGAGGTTTGGGCAGCTGAGAACAACGTTTCTCGAGTTCGTGCCTTCTCTTGTCAATTCCAAAGGATGGTTCTTCCCAACGATGAGATCATCACTCGACTTGAGCATGTGAGAATGATCAACGGCAGAAAGATCATCAAAGTGACTTCTATTAACCGAGAGACTGAGGCTGTGGTCCTTTCTGGTGAGGCTGAGGTTGAGCAACCTATCTCTACCTTTGTCTTCACTGGCCAGGGTTCCCAAGAACAGGGCGATGGGTATGGATCTGTATGCTTCTTCTGAGGTTGCCAAAAAGGTCTGGGATCGAGCTGATGATCACTTCCTCAAGAACTACGGTTTCTCTATCATCAAGATTGTTGTTGAGAACCCCAAGGAGCTGGACATTCACTTTGGTGGCCCCAAGGGAAAAAAAGATTCGTCACAACTACATCTCTATGATGTTCGAAACCATTGATGAGAAGACTGGCAAGTTGATATCTGAAAAGATCTTTAAGGACATTGACGATACTACTGACTCCTTCACCTTCAAGTCCCCCACTGGTCTTTTGTCTGCCACCCAGTTTACTCAGCCTGCACTGACCCTCATGGAGAAGGCTTCATTCGAGGATATGAAGGCCAAGGGTCTTGTTCCTGTCGATGCTACTTTTGCTGGACACTCTCTTGGTGAGTACTCTGCTCTTGCCTCTCTGGGTGATGTCATGCCAATTAGATGTATAGACAGACGCAGACGCAGACGGCCGGATAAATCCAATGACTGTACAGATCCTAAGACGTTGAAGCAATTGGTGTAACAAGATCCAGACACATCCACCAGCAATAACACCTTTTCCATTGGGGGAAAAATGGCACCGCCAGGGTGTCCCAAGTTTGTAGAAGGATCTTTATTTATTTCATTTCACATCTCTTGCATCTGACGATGTTTACAATGCAGCCCAATCGGTTCTGAACGGTCTCCCATATCCCGGAGATGGTTTTAGGAGGACATCTAGATGCTCAATGGATTGTCACTCTGGCCATTCTCTTGGCAACTGGACGGAACTCCTCATAACAAGTCCGTCAATTAACTGAATGTTGATTCAACAACAGTCTTGGTAACTATTTTCTGACTAAAACGTCGTTAGCAGAGAACCTCAGTTAACACGAGCAGCACGGCGTTTATATTAATTCATCCGAAATTAGAAACAATTGATTGGATGTTGTCGCCTGAGGCACTAACTGGTCTTCGGTGATACCCTTCACTGATGGAGCCAGGTCAAACAGCTTGGCAACACAAATGGCGGCAGTTTTTCGGACATGAGGGTTATTGTCACTCAATGTCTTTCGTAGAGGACCACCATCCATGTAATCCATCATCTTGTTGACTCGAATACAGCCCATTGTACGAATGGCTTGGAAAGAGGATTACAATTAAACGACAAATTCCTAGTAAGCGAAAGTCATTAGCTTGTGTAAACGTCGAAATCCTAGTAAGAGCAAGTCTTCAGTCTGCGTTGATTACGTCCTTGCTTTTCGTGTATACTTCCTGTTGCTTATAGGGGCATCGGGTTATAGGGCGATCCCTCGATTCTCTTGAAACGTTTTTCTTGAAATCGTCTCTTGAAATAGTTTTTCTTGAAACGTTTTTCTTGAAATCGTCTCTCGAAATAGTCTCTCTTGAAACGTTTCTCTCGAAATAGTTTCTCTCGAAATCAATTCTCTCGAAATCAATTCTCTCGAAATCAATTCTCTCGAAATCAATTCTCTCGAAATCAATTCTCTCGAAATCGATTCTCTCGAAATAGTTTCTCTCGAAACGTTTCTCTGAATTTCTCTTCAGGCTAGTTGGCAATAACTGTAGCTAAAGCCATAAATTTGTCAACAAACATTTCAATGACATTGTTCTATTGTTGTATGAGAATACTATTGTGAGAACCATTGTTAGCTCTCTGCGTAGTACCCTCAATTAATTTTAGAACTGCCTCTCCTCTAACTAAGCCACGATCAGAGAGCAGACAATGCATCACATTGGACTATTTACGTAATTATTACAGACAAACGTTCTCCTGACTCTACGGCGATTCCCATCTGAAACTAAATATAGCACTTCTCTGCACCAAGAGCTCCAGCTTGGCACCAATGCTCATCATTATTGGGCTAAGCACACCTACATCATGCAGCAACTTGTGAATTCGAATGCATGTGTCATGTATGGTTATCGATTTTCAACGTAGACTTTGACAAAAGTCTTGGTCTCATGAGAAACTCCACAAGGTCATGAGAAACTCCACATGAGAAACTCCACAGGGGTCATGAGAGACTTTGACAGATCTCACGAAGAAACTTCTAGAATATTGCTGAAGATGATCACACTGAACCAAAACTGAGCACCAGAAGGATTTTCTCTGCATGCAGAAGTTCTACTGAGCCAAGCCATGCCATGACCGTTAGGTGTGACCTGCAAAAACCATTCACGATGATGACAAACCGTTAGTCACGACAAACCATTTGTCACAACAGTTTGGATTCATTGTTACATGTTTGTGGCTCAGCAATATGATCACTGGGGCTGGTCACTGCCTCAATTCCATGCGAGCAGAGACCATGCATACACTGCCTTGGCAGCAACATTAGTTGATTGCGCGACACAACCATGGCAATGTAACACAAAAGTGGGACACAAGTGGGACTCTACGGTTCGTGTCTGTGACCACGGTTTGGGTCTGTGACCACGATTCGTGTTTGTGATTATGACTCTTGTTTCAACCCTCCCAGATGAACATGTTTACTTTGGTCCTATTTGGGAAGACCACCAAAAATAACTTGCATGATCTTAAACGTTAATTATTTAGACTTGCAGCCTATAAAGTCTAATAAGAATATATTAAGATCAGCCATTCCACACCGTTAGCTAACTCATCAAATCCTCTTTCAAACAACAATGGGCGCCGGACGAACATGCTGTATTTTATCAATCCCCATGCTGGGAACTATCGCGACATTTGTGCTGTGCATCTTTGTCATGATTGGAGGTACTTCCACTAAAGCTCCAGTCAATGATCTCTACTTTCTTAAGGTCAATACTTCCAAAATCGATGTAAGCACGGTGGTGCCTGATTTAAGAGGAGTTGACGTATCGAGTACAGTTAACACTGTGGCGCGTCAAATTGGAATTCCAGACTATTACACCATTGGTCTGTGGAACTACTGTGAGGCAGAAAGCACCAATGAGGATGGAGGATTGAAATTCACTTACTGTGACAAACCCAAGGCAATGTACTGGTTTAATCCCGTGGAGATGGTCACTGACAGTATTTCCCGAGGTCCTGTCAACGAAAAGTTCACAGTAGTTATGCCTGAAGAAGTTCAGGATTACCTCAACGTTCTTGAAGCCTCCACTAAGGCCATGTTTATCTTTTACTTGATTGGAACCATCTTTTCGTTTTTGACGTTTGTGTTTGGCTGGTTCACCTTCAACTCTCGATGGGCCACCTGTTGTGTCGCTACTCTTTCTTTGTTGACCCTACTACTGCTTGTAGCAGCTGGAGGTCTCGCTACGGGAGTATATGCGGTTGTGGGCAATGCCTTCAATGACAATCTAGGCGAGTTTGGTATCGAGAGTTCTCTCAACGCCAAGATGTATGGAATTGCATGGGCTGCCGCTGCAGCTGCTGCCATTGCTTTTCTGGGCTGGATCTTTGCCATTTGCTGTGGCAGCACCAAAAAGGACAAGGCCACTTCTGATGAGAAGCAGCCCTTCATTGGTTACGTTCCTGAGCCTTACCAACCTCATGGACACCAGAGCGGCCATCGTGTTTAAGTAGTGTACGTATAGTTATTTATTCATTCGTTTTGCGGTTATCGAGCACGTAGCCACTGAAAAGTATTTCTCAAAAGCTCTTTGCCGTTTGAAGATGCAGATTTGTGGTCACTGTGTCTACATATTCTCATATCATACACTTATTCTACATAATAATACATATTACTTTTGCTCTGCTGGAGTGGGTTCTTTGGATGTGGTTTCTGCATCTGCAGCTGGGGCAGGAGCTGGAGCTGATACTGGAGCAGGAGCTGGCGATGCCTCTGGAGCAGGAGCAGAAGCGGATGCAGCGGTAGAAGCAGGAGAAGCAGCTGGAGCGGGAGAAGCAACCGGAGCAGGAGCTGATACGGGAGCAGCAGCAGGAGCCACGGGAGCAGCAGCTGGAGCCACGGGAGCAGCAGCTGGAGCCACGGGAGCTGGCGCAGCAACAGGAGCAACCGCAGCAACAGCAGAAGTATCATCCTTCGCCTTCTGTTCAGTTGATGGTGGGTTTGGTGACGTAGCTGCAGTCTCTTTTTCTTTTGTTGGAGTTTGTTCTGGCGCCTTGGCCTCGGCAGCAGGCTCAGTGGTATCCTTTTTGTCGTCTTCCTCATCGTCGTAATCCTCCTCTTCCACCACCTTTCTCTGTGGAGCTTCGGGGATCGCTGGGGGAGCTGGTGGTGGAGATGGAGCAGCCTGAGGTACAGGCAGAGTGGGTGGAGCAGCAGGAGCAGCCGGGACGGGAACAGCAGGCTTTGCAGCAGAAACCACAGGGCTGGCGGCAGCAGACGGGGCGGCAGAAACAGCCGGACTGGCAGTAATAGGAGCAATAGCGACTGGTCGGGGCTTGACGTCATTCACCACGGGCTGTTGGGCCATTGGTGGGGGAGCAGATGGTTTCACATCAGTCTGAGCCTGAGCTAGACCCGAAGGAGGAGCTGCTGGAGGTAACACTCCTGATGCTGCTGCTGTAGGCACCACTTGAGGTTGTGAAACCGAAGGCGCTTGCGTTGCAGGAGCTTGAGAGGTGGGAGGCGCTTGAGAGGCGGGAGGATGAATTTGCTCAGGTGCAGGCTCCTCCTTAATCGGTGCTATTGCCACTGAAGTCTCTTGAGGGCGTTCCTGGGTTGGTGGACGTTCTTGGACTGGGTGTTGTGGAGGTTGTGGCTGGGGAGGAGTAGGGAGAACAGGAGGCTGAGGAGTAGAATGGGCAGATCTGGGAGGTACAGCTGGCGCAGCTGCTCCATTGATATCAAGCCGTTTGTACCGTCTGTCATCTTCCCATTCACCAGGTCGTTTGTCACCACTGTGGGGCGGAATATTGCCGGGGTTGGCAGCAGTGCCAGCATGGTTGGCATGGCCATTTTCAGCATAGTCAATCTGGGGTAGAACTCGTTGATTTTGCATCTCGGAGATTCCTGCCAATTGAGGAAGAGCTGCAGCAGGCTGGGTTGGTTGTGGTGCTGCCACAGGAGTAGAATTGGGTTGTGGCATGCCATTTGGAGGAGGTAGAGGAGCAGAGGTAGCTGGCGCCAACGGAGTAGGGGCTGAGGGGGCAGCAGCAGCCAATCCGGGACCAAGAGGTGCGGGAGGTGGAATCTGGCCATGGCTGGGACCATGGGCATTAAGAGCAGGAGGAGCGTTTCCAGGTCCTCCGACTGCACCTCCACCACCAGCACTTCCGCTGGCAGCGTCATCCCATCCTGGAGGACCATGATGAGCATAACTCTGAGGATTCACGTCCTGAGGTCTTGGAGGTGCACTGGCAGCTCCATTGTGGCCTTGTCCAGCAGCGCCAGATCGTAAAGCCATCAGACGTTCCTGAATATGGGGGTTGTGAGGATCCAGCTCAGCAGCCTTTTGGTACGCATCAATGGCGTCGTTAACCTGGTTGTTACAACTCTCATATAGAGTTCCCAGATCGTACCACACCTCAGAGATGTAAGGGTTGAGTCGAATGGCTCGTGAGTAGGCGTCCAGAGCGTCTCTGTACTGGTTAATCTGGTAGTACAAAACACCAATGGAGCACCAAAAGGTGGGGTTTCGGCCATCACGATAAACTGCACGTTGATAGGCTTCATACGCTTTGTTATACTTTTGTTGAGCCATGTAACATCGACCCAGCAAGTACCAAGATTGGGCCTCCAAAGGATCAGCATCAAGCGACTTCAACAGATAGTTGATGGCAACGTCCTGGTTTGCAAAACTCGACGACTGCTGATGGTGAAGCCAGCCCAGCTGCTGGAGGACCTTGGCATGGTTAGGGTTCTCGACCAGCACTCGGTCATACGCCTCTCGTGCCAGCTGGAAATCCATCTGTTGTTCATGGACGTGACCAATCTGGAACCAGATGTCGATTTCCGTTAAAGGTCGTGGTGGATTGTGCAGAATGTATCTGAAACAATCCAGACTTTGTGAGTACTTGGCCTGTTGCTTGTAGATGATTCCCAGTCGGAAATAAATCTCGTTGGCCTTCTCAAAGTGAGGATCCATCTCCATCACCTGAGAAAACGCCTCCTCAGCATATTCCAAAGATCCGTATCGATCATACAAGATACCTATGCCGTACCACAGTTTGGGGTCCTTTGGATCACGCAGGTGGTACAAAGCCTGTTGGTAAGCCGAATACGCCTTGTGCAGATCATCCATCATCAAATAACAGTGGCCCAAAGACCCGTGGATCTCGCCATTGTCTGATGATAAACTGATGATGTTCTGGTAATACTCCACTGCTTTCGGAAATAATTCCATGGATCGATATAAGTTGGCAATGGCAGTAAGAGCCGGAATGGAACATGGATTGTAGGACAAAGCGGCCTCATATGCTCCGATGGCACGCTCGTGTTCATTCAAAAGTTCCGCCAACGAACCGACTGCCAACCAGGTCTCAATAGACGCCGTCTGTAATTTTTGTAACTGTGACATGGCGAAAGTCAATGGACAACAGGATCACACCAAGATTGTAGCAATATATCAAGCACTTGTCCGAATGTGGATGTCACCGGCTGTCGTTGAATCTGACTAAGAAGATGGTGATGTTTTCCTGCAGTCGACAGGGAGGAGACACCAGGGTTAGGAGATATACAGAATAAGGTTAACATTAAAGTTTATTTGGGTTAGGGCGGTGTATTTCGGGATTGGTGTTTTGAAATCAGGAGAGAAGAAGCAAATGGAATCTAAACCTAAAAGCTTATTTCTATTGGGTTATTCAAGTCGGAGACAGAGTATTGGGATTCAGAAGTAATTCGCTCTTTTACAGTCAATATGCATACTTATCAGGTATAGTATAATTTTTTTTCTACTTTATTTCTTTCACGTATCACTTTCCTGATAATATCTTCTGTCACATAATACCCCACCCTAACCCCACCATTGTTATTCCAACTTTAACCTTAAATAACATAATGGTCAAGCCGCTTCTTTCATGTCTGGGACATGTCAATCCGTAGCCCAACGGCCAAGCCGGGTAACCCCGGATGATTGTTTACGTGGCGAAGTTAAAGTTTTAACTCCTGTGGCGCACTTTGCATATCCAAACTATAATACCTGAAACGGAAACCAACGACTACCTTGGGTTAAAAACACATTCCATTTGTTGGGTTCTCGATGCAGCTCGGCTATGCTTAGAAATCTTTTCACACATTTGTGTTTTTGACTGAGACATAAGGCGTAGCTGTAAACGGACTATTGTCTAACAATTACGTCATTTTACTCAGACCTCTTCCCATCTCGGTACATGGGCGCGACTTGTGGTCAAATCATTGTTGCGATATTAATATAACCTCGCAGAACTTTACTTTTTATGGTTCAAAATAAACGCCTTGAGGTTACACGGCATAATACTTTATGCTGAGATCTACATGTCGTTGAGTGAAGATCTATTAATAAAGTTTCTCATGTGTTGGTGATGCTATCTTGCTAGCCTAGAATTATTCGTCCTCATCCTCGTCTATGTCGTCACCAATCTGGATTAGCTCCACCTCGGAGGTATCTGCTGGGTTTCGAGCCACTTTGACAATAGTTCCAAAACCAATAGTATGTCCATCTCGTCTGAGCACAAATCTAGACAAGTGTTTGTTGTTCTTTTCTAGTTCAAGGGCAATAATATCACTGACAATGAGTTCAACAAATGCAGTTTGGCCCTTATCCATGTATCGTGGCCGTTCCTTGATCACTGCACCATGCTTATCAAGGGTGTGGTACAATTTAGAGAACACAGCCACGGTGGAAACTCGAGATCTGTAGAAATCACACTGAGTTCCCTTTAGAATGGGCATTTCCGTATCGAACAATGTCACCCGAGCCCGGAATTTATTGCCATGTTTCACAGGGTTAGAATACTGCGCAAGAATGTCACCAGCCTTGATCAACTCAAGGTCAGCGTCATCAACAGGCTCCAGGGACAATGAAACATTTTCGCCGGCCTTGGCAAAGTTTCGAGTACCCAAGTCAACTCCAATATTTCGTACAATGGCCACCTGTTGTCCTGGAGACACAATTACTGGTTGGTCAATTTGGACCATACCTGAGAAAATTCGACCAGAAACAGTAACTCCACCAAATGACGTTCGCACATTGACAACATCCAGTTTAAGCGGCTCATCTACACTAGACACAGCGCTGGGGATCTTCTGAAGAGTCTTCATGATGGTCTCGCCATGGTACCAGGAAAGATCATGTGGCTTGACAATGTTGGCACCAGTGTAACCTGAGCAGGGGATGAAGAATACCTCCGGGTAGCCGATTTTAGCCAGGAAGAGTCCCATTTGATCTGAAATCTCGTCAAATCGCAGTTGGTCGAATTTTAGCTGATCCATCTTGTTGACAGCAATGACAATGTTCATGACACCCATGGCACGGCACAATAACGCGTGCTCTTTAGTCTGTCCATCGGCAAAGAAACCTCGCTCAAATGCATCTGCTAGGGAATCCAGAACCACAATAGCCACGTCAGCCTGGGACGCTCCAGCAATCATATTCGGTACAAAGTTGTGATGACCGGGAGCATCGAGAATGAAATACTGACGAGACTCGTAGGCGAACTCTCGCACAGAAATATCTACAGTTACACCATTCTCACGCTCCTCATCGGTCTGGTCCATCAACCATGCGTATGAAAACGATTTCTTGCCAATCTCGGCTGCGGATTTGGCCAGCTTTTCAACTGCATGACTTGACACGACTCCAGTATCGTGTAGAAGCCGGCCAAGAAGTGTACTTTTGCCAGCATCTACATGACCGACAGCGACGGTATTAAGGGAAGGAGTAATAGCCTCCACGGCCGAATCGGTGGGCTGAATCTTGGGCTTCCATTTGGAGAAATCTGTTTTGGGAGCAGGACTGCCATTCAAACTAAGATTTCCCATATTTGCTGATAGACCATTGGCCTGTTTTTGTTTTGCCAGCACCACATCATCGGGAGATGGGCCTGAAAAGCTTTTGGCGGTCTGCTGAGCCTCCTTGGCGGCCTTGGCACGTACTGTTGGGTTAGCGGGACGATGTGTAAAAGGAATAGGCCATGTCAGAAGAGTTCCAAACGGAGATGCATTTTGACTAACGGCTGGGTGTGAATAATCGACTTCGGGGGCCTTACTCGAAGGTTCCACTAGCTCTTTTTCAATCTTGGCTTCAACCTTGGCATCAGCCTTGGTTTCAACCTCGGTTTCAACATTGGTTTCGAGCTCAGGTTCTTTCGGCGAACCCGCAGAAATCTTGCCTCTCCCCAGCTTGGCCAATTTAGATGTACCCCTATCTCTGGTTTTCAACGCTTGTAACGCTGCACTGCCTGAGCTGCTGGAGCCTGAACTCTTGAGACTTTCCAAACCCGATTTTCTTAAACGAGCCAGTTTTGAAAGGGGTTTTTCTGGGTCCACTGGTTCAGAGGAACTTTGTTCATGCCGACCCTTTACCAGTTTCTCCCTCAACGCAGCCAAACGCGATATGCTAGCCGGTTCTTCTCCTGTCTTAGTGGCAGTTCAACACAACTCATGCACACGCACAAGAGACTGGACGCACACTGGAGTACAGGTTAAGAACCGAAATTGACCAGATCAACCGGGTTAACGTCAACATTGAACGCCAGCCGTGTCCAATCCTTGTGCCTCTTCTGCTTCTTGTCATCTCATACTCACGCTTCTCTTTCTTGGCATCTGCCTGTTGTTGCTTCATTTCCTGTACTTTCTTGGCCTTTGCCGTCTTTTCAACGCAATACGCCACCGCCTGGTCCACGTCGTAGTATGAGTCCCATAACATGTCCTTGATGGTGTGGTTGTCAACCGTACATCCTGGCACGGCCTTGAGCACCTGTTTCAGTGCCAGATCCAACTTCTCCTCGTCTTCAGGATCCATTTCCTGTTCAACGTCCAAGTCATCGTCGTAGTACACCATTGTTTTCTTGAAGTAGTTGTAGATGACAAAATGAAAATATGCAAGGTCCAAACTTTGTTGAGAATGACTTTAACTATTTATTGGAAGGAGTTCAGACAGAGTGACAAATTAACTGATGTCAAGAGTGACAAATTAACTGAAGTGTTGCTGTTTGTTACAATGGTTATGTCACCTTTGAAATGTGTAACAATTGTGGCGATATGAAGTGACCATACTTTTGTGGCAAGAAGAAACCTGTTATTCTCGTGAGCGTGTACTCTCTTCACACGTTCTCAAGTAGACCAGAGTGGCAGAATGACAGAGTATGCTCCATACGACAGGTGATGTCACCATGATCAGAACGGAAACAGTCGAGTTGCTGGTTTTGTCTGACACAAACCGATACATGCCAGAATCTCTTTGTCCGGTACTGGTCGATAAAAGGGTTCCGGGACGACTCTGGGGGATAGGCCAGTTTGAGCAAGATTGAGGAGGACGGATCTTTGGTTTTCCTGGTGGACACATTCATGTCTTCACTGCACCAGGAGGAGAAGTGCACGCCAGACCTGATGGATCTAGGCAAGATCGTGGGACCTTTTCCAGACACAAACTGTTCATGGAGACTGACTGAAGAGATCACGAGCCTCGACAGTCTACAACGAATGTTTGTGTGAATACGGTAACGCCAATGAGCGGCGACATCTCTGTTCGACTGGGTAGCCTGCACAGCGGCCTGTCGCCAATGATCGAGTCCATCCGAGAACTCAGCCGGTCCAGGAGGTTCCCATGAAGGCACGACGACCAGGAAGGATGGAGAATGACCCGAGACGCAGGTTACATCTTTGGAGCAGCTCAACCACAAACAACCTCAGTCTGATCTCAAGAGTACACCTGGTGATGAAAGGTTTCAGCTGGGCCCACGAGCAAAGGTCGTCACAATTTTCTCCGCCCTCGATTACTGTGATAGATGATGCACTAGGGTCGCCATCGCGGCACCCTGACCGCCATCGTGGCACCCTGACCGCCATCATGGAGGTCGATGCAAACCTGTCCAACTCGTTTTTGCAGTATGACCCTTATCCGGGTAACCGGCTTACTTTTTTTTGAAGGCTCATCGAGAATCAACTATATTACTCTGCAGAACCAAATGTGGTTTCTATCAGACTATGTTTTCTGATCTGCCTGCGTTCTTGATCGTTACCACTCTGCCACTGGAGAAGTGCAAGAGCGTCACAGAGACCAGGTATCTGTGACCACTTACCTGTGGCGGTTCCGGCCATCAGTGAATTGTAATCTCCATTCGACTCGTTGGCGATGACCGCTGCTCGGTGTAGGAGTCGGTCCTATCGGCTGGGATGGAGATGGCTCACTTTAGCACAGCCACGCCCAGAAGTTATCGTGCTAGTTTAGTGGCATTGGAAATGACACGGGCCACCTGGTTGGACATTGAGGGTGATATGTTCCGTTGGTGACTTCGCGGCCTGGCGTCTGGCGGCGGCGGCGGCTGTCATGATACCTATCATGCGTCAATCGCCAGTGTTCACCCGGGTACGTCTTAGGTTAGGAACAGCATTGTCGAAGTGTGAAGCATACCCAGGCGACTGGAGGTCGGCCCTTCCTCCAAGGAGCTACTCAGCCACGACACTACGGCCGAATGGTCTAGTCTGTTGAACTTCTTGTTTCTCCTGCCCCCCTGAAAAATCGCTGAGAAAACGTAGATGATGCTGTAAGTTACTTTTACACTCATCAGGTTGGTAGTTGAGTACATGAACGCAGTTGGCTCGTTCCTGGTCGTTGAGACTTGATGGCACCGTACCAACCAGACGGTCTAGAGCTTGAATCACCACTCTCAGATCGATTAACCAAGTAATTCTAGTTCAATGAATTGGAATACTACTTGGGGCCACCATACAGCTGGAACGAAAAGTAACTACTTGGCAAGGGCCTAAAGAGGAAATGGTCTGTGTACAAACCAATCTCTTGAGGGAGTTCGTCTACCATTTACGAGCTGATGACATTGCAAGCTGATGGCATTGCGAACTGATGGCATTGCGAACTGATGACATTGCGAGAGCCTGACTCCTTAGAATACAAGTGAAGCCCATGCTTAGGTCCACAAACAGAGATCAACTTCGCCTCATGTGTCTTTATGGAACGCTCTACACTGTGGCTGCTTTGAGGTAAGCTGCATGAATTCACCAACTTCACGATGGAGATTTTGCTAAAACAAACATTTATTGCTTCACACACTCTGCTCTGTAATAGAGGCTTTCGAGTGTTTGAGGAAATGTCCAAACAGCTTTTGGAGTATACCCGTCCTATCGATGACATTAATGAAGCAGCAGATATAATTGGCGAAGCGAGCGATTCGAAGAGCTTACATTCACCAGAGACCAGTGTATGTGGCGATTCCTGTAACTTCACAGAAATGGATATCGCCAGTCAAAGCCGTCTGGACACAGAGCTGAGTCTCAGTCTCCCCGAAAACGACTCTGATACACAGAACGAAGTAATGACCCAAATCTGCAAACTTCCATGTACACTTAGCCAGGTGCTCCCTGGTTCCTGATGACTGTTGATACTAATCTGGGTGATGAAGAGCAGAACAGTTACAACAGATGTGGAAGACTAATTTATGGCTCAGCATTGGTTGAGAGAATCTCAGAACCATTCAAATAAGGAGACTCTATCATCACGCCCGAGATGATAGTACAGTTCTAAGCATACGCCAACGCCACTTTGACAACCACACGCTGAATAGATAGACTACATATGGCAACCCCGAACCTCGATTGTAACGGTTAATGATCGCATATCGTCAGCCTTACTACTCGTGGTGTCGTGCTCACTCGTGCAAGCAATAGCGCTCTAACATAATGGCTTTTGCTGATGATTTTTACTGTGGACACATCTTCTCTTCACCACGAACCAGCCGACTGCAAAGCTACGAGTGCTGCCTTCTTGAAACGCTCTATTAGTATGGAATAGCGAAAATGATACAAGACTGGTTGACGATGAACAAGGGTTTTAGCATGTGTCGTACTTCAGCTTGATTACATGGCGCAAGACGAGAAAGACAGTAACGTTAGAGGCTTTGTTTAAACAGCTCTAACTCGAATACACAGGGTCCAAGTCTTACAGTTGTGTTTTTTTTTTTTGTCTTACACTTTAGGTCTATCACAACTGAGAACAGGTGAATGAAGAGGGGCAACCATCTGAGAAGTCTGAAATGCAACCACAAAACTTCACAAAAGGCTGCTTTTTCATGTTTAAGTATTATTACACGGCATTCCAGTAATGGAGGCTTTTCATGATTATTCCCTGCTTTCTAGTCTTCAGGCTGAGCTAAAATGTCGGGGTGTGAAAAATGCACATCCATGTGAGACAGCCGTTTTCAGCTAGACGATTCCCGTTTAGGGTATCTGACTTTCCTGAAACAACACCAGCAGCCAATCGGCCTCTAATAGGCAGCTCCAGGGACCGACCGACTGACCGACTGACCGACCGAACGACTGACCGACCGAACGACTGACCGAAGGACCTCTCGATAACTTGACAATCCAAATAGCGAAATTAAATAAACAGGAAATTATGAAGGCATTAGGAAAACACTATGAACACTATGAGCACTATGAACACTATGAGCACTATGAAAACTATAAAAGTCCCTTTTACTCTTTTGTTGCAGTCGTCCCTTTACTCTTTTGTTGTGTTGATATTAATAAATCCGGTAAGAAACCTTACTATGAGACTGTCTTAGAAGAAGAAGTTGCGCCATCAACAAAAAACTTCTCCCGTCAGGGAATTCAGAATAATCGGCTGTTATTAAATTCAACTTTAACCCACAAACATGGGCTGATCCTGTGACACATACCCCACTTGAACTTTTCACATGAAGCGAAGAAATCATAGAGTCGTCACCATGGCCTCTATGGTCGTCATGACCGCCAATCTTGCTCCAGTAAGATCTTTTCGTAGTAAACTTTGTCCCAAACTTGGCCCTGTCTATCATGCAAATATATGTAGCCGATACACACTAGTGTCATGTGTCGTATCATCATACGTTTATTTCCATTATCAAAAGCCGTTCAGGGCCGAGGGTCCACCTTTGAAATTATGAAATTCAGGGAATCAGGATGCGGTATAATCTTGACACCGCATCGTCCTATTTGTAACCAACTAGCGTTACTGTCAACCGTTTTTAGTGGTTTTGTTTTATATTGTTATGTTGTTTTTTTCTTTTTCGTTTTTTCTTTTTTTTTGTATCTCCATTTTGGCTTTCATTTTAGTCTGTCTCCACATTTGCTAAAGTGAGGGGAAAACGGTGATGCTAGTTTCTATAGACGGTGGCAAATGGGGTTTTTGTGATGACGCAAGGGTCGTTGGAGCGGTGTGCGCAAACACCCGTCTGTGTAAAGAAAAGCAAAATGCGATTTCCTTTTGTGTAATGTGCACGGCCGTGTTCGCTTCGATACGCAGCCGCCGTTGGACAAAAGCAACCTGTCATATTCACAACCGCCTGACCGTTTGGAATTAAAGTTTTCCTGCGCTTGGCTTAACAAATAAAGTTTTTGAATTGGGAAATCTCGCTTTTAATGCGTAGCCAAACCTTAGCCTGAAAGAGGGATATCATGACTTTGGGGACGACAAGAGACGACTCATCCACAAAAATGCCACACACAACCATTCCCCTTTTGGAGGGATTACGACACAGTGGGCTGTACAAGTCGGATCAACGCACAGAACACATTGTGAACGCATACTCCAATGGTCATCATGTTTCCAACACCAACACCAACGGCTACCCTTCCTACCCTTCTATCCCAGTGGCTTACTCGTTGGTGCCAACACTTTTGAACAGATTGAGCTATGTGGTGAGTATCTTACCGGTTATTCAAGTCATTTCCAAGAAACTAACATAGCTTCCTCATGCCTCCAATTGCTCTATCATTGAGACTGAATCCAATGACGTCTTTCAGTGCATCTGTAACACCATGAAGTCGGCTTGTCGATACGGCCCCTTCAATGAGAGCTTGTATGGTTTTCTCCAGCTTTTCGACGGAGTTATTTGTGTGAGTATCATATCTCGTAAACGTAAACCTCTTGACTAACACAGAACGACCCAAAAACGCCAGTGGAGTCTAGACCGTTACCACAGCTAAGATCACTGGTGGTGATTCTTCGTCTTCTCAACAACTTCATCGATACCCACTGGGAGGCAGTGGAATATGGCGTCACAGAAATGAAACAGGTCGGTGTAGCTCCATCTCATACAGCCGAGGATCACGAAACAAACGCATCGCTTTACTCAGACACTGCCGACCATCATAAAGGATGTCTAGGAGGAGCGTTCTGTGTTGAGAAGGAGCGACATTTCTCCACACGACCACCAAAGATAGAATCCAACCTGGTTAAACGCGCTCTAACCGTCATCACGTCCATCAAGCCCAAAGTCACCAATTACTGTGACTTGGCGGACTCAAAAGAACACAACCGAAATAACACCCTGTTGGGGGAAATCGAACACAGTTGTAACAGGGTGATTCGATTTTTGTGCGCCACAAACTGGGACGAAGTGTATGCTCTTACCCGATCCAAATTGGCCCTTCTCAAAAACGCTGGCGATGATGAAAAGGCTACTGATTACTATGAGCTCACCGAACTTGCATCTTTGTTGTTTCTTGACAAACACAACTTGTTGCCGGTTCTCAAAGACTTTTGGAGTCTGATTCCTCACATTCGACGACCCAAGAGTCAACAATTAGTATTGGCGTTCTTGAGAAAATCTATTCGCCATTGGATGGATACCCATGCCCGTGACCTGGCTCGTATTGACGAAATCGACTATTTGGCAAGCGTGGAAGCTCAGGGATTCTTCAATTACATTTATACCCTTAGTAATCAACAAAGTCAGGGCAACATGACTCCTTCAACCTACCAGTTTCTGACGACTCTGATTCTATTGGTCCCTAGCTCATTCAAGGCTTACAACCACAAAAAGGGACTTTTGGATGCAGGCACTACCACTGAAATGGTGTTTTTGAGACACTTGAAAAACTCACTCAATTCTACCGGTAAGACGTTTTCCATTTCGGTCACTTGCATTTCCGAGATTGTATCATGTGCTCAACTCATTTGGCATTACAACAGAGCTAGTCCTATTGTCACTTTTGCCCAAAGGGTGTATGGCGATCTCTACAACGTTTTGTTTTCTAGTGGCCACAAGATCAGTTTTATCAACAACTTTGACACCGTTCAAAGTGGGTTTGTCGCCAGTTTTTTGCATTTGAAGCAGGCGTCCGTCTCCCAGGATGTGTTGCCCATGATCACCCGCAAGACCGCGCATCCAAGATATCTGCAGAATGTCGTTCATGGTATCTCATTGTCTTGTGGTGGAATCCATGGATCTCCACTAGATAACAAGGCGTTTAAACAGGCTTATGAGCTGTTGGTGCAAATGGTAATCGACAAAAGTATTCGCTATGCGATTCTGGAGATTACGATATCGCCTACTCCAGATCAGGACCGTGAACGTTTGAGTCTGGCTTCGATTTTGCGTGACTCGTTTACATTCTTTGACCAATCCATTGAATCGCATGACCCTGGCTTACAACAATCGTATCTTTTCCAACAAGGGTCCGACATCATATTGCCTATTGCCAATGCCATGCTCAGTGAAGACTCCACCTTATCCCGCAACGCCAGCGCATACGCTAGCAAGTTACTTGACCCCAGAAACTTGGAGTCCAACCAAGCCGAGGATATTTTCAGTATGTACAGGTCGATCGGCTTGATGGTGCAGGTACTGTGTGAAAAAATCGTCAATCCCAATGCGAAAACTGACACATTACCTCCCATTAAACGACGAATCTTGTTTTCCAAATTGGAGGGATATTTGGACGCCCGATGTTTTATGGCTGAACAATATGAGTTCCTCAAAAGTGAGAATTCGGAGCGAATCACAATCGAGACCCCTGAATCTCGTTTGGCGACCTCTAGGGCCGCCGAGGTGGCGATTCTCATGGCTCTTGCATCTCCAGATATGAAACTCAACGTGGTAGCACTACGATGTTTGTGTATTCTTGTCAAGGAGACCAGTCTTACAGAAAACGTGAGTTTTTTCTTAGCCAACCCCGATTCCACAAGCTTCACTATCGCCAAGAACTTCACAGTCTACTCAGAGTTGTGTCAGCAGATCTATGGTCTCACCGGACCCGCGGCTTTGCAGAAACGGTTCCGAAAGTATCTCCAACGTATTGATTATCCTTCAGAGTCCATCACCAGTGCATGGACTGAAATCGAGAAACGATGGAGCAGACTCAACACAATCTTTTCTCACTTGTCTGACTCGGAAATCGCCAAAGATGGACTTATCACCCAATGGAGAAACTACTCTGGATTCCTGGCTTCATTATCCGGCTGCTTTGTGAGATCTACAAACACACAAGCCGCCCATAACCCAGCAGTAAATGTGATACGAGATCAGGTGTATGAATTTTTGCAAACCATGGTGGGGTTTATGGTTTCTCCAAGTGCACTTATTCGGGAAACTGCCTGTGAGGTTCTTGCAATCGATGCATCTCCTCTTTCGTATCATCATGTTTTCTCTGAGCTGGATCATTTGATCAATATCCATGTGACTCAGAAATCAGAGAACCTGCTTCTTCCCGAGCAAGTGGCGGCGTTTGTCAAGTCGGTGCTGTCGCGAGTGAATGCCGAAGAGTTCTACGTGAGTGTTGATTTGGGTGCTTTGACGTTGAGAATTGCTAGACATCTTGAAAGTTATCCTGAGTCCGAAAGCAGTCATAGCCATGTGATCAAGCTCAAACTACGAGTTTCCATACTGGCCCAGACCATTGCCAAGCTTCAGGAAGGACTCAATATCCGTCACAATTCTCTTTACCGAACTTCCATGGTAACTATTTTAAGCCAATGGTTCCGAAGTGTTGCTCTTGGCGCCATGCAAGAAGATTCGTTACTGGAAAACTCCAATGAACCTAGAACCATTTCGCACATTCATCGTCAAAAGATCGATTTGGCTATTCAATCTATTACGGCTATGGCGCTTTCTCTTGACTCTCTAGAGTTGGAGACTCTTGGAGAGAGCATTGAGGCTGATGGAGGCGTGTCTTCCAAGATTGCTGCGTTTGCCATGCATTTCAATATGCTTTTGAAGACCATTGACAAGTTTTCGCCTGATCATACCGTTTACATTTCTCCTGGTGTGGCCATCCCCAAAGACAAGGTGTGTATTATCCGAGAAAAAACGATTCTGGCTCTTTCCAATCTGATTGCGTCCAATGCAGACGTGGGTCTGAAATTCGCGCTTCCTCTCGGTCTGCATAAAGACACTCGTCTACGTCTGGCGTTTTTGGAAGTGTTCACCAAGATTGTGAGCTCGAAAATCCAGGTGCCCGAAGTGGTTTCAAACGAAAAGCAGTACGACAAGCTGGTTGATTTCCTGCTTACTAACATGGATATCACCTATCTGATCTGTGAGGGATGTCCTGGAACTGAAACCGACAATCTTAGTGAACTATTGCTTGATTTGGCTGGCCCAAGAAGTCTTGACATGGTTCAACAGGTGATTTCCCGAGAAATCCGAGATGCACCAAGTTCCACTGAAGTGTTACGACGAAACTGTGTAGCCACTCGTATGCTGAGCAAGTATGCTCGTCGAGTTGGAGATGAATATCTCAAATCCACTCTCAAGCCAGTGTTTGATGCGTGTGCACAACCCGATCAAGACCACGAGATCTACAAATCCATCTTATTCCTGGTCGCCAGTTTCCCTCAATCGCTTCCTAGGGTACCTCCTCAGATCCGAATCATCTGCCACAAGATTTGTACGGAATTCGAGTCTCGGTTCAACACCCGACCCACGTCTGCAGTTGGAGCGTTTATTTTCTTGCGATTTTTCTGTCCCGTGATCGTATCGCCTGAAACGGAAGGTCTGGTTCCTCAAAGACTTCCGCCGGATTGTCGCCGAAACTGCTTGAACCTGGCCAAGCTGTTGCAGAATATGGCCAATGGTACCAGAGGTCGAGTTCAGATGGAAGGTATCTCCACGGATTTCCTAGTTACCCAAACTGATATCATTCATCAATTCCTCATGGATATCAGTAAACCCACTGTAGCAGTGTCGGAATTGGGTACCCCTCCTCATCATGCCTCTCCTGAGCCCGTGTCCTGTAAGGACCTGTACACCAGCCAATTGGGACTACACAAGTTCTTGTACCATCATTGGGAGGACATTTACCATCGTATTGCTCTTGACAAGCGATACAAGAAGTTATTGAAGAGTCATTTGCATGAAAATGATCATTCCAGCGATGACGACTCTGTGGCTGAAAAAAGTAAGAAGCTGACAGTTTTACTTTCCACTATGAAGAAACCCAAGGCATTTTATTCCATCACTCCCTGCAGTGACGATGAAATTCCCATCCAGCAGTTTGTTCACAAGAACATGCATCGAGATGTTTCGGTGGCGGCTCAGAAATCCCAAGTCGTGCATATGGCTGTTCGAAAAGATGGTATTCCTGTGATTGTTGTCAATTGTAGAATGCATGACCCCGATACCATGGACACTGAGTATTTGTTGTACCGATTCTTCCAGGTGGCCCTAAAGTTGTGGGAACAAAAGTTTGCTGTGGTTGTTGATACCACTTTTTACACTGACAAGAACTTCTTTGATTACAAGGTGTTCCGAAGCATTGCTAAAATGGCTCCGGCGCGAATGCTGTGTAATTGCATTGCTTTGTACTTTCTCAACTGCGCCGTGACGTTCAAGCCTCGAATCCTCAAGACCAGGGAGTTTTTCAAGACCGTGGAGTTCCTCAACCCCGATCGAGTGCCGTGGCATTTCCTGGACCCTCAGAACATTGAGGAAATGTTCGATATCACGTCGTTATCATTGCTTCCTTACACGGTGGCTCAGCTGAAAGAACGAGGGTATGAGTACCGTGTTGAGCAGGAGATGCAGGATGATGAGCAAGGTGATGCTGCAATTCATCACCGACCTGTGGATTTCAAGGTTGGCGAGAACTTTCTTCGAATTTTGGCTGCTACACTCATTTATCCTCTTCCCAATGTCCCTCTTCGAACTGTCGATTCCATTGCGGTTTCAAAGGTCTCTCATGTGAATGAGACCGAAGAGGGGTTTGTGATTGGTTACAATGACACCGAGTTGCGATTTGTGACTCCTCGAAAGTCCGAAATTGTACGTGCCATTAACGAAGTTCGTCATCGAGCCCATACTGTCCCTTCAGTTCCTGAAACTGACTCCAAGAATCTCATTGTCAAACCTGAAGATGTCATTCCCAGTCTACTCAATATTGGGCTTCGATCTCTCATCTCGGACGACAATAGTATTCGAAACACCGCCTACAGTCTTTTGTGTCTGTTGCAATCATCGTTTGGACTTGACTTTGGCCAAGATCTGGTTCCTTGCGAAGGTTTGGGTGTCCCTCATTTATCTATTCATCTGGCGGCTTTTCTGTCTGAGGAGATTTCAATTACTCGGCCTGAGATGACGTATGAATTCCTGAGTGAGTTCTTTACTGCTTTTGACAGTGTTTCTGACGCCAAACGACAAGATGTACTTTCTTACGCCAGTCCATGGATCCGGAACATTTACGAACACGTATTTCTCAGTCCTAACGATGGGTACGAGAAAACTTCCCGTTTGATTGGTCAGTTGTGTGATATCACTTACAGAAACCCAGCAAGTTACCATTGCTTTGCCCATCTGATCTGGAAACCGCTCTGCTCTGAAGACGAGTTTGCGGTGGTGTTGGTCAACGAAATCGTTTCTCGAGTCACTTTCTGGCAGGGTCAACATGATAACCATGCTGAGGAAGAACAAGAAGAGGAAAAAGAAGAAAAACGAAGCAAAATTGAGAATATGGTGTCATTATTGACCACTTTCCCTTCCATCTCTCTCTGTGGTAGAATCGTGGTTGCCACCCGTGCCATTGCCGAAGTTCCTCTTAGCCCAACTCATAAGAGATTATCCAAGCACCCCAATTGGGACGAATTGGGCGTTTTGGTGCGTCTTTGTCGAGAGATCTTTTTCAATGCTCCTGTCTTGGCCACAGAGTATCTTCCAGATGTATGTTTTGTGGTATCTCTGTTTGTGGACTCTGGCTCATTGCAATTCAGACAATCCTTGTATCATCTGATGATAAACACTGCCCATTCGTTCGGTACCTCTGCTAAACTCCAGACTTTGTTGAACAAAATGAACGAGCCCAAGACTCGGCTTTTGTTCGGTCTTCATGCTGAAAACTACTCGGCCTCATGGTCCACCGACATGGACAACTACATTGTGGCCAATGTGGACTACCTGGAGTCATGCTGCAGTATCCTTTTGGAGCTTCTGGATGTAGTTGGTGACAAGGATCAGGCCAACAGATGGCGAACTCGATGGATCACGTTTGTGGTACGAGCAGCCTTCAACGATGCTCCCGCTGTGCAAGGCCGAGCTCTGGTGTTGCTGGGATGTCTGGCCAAGACTGAAGTTGACGACGATTTAGTACGACGAGTGGTGGAGTTGCTGGTGAAACAGTTGCCTCTGGAAGATCCAGAGTTGGCTAGAGATATGTCTGTGTGTACAATCTCTTGTTTGACAAAGATGGTGTCTGGTTTGGATCCGCGAACTTCAACCTACTTTGACCGACTTTTCTGGATTGCCATTGCATGTGTACGAGCGTCAGAAACCACAGATGTATTCAATGCGTCCATGGGACTGCTTGATGAGGTGGTGAAATCTTTGGATAAGTCTGACAACCTGCTGAACGGCTCTCTGTGCGACTTTCTCATGCCTTGCATTGAAAACGATGAAGCCTGGGCCGATTTCGACCGTTTGTGTGGAATCAAAGTGTCTCGTGATTTGTTTGAAACCTACATTTGTGCCACCATTCTTCGAGGTCTTCAAAAGAGTGTTACTCGACCTCGAACTCTCACCGTGTTGGAAACGCTGCTGGAGATCTCGGCCAAAACAAGCTCCAAGGCGTCACTTCAATCAGATTTTGATTTCCATGACGACGAGGATCTTTCTTCATTGGCTCCTCCGCATCTGTGTTACCTGTTCTTCCTTCATCTGTGTTCACGATCCCGATCAAAGTTGCGTTCGTACTATTGGCTGGCGGGTTATTCCGATACTGAGCCGTCGGTGACGTCGTACAAGTGCCCCGACGTGTTGTGGACATACATGAGATCGTCTCATCCATCGACAGTGTTCATTCTCGCTCTGGGAGCCCAGCTGTTCAGAGACTGTGAGGATGACGAAGTGATGGAGATGAGGTTTTTGGGAGTGATGAGTGCCACGGCCACTGATGCTACAAGCAAGTTCCTTCAGGTGTACTCGGACATTCGGCCCAAATTGGCGTCCCATTGCAGTGCTACTCTGAATGTGGCGCTTCTTTCGGTGGTGACAGAGGTGGTGTGTAAGGTGTTTGCTCTTCCTGATAAGGCTGAGCAAGTGATGAGAGGTAGGGATCAATTGGAGGCGGGTCTTCGAGAAAACCACTTGGATGGTCTTAAGCAATGTGCCATGTTCCATGTGGACCGAGACTTTTTGGAGTTTAGGCAAGCCGTTTCCAAGTCGATCAAATCCCTGCAACCTCACAAGTATTATTAACGGTAGGGTTAGTGCTCTGAAGATTAACGTCACAAGTATATTAATGTATTTATTATGTATCACCAGTGGAAATACGTGGAACTCCATGGAACAAACGGCACCATGATGAGGTGCGAACTGAATCTCAACACGTTCGAAAGGCAGCTTAAGAGCTCCGTCCATGGAGTATGTGACTCGATGAGAAGAACAGAGATTTCGACTCGGAGGCGATGGACAAGTTGGTGAAGTGAACCAGTTGATATCCAGATGGTGAGAGATGTAACTGCCCCACTGTGGAAAGGATAATGGAAGACAACATCTATAATTAAGATCTGTATAAATATGTTAACTGTCCTCTCCTTGGAACGACGCCAACGCCCAAGTCACTCTGCCTCTGAACCACAAAACCTCTTATGGCGAGAATTCTAAGCAACCGCCACAGTTCTCTTGTTCAAAGTGACCGAATTGATCGGTACCAAACCAAGACCTGGGTCATTTGGAACACACTCGCCAAGTCGGATAAGCAATTGAGCGAGAATCTCTTGTCTGATTATCAAGCTCTATGAGATTACTGGCAGGAAAGGAGCTACTCAATTACATCGTCCAACGAGGACGAGGAAAGATGCCGGAAGACGAAGCGCGACAATTCTTTCAATAAAATAGTTCTGCAGCTAACCTTTTCTACTGGTGTCCCCCTTATCCTCTGGTAGTGGCAGTGAATCCGAATCAGTCCAGGGTTCGTGATCTCAAACCTGACCAAGTAGAGATAATGTAGTTGGTGGTAGATTTCTCCCAGTGCTCTGAATTTCAAAGTGAAGATTCAACCAGGTGCGATTCTCTTAGTAGCTAGAAGTAATCCCTTGCCATCTAATTTAGTCGCTCAGGCTCGCTCGTCCTAGTTTGACATTGTCAGAGCCATAGTTCGGTGAAATACCACTACTATTGTGTAAAAGTCCCGTTGATTTTGATTTTCAGTGTGATACAAACCATGAAAGTGTGGCCTATCGATCCTTTTGTTGAACCTATACCTCAGGATAACTGGCTTCTGGAGTCAAGGTCTCATAGCGACATTGCTTTTTGATCCTTCCATGTCGGCTTTCCGAAGTAGAATTCGATAGGCGTTGAATGTCACCCTCTGAGCTCGATTAGACGTCGTGAGACAGGTTAGTTTAGATGAGATTGTGGATATGAATAAGTGTCGCTGGACGGAAATTAGACACAGAAGGAGAACAGACAACAGGTAGAGAAGTAGATTAGTCTGGATTTGCCTCACATACCCACAATTGTTGATCACTCTGATCTGCAAACACCCAACACCACTATCGCAGTTTTGCCTCGTCGCTACCAGCATACCATCGTGCCAATATATGGCTCAAACATTAACACATGATGGCAATGGTCAAGTTGTTGAAAACTAGTGCACTGGGGTGGAGTTCTGCCCAGATCTTGGTCCTGAAGCAGAAAACTGGAAGTGGGCGGACTCATCAGGTACTAAATAATTCACTTGAACCAAGCATGAGATGCCAGAATACACATCAGACACCACAAAGGTGTTAGTTTATCTAGACAGCCTGACGGTGGCCATGGAAGTCGGAATCCGCTAAGGTAACAACTCACCGGCCGAATGAACTAGCCCTGAAAACGCTTAAATGTGTATGCTTGGTGGAGCTCCAAGAAATACCTCATCAATGTAGTGGCTCTGTCGTACGTCGATTGCCGTCGATAAAAACGATACAGAATTGTTTTCACTCGAGCCAAACACGCCCCAGAAAAACCATTGTCTGACCAGAATTCCGTAAACAGTACTAGAGTGTCACGAGTATGCCGCTCAATGCAGTTCAATATTAGGACAAGTATTTTGGTTGCGTATAGTCTGCTCTAGAGTATCTATCAAGTTTCTCAACTAAAGCGAACTCAGATAGATACACTCAAGTCACTTATCTCTTTATTCCCTACATTAATCCCCTCAGATCTATTGAATGCATTGTCTTGAGGTGGAACGAATCCAAGAATCCAAAGAACAATAATCTGAATTCAAGCGTAATGACTACAGTGAATGCGACTGCCGGACTGCCGCCACTTCCGTCATCGCCTCCCGTGCCTCCCGCTCTCACCTCCCGCCTCCCATCGCCACCCCCCGCTACAGACTAATACCCATATTCTTAGCAATGGTTTGGAACTCTTTGGTTCCAGTGGATATGTAATATCGAATTTTCAGGATATCCGACTCATTCTTACGTCGATCAAACTCCGTACGAGCATACGCAATGAGCTCTTTGCGGGTGGTGGGTGGAGTTGTATAAGCAGCCTTACAGATATCTCGCCATAACTGTCTCGCAGCTGCTGCTTGTACAAACTGTGTTAGCATTGTATTTGTAGTGATTCAATGCCGTACTACTCACATGTTCCAACGACTTTCCCGGTTTGAACGAGCTGAACGAGCTGGCGTAACGAACAAACATGGTGTGGGGTTAGTGGTGAGATAAAGTTAACTAAAATACACAACTAAATACAGTTCAAATACAGTTCAACTAAATACAGCTCAACTAAGTACTCTTCAACTGATGCATAGTTATACAACTAGGGATCCTAAAATATATACAAAACACCTCCTTATCGCTTGACCCAGGTAGGTGCGGCTCGGGCTCGTCGGAGACCAGGCTTCTTTCGCTCCTTGACACGGGCGTCTCGAGTCAGACAGCCGGCGCTGGAGAGCCGTTTTCGAAGCAACGGGTTGTGAATGATGATAGCCCGGGCAATTCCCAGAGCAATGGCGCCGGCCTTGCCACTGTTTCCTCCTCCCATGGCAGTAGCAAAGACGTTGTACTTGGTCTCGGCCTGCACCACCGACAAAGGGTAAAGCACCTCGGATCGATGGGCCAGATCCTTGAAATATTGAGACAGAAGCATGCCGTTGACTCTGATCTCTCCAGTAGTTCCCTCGGGGGCCTTGGCCATGATCACTCGAGCAGATGAAGTCTTTCTTCGGCCTCGAGTGATGGCTCGTCCCTGGTCATCCAGAGTCTCGACCTCGCCGTTCTCAGCACCAGTAGAGGCACCTCGAGAGAATCGTCGAAGCAAATCCTTAACAACCTGGGGCTTGAGCTGGTTGTCAATGTAGTACAGATCGGACAATGCCTTTGTAAGTTCGGAATGCTGGGGACCAGACACGGGCTCGGACGAACCCAGCATGGTCAGGTAGTTCATTCGAGTCAGCAAAAGTGGAGGAGTCACATTATCTCTGTTTCGTGGCAAATGCTCGTACTGTCGTCGGATTCGGTTCACAACCTCCATGGTCTTCTCATGTGCTCCTCGGCCAGTGTATTGAAGGGCAGTAGAAGGAGCAACTCGGTACTCGTGGGTCTTCCACTTGTCGTCAGCAAATCTAGGAGAGATGGGTCGGCTGGTGTCGACGTTCACAGAAAGCTGTTTCTTTCCACCTCGCCATTTCTGAGCTTCCAGAGCTTCTCGCTCAGCCCGCTCAGCCTCTCTGGCAAAGAGGGTCTTGTTTCCAGAAGACGAACCGGACGAGTGTCGTACAAACGCCCTTGCGGGAGTGCCCACATTCAGCGCTTTCACCGATCGCGTTAGCCGAAACATTGTTAGCGTCTTACAGTTAGTGAGTATTCTTGTGGGAGTGCGTCAGATCAAGTGAAATTTAGTGAGTTACCCGGTCGCACAATGGGTACCAGTTCGATTCTCGTCGAGCGCGAAATTTGTACTAAATATTATATAGGCGATTCAAAGACGTATAAAAAAAGGTAGAGCCCTCTTGGTGACCATGAAGCGTGTCTATCGCACACACAGATTCCACTCTTCTGGCCAAGGGTGGCTGGGTACTGGGGTCTGGGAAAGCTATGGTGGCTACACCGCCCATTCAGCACCGATTATCACGGAACCTGCTTGACTGCTTCAGATAAATGCTCATTGCGTCGCAGAACCATATCCATATCACTCATAGTAATAACGATCCGATTGTCCAATTTGGCAAACGACTCCAGATCGCATCCAAGCGTGACGGCCTGATCAAAAACAAGTTCCGTCAACGCGTCCACAAACGATTGGTCCACAGACACATGTTTTGTTTGTTCCGCCACAATCTTTGACACCGTAAGCCATATCGCTGATTTCAGTCGCTTTGTTAGGGAAATTGGTCACTGTGATCGTCGATTGACGCGTAAATACTCACCTGAGTAGTGTCGCCTTTCTTTTCCGAGTTCATGTCTGCAGATACTGTGGTGAACAACAAAGAGTTTTAACAAGGTAATAATGAAGCAAAAAAGTAATGATAATTTGTTGATGAGATCACACACCTCACCTATTCACATCCCTTGCGGTTCAAAAATAAACCTTCAGAATAAAAATTGCAGCACCTAGGATTCTCGTATGGTCTCCCACTACAATACTAACTAGGCTCTCTGGTGCTTGACTATGGCTGATCGGACGGGAAGCCGTATTTTCACCAGGATATGGCCGCAACTGGAATGTAAGAGTGCGTCACTCTTACTAGTCCCTGGATATCGATAACTGACTCTGTAGAACCGCAACAATAGCTTGTCCATTAACCTATGTACGACTAGTACTTATATATTCTCCGATACCTTTCCAGAACGTTCTGCTATCTTGCCTAACATTGCATCGCATCAGGCGTTCTGCAAGAACGCTAGTATCTAGAATCTTCGGTAACTCTTACGTAATCGTCGTAAGAGACTTCAGGTCTCTTACATGGAAAAAAAAGTGTCAGGAGTAATAGGACGGGATAATTGTGTCACGTGAGAGAATCACTGAGCCGTAGTGTGATTGTCATTAATGTACTATACTCCTGTTTTTATGGTTTAAGAATAAGCCAGGATAACGGTCTCATCGCTTGTTGAGACAAAGATTGACAATGAGTAGTGTTGTAGGAATTGGCTTGGCTAAAGCGAGACGATGGAGAAATTTCAACTTGAATGGAAGGGTATTATACATATCTTATTTCTCGCAGCAGTGGAACAATGAACCACAGCATACGTGAAAGATATCTCCAATGTGACATAAAGCTGGACCATCCAAGCAATACCAGACCTTAGAACTGCTTAAAGTCATGCCTGAAAGTGTTTTGCAAGGTTCAGGCAATGTTAGAAGTTCTTCATTGAGCCACCGTCCCTGTGTCTGTAATCGCCTAATACTTAGAACTCGCATATAGAAGAAAGATTTATAGCACCACTTGTTTTGGCGGATTTCTCTTCATTGAAAACAATTGAATCTTCGTTCCACATTCAGTCATTCGATCATAAATCACCCGTTTTAGCATAGTGCCCGCTTTCAAGAACTGCTAGGGCAATACGTCTTTTGCTATAACGTGCCAACACAGATACACATGGACATTGATCGAATTGGGCGTTGGTCGATAGACAGTCGTGTTGAATGTAAGAAGAAGAGAGAAATCAGGCTGAGATTTCTTTAAATAGAGCCAGACAAATAAGGTGGAGTAGAATCACAACTGGAATGTCATGGAACTAATAGCCCAACTACGGTGACGATGTAGAGCTAAAACTGCCACAAACGTACAGCCAATCAACCGACTCCCAGTCACTCTGTCTTCTACATAGAACAATTGCAATCGGAGCAATCTCCACGTCAAGAAGAAATGGGCGCCCTTGTATCTTGAGAAGGAGATGAACAACTCTGCCATTGTTGGCAGACGCACACGTCAGCATAGGAAGTGTTGGATTGCAAATTACAAAACTACATCGTTCTGTGGCTGTACAGGAGTTCATTAACACTTTTACCTTCTTGTTCAACTTGAGATTTCTGTTCTCAATGAGCCGCCCTGAAACAATAAGGGTAGTGGTTTCGCCGGCAAACCCTACCATCCCCACGTCTCTTGACTGAGTCACCTCAACAGGGTCTTCTTTTCCGGGACTGAATCTCGTTTTTAACCATATGCGTCAACATTGTTTTCCATCGCAATGTTGTCAGATTCGGCGGTAGGTGAATGTCTAGTTCAGGTCCAGGCCCGTCCGGTTGCCCCAGAGTGGATCTAATTTGCGGACGTCTCTTAAAAACTGGCGTGAAAACATTCTTTCCCTTTTGAGAAACAGACCTCTCTAAACAATAACTCCGAGGTGACTCGTTAACAAAGATACTCTCCCTATCCTTGGAGAATTCACCTCCAGTTTTTGGAGATCTTGTTATTCGACAATAGGCCTTAGGGTTGACTCACCGTGTACACCTTTCCCTCAGTCTTCAAAACTCTCATGAATATTTGCTACCATATGAACAATTCTTTGCTGCAATGGTCGTCTACAGCTAAAGAAATGTCATAACACAAGTATTCAGACTGATATTCCCAGTTCTTCTCCTTTCATTCTCTAATCTAATCATTTATTGAATACCTCCTACTTTCCCTCCAACTTCCGTTTGTTCTCCAAATCTATCTGCTCTTCCAACAGTCTTTGCAACACAAAAGCAGCCACATCCTCATCTTCCAGATATGACGTATGTGAAGCAATGGCAGAGATGAATCCAAGATCAAGAACAGATTCTTGTAGGGCATAATCAATTCTACCAGTGGCAGACATTTTACCCAATTTGGAAATAACCATTTGACGCTCCTTAGCCGTCAACTTCCGTTTAGAAATACTACTGGTGGATGGGAACTCTGCAGATTCGTGAGATGGCTGTTCGGCCACACGATCTCCGTCAGGCACGGAATCATTCTCAGTTCGCTCTTCAGCCTTCTTTTTCTCGGCCGATTGGATCTCCAAGAAACTGGCGGCATTGAGAAGCTTTTGGGTCAAACCCTCTCCACTGGTGTAGATTGTGTTCCACATCTGCTGAGCTCCCTCAGCAACTTGGCGGCCAAGATTTGAAATTGACTCAGTGGAGAAACCCGATTTCGTGAAAGGAACACTAGCTGGCCGAAGATAAGCCGCTAACTTGTCAGCCACTGGCTCGATTCGGTAACTAATAGGATCCGATGGGTGGAAAATGTTGTACATGTACTTGGCGTTAGGCGAGAGGAACGATGTGGCAGGAGAATACTGAGTTTCTTCGGCAATTAAATTAGAAGAAGACAATGTTGGATCGAAGCTTCGAATGCTTCTGCCTTCCAGCATTTTGAACAATCCGACAGGCGACCCCATCATGAAAAAATTAAGGACTGGAAAGTCAAGGCTGGGGACAGTGTCATCATTTTGGGATAAAATGTCAAACGAAATAGCCGATCCAAGAGAATGCCCGACAAGGCTGACTTTACCACGGAAATTGGGGTTGTGCTTTCTAAACAGTTCCACAATTCGATTGCACTCTTTGATCACTGCCTGATTAATTTGACGACGATAAAACGGCTGGAAATAAAGCAGGACATCCAGAATGACATCACCAGCAATATTTCTGACACTAGAAAGTCCATCAACTGTAATATCTTGCAAACAAACTTGACTGATAGGGTCTCCTTTATGTTGCATGATATCTGCCTTGGTAAGATTGAAAGTCACATGTGATCGCCATAAAACAGGTAAGACTTGCACTTTAGGATGGGTCCATATTTTTTTCTCTTTAGGAGAATCATTTTCTCCATCTTCTTCCTCTGCTTCTTTATCCTCCACGGTGTTTTTGTACTTCTGGAACCTCTTCTCACTGTTGAATACGCTTTTCATCGTCTTTCGTAACACATTCACATCGTGGACAAAATTGACCGACTTAATTCTTCGTCCAAGTTTCTGGCCGATTCCATGCACACAAAGCACAAGATGATCATATTCCACGGTTCTACCATTGTCTCGGGGTGTCTTGTTAGAAACGTGATCTCCAACATATTCCTTATCGTCCTGGTAATCCTGTTCCATCTGAGCTTGCTCTGAAGCCTGAGAATTGTACCGCGATCTCAATTGAGGTGTTACAAGTGAATATGTCGGTTCCACAGTAGTGTCTTGCTTTGTTTTTCCATTTCCATTTCCGTTCTTCTTACCTCCCTTTTTCTCACCCCCTCCTTCTTTCTCTTTAAAATTATCATATCCTCTAATGAGCTTTGAAGCACCAAGAATATTACCTGTGGATATTTTCTGTAAAAATGCCACAGTCAACATTCCGTAAACGTCATTGCTCATGATCCAGGCTGTCACACAGTCAGTGGAATAAACACACAGCTTTCCCTGGTATCTTTCCCCTTTCAAGACCCAATTAGTGCTAGTTCCAGCACTCACCTCCTCCATACTGTTCTTAATACTGATACTCTTCTCTTTCATCTCCATCCATGGCTTTTTGCTATGATACCCGTTTTCTAACTGGTCATTCAGTTGCTTGGAACAAGGGATAGCATTGGAGCCATCCATAAGAAGCCATTCCGAACGTCTCACCTCGAAAACAGGGCCCTCCCAGTAGACTGGAGAAAGCTCCATAGTGGAGATATCCACTTCGAATAAATAATCTTCTCGAACTGGTACTAAACTGTCAGTACTCTTGTTACGAAGTATTTCTTGATATCGTTGTTCTAGCAAGGCATTATCTTGATCAGAAAACGGCAAAAACTTCTTTGGGCGTGCTGGAGAACCATCTTTCTTTTTGCCTTCGAGTTTGGATTCAAGTGCCTCGTCACTGAGAAGGAAATCCGGTTCTCGGATGGACACGTCGGTGGCGAAGAACCAATGAGGACGTACTGGCGGGGGTTGCAATGAATTGAGGATATCAGCGGCCGTTTTTCTGGCGGCAGTGGCTGTGGATAGTGGCTGTTGGACACAAATAGACGAAGTTGTGAACCGTCGATTGGGGCGATTGGTTAATATGTTCCCCCTCCATTTAAGAAGTGGGTTTCGAGCAGGTGAACACCCTAGTACCAGCTGGACAGTAACGTCCACGGTAGCTGCCACACGAAGACGCGCTACCGTCAGTTGTGTCATTCTGGCTGCTGTTAACAAGTGGTGTTGCTGTTCCTGAAAGAATATCTGATTGGATCAGCATTATGCAGCAACATGCACCAACAGGGGATTAAAGTTTCGAGAATGTGGGATTATGTAGGTGATTGCGGGGTAGTGGGACAACGCCATGGAAAGCTTGCTTGGCGGTCACTTTTGGCGAAGTGGGGCGAAGTGGGGTCATCTTTTCATCTTTAATACTGTGAGCTTTATCTACATTAGTCTATATTCTAAAATAAACGTGTTGATAGTTTAATTAACCGTAAACTAAAGAATCTAAAATAAGCTCAAAAAGCCAAAAAGTAAATATTACAACTGATCAATATTATTATTATTATTTATTATTAACTTGTGCTCACTCAAACGTCTCGTTAGTATGTACAACATCAAACCCCATCTTGTCTATCCCTCCAAAGCCTGCAACTTGACCAACTCATAGTACTTGGACTTGTTGGCAAGCAGCTCCTGATGGGTACCATACTCCAACACCTTACCCTCTTCAAACACGTAAATGACATCTGCATTCTGAATGGTAGACAGACGATGAGCCACAGCAATGGTGGTTCGGCCCTTGGCAGCCTGATCGAGTGCAGCCTGGACAACCTTTTCAGACTCAGAATCCAGAGCAGAGGTGGCCTCATCCAGCAACAGAATCTTGGGGTTTCGGATCAGAGCACGGGCAATGGCAACTCGCTGCTTCTGACCTCCAGACAACAGAGATCCCTTGGAACCACAGTAGGTGTCGTAACCATCGGGAAGAGACATGACAAAAGAGTGGATGTTGGCCTTGGTGGCAGCCTCAATCATCTCTTCCTCAGTAACGTCTTCCCGGGGAGTTCCCAGAAGAATGTTCTCACGCACAGTACCAGAGAAAAGAACGGGCTCCTGCTGGACCAGAGAGATGCAAGATCGGTAAGAGTTGAGGTTGATATCCCGGATGTCAATGCCATCAAGCAAAACAGAACCATCAATGACATCATAGAACCGCTCGAGAAGAGAAATAGTGGTAGACTTACCACATCCAGACGAACCGACCAAAGCAATGTACTGGCCCTTCTTGACTTCCAGGTTGAGACCTCGAAGAACAGGAACCTGGGGTCGAGTGGGGTATCGGAATCGCACATTCTGGAACGCAATGTCACCCTGGACTTCCTCATGGTTAAGAATAATACCATCGGTAGACTCAACGTCCAAGTCAGGCAAGACAGACAGCATCTTGGCAATGTTCTGGGTGGCAGTCTTGGCCTTGCCCATATCGGGGGTGAAGGAGAAAATGGTACCAGCAGACTGACATCCGAAAACAACAGACATGAACGCAACAAAGAACTTGTTGGTGTCAATGGTACCATTCTTCATCAGAGTGGAACCGTACCAGAAGCCCAGGGCGGAAATCAGCAAGTTGAGAGACTGGGAAATGGCAAAGAGCGCAGCAGAATTGATGTTGGCACGAGCAGAGTCGGCAACCTGGCTCTCAACCTTGTACAAGTAGTCACTGTATACATAGTCTTCACGGGTGAGAGCCACGACAGTTCGGATTGAAGTGGTGGCCTCACAAGCATAAGAAGCAGACTTTTCATACACTTTCTTTCCTCGCTCGTTGAGATGAGTCAGAATCCAGAATCGGAAGAAACCACAACCAATGATCAGGGGAACACAAGCAGTACACACCAAACCAAGTCTCCAAGTGTAGGCGATAGCAAGAACGACACCAATGACGACTGTACTGAGAGAGACAAGAATCTGGCCAAAAGTAGCACCACCAAGACCCTGGACGTACTGGGCATCCTTTGACAGAGTGGAAGTCAGGGCACCTGTAGTGTTATCATCGTGATCGTGGAAAGCAATGTCCATTCTCAGCAAATGGCTGAAAACACTATGACGAATGTTACGAACCAAGTGCTCAGAACAGTATCCAAGACAGTAGATCTGAACAAAGTACGCAACCAACTCAACCATACCGACCATAAACAGGAAACCAGAGTATTTGTTCATTTCACTTCGCATCCAGTGGTACATATCAGGAGACACCATGAACGCCTGCATGGCGGAACCGAACAGCAGAGCCAAAGAGGGGTAACCAGCACCGTTGATAAGAGCAGCAAAGCAACCAGCAAACAAGTAAGGACGTTCATTTTTGTTGTAGTTGGCAAGGAGTTTGACCAATGCAGACAGAGGCAGGCGGCCTTCTTCTTCCTCCTGAAGCTGAGATTGTTTCTGGGCAAGAATCTGAGAGGTCACCGACTTGTTTGTCTCCTTCTTTCCAAGCTTGATCTCGTCTTCCTGAATGGTAAGAGGGGTATCAGCAGCCTTTTCACCAGGACGAGCATCAGACAACTTCTGGGCATCTACCAAATCATGGTACATACCCTTCTTAGCCAGAAGCTCAGAGTGGGTTCCCTGCTCGATGATCTCTCCCTTGGACATGACAACAATCTTGGAGGCGTTCTTGATGGTCGAAAGACGATGGGCAATAACAATAGTGGTTCGGTCCTCAGAAGCCTTATCCAAAGCCTCTTGCACAATACCTTCAGATTTGGTGTCAAGAGCAGAGGTGGCCTCATCAAGCAGAAGAATTCGGGGGTTGGAAATGATAGCTCGAGCAATGGCGATTCGCTGCTTTTGACCTCCAGACAGAAGCATACCAGATTCTCCAACAGAGGTGTTAATTCCATCAGTCAGCAGCTGGATGAAATCCCAAGCGTTAGCCTGTCTGCAAGCGTTCTCCACAAGCTCCATCTTCTTCTCATCGTCGGCATGCTCAAACGGGGTACCAATCAAACCATAAGTGATATTCTCGTAGATGGAGCAGTTGAAAAGAGTGGGTTCCTGGGAAACCAAAGAAATGTGTTGTCTCAGCCACTTGACGTCCAAATCGAGCAGGTTCTTGCCATCAATGGTGATTTTACCACCAAGAGGTTGGTAGAAACGTTCAAGCAGACCAATCAGAGTAGACTTTCCTGAACCAGATGCACCAACAAGAGCAACAGTATCACCAGGACGAACATCCAAGTTGAAGTTTTCAAGAATCTGAACCTTGGGACGAGAGGGGTATCGGAAATCAACATTATCAAAAACAATATGACCCTTGAGAGAATCAATGGTTTCTCCTCCAGCCTGGGTGTCAATCTCAGGAACTCGATCAATAGTACCGAAAATCTTCTTTCCAGAAGCAATAGCCACACCAATGGCCTCCATGTTAGGAGCAACACCACCAAGTTCAAACGCTCCAATCATGAGCGCCAAAAGTACAGTAGTAACGTCTCCCACCACAGCATCTCCCCAGGCGACAAGCCGAGAACCTTCCCACAAAGCCAGAGCGTACTTGATGTAAATCACTGACCAAAGCAAAGCCACCATCAGGGCCATCCAAATGTTCTTTCGCAGGTAATTCTTCAACGAGGAAGCCAGAGGGATCTCATACTTTCCAACCATTCGAGACTGAGAGCCGAAAGCAACAATGTTACGGATAGAAGAAAAGGCCTCTTCAGCGATACTGGAACAAGCAGAGTCATCCTCCAAAGCCAGCTTTGTGTACTTGACCAGGAAAGTGGAGCATCCACCCATAGAAATAACCAGGGCAAAAACTGTGGACAACATGATAGCTGTAAGAACAGCCTGCTTGACGAAACCAATGACAATAGCAGTAATGAAAGAGGCAATTGCTGACACAATCAGAGCAAGCTTCTCAGAGATACCCTCCTGGATCAAGTTTGTGTCTGAAGTGATTCGATTGGTGACCTCTCCAGCTCCAAGCTTGTCAAAGTAACCAATATTCTGTCGAAGAATGGCCTTGAGGTAGTTGGCTCGGATTCGTGCTGTAATTCGTTCTCCTCGCTCCACAGTAATGTATGTTTTAATCGCAGTGGTACCAAACATGGCAATGGCCAAATACACAAAGAAAAGCGCATAGTGGTTGATTCTGCCCTGGAAGTAATCCTTGGAAGCACCGTTCACAAAGAAGTTGGTGAACTCGTTAGTCATGGAACCGAAAATAATGGTGAACAGTGGCAGACAAACACCTGCTGCTGCTGCCATGACCATTGCAACTGTCAGAAGAAAAGCATCAAACTTGTCAGCGTATCGGAATAAAGTCATAAAAGTAACGACTGTGTCGGGTGTTTGTGTCTGACGCTGAAGAATGGCCTTTCTCTCCTCATCCAAGCCAATGTATTCATCTTCACTATCGTCTGCTGTCACCTCCTTAGACAGCTTTGATTTGCTTTGTTCTGAGTTTTCGCTAGACACCGCCTGAACCACCTCGATGCCTTTTTCGGGGTCCGATCCGGGCGGCGCTGTTTTTTTACTAAACAGACCCATTTCAGATTTGTGAGATGGCGCCAACTTGAGGTCGTCACCTCGAACTATATAGGGATACCTGAATAAACACGGATGCTCGGAATCAAAGTTAGATGCCGTGCTTGTGCAGTTGGAAAAAAGAAACTTCAATTGATAAAATTAAGATAATAACCAAAAAAGAATTTTTTTGCCACGATAGATGGACAAGTGGGCAGGGGTGCAGCGCCAATCCTGACCAAATTTTTTTTTTTGTGGGCACCTCTGATTGGCGACTACTTTTTCCTTTCTCCCTCATCTTCTTCCCCCACCTTATTAACCTCTCTTTGTTTAGCCGTTCCACTTTCACAACTGAATTTTCTTTCCCAAAGTGCAGCGTTCCCCAACCTCCAAGGCTTGGCACTGGCCGCTGCATGCCCCCAAAGAATGTAAGTGAGTGCATAATATACCCAAGATGACAGGTCATCGTTGCCTAGAGCTAGTGATGAGTACTATAGATTAAAATAGTCGTAATATTTGAAGGCTGTTATATAGAAAAGATGACTCTTAACCTGGGATATCGGAACACGTGTTGTTGTTGTTATCAGGTGGGCTCATAACTCTAGTCATACGTGCAGGTTTGTTGTGGTTTGTGTAATTAAGCTTTAGACTATACTTCTTTGTAACTGTTTTAAAATAACGTTAAACTCTCAGAGTTTATTCTTAATAAGGAATAATACGAGAAAAGGGAGGCAAGGCGTGAAAGATAGATATGGAGGAGACTGAATGATTTCGAACCCATAGATTGGGATCATTAACATTGAATTGGAATTATTGCTGTTGAGAATTGATTGAAAGAAACTTTTAGCCCACATGGAGTCATACCTAGATTCATACCTGGAGTCACCATTTAGATTTGCCGAGTCAATGACCAGGTAATGCCCAGATAGTACCTAGATAATACCCAGATTGCCACCTGAATTCGCTCATTCTATGCCATGAGACACGATTACGGGATCTTTTGTCTTTGATCACTTTTCTATCTTTTATGTGTTTTTTGTTGTCCTCCTTAGTGCCCCAGAGTTAAAATCTATAGGAGCTGCAGAAACAAAGAAACTGGCTGCATTTCAATGTGGCTAATCCATGCAGCTCAGAGGTAACAAAGAATTCACATGGTTAGCGAATGAGGCTCAAGGTATTAAAGTGGATAGTCTTTTCCTCCACGAACAATCAATCGGGCAGAAAAAAGTGTATTAAGATAGTCACCGATTTGAATGAAATACCAGACACCGCCAGATCGATACCCTTAGACATTCTTTGGTCCTGTAATCTAACCACTGATTCAAATATGTATATTATTTTGCATGCATCTCAATTACCTGTACCATCGCAGTCCGATGCAGACAACAAACTCGGTGGCGAGAGAAAGTTTCGTCTGTAATGTGGTTAAATTGAACCTATCATGTTGCAGACTATATACGCTCTCGTTCTGTTGTTCTGGTTTCGCCACCGAATCTTATGCTGTATGCTCATTGGGAAGTTTTATTGCTGTGATGGTCCCCCTAATTGACGGGTGTTCAAGAAAGGAAATTTTCTGCATCTTGTCTGCAGGACTTGAACAAACACCCCTCGAGACCAATCAGATTATAATACAAGCTTTGTTTCATGAGCCTACTATTTATATCTGAAGCCAACAAAAAGACTGAGACATCCCAATTGAGGCTATCTAATACAACAATACAATTATCTGATGATTTTTCGGTCACGCCATGTTTTGCAGCACCGCTTTTGGTGATATTGTTTAATACCACCATCAAATGACATGCTTAAAGAGGTTGTTCTGTAAATCTTATTTCGGAGTGAGCTCCTACCATGATTGTTTATAGATGCTGTGTAAAAGATGTTTACCGTTATTCTGGGGCTGATTTAACCAACAGTCGTATATGATCTGGGACTGGTTAATTGACAACCTTTATGATTAATACGGCTCATCGATGAGACTGAATCTCTAAGGTACTCAGCTAATAATAACGCTACGATGCATCTAACAACAATGAAAAGCTATAGCAATAGTTATTGTTTCCTTCTTGAGCGAGAGAGTCGAGTGATGCCATCTTCTAAGTCAGAAATCAACTTGACACTTTGTAAAAACCTCTGATCTTCTAACTTGAGGCTCCAATATTGTAGTTCAGCTACTTTTCTTTGTCGCTTACCTCTAATATGTAAATGCACTGAGAAAACACAACTGAAAAAAGAGAACGACTGCTGAGCTCAACAAAGATCCAGCCTTTCGATTGGTTGATTCAAACAATAACGGATCTTCTAGGAATGCCCTTCGAGGAACGCCCTTTTTAGAACTCCCTGTTGTAAGACTCGTTACGATACGATATTCTACGAGACACTATCTACAACGACCTCCAGTTTTATGGACTTTATGAAACTCTCTCTTTTTCTCTCTTGGGAATCCCCTGAAACGTTCTCTTTTTCTCTCTAGAGAATTCACTCGAAGTATTGTCAGACACTACCCAAATGCTTTCTCCAGCTGTTACTAATGGGTTCACCATCCATAGCTGATCCAGAGTGAGAACGAGAGAACGAGAGTATACAGTGGGTCACCGTTCATGGGTTATAGAGGTCACCGTTCATGTGTTACAGGGGGTCACCGTTCATGTGTTACAGGGGGTCACCGTTCATGGGCCTTGGGATATTATTCGAGTCCTATGATCCGTTTCTTGATGGATAGAGTGAAAGTTGCAAGTGGACCAAACAGTAGATACTCATTCAAATACTGAGTAACAGCTTCAGGTCCATTTGGAGTGGCCGAGAGTAGGCTGCTGTCTTGACGGTTTGAACATTCGCTACACACCATAACCTGCTTATTAAAATCTGTTGGCCAGAAGAAAGTTACGCTACAGTGTTGCTTGAGCAGGAGCGAGAAACTATCGTCTGTAAAGAGAGTGGAGGAGGTATGCAAAAACTAATAGTGTTATTGGTTACTTCTACGCAATACGACCGTTTGTTACGTTTCAAGTTCGCAGATGTGGCTGCGCGGCTACAATAAATATACAAATCATGCATTAATAAACAACTTATTTCTTGCCCTTGGGGCCAAGAGGAAGACCAATGTCCTTACCTCGCAGCTTAATGCCGAGGGCTCGCTCCATCTTGCCCAGAACCTGCTGGTTAGGCTGGGCTCGGCCAGACTCGTAGTCATTGACCACCTGGGGCTTCTCGTTAATCTTGACTGCAAGCTCCTTCTGTGTCAGACCCTTGTCGGATCGGCCCTTGGTAATGGCCTTTCCAACAGATGCCTCAACCTTGGGAGGGGCGATAATGTCGTCAGATCGATCAATCTTTGTGAGACGCTGGCCATCGCCACCGTCCTTGGAGTTAGCGGATGCGTACTTCTTGTCAACAGACAGAACGTTACCAGTTCGCATGGCGGCGTTGATCTGTGCCTGGGTCTTGGCAACAGTAGCTCGGGGACCACCGCCTCCAACTCGGGCTCGAGAGCCAATAACAGTTTTGGAATCCCAATCGTCAGACATTGTGTTTGTGTTTGTGTGTGTGGTTGTGTGATGTGATGAAAAGAAGTAATGTGTAGTGCGTCTAAGATCAAATGGAACCTTCTGGTAGAGTTACCCTGAATTCAATCTCGTTTGTGTTAGTTGTTGTTTGTAGGCAATGACGTGGCCAAAAAGAATAAAAAGTGTTTGTGGTGATAATAGTATCAAGTTAAAATGGGAATATCCTTCAATATATATACTTAAAATATAAACGCAACCTCAGGAAGGTCATGGAAACGTTTGGAAGTATCCTGAAATGCGGTTGCAGATTACACATGCAGATAATATGTAGGTGTGACGATAGCGAAAAGATGACTCAGCAGTGCTTCACAACTGAACAGGATCGTTGAGAAAGCTTTGACACGATTATGTTATCAGCAAAGAAGGATTTCTACATGTGGCTATCAATAAATTTAACTTTCTTTGTTGCATTAATGGGGGACCTTGGTGATGACACTGATGAGGGGTAATTGAGAGTCAGCTTGTTTAAGTGGCGTGTCTAAAACTTAAGTCTTGTGGGGCACCTTAAATAAAGTGTCAAGTAATGATTTAAGTTTTCTTACAGTAAAGTAACAAAAGACAGATAACTATACAATTGTACTTTGAAACAATATTTTCGAGCCTGTATTCGTTCCTGAACATTTCAATCTCAAAGTGATTTCATCCACAAACGATTTCTTCTTCAAACGTTCAGACACACCGTCTTGCCTATGATGTACTTGAATTTCCATAAACCTAATCATTAACAGTGCAGTGTTGTCAGGAGGTGAAGTCATGTCCAGAGAAAACCTGTCGAACACGCTCAACACGGCAGTGGCATCTCTTTACGTTCCCAGTCACGAGATATCCGATGACAACATTGTGGAGCAGTTGAAAACATGTGGAACTCGTTCCATTGTGTTCTACGATGAGAATCTCCCAGTATATGTGATGGTTCGTAGCCCTCGAGCCACTGACACGGCCAAGTCGAGATCGCGTGATGGTTCTACGTTGTCAATACCGCTCTCTTTCGGTGCTCAATCTCTTGAGGCGTTTAAGGATGCAGTGGAGCATTTGTCATTGGAGATGGAGGCTCATGTTAATGGCAACGAAACGAAACCACATCCCCAAGCCCGTTCATTCTTGCTCTACTCGGGAACTATAAAGTCTCCTGACATTGTGTATGTAGGAGACGATGGAGAAAGCCATTTCTGCTGTGTATGGAAAACCAGCACATTACTTGAACACCCACGAAGCAGACTCCACCAAGCCAGCGTGAAATTTTCTGTTAATAGCACTCTTGTTCCAGATGTGGAAGCAATTAGAGTGCCAGATGCGATGAAAGCCCCTAAGACGCAAGATCCAAGCTCGGAGATTCTTAAACCGTTCCAGTTTGCATTGGAACAGAATATCTTCGAGACTGTTAAGAATGGAATCAACATCCCGCATTCTCGAATGGTCGGAGTGGAAAGTAATCAGGTCGATCCCGTCAAAACTCCGTCTGTCAAATCTTCAACTGCATCGTTACCGCGACATGGTCATGGCCATGCTCGTGGCCTATCAATTGAAGCTCTTCAATCACATGAGCTTCTCAATCTCTATGCGATAGTAGAAATTTCAATCATCCCTTGCATCAATCTTCGACTGAAAACCACCAAACCCGCAGGAGTAGATTCTTCTTTGATTGTATCTTTGGAATTGGAGTGTAACGATGAGCTTGAGACTCTGGTTCATCAAATCTCTGTGTCACTTCCATCCTGTGATTGCGTGCCTTTCGGACAAGTCAATCTGCCACTCAAACTCTCCCCAGGAGACTCAGTTGTAGTGGCTTACAAATTAACTGATTCTTACAGTCTTACTCGAAGTAGTGGGACTCAACTTTCAGGAAAACGGCCAATCTCCATTTCACTAGAATCAGAACCAGTCATTGATTATACATCTTCGAAATCTAACAGCTCTCGAGTTACAACCTCTTGGAACACCCATGTGGATTTTAGTATAGCTTCACCACCAGGTGCTCCCCTTCTACGAAGCGCTACTTCTAATGGAAGTGCAAATGGTGGTTACAAAAACATGCCACCTATTTTGAACGCTCAGCCGTACTTGAAAGGAAACACGTCGACTATCACTGTCAATGTGCCTCGCACAAACAAATCTTTGACAGGAATGGTGATTTCCTTTTCTGGCACCTCTTCAGTCAAGGTTGGCGAGCCGTTTAAATGGAAGGTGTTTGTGGTTAACAAGTCTGGATCTGTGCGCCGAATGGCAATGTATGTGCAGCCTAAGGAACGTTTTATTGACTCCAATGTCCTCACTACAGGAGACATAACGCCTGTTATTACTCGGCAGGCGTTGAAGGCCGCTCATAATGCGGGCTCTCTGGAACCTACCGGCATTTTGGCGCTTGGGAACGACATTAAATTGGGTCCATTATCACCCCATGAGTGCTATGAAACTGAAATATCTATGGTCGCACTTTCGGTTGGTATTTTCTCGCTTGAGGGCGTCAAAATTGTTGATACTGTCACAGGTGATAGTTATGACTGTGGTAAACTCATGGAGGTGGTTGTTAGCGAGTAGCCCATTCGAGAAGTTGCAATTAATAGACTAGCTATTTTTTTATATAATATTTCTTTTATATTTTTATTTTCTGTCATTTTCTCACTTTTATACTCATGTGGTAATCTTAAATCTTATCCATGCTCCAACATCACATCTGCATTACACATCACCATGAGTAAAACTATCAACCATGAGGAACTACAAGGTAGTATGGTGAGTAAGCGATTGCGAACGATGAATGGTGTGGGAGTTGTTCCCTAGAAGCTTTCCTTTGTGTTTTGTGTACAGTATCGACGGTATACTAGAACAGTTGGTGACACGTTGCTGTTTGTTGATGCACATTTTAACAAAGCCACTACCTGAATCCCAATTCAGTGAGGTAATTGATAAAGCAGCCTCCGCAGTTATCGCAGACGACAGTTACAACCATAGCGAGAGTTCCAAATGGAACAACCAGCTGATTTCCAAGATTATCGAGTCTCTAAAGGCCGACTCCAAGGGCTACAAGTTTCTTGTTCACAGCACTCTTGTCGAAGTGACTGACGTGAGACCAGGAATCAAGTCCAGTACTGGTGGGTTCTGGAATACGGAAAAAGATGGCGTGTGGAATTACAAATGGACCAATGGTAAAATAGATGCATTGGTATCTATTGCTTGGATCCACTCATCGGTTTAACCTATCGTTTCTTCAAATAATGTATTTATTCATGTCATATATTCGTTTATTCATATTCATTACAGTTTGTTCTTTGTTCGTCATCTCAAATGGGCAGAGGCGTTTTTGAACAAACTCTGCCACATGAACGCCTCGCTTAATAGCAGTTCGATTTCACCCTCGCCCCAATCCTTGGTCGGCAAGTTTTGTAAAAAGATCATAATGTCCTGGAACTCCATATGTATCAGTTTAGTTGACCATCGAACCAGAAACGTCGCACACACGTACACATGGAATTCGGAGAATCCGTTGGGACCTTCAGACATGTACGTATCCCACATTCGAATGGTGTTTTTCACAGATAGTTCACGCATCAGCAGACAGTTCATCCATCGGAACGAAAACTGCATGAACTCCACCTGCTCAGACTCCAAATGTTTTGCCAACTTTGCATCAATTCGAGAAGTCAAGTCGCGTAATCCAGCCACTTGTCGCTGAATTCCAGGTTGGGCATGCACATAATTGTCTTGAATACCTTCTAATAACTTAGACAGACACCAGAACGAATCGGCTTCGACGACATCCATCACTTCTCGGGGTAATTGAGCAGGGTCACATGACTACATCTTCATCGATATATGCAGATAAAAATGTTTGGAAAAACGGTGTTACCAGATCATTAATACCCTGAACATAACCACTCGCAGGGTGTCGAACTGCCCATAAGTACAGAATCCGTTCTAACGAACGCTGCGTCGCTGGAAACCCGTACAGTTTCAAATGAGGGTTTGTACGTGGCACATCTATTTCAATCTGATGCCACATTGCTTGGTCAATGGCCACTTTTTTGAAAACATGCTCAACACCGTCCTTGTATTCTTGACGTTTTCGAGCCAGAGCCTCCACGCGTCTTTCTGAGTTTGTGGGGAGATATCCAAGTAGCAGCTGCCAAGATAATGGTCTAAGTTCCAGTGGTATACCACTCCATGCCAGTTTCTTGAGCTCTGCAAGATCGACATTTGGTGCGCCCAGAACAGTTTTGAACTTTCCAAGTTTGAACGAGTCTGTTGGTGTATTCGAAGAAATTACATTGACAGAACTGTCGGAATCACCACTTCGAACAGTTCTGAGGGTATTTGATGGATCATGAAGAATCCCAAACACTTGAGGTTTGATGTTGTTGCCGGAAATCTGACGCATGGAAGGATATACATCTCTGCTGGTTCTTTTAACCAATTCGGGTCGTTCAGGAATTCCTTCTACCTTATTCTCCACACATTTGACCGCCTGTGTATTGCGTAATCCATTGTCAACGTTGGCATCCCAATCGTCGTCTGAATCTGAGTAGGTACCACTTTGTCGAGGAGTTGCTTCGTCTTTGTCCTTTGCGGGCTTCTTTTTCGTATTACTCAGGGTGTCTGCGTGAGAGTATGAAGCTCCTACCACCTTGACATCTTCGTGTTTGTGTGTTTTGGAGCCGTAGCTGGCTAAGCGTTTGAAGAACGTAGGGGCTTTTGTGCCACGACCGCCATGTTCCCCAAACAAATATTCTGTGCCGTCTAGTTGGATCATTTCCTGAGTTAGCAACCTTCAAATATAAATGACTGACTACTCTTTGTAGTTGTCATGCCAAACTCACCTGCTTCCCCATGGTGAAGCCCCAGGTTTTAGTAAAGTCCTAATAGGTTATGCGGTTATTATGAATTCGTATCGTCGGGAAAAAAAGTCGAAAAGGCACACCAATCTCTTGAAATATCCCCAAAACGTATGGTTGATGTTATGACAGCTGTACTGTTTGCTGGTATGTTGAGTGAACCATGTCTGCCATAGAGTTTGGATAAGGGCGTATGGACCTTGTTGAGAAGAGTTACTGAAAAACTACTGAAAAGGCTAGTGAGGAAAAAGTAGATGAATTCCTCATCAGGAGCAATTGAATATAATTCATTTTGTGTTATTCTATCAGCAGAATAGTTTTGATATAACAGTCTGCTCATCGCATCAAGGCCCCCAAACGCACCTATAGAACCCAATGTCTTAAATAATTCAAACATTTGCTTCCTTTTACCAGTAAAACTGGGACATTTCACCTAATCTTTTTGTATTGGTTTCCGTGTCAGGATAGTTAATGGATGTTAAAAAAGGAAGTTTTGAATGCGTTTTTGATAAAAAAAAACGCAACTTAAGTACTTCAAATACCTTGTCATATCGTTTGTTTACTTTATATAGTATGAGACCTTTTGAAGTACTCGTTGATATGTCTTTAACTCCTTTGTGTTATCGTATATTGACTTAGGCTTAAGGTAAGGGCAAACCTTATCTGAATACACAAACAGAGAATTTGAGTAGGGTAACCTCTTTTTATAATTGTAATCTTTGTATTCTTAACTTAAAGTTTATTGCCTAAAGAAGTTATACTTACCTAGAAACAATTAGAGTTTTGGTCTTTATCCATATAAATAAGGTTTGGAGGTCTTCATTATTGAAACTAGTCAAATCGAAGGAGCATCAGTCTAGAATAGCATCAAATTCTGTTAGGCGCTGCTTATCTGGACGTCATAAATTTATGACAACTAGAGATTGTCATGTTAGAAAACGGGGATCATTGGTCAGATCAATTCTTACCAAGTCAAGTCAGTTTCCTAACTTAAAGGCGTTCTCTACACATTCAAATCATTTTCAATACAGCTGTAACAAGAGTGAATAGATTATAGAAACACTCTAATACTGTGGAGCTGCTACATCTAGAATTAAACGCATTTTAAGTATTTTGGTCAGTGGGAAGAACTCTATGTACATTTCTCTCGTTCGTTCTGATTAAATCAATTCTATTGTAGATTGTAAACCGTCTTAGAAGATTGCCTCACGATCTTATCACTTTCGTTTGAATGATATCCAAACTCAACAGTAGACAATAGTCTTTCTATATACATATTCAATGCATGTTGAAACTCTAAAAAATAAATTTCCTTTGACGGGTGTGCAGGGCAATCAACTTTATAGGACAACGTTTGAAGCATTTTCTGAGCTTCTTCACTCTCAACAGGTTCTGTCGCTTCAGCCTTCCCTCGCTATCCTTTTGGTGTTTCAACAACCACTGAGTCTGCCAACCGTAACTGACAATGTCCCTACCTTGTAAGACTGTCTTGGCTTCCACCATCGCCAAACCCTTCGCTGAGGAGGTGCAAAAGGGTGTGGCACTTCTTGGCCGACGACCTAAGCTCGTTGGATTTTTGGCCAACACAGATCCTGCTGCTAAGATGTACGCCGATTGGACCGGTAAGACCTCGGAAGAGCTTGGGTTTGAATACGATCTTCGAGTGCTGGACAAGGAAGATCTTGAGGACGCCATTATGCAGGCCAATGATGACGATGCCGTTGACGGAATGATGGTGTACTTCCCCGTGTTCGGTCCTGGTCAGGACTCTTATCTTCAGCAGCTCATGTCTCCTGATAAGGATGTGGAGGGTCTTTCTCACATCTTTATCAAGAACCTGTATCACAATGTCCGATACTTGGATGCTCCTGAAAACCAGCAGAAGTCAATTTTGCCTTGCACTCCTCTTGCCATCGTCAAGATCCTCGAGCATCTTGGTGTCTACAATGCTGTTATCCCTTACGGTAACAGACTCTATGGTAAGACTGTGACAGTCATCAACAGATCTGAGATTGTTGGCCGACCTCTTGCTGCACTTTTGGCCAACGATGGAGCCATTGTGTACTCTTGCGATATTACTGGTATTCAAAAGTTCACCCGAGGTGAGGGTCTGTCACTTAAGCGACACAACGTGGAGGACGTCAGTGATATGGACATTCAACAATGTGCTGCTCTGTCTGATGTGGTTATTACTGGTGTTCCCTCTCCCAACTACAAGTTCCCTACCGAGTGGGTACGATACGGTGCTGTGTGTATCAACTTTTCCTCAGAGAAGAACTTTGATGTCGCTGTCAAGGAGAGAGCTGCTCTTTACGTCCCTTCCATTGGTAAGGTGACTATCTCCATGCTGCTGCGAAATCTGTTGCGTTTGATCAACAATAAGATGATTCGATTGGAGAAAGAGGCAAAGAAGACTGAGGCTAGTAACTGATGGCCTCATTCTACATAAATAGTTTATGTTGTTAACAGCTACTTTTCCTATAATTGAGGTCAGTATGGCAGCGGATGAGGAAGCAGGTTCTTGAGGTCAACAACGTGAGTTACAACAGAGATAAACCACCCAGGGTACATTTTCCACGGTTTGTTATAAATAGGATAGTAGATAAGATAAAATCTAACGTACAGATAATGAATGGCCTCCTACCTGGGTTGTTAACTGATGCTTTTCGAGGTTGGATCAAAGTGGAAACTTTAAACCGGTTAGAGTTATTTTTATTCATTTTAATCTATCCAATTCACTGGAACCAGTGTAATCTTCCAGAGTAGGGTTGGGGAATTATATGTTGTATTTCGGGATCTGATCTTTTAAAAATAACCTCAAGGTTTCTAGTTTTATAGTCAAAGAAAAAGTTACCCACATGATTCAACTGAAACACTCAAGGAAAGAATTCTATCATTAAAATCCTCCTGGTGAAATGACATTAAGATACATTACAAGAAGAATGGAATTTTTGTCATGTCAAAGGTGATTTATGATTCTCATTACCCCATTCTTTTTTTTTTTTTTTTATTGCATTAAAAGCATTCGTTTAAGCATAGTGGGTAGAAAAATACTTTAATTTAATTACATTAGGTTGTGTGATGGTCTTTTTTTTTTCTTTTCTTCATCACCGACTCCCCGGTATTCTGCCACAAACACGATTGACCTTTCAAGCGTTCTACTTTCGTGTTTTGCATACTAGAACTCTTGCTACTCTCTGAAATTCGATTTTCGTTAATTCTTCAGCTACTTCCTAGCCACCCTTATCTACTATGTCTACCCAAGACGACCAGCCTCAGACTCAAGTCGGAGACGTAAATCAGCAGGTCTTGAGCCGCGAAGCACTCATGACTGATATTTCAACTCATGATGTCTCTTCTGTACTTGGCGGAATCCATCAGGACCCATCTCCTGACCCACCTGCCTATCACGGAAATCTCGAACAGAATACGGAAGATGTCAGCCAAGACATTCGAGAGGTAAACTCTCATCTTACCACTATTGGCTCGCAGGCTAGAGGTGATGAGCAGCAGTCGGAAAGTGAGAGTGACTCTGATCCTGAATCTGGAGAGGTAAAGAGCCGACCTCATCTGTTTGATTTCTTGTGGGAACGTCATTTCTGGATTATTTTCTTCCATGGCCAGATCTTGGCTTTGTGTTTGGTTGCAACAAATACGTTTTCTTCCAAGCTAGCCAATGGAGGTGTATCCGTTCCTGCTTTCCAGTCTTTCATCAACTACTGTTTGTTGAATGTTGTATTTACTCCCTACACCATCTACAGATATGGATTTAAGAAATGGTTTAGATTGCTGACTCGTGATGGCTGGAGATTTTTTCTCTTGGCCTTTGCGGATGTCGAGGGTAATTACTTTGTGGTGAAGGCGTTTGCATATACCAATTTACTTTCTGCTCAGCTGCTTAATTGCTGGGCGGTAGTGATGGTCTGCATCTTATCATTCTTCTTCCTTAAGGTACGGTATAGATGGGCCCAGCTCTTGGGTATCTTTGTGTGTATTGTGGGCCTTGTTCTTGTGGTTGTTTCGGATGTGCTCACTGACAAGAACTATGAAGCCCGTGATATGGTCAAGGGTGATATTTTTGTTATTATTGGTGCGTCTTGCTACGGAATCTCCAACACATTTGAGGAGTTTTTGGTTTCTGAGAGACCACTGTACGAAGTTGTTGGTCAGCTTGGATTTTGGGCTATGATTATCAATGGAGTGCAATGTGCCATTTTCGACCGTAAGGATATGCGTGACGCCCAATGGAGTCCCGAGATGGGTGGATGGTTTGCTGGTTTCACTTTAGTTATGTTTCTCCTGTATACCACTGCGCCCATTTTGTTCCGAATGTCGTCTGCCGCATTCTATAACATTGGTATCCTTACCAACAACTTCTGGGGTTTACTCATTGGTATCAAGGTATTTGGTTACACTGTTTACTGGCTCTACCCTGTTGGGTTTGTGTTCATCATTATAGGTCAGGTGGTCTACTTCATTCTCCCTGGTACTGTCCAACATGAGCATAACAAACCCTGGCTTGGAAAGAACCAGGAGCGTGGTATTGCTGGTATTGGAACAGCAAAGAAAACCATCGTTGAATGCGATTCCACTTTGACCAGTAGTGATGAAGTGGAGGCTCTTCAACACGAGGCGATTTCCAAGGCATAAGTTAAAAGACAGCATAGTTATAGGGTGGCTAATAGAAGATTACTTTATAAGAGCGCATATTTAGAAATGTAGTTCAACTTGAACTTGAAACTGAATACTCTCTTAGTGAATAATAAATGATGATTAATAAATACCTGCCTTTTCTTTTTTAATTCTCAACTTCCAAACCTTACTGGTGTTATGATTATCTTATCTAGCATGAGTTTTCACTTCACACTTCACGTCGCATACGCCAAGGTGTCTGGAAGCTACTGACAACAGTATTAGTGTCATCTCCATTATAAATGAAACAACTACTGTCAGATAATGAATTGGAGGCTCAAGAGAAACCCACTCTCTCACCAGAAGAGGAGGATCTTCTTTTGTTCTACAAATTTGGAGACCCCACTGGTAACGCAGTGAACCATGTCATGCCCCACCGTAGCATTGATGAGTGGGCTGCTTGGATTGGTCAAACTGAAACCACTAAAAGCTCACGCGCACGAGCAAAAGAGCTTGACTCGCTTGAAAATATGGATGGGTTCATTCAAAACCGACTGCAGACGGTTACCGCCAAATATATTGATTGGTATCCCAATGTTCCTATGGAGAAACCACCTCTTCCAGAAGTAATCACTAAGTATCCCATTCTGGTGGGTTTGGACTTTGACTTAATTCTTTGGTACACATATTTCCCGTCCAAGGAGGTTAGCAAGGAAGAGCTGAATGAAGCAATCGATCACGCGATTGATGATCTCGACTCTAATTATCCTCACTTGAATCGAACATATCTAGAAAAGTTCTCTCGAAAGGTGTATGACCCCAAGTTTTATACCTATGTTCGTGAATCCAAAGAGTTTATAAAGAACCATGGCGACAGTTATCATGAATGGCTGCAAAAAGCATACCCAGATTGCTATGCAACAGGTAAGACCCATACTTATACATTTAAGAAGACGAGAGAGATCAGCTCCGAAACATGGGATACCATTGAAGAGATTATTAAGAATGCCAAAGTCGGGAAACAGCTCATGTTTGAATTACGTCAATATTTTTCTCTTCAACTAGTTCAAGAAGCTTTCTATCGGTCTTCTGGGTTGTCGGGGCCGGCTTTGGCTTTTCTTAAAGCTCGAGGTGACATTGTAACCCCAATACCTGGGGTATGGACCACTTCCAATGATTTGGCATTGTTGAAAAGGGACTGCACGATAATACAAAAATTACATGGGGACGTGAATGTCCGAGTCCGCCGTAAGTTTCTTCTCGGCATATTAGATGAAATTAAAACTCGTCAGAACAACGACTTCAACTACGATGATCAAGAAAAACTAACTGAGATCATAACTTCAGCCCCTGGTTCTAATTCTGATAGATGTCCTACAGCACAGGACTGGGAAAGATTCAGAAAGACTGGTGTTATTGACCCATTAACGCTTCAAGACAGTCTTCTTAGTTTGCACAATTTTAAAGATGAGCATTTTCTCAATTTTTTGGATTCTTCTTGAAGCTTTGTGGTGAAGAGTGATGGGAACTTGTGGAATAATGGTGAGATCATACATTACATTCATATTCTTCAACTCGAATGGGAAACCCATTCCTAAAAGTCTGCTACAGAAAAAGCTCTTATAAATATATTGCTTTAGCCTTTCGAGTTTCTTCTTAATCGCTTGATTGGATTCCAGTGGAACATCTTTCTCTTGGATTTATCTGTCGTGGTATCACTACCATCAGATCTCTCTTTCGCTTCCTTGAAGTGATCGACTATCAGCCGTCTCTTTCTGGAATGCACTCTGACGTAGTCAGTGGCTGCCTTACGAAGATCGTCAAGACGGATAGGTATCAATTTACCTTTGTCAATGCAACTACTGAATGCTATAACAAACTGGGCTTGGCTCTCTGTTAAAAGAGAGTCTTTATCAGCGTGATACTCGCAAATAGTTGCTGATTCACCTTCAAGTCCACATTTGTCGCAACCATTGTGTAGTAGACGCTTTGGCAGCGACTGCAACAAAAATGCATTTTCATCAGTAACAGGATGCAACAGATTTCCTTTTCGACCATCTAGGCTTACGCGAGATTTCTTCTTTGGCGTTACCATCTTAACTTGCATTTCCCGCTTGTTATACTCGTCCCACTCTCGATATGTTTTCTGAGGGTCATACCCTGGATGTTTGTTCTCCATTTCTTTTACCAATACATTGAATTCTTTAGTACGCATGGTCTGGTTGTAAGTATCTACTCTTTCTTCCACTTCGACAATTTTAGGGTTGATGGGAGACGCCGGGGCTGACGACTTTTGAGGGTAAACATAATGGGGTGATGTTTGGGATGAACCTGGTTGGAACGCGTACTGTGTATTGAATGACCCGTACCGCTCAGCAAATGACGGATAATAGTTTGGATGACACTGGTTGGAAAAAGAAGATTGTGGTGAAGCCAGGTTCGAATAACCTCCATTGTAAAAAGATGCTTTTGCACCTCCAGCGTTTGCGAAGCTCTGGTAGTATGATGAACCACCCACTGAAACCTGCTGCCATTGAGAATAAACGTTTGATGACGTGCAAACAGGCATAGAGTTCAGTTGCTGAGGAAAACTATGGTATCCTTGCAACTGCGGGTTGTAATAAGGATTTCTTTGACGAACCAAGCTTACACCACTTCTGGGAGCGGTCATGGAGGAGATTTCATTAGTAGCAGTCTGGGTAATAGCCTGGGTATTCATATCTGTGTCAGTTGGGAAGGCTTCTCAAAGACTGAGATCACATAGATGATTCTCGGTCGGATATCATTTGGTATCATTGTCATTAGGTATCGGGATATGATTAGTGAAAAGAAAAACTCACTAGCAATGTGCAATTATTTAGTGAGATGTAGAGGAAAGAGTTTCGTATTGAGTTTTGTGTTACACAATCGCCCCAATAAAGTTAATGTAGTTTAAGACGGAAATCTAAACAATGAAAAACTAAACATTTAGTTGATTGGATTACAAATAAAAAGAATTATGTCAATATTCACCCGATACGGCTTATTATCTCCTTATGTTTACTTCATACCTTTTCTGACAAACAATCCTCTCTAAACTTTGTTACCAGTAGACTTCATGGTAACTCATTATCTCTTAACCACCTTCGATTAGTCACTTCACGAAAAGCGACTCAATAACCAATTCAAATGACGACAATTGAAACGGTACGGAAACAACTAGATGAATTGCTCCCATCCACTACTGAGATTACCGACTCGCTTTTGGTTGAAGTTCCGAGTGTTGAATCCATCGCTTCTCCTGCTGCCACCACAGTAACAACAGTTCTATATTCATCATTTTCAGATCAGAATTTGGCATCGAAATATGCGTCACTAGCGGTAAAACAGGTGATGACAGCGTACGAACTGGCTCAGCTAGGAGGTGAGGTTCCTAAATTACTTCGAATCAGAAGCCCCAGTCGGGAAATCTTTGTTTTCCCATGCTCAGAAAAGTACATTCTATTGGCCATTTCGGAGAGTGTTTAAATTGTAGCTGAGTTTTGTCAATTCCGATTTCTCATTCAGTTTGACCCTGTTCATTTCAGAGAAATCAGGCATCAGGCACATCCACGTAATTAAGACGTTCAACGATCTTGATTCTACTCTCGTTCTCAAAGTAAATGATTTATTTTACCCGATTTAGTCGGTTTACTTTGGTTCTGGATTCATATGAAACTGTCAATTTTAACAATAAGGATCAGAGAAGGGAACTCTGAGAGAAGAGAAATCGCACAAAAGCAATCACCATTATGTCGGTTTCGAGTTTGAGGGTCACGAACTAATGAGATTGTTTGTGTCTAATGGACCGTTGATACGAGAGATGGACAGGATTCTGTTCGCTTTTTTATGGATTCACATTTGACGTTTGATCATTGAAATTCCACATCATTCTTTGTTTAACTACAAAAAAAATGAAAAAATAATCTGGAAAAATTGAAAAAACTGGAAAAAATAATCAGGAAAACCGAAAACAGTAATTTCGATCAATCCTTTATTCAAAGAGCTCCTCCTGATGATGCTGATTACTTTTCGCATGAAACTAAGTAAAATCAATGCATGGTGTAGTTGGCATGCATGAACTGTAAAATATTTGTGATTTACCTTTTCAGCCATCTAATCCAGACAGAAAACTCGACTTCACAGTGAACAACACTAATGCCGCCCAAGTCTCATAAAAAGTTTGGAGATGACAGCCCGGCATCGCCTGTTTCCGGCCAGAAGCCATCGATTTCTTCAATTGCAGCCAAAGCGGCGCTTAAACATCACAAGCGACCACTGGCCCAAGTTTCCAGTAAGGATCTTGCCATGAGACGACTTAGTGGATCCAAGCGGGAATATGCACTGAAACGTCGGTTGAGCTTGTCCAAAAGACCAGAGCTCTCGAAACCAGTCACCAAGAAGCCATCTCAAGGTTTACCTGCTGAAGTGGATATGGACATTCCAGTGAAATCGCATGAGCCTAAGAAGAAATTAAAGAGAGAAGAGAGTGATGGCACCTCATCCGAATCGGACTCAGACTCTTCTATATCCTCAAATGGTTCCGAAACTATGGTTTCTGTGTGTCAAGATGACGATTCAGAAGAAGACGATGATGATTTTGATGATGCAGAATCTAGTGATAGTGATTCCGAAGAGGAAGACGGCTCATTGGATGAGTCTTCGCATGATTCAGATAGTCTGAGCCCAGAGGAGCAGCGAGCTTTGGAACTAAAGAGACTTCTACAAGACAGTGATAATGATGACTCTGATGAGGGTAAGCCCAATGGAGCACGTAAACCAAAAGATAGAAATGGGTCGGTCAACTCACGTGGATCTGGAAAAGTAGTCAACTTTTTCTCGGATTCCGAAGAAGAATCTGATACAGAGACCTCCCCTACTTCTTTTGCGGCCCGGAAAAAGCTGGCACAACAACTTCTGAACACCAGAAAAACACTGCAAATCTACAAATCTAAGGCTCAGCTTATGGAGCAGGTTCTATCTTCACCTGTGACGGTTCTTATTGGTGAAACTGGTAGTGGTAAATCAACGCAGCTGCCCCAGTTTATTCTTGAATCTTCTGCAGATGAGTGTATTGCGATCACGCAGCCCCGTCGAGTGGCAGCCATTTCGTTGGCCAAGCGTGTCTCTGAAGAGTATGGATGTACGCTTGGTAAAGAGGTTGGTTACACCGTGCGTTTCCAGAACGCTAGCTCTCGAAACACTAAAATCAAATATCTCACTGATGGTATGTTATTGCGAGAATTAATGTTGGATAATGATCTCAAGAAATACTCGACTATTATTTTGGATGAGGCCCATGAACGGACAGTCCTAACCGATTTGCTGCTGGGTTTCTTGAAAAACTTGGTGAAGAAACGAGACAATCTGAGGGTCGTGGTCATGTCTGCTACTCTGGATGCAGAACGATTTGCGAAATTTTTCAACGATTGTCCCATTCTTCTTGTAGAGGGTAAACAATATCCTGTGGAACGTTTCTACTTGCCCAGCACTTCTGAAGATATTGTTGACACTGTATGTCAGAGTGTGGTTCAGCTGAACAACTCTGAAATCAGTGGAGATATTCTGGTGTTTCTGCCTGGACAGGAGGAAATTGACAAGTGTGTTGATGTTATTTCTGAAGTCGCAGACAAGGTATCTAAAAAGGCACCCATCATGGTTCCTCTTCCTCTATATGCATCTCTATCCCCAGTAAAGCAGCAGGTGGTATTCAAGCCCGTCAAACACAACCAGAGAAAAGTTATTTTCGCTACAAACATTGCAGAAACGTCACTTACTATCTCTGGAGTACGATACGTCGTTGATACTGGTCTTCGAAAGGTGAAGGTATGGAAACCCGATTTGGGACTTGACACCCTTTTGACTACCCCAATTTCACAGTCATCAGCACAGCAGAGAATGGGTCGAGCTGGTCGAGAGGCACCTGGAAAATGTTTCAGATTGTTCCCCGAGTCAGAGTACTCGTCTTTGGCCAGTCAGACTGAGCCTGAGATTCTACGATGTGATGTTGCCAGTGCACTTCTGATGCTTAAGAAAGCTGGAGTTGACAAGGTACACCGATTCCCTTGGATTCAAAAGCCGGCTAAGGAGGCTATCCAAGCCGCGCTTCTCAAACTTTATGCTCTCAAGGCTCTTGATGACAATGGAGTAATCACAGAGTTGGGTCACAAAATGGCTGTCTTGCCTGTTTCCCCTCATTTGGCAGGAGTACTAATTCATGGCTGCCAGTCTGGTGTTGCCCAAAGTGTCATTGATATCGTGGCATGCCTGTCCGTGGAAAACCTGCTTATGAACCCACATGTTGAGGTCAGAGACCAGGTCAATGAGAAACGACAAAGTCTGTTCCCACAGGCTCTCAAATCTGGTGATCTGGCACTTCTGCATGGACTGATTCGAGTGTACATGTCCCTTAAAGACTCCAAGGATAGAACAAATCTGTGCAAGGACATTGCAGTCAACCAAAAGAGCTTGAAGAACGTCCTACAAATCAGACAACAGTTGCGAGGTTACCTCGAGAAAGTTTGCGACTTGTCTTCTGAGGAGGATAACTCATCTGATTTTACCACCATCATTAAAATTTTCCTGGCTGGATTCATCAACAATACAGCACTAGGATCTACTGACCGGCAGTACCGTACCGTTAACGGTGGCCATAAGATTGCCATTCATCCCTCATCTATGATGTTTGGTAAGAAAATTGACGCAATCATGTATGTGGAGTATGTCTACACCACCAAGGGTTATGCGCGAACTGTGTCTCCGATTGAACTAGCATGGCTTCAGGAAATCGCCCCCCATTTTCTCGGCAATAGACAACGAGATGATTAATGTATATACCATAGACCATAGATAAGATTCTAGAGTATACCCTTCAGGAAGTTTGTTCCTCATCACTTCAGTAAGATCCTATCAGATCATTTTGTACTGTAGACTTTGCGTAAGCAATGCATGGCCAAGAATGTATATCCACATGGTATGAACGCATGGAACAGTGTGGATGCATAACTACGACAAACTATACGGAGCTTCGTGTTGCGCCAACAATATAAATAGAACATAAGAGTGTCTTATCGGTATGTAATTCTTTTAAGCCATGCTCGTTCACCGACAAGGACTTTTCGTTTTCTAGCGATTCAAAGCCGAAAAAGCCGATCTGACATGATTATGTGTGCTCCTGCTTTTTAATTATACTTTGAATGCATCAACACACACCTTTGGTTGGAATGTGGTCAGTCACCTGTCATACAGTGAATACTAAGAGAAGTGGTGTTTTGTGTATAGATCAGTGTTTGAGTGAAAGCCCAGACTAGTAGATCTACGATAGGACACCAACTAAACTTTGGAACCATGGTGTGACGAGTCGCATCAATGATTTGAGGGGTTGAGGCTCGAATAATATTGAAAAATTATATAATATATAATACTACCGCGTTACAGAGCCAGCCTCATATTGAAAGGGGCACCAGAGAAACTTGGGATAGCCGCAACTTGCCGGGTTAGCAACTCACCAGGGCATTCAACAGGCCACCCATGCCATGATGTAACCATACAGGGTGTGTTGGCAGAGAAACCTTGATAGTTGAGAGTTTATCCACTTCCCCAGGTGAAACGACCAGGGAGTACCCGCTCAAATATTGAAAGACCCCTCAAGGGGAAAGGCAGTAGTTACACGTGTAATTTGGTTGTTCCCGCATACACCAGGCGTTCGGGTGGTAAATATTATTTCCTTCATGACACACCATTATGTGGCCCACCTAATTGGTGAAAACAACCAGGCCACACTTTAACACGTCTAGAGTTTGGGTGGAATGAGACTGTGGTATGTCACAAGACCACTCTGGGAAATTACATGAATGAGAAATTACTTGAAAGAGGGTACCTTCCGCCACAAATTGTGTCGTTAATTTCTTCTTTCAACTTTACAACCCCGCACAAAAGTCACTCACACCCACATTCATTTCCCACACATTCCCCTCATTAAAAGTTTAATTAAGGTGTTCGTTGTTTCAGAAATAATCAGGGTACCAGGGGGGATGCGGGCAAATCTTAGCCATGAGATGTCTGACTCAGGTGACAGCCAGGCTGCTAAATAAAGGGGACATCCACAGTACGAATGTGCTAAAAGAATCCATAAAATATATATATTCCAGCTCACTTGCGCCTCTTGCTGTTGTTTGCCCAAAAAGTTGACTTCAAAAACAAATAAGCTCCACATGCATCAACAATGAGCTGCACAGAAAACTCTAATGTGTCTTTGTTACCGTGCCCCTCCACTGCACACTGTATGGTAACCGGCCTTATAATCTGCAGATGCTGTACAGTGCGTGCTGCTTACCATAGTGCTTTTTTACTTCGTCTCACAGATACTACACACCTACTGGTAAAGACGAACACAATCTCAAGAAAAGAAGACACAAACCAACCACAAACACGTCAACACTTTTTACGGTAGCCTCCACGCTACTTGCTTCAATTCTATACACTCCTTAAACACGCACTGGTTTGCGACCACAATCTTTCGTTAACGACACTCATTATTACACCAACCAACTCATTCATTCATTCATTCACTACGCAAAACCATGGAACACATTGACTGGCCTTCGCTATTTGAGATTGAGGCCCATCTTGTCAACTCTGCCCAGCTCTCTAAGCAAGACCCTTCCCAATTACTACTGGCACGTCTGGAGAAACAGCAAACAGCATCACGGCAGTCTCCCAGATCATCCCTGTCAGGAAATGAACCAGATGACATCTGCACCATTCCTCTGGAACAACTAGAGGAGCAGATTAAAGCCTACAAAACCACAATCCCAGGCATTACTTCAGCACCTGTACCACAGCAAGATCTGAGGTTCTGGTCTGCTGCGCTAGTCTCATTTAATGACTGTGCCACCAGAATTCCTTACTACTCTTGTGACATGGTGCGTGCTGGCGTACCTCCTGCATTACGAGGTGACATTTGGAAATCAATGGCTTTCACGTCTGGAGGAGACTGTGGTAGCAGTGAGGATATTGCATCTCTCAAGTACCTGTACGACTCACTGGCAAACGAATGGACTCCTTACGTGAAAATCATCGGTCGTGACCTTCATCGAACCTTCCCCGATATTGACCTGTTCCGTGAACAAGAAGGTAAGGGCCAGATCATGATGGGCAAGGTGCTGCGCGCCTACTCAGCTTATGATATGCAGGTGGGTTATTGTCAAGGGCTGACCTTTTTGGTAGGACCTCTTCTGCTGCATATGGACGACTGTGATGCATTTTGTGTGCTAGTCAAGTTGCTGGAAAACTATGACCTTCGCTCCATGTTTGCTGCCGATATGGCAGGCCTGCATCTCAAGATGTTCCAGTTCGAATCGCTGTTGCAACAGCAGCTTCCAGAGATTTACAGCCACCTCAGATCCCTCAACATCAACACCATCTATGCATCACAATGGTTCATGTCGCTCTTTGCGGTTACATGTCCCTTGCCCATGCTTGTGCGAATCTACGACCTCATGTTCCTTGAGGGTGTCACCGAGACACTGATGCGAACCGCCATGGCAATCCTCAAAAGGAATAAGTACAATATTCTAAACATGATGGAGGAAGAGGATGTACTACAACATCTGCTTGGTAGACGCCTATGGGATGTTTATGGTGGTGATGGTGACTTGCTTTCTGCCGATATCACCAACGCTTCTCTGGGCGTCTCGTCAGATATTCTCACAGACCTCAAGCATGAGTATGAAGCCATTGTGGAGGAGCGACGAAGGGCCAAGGCTGACTCCAAGAACATTTCCAATCCCTCCAAACCTCGTGCTATTGCCCCCAAACGGTTTTTCTCCCAGGGCTGGTCCCTATCCTCTTTTTCTAGCCGTTCAACACGGTCGGTGTCGGACTCAAGCGCCTCTATTGTTTCTGTTGACACCGAAATCATGTCCCAGGTGGATGATGCTTCTTCGGAGTCATCATTTGAAATGTCTCCTACCACTGACAAGAACGAGACTGCTGTTGCCGCATTAGAGCTCGAGCTTCAGCAGTTACGAAAGGAGTTGGAGCAGGAGAAGGCAGAAAGAAAGAAGGATCGGGAAATTGTTAGTGCTTTCCTTAAAGGAAACTCTTCTGAGACCTCCGACTCCTTTGAAGATTCTCTCAGCATGCTCAAGAATCATTTTGAAGATGTATCATCTCCAACTACTCTTTCGTATGACCAACTAATGATGCAACTTGCAGAAAGCAAGGCCAATGAGGCTCTTGCAAAGCAACAAATTGAGGATCTTCGCGATGAGATTTCAGACTTGCAAATCTCTCAAGATTCTCTTGCCAAGGCGTCTGCCAAACACTCCAAGAAGGAGAGTGGCACTTGGCTCAAGTGGTAAATTATTTAGTTCAACCTATAGCATTAATTATTATATGAACCGTCGTGTAGAATGTAGAGAATGTAGTGACTGAACATGTTTGATTGTGTTGCTGGAATTGTAAACAAAAGATCCTTAGAAGTGTAAGACGCCGTCGTTGTTTTCGACACTCTCAGATCTGGCAGCGTCTTACAGTAAGAACATGATTCCGATCTGACAGCTCACTGATGGTTATCTTTATCACCGATTTGATGGTTTACAGTGCCTCTACTCAACAGTTTTCTTGAGCACGTCGACTGCCAACCTAACCAACTGACTGTCGTTATCTTCATTTCCTTCAATCTTCTTTTCCACCTGCTCCACGTACGTCTTGATAAACTCCTCATCCAGTTTCACTGTGGACAAAAAGTTGAGCCAAGCAATGACCAGATGAACATCTCTATCATTCAAGGCGTCACGACAAAGGTTTTTGATAGTGGAAATATTGTCAGAACTGCAGGAAATCGAGCTCTGTGACGCAGGAGTTGCAGCTACACCTTCTCTGGGCGGAACGTCTGGGATTTTGAGTTTACTCATTTGTTCGGAAAGATCGTCTTCGGTTCTCATCAGCCGCTTGAGAATTCCAACCATGGCGATCTGGGCATTTTCAAACGGACATTCCGCAATCGTGTCGGCGATAAACTCAAAAGAAACCGACTCATGTTGCAAATAAAGCAATCTTCCGCAAAGTGTGTAGGCGATATTTCTGATTTCGGGCTGTGGAGAAGACGCCGAGATGTAAACCAACAATTGGAGGTACTTGACGTACAATTTTTTGTCCAGACGACGCACTTCGGGCCGTTCGAGATCCGTGGCTGTCCACCACCCCCAAAACAACAACAAGTCTGTGATTGCTAGTGGCATGGGTTCGTTGGATCCCGCACATCGGTGAACAAGATAAAGTGACAACGAAACCAGTTGCTGAAGCGAAATATCCAGACGATGATCACGTGTTTCCATCATGTATTGAGTTGTCAGCATTAATAGACCTTCCTGGGACAAGGGGATCTCTCCAACATCATCAGTATACATGGTGTAATCAACAAAGACACTAGGAGACGCATCAGACAAAGAACTTTTAGAGAAACCCGCCAATTCATCACTAACACCATCCTTAGTCAGCATTTGGACCTCGTCGTCGATTTCCTGGACCAATGGCAAGAAATATTGACTGGGGTCCAAATCCAATGATAACGCCAAAGTTCCCCAACGGTTATAAATCATGCAAACATCGCTATCTTTGGCGTTGGGGTGGTCATATTTCGCTCTTTCCGCTCTTGGAAGCTCGTGGATCGAATGTTTGATCTCCCTAAACAAGTTGGTGCTCCACTTGACAGCAACTCGACTAAACCATGAGTAGAAGAAATAAGTAGACAAAGATTGCAAGATCCGAGCACTTCTCAATTGTTCAGACTCGCTCATTTCCATTGCATCCTCTCGGTCCATTCCCCAGTCTCGAATAAACAGGTAAACTCTTCTAGATAATAATGCCACAATCGAAGGGAATAGTCTAAACAACGAGGCGCCTCTAGCAGAGAACATGAGCATGGCCGAAGCTGCAGATGCTAAAAATCGCGAAGGATACTGAGTTTTGATTCGTTTCATGCTGGCACTCATCAACTCCTCCAATGCATGGAACTTACAAGCCTCAATTTTTCGCAGACAAGACGCCTGGTTATAGTTGATTTTAGAGTGTTCAGGAGCCTTTTCAAAATTCATTGTACTTAAAGTCTCCACAGCCTTCAAGAAAAGTTCTTTGGGATTACCGAACTCGGCCAAAGTAGTGAAAATCAATGCCAAGGTTAAAAAAGTGGGGTGATCACCAAGACCAGCATTGAAATCGTAATTTTCGCTCTTGAAATACGGAAGCAGAAGTCCAGGAAGATCCCATCCGATTTCTTGACAGATTCGTGGAGATTTCTGCAGCACTGAGAGTAATGTCTTGACAATCTTCACCCGATCATCCTGGCTGTATCGAGAAGGATCAGAACAATGGACATCAATAACGGTGGCATAAGAAATGTAATCCTCTGACTTTTCCGCCTCCACAGCTGCCTCGGTAATGAATTGACAAATGATATCCACATTCGGAGCTGGTTCTCCTTCTTCTTCTTCTTCTTCTTCTTCTTCTTCTTCCTCCCCTCCTCTACCTCTTCTTCTTCGTACGTTTTCTTCTTCTTCTACCTGCTGAATATGACACGGTTCAGCCCCTTTCAGCTCCTCATCCAGCTTTTCCAAATTCGTTTGCTCCTTCACTGACATTCTGGTGATGAGATTGGGTGGTAACCTAAAATAATTCAAGTAATTTAATTAGGGTTAATAGCTTAATTCTTAAGTAACTTGGGCCTAGTTTAATTACACATGCAACTGCGCCACTAAATCACAGGTACTCCACATATAAGGAAATTAGTCAGTATAACGCAGTGATAGATTTACAACCAGCTAGAGTTTGCCTAATTGATATTGGCCATTTGAGTTAATCGGGTAAAGTTGGATTAACTGTACTGTCAACTATCTGGGCCCAATCTGGTAGCCACTTGCACTACTGCGAGATGGCACGCACAAAATACGGAATTATTAAATTCGAGTCACAAAATAGCTAGAATCTGAAGAACTGAGTCGAAAACCCCACTACAATATCCCCCTTAGTGACTTCCTATGCACGACTTCAAACCGTCTGTGTAGATCCTGGTGAGGTAGATGTGAGTAGTGATTGAAGTTAACAGACCAATGCGGTAATCTTTTCTGACATCTAACTTATTCTCAGTGGAATTGCTCTCACGTGACTCATCTCCACTCTTAGACGTTTCGATTACAGTCACACGAATGAGGGCATTTCCTCTGTTGACTGGAAAGTCTCTGTGAAATAGCTGTTAAGTTAACTAAGATCAACTACGCCTTGGTCGACAGATAATTCCCAAAAGGGATCACTTAGCCAGGCTTAATAATAGTTGGAGCCAAGTAATTCTGCTGGATTGACTAAGTCTCTCATTTTTGGGGCTGAAGGTATACAAATCTTGTGCCACATGTACTATTGGTAAAGAAGTTCAGAAGAGGTATACAGCACTCATACTGTTGGATGTAACACTTAATAAGTCTACTACAAATGGCTATTCCCATAATGCCATGCTTCTTTGAGCAGTCTACTGTTGACTGTTCTTAGCATGTGTGCTATCTTGCGACACTTAATATCGCTTCTTTTGATATGCTTACCCATACGCGAGGTTGAAAGTTACCTTTTCTTGCATTTGCTTAAAAGTACTAAAGTACTTAATTGTGTAAGTCCATATATATCTTCGTCTGAATCATCTGTTTCCAGTGGTTTCTGAGAATATTCTGCTCTGTCAAAAAATCAAGGGCTGCAAACAAGTCTCAATTTCTCCAAACCCAGAAGTCTTGACAAAATTGAATCTTGTTTTGTTAGCAGTATACACCATGGGAACAATAAATGTAGTATCGAAAAAGTTCTGTTAATCTTATTCAGTTGTCATTCCCATTTTTCACAAACGAATTCGCCTGGCTGGCTTCGACGAACTCCCACTGGCTTAAGGTTCTCCATACATTATCCATGCACAGTCTAAAATAAACTTTGTACAATCCTATTTAGGGTGTCTCAGCTTTAAGTGGTAATGTGACTGGTCGTTGCCGCCGCAGACCTTCCAAATTGAGAAATGAAAAATTATATACCTGCCAAGGTTGTTACACGAACGCATACACCAACTGGCTAAAAACAATGAGATCTTGTCAATTGCTCACAGTTTGAGGAGAAAGAATGTCTCCAGCAACCGCCTTCAACCCAAACCCCACTCTGCCCTCAAAGGTTGTGACTACGCCGAGAGCGCCAAACACAAGATTGAGGAGGAGGAGGCACAGCTGAAGCATCTGTGGGAAGTGACCAAGGATGAGGTGGCTCATATTAAAGATGAAGTTAGCCATCTTAAGGATGAAGTTTTGGGGGAGGGCAAGAGCGAGGCCGACCGGGTCATGAAGGACGCTCTGGATTTTAGCTCCAAGAAGGAGATGGAGGATCTGGAGGGCCGGGCCGGTGAGTTCGAGGGCCAGACCCATAAGACCCATGCGGGTGGCGCCAGTGAGAGTGGTGCCGGCCAGACCGGTAAGACCAGTAAGAGTAGTTCCAGTCAGACCAGTCAGGCCCGTTATGATCAGGACAAGACCAGCTCCAATGACACGGCGTAGAAGGAGATACCGTCGTCAATTGAGAATATATATATTGAATTGAGTTAGTAACAATTAGTCTGATTGAACTGTAACAGTGGCGCATATAACTCTGAGGCTAACCACATTTATCACCATTCTCATCAAGTCGACAACATGGCATGACCAGGCCACAACTTAACTTTTTATTATATTTGTAGTTCCGTACTGGGATGGTCTCCTCTAGGGTCCACAAGAGTACTCCTTGAAATTGACGTGATTCCCAGCTCTCAGTGCAGTCAGTTCCAGTGGCAGTTCCTGTAGCAGTTCCAGTTCCAATGCCGGTTCCACTATCAGTAGCGGTTCCAGAGCCAGATCCAGAGCCAGTTTCAGCCCCAGTAGCAGATCCGGTATCAGTTCCTGTAGCGTTCCAGTTCCAGTAGCAGAATCAGTGATCGGTCCCGTTGCAGTGGTAGAGCCAGAATTAGTAGCCGAACCAGAGTCAGTTGCGGAGACAGAACCTGTAGAAGAAACGCCCATGACTGTAGAAGATGTTTCTACTGCCGCACTAGAAGTGGTAGATTGTTCAACCGATGTGGTGATGGCAGTTATAAATTATATTATGTATGCGCTAAACTCTCACAGGCTCAGATTGAAGCGGCACAGCCACAAGTTCCAAGATATCTGAGGAACTGATCGGGAATGTTAAACTCATCACTCAGGTCGAAGCGAGTGGCACATTGAAGACATCCCTCAACCTTGTTGTTAAGAACAAACACCCGGTTGCAGATACAACCTTGATCACCTACACAGAGGGTGAGTTGTCGAATGACGTCTCCACAGACTTGTACGCAGTCATTTCTGGATATAGTTGTACACGAAGCAGCACTACTTATAGAACTCCCACCAGATGAAGAGGGTGGACCCGATGTTGTCACAGGAGAACCGGTAACAGATCCATTTCCAGAGTCAGTAGGCTGTTCCTGTTGATGAACCAGTGGAGGAGGAGCCAGAGCCATTACCTGAATTAGTTTCTGAGACAGAACCAGTAGCAGGCCCAGTTTCAGTAGTGTCAGAGCCAGTTCCAGTGGTAGTAGCAGAGACGGTGGCCGATCCAGTGGCCATGACAGAGTTAGTATCAGAATCAGTGGCAGAACCAGAGGCAGATCTGGTATCTGTTCCTGTTCCAGTTCCAGTTCCAGAATCAGTGGCCGATCCGTTTGCAGTTCCAGTAGCCAGAGCCAGAGCCAGCAGCTGAGCTAGAGCCAAAGTCAGTGACATAACCAGTGGCCAAGCCAGAGTTAGTAGCGGAATTAGTGAAAGAATCAGACCCAGTTCCGGTATCTGTTCCAGTTGCAGAGCCAGTTTCAATCACTGTTCCTGAAGTAGTTGATTGCTCAGCCGATGTGACGGGGACAGAGTTGCTCAAAGTGTGACACTTTCCAGGAATTGTGGTGTAACTGCACTGTGTGGAGACCTGGGTGTTGACATTACAGTTACCAAGCCGGTTGAGGAAGTTGGCCCCAATCATTGGAAGATTACCAAGATCAAACAGGCTGATGCATTGTATGCATTCGCCAACAGCTTGAGCCGTCTCAGCCAATCAGTTGCAGATACAGTTCTTGACACCTAGACACAGACCAATGCTGGTGATAATACTAGTACAGGTTTTCACACATTGGGTACGGGTCAGTCCACTTGGGGTTGGACTTGAGCAAATAGATGAAGTAGTGTCGGGCTCACAGGATACTTGAGGGTCGATTGCTTTAGTAACACAGACAGGAGTGGGGGTGGTGGCTTGACCACAACCTCCAAGGAATCTGAAGAGCTGGTCGGGAATATTGAACACGCCACTCAAGTCGAAGTGTGTGATTCTACTCGATATCTTTGGTATTATTGTAACTAAATAAATAAATCGAAATTCTGACGTTCAAGGGCCATTCTTAGACTTCATGTAAGAAGAACATAGATGTCTAATTTTGGTCACGATCTCCACGCATTGAGCCACAGATCCAGCCTCAAGGTCGTATCGCTTGGGACCTGAGGGTTTGTTGATAACAATTTTAAAATTCGATGGTACTTTGCGGCTTTGTTTGCATTTGATAATACGCCCCACATGGAACGATGACGTCTTGGAAGTCTCAAACTTGGTTTTATCTTCGGAAGGCATAATGTGGATGTACTCTGAGTCAAATGCCAATACTTTTTCATGCTTGCCAATAAATGACATTGGCTGGCGCCTCCAGACTTGATATCTTTGGTATGAATCAGTACCAAAATCACCTGAAGGAGATGTCGTGCCCAATAGATAGTTTCGAGGGGCCAGTTTCAGTGACTTGCTTGAAAGTTTACCTCCAGCAACTGATCCAGATTGGGCAAGCAAGGCTGCAGTGCCTCTAGGGATGATTGGAGCTGCAGGGTTCAGTGACTTGGGAGGAATTATATACCCCACGGTTTGAGAAACATATTTCTTCTGAACCAGTTCTAGTTCATGGTGACCCTGTAGAGCCTCAACCGTTCTATCTCCTGGTGCGACTATCTTGGTTCCATATAGAGCCAGTGTGTATAGGGACACATCATATGATCGCCGTTTGCAAATTGCCTCCACAACCTCAGCTAGATAGCTGGCTTTGTCTACTGTAAGAGTCACGGTAGCTATAGGGGACTCCAGATGGATTCGAAGACGGACGGTATCTCTCTCGGTGTTAGCCACAGAGACTGCTGTGGAACTATCGCTGTCGAGGATCATTGATGTATTAGCAGTGGTTGTGGCCAGTTCTGCTGCAGCAGGAACATCGGCCTTGGCCTTCGCATCGATTCCAAATTTATTGGGTGTCCGTTTTTTGTTTTCTGCGTACTCACTTGGAGAAGCCTCCACAAGTGCAAATTCTTCACCATACCGACTAAGCTGGGTTGTACGATCCAGAACGATATCTTCATCGACTTCTCCATCCTCAACCATATAGCAGTTCCACAGGTTTGCATCACACTGTGCATTTGTAAGAGATGGTTCTCTGTGGTTCATGGAGTAGGTGTATAATGCAAACCCGATAGCATTACTAACCGTAACGTCAGGAAGTAGAGATACTTCCCACGGCGTATCTGGGTTGTCGCAGCTTGGCATATACATGTATACGTTCAGAGGTTTCTTGGTAGCCTTTCCGGAGGCGCTGAGGTACTCGTCTAGAGGATTGTCAAGAGCAGATGACTTGTCTTGAATTTGACTTGACAATAGACTTGTTTTGACCTGTTGCGGTGCAATCTGGAGTCTGGCAAAGTCCTTTTCAAACAGTTTTGTTTCAATTTTAGTAGTGGATTCAGCTGGTAGTGATGCTGTAGTGTTACTTCTTGGTCTTGGCGGAGCCGCAGAGCTCATTCTTCGACGAGTTTTAAGACTCTGCGGCTCAGGAATAACATCAACAGAAGCTTGTCGTTGAAGCGGATCCCGTCTTTGACCTAACCATGAAGAGCTTGCAGTTTTCGACAAGGACGATCCTGTTGTGGTTACCGAGGCCGTAGAAGTTGCTCGAGGAAGAGCTGATGTACTACCATGTTTGACACTAACCTTGGAACGTGGCATCTCCAGTCGCTCCTCGTCAGAATCTACATCATCTTCGGAGTCCAAATTAAGACTATGCTCATCTGTGGGATAAACAAAGCTGCTTTGTGGATCCAATTCAGAGTCTGCCATGCCATCAGCGTAAGCGCCAGCAGATAGGGAAGTTCCATCATCACCATAAGAGACAACCATGAGTTCCTCATCATCTTCATCAGATGATGTCATTATGCTACTGTCGCTATTGGCGTCGCTATCATTAACTGTTGGAGTAAGTAGGCTTGAGTTGGCCATGTTACCTTCAAATGTAATATCATCTTCGCTGTCATCATCATCAAAGTCATCATCATCACCAGAAGAGTTTGAGTCGTCATATTGACCCGAGAATCCGCCTCCAGCGCGTCCCGCTGCCATCAGCTCATCCTTTTGACGGTATGTGACATCGGCATCCATGTAGCTATGAGCCACTGGAACTCCCGACTTTTGTGAGGTTCTTCGACTGATACGGGCAATTCCTCCATTAGTATGTGTTTCATCGTCAGCCATTTCATCATCTTCTTCATCACTCATGTTTTCCAGTCGTAGTTTGTGTCTTCGGTACGCTAGGGCTTTTTCATTGAGAGTAGAAGAAGTCACGGGCGGAGATTCAGCCTTGACAAGAATCGTCAAAGACTCATTCTGCCAATCTTTAGAATGATCATGTCTTAGATATCCCGGAACAGGTTTGACTAACGCTGGTGCCACCGAATCATGTACAGAGTCCACGTATTTGGCCCTTAAATGAGTGATAAGGTAATTCGCGTCTTGCAACAGACTCATGGTGGGGATAGACGTCACCTTATTAGCTCGTCAGTATAGTTGCAAGAGAGAACAAATCGCGGTCTTGGTTCTGGGTGTAGATTAGTTGTGCCCCATATGGCATGTCCAGTTAAGGTTACATGACAGATGCACGTTTGGTGTAAGGCAAACTCTAACAACATCCCCTGCGTACATTACAGTCTGGCAGCAGATTTCAGCACAAGTTTTTCACCCAAAAAATCCAGCCAATTACAACGACACACTGCACCAAGGTTCGGCTCTGCAGATTCGAAAAAACGACACCTAGTCACACATCACGACCTTCTCACAAATCAACACAATGGGCGCTGCATACAATATCCTCGGAAAGACTGTTTACCCTCATCAGGTGAGTTGATGCGGACGCCAGAATTTTGGTATGACGGCGTAGGACGGCGTTGGGCTCTGCAGACTGGTCATAATAGGTGTAGTGGATTTGTGGACGCAATTGGAAATACGCTGGACGTCAGATAGTTGCAATTTCGTTGGGATTGTCTTGTTGACAGTTGGAATTGATGGATTGCGTGGGATTGAAGGACTTGGGGTTTTGTGGTGTTGAACTACTGGTCACTGGATCCAGGTCCCACAACATTTGAGTTTTTGATCTTTCAACAGTTAAACACCGTTTGTGTCAGCCTGCTCACTGGATTATTCCTCTTTGTGTCCGTACATCATTCTAACCCAGCTCGCTATCGGAACCATCCTCTCCGTGGTTGGTGGTATTGTGATCTCCACTTCTGGCAAGAAGGCTGAGAAGCCCGCTACCCCTGCCATCCAGGCCGGCTCTTCTGACGAGGAGAAGTTCATCGCCAACTTCCTCAAGGAGCAGGAGGCTGCCGAGAAGAAGTAGATGTCCTTTTAATGTGATGATTAGATTATGTCTGAATGTAATGTAGAAATTGTAGATTGTATGACTAACAAAAAGTGACATCTATAATACTGCTCACTAAGTTACAACATGAATATCCATTTTAAGCATTCTATTATGTCCATTAATCCATCATTCGCCAGTGACTTGACTACTCAAGTCCATGCATATTTCCTATTCTGTCAGTTTATTTGAAAACAACAGAGTCAGCCAATGGGTCAGCGGCAATCACTGAATCTCGAACCTTGACCTTTCGGTTGAAAGCAGCCTCAGCTCTTGCTGCAGCCTGGTCAGCGGCCTGTTGCTTCATCTGGGCTCGAACAACGTTGGGCGACACGTATTGCTTGTTCTCGAAAATGACAGGTCCGCCAAAAGAGCCTTCCAACATTGTGATAAGGGTCATGACAAACCGGGGGCCAATTTCCACCAGGGAAATATCTGTTTCTCTAGGGTTCTCCTCGTTCACGGTCTCTTGGATCTGGTAGTTTCGGAACCAGATCTTGTTGTCCACAATGGAGAAAGTGAAAACATGGTCAAAGAAGGGCTTGGACTTTCGAGCTCCCTTGGGGACACCGAAAGTTTGGGTCAGCATCTCCTTGACGAGAGCGTTGTGTGGGGTGTCCTCAAAAGACTTGTCAAACGACAGAATCGGTCGAGAGCCTCGCAGGCAGTTACCAGTGAAGTTCAGCTCGTCCATGGTATGAAGGTTCTGAACGTGGAACTTGGCAGTGGGTCCGTTAGGAGCCTTGGACATCCACATATAGAGGTCCATGTGCTTTCGGGCCTCGAAATACAGAACGTTGTTGCAGTTGTACATTTCAGCGATTTCGTTGAGCTGATAAAGCTTGGATTTTGTGTCGAGCTTGGACTCTTTTCGTCCATGGGGAAGCATGGTCTGAAGATCGGAGATGAGGTGTCTTTGTCGGAAGGTCACTCCTCGAGAAGTGATGATCAGAACTCGCTGCTTGTTGACCACTCCATCCTTGGCCTCCTCCTTCTCAGGTTTGCTGGTTTCTCCTTTCAGAGTCTTGTATAGAGTCGACATTGTGCTTCTGATGGGATGATAGTTTCAGTTGGAACCTCTGCTAGGGAAATTTCTACACATGCATAAATAAATTTTTAAAGTTGTTCAACTTGCAAGATAGAGTTCAGCATAGAAGTGAACAATGGGGAAATCGGAGTAGTAAATCTTTACTGAGTAGAGAAATGAACGTTTATTTCTGTGAGCTCGAAAGTTTTGTCTTGCCGAATTTGTCTTGCAAAATTTGTCTTGCCAAATTCATCCATGATAAAGTTACCATGTTTTGCTCTGTGAAAACGGTGACATTATTAACCTGTTTCAAAATTGCCAACAGTAACAGGTGAATAAGGAAGAGGAAAGGAGGAAATATTTTCTCATATTCGGAACATTCTTTTTATGTTTAAATCGCTCATTAGCCAACACACAAAAGCTGAGGCTGAGAGAACGAGTAATGGAGTCAAGGAATCAATTTGTAGAGTCAAGTGTGGAAGCAAGAGTGGAAACAAGTTGGAGATATAAAGTTGTTTCAGAGTTCAACTTGGGGATCAGTGTAGATCCAAACCCATGTTGTGGTCAATATTGATTTATCACGGTGGATTGTATTGGTGAGAATGTTACTTATGTCTACTAATTGGTATCAACATACACTCTTTTCTCACGCACGGAATGAAAACATGTTTTTACTTATAAATACCAACACAATTGACACAAAAATGAATATCCACTAATAGCTATTTCAACTCCAGTGTCAAAGACAAGCAATAGAATTGATTATGTTATTACATGGGCGTTTATGAACTTCTTTAAGTATTCCGTTTTCATGGAGAGAGTTGACTAGGTTATAACAGGAAAGTGATCATTAAAAGAGATAAGCTGTCTCTTAATTTTAACTAGTTCTATATATAAATTCCTTTCAACTTCTGCGAAAACCGCCCTATTCCCCAATTGTCCACTTCTGGTAGCCAGTTTCAGCCAGAATGAACTGCTCACCACTAAAGCGAAACACAAACAAAAAGCAACAAACGGAATTGGTAAGATAAAAGATAGATATTTCTCTCTTCTGTGTTTTTATCCTTTCCTGAGAAATCAGCTACCAAAAATCAAGCTTACTAATATGCATAACATGTAAGGTTTCTGGAACCGCATCTGTCTCAAAAGATATACAACTCAAACTCATTCCAGCATGTCCGCTATACGAGATAAAGGTATCTGGGATGCAATTGAAGCAGGCACCTTTAAACAGGCACGTGCTCTGATTGCTAAGGCACAAAAAAAAGCACCCAAAAATACCTACTATAGTGCTCTTACCGCTTTGGTTAGTTATCTTTCTGGAAACAAAGACGAGGCACTGAAGGAGGCTGAAGCTCTCTTAGCGACTGATCCCACAGACCAGCGAACAGTTATGGCTCTCAGCAACGTTTTCACCCGTTTGGATCGTAGGGATTTGCTTTTGCCCTTGTTTGAAGGCTATGCTAAGAAGAATCCAGCCTCATCGACTTTGGAAACATGGTTGTGGGCCATGGTGGACTCTGGTAACAGTTATGGCCAACAGAGAGCTGCTATGGCACTTAGTAAGGCTGAGAAAAGCCGTCGGTCTGTGTTTTGGGCTGTTTACAGTGGACTGGTAGCCCTCGAAGATGGTAGTGTCCCTGAGAAAGAAAGGGCAATTATTTCGATGTTGAGTACTCGAATGTGCGAACAGCAACGTCCCTTTTTGTCCGCGGAGGAAGTTTTTGTGTATGTTAAGCTTCTCTGGATCCAAGGAAAACAGTCGGAGGCAATTGAGGTGTTGCAGAAGGATGCGTTTTTCTGGAACAACCTGGAACTCACGATTTTGCTGAGGGAATACTTGAAGGAGACTCAAAACTGGTCTGGACTATTTGAGCATTCCCGAAAAGTCCTAATTGATCAAGATCTAGATGACTGGGCTCATTGGAAAACTCTTATCGAAGGAGGCATCAAAAGTGACCGAGCTCAGGCAATTGAGGAGACCATTGAAAGTCATGCAAAAACTAGAAATAGTCTACTGGCATCTGTGGAGCTTGAATTTCAGCTCAAGAATGGAGAATACTCTTCTTCTCTAGTCACTCCTATTGCTGCTTATTTTGCAGTTATGGGCTCCAAACTATGTGCGTTTGACGACTTGAAAGATTATATCCAGCATTGCAAGGAAAGCGACTTGGAAGCCACTCTGGCTTTCGTTGAGCCCGCCAAGATTTCAACGCTCAAAGAGCTTATTGTTAGAGTAAACGTGGAAAAGCTGCGATACTTGGTTAGTGACAAGAAGGATGACATGAGCACCTTTGTTGACCAACAGGTGCGACTTTACCAGCAATCCGAGTTTCTATTGGATAAAAAGGACACCAAAGAATACCATCCTGGAGATGACTTTTTGTTGATTGCAACAATGTGTCTGTTGGAGAATTATGATAAATCCCATGAGATAAGCTACATTGTGAAGGCCATAATTCTACTGGAATTGGCAGTTGCACGTGATCATCACCAGTTCTACGTTCGTCTGTGGCTTACTCGACTCTACCTTTTGATTGGCCTGTTCCCATCAGCGGAGCCGCATTACCTGAATCTGTCTATTAAGACAATCCAACACGATGTTTGTGCACACTTCTTGCTGTCTCGAGTTTCCACCACTTTCCCTTCTGCATCTAAATTGGTTACCAGTGCTCTATCCTTGTACCCAGAGAATGACCATGAATCCCCCATGCTGATCAAGCATGCTTACAACCATAGCACGTTCTCCAAGATTGCTGGATTTGTGGAGTTCAAGAAGCGACTCGACTACTCTCAATCCCGTGCCTTGCTGGTATTGGAGCAGCTGAGGATGAGTGATTACGCAAGACAGCCTATCGGTGTCAAACCTCAACCCACTCACCTGTTGCTGGATCAACGAGATTACAATGTTATGTGGACAGTCAATAAGTCTGATGACAAGCCTTATGGGGAAAGATTCAGTCTTGGACCTAAGCAGCAAGAATCATGGACAAAGGCGTTCACTCTCAATTGGCAGATTCAGCAGAAGCTTGGTATTGCCGAGTTCGGAACATTGCTAGATGAGTTGGAGGCAATCATTGGCGAATCGTCTGAGTTGACCGAAGCTGAGAAGTTCCATTTGAATGTGACGTTGGCTTGTGCTGCTGTTGCTCGTGATAAGTCAAACGCTGACGTTTTCAAGAAGCTTGGTGAGCTTCTAAACAATCACCCCATTCTTTCTGTTGAATCTCGTGACTGGAATTTTGTACATACAGCTTTCACAGTTGTGGAAGCAACCCAGTCAGTCAAACGATATCTTACTGGCTGCCGGGCTAATCGACTTAAGGCAAACAAAGAAGGTCTTGATTCAGTTTACAAGATCTGTGGCGAGGTGCTTGACCATGTGAAGAAGACTGCAGGTGAGGTTAAGAATCTGCGAACCAAAGCGCGTGAGCAGGATATTGAGCTCCTTGGTGACTGGGCTCTTAACCAGGTCAAGATGACCCCTGAACGATTTGAGGATGTTGTTGAAAGTATCCATGCATCTCGGGATAAGGTCATGACTCTTATTAGAAGCGGGTTATAATTATATAGATAATTGCAAGTAACATACTTTTTTTTATATATATATATTTTCGGTTGCTTTATTTTGCTTATTTTTGATTTCATTCTATTTCTCCAGTTTCTATAATAAACTTTCGGAATAACTCTATTGCTGTATTTATTTGTCAGGATAAACCAAACTCTGTAGAACAACACACACGTGCCAAAATGACGAAATTCTCACTTGTTGGAAAAGCCCTCAAGGTCGATGACTACGATGAGATGAAGAAACACCTCACCGATATCACCGACGAGACCACTGAGGTGTACTTTGGAGGAAACACCTTTGGTATCGAGGCTTGCAAGGCTATTGCAGACACCATCAAGGACAAGCAAAACATCACCAAGGTTGCTTTTGATGATATCTTCACCGGACGACTAAAGGACGAGATTCCCAAGTCTATGGAACACATTTGCGAGGCTATCCTGACCCTCAAGAACGCCACCACTGTGGACTTCTCTGATAATGCATTTGGTATCACCACCGTTGATCCCTTGGCTGATTTCCTTGGCAAGCATGTGCCTCTTCAGCATCTGCATCTTACCAACAACGGATTTGGTCCTGCTGCTGGAACCAAGATCGGAGAGGCCCTTGAGCGTCTGGCTGAGGCCAAGAAGGAGGCCAAGTCTGATATCAAGCTGGAGACCGTCATCTGTGGCCGAAACCGACTGGAGAATGGCTCCATGGAGGCTTGGGCCAAGTACCTTGCTACCCACGGAACTATCAAGAACCTGCAGCTCAAGCAGAACGGTATCCGACAGAACGGTATTGTGGCTCTCCTGCAGAAGGGTCTTGCTAAGTGCCCCAAGCTGGAGGTTCTCGATCTTCAGGACAACACCTTTACCAAGAAGGGTGCCCAGGCTCTGGCCAAGGTGTACTCCCAGTGGCCCGAGCTTGTGGAGCTCAACGTGTCCGACTGTCTTTTGTCTGGCAAGGGCTCTGTGACCTTGGGTGAGGCTCTTCGAGATGGCAAGCCTCTTGAGAAGCTTGAGACTCTTCGAATGCAGTACAATGAAATTAACTTGGACGGTGCCGAGGCCTTGTACGAGGCTCTGGAAAAGAACCTCCCTGCCATCAAGCTTCTTGAGCTGAACGGTAACTGCTTCCCCGAGGATGAGGATGTCGTCGAGAAGATCACCAAGTTGTTCGATTCCCGAGGATTTGGAGAGCTTGACGAGCTTGATGAGATGGAGGAGCCTGATAGTGATGAGGAAGAAGAGGAGAGCGAGGATGAAGAGGAGGAGGAAGAGACACCCGAAAAGGAGGACAAGGCTGTTGATGAGCTTGCCGATGAGCTGGAGAAGGCTGAAATCAAATAGAATTCCCAATAATACATACCCAAACAGCATTCATGAGTAAAAACTATATCGCTATTTTGTATCTTGAGATAGACAATCATCAAATTTAGAACCAGTTCTTCTGAATGCTCTTCGAATAGATTTATCTTTGCGAATCCAACGACTCTCCAACCACCTATTAATTCCACGTCGATAGCGAGGAAGTCGTCTGTAGTGTTCTCTATGAAGATGAACGTGAATGGTATCCACCTGGGTCAATAGAGTATTTAGATTGCCCGGATTAGACAAAATATGACCGTCTTTGTCCATGTAAGATATTGTGGCGTCATAGATATAGCTCAAAGCCTGACCTTTATTAAGACCTAACAGAAAGTCAGCAAAGCTGTTGTAACGAGGATACAATAAGTGTTTGAGCTCTGGAGCGAAACAAGCACGACAGATCTCTTGATGCTGTTTGATGAGCTGTGGATTGGCCACAGTAACCTCTGGAAACAAAACGAGACAATAGGGATTAATCAACTTGGATAGTTCTTTTTCCAGCTTAGCAGCAGACTCAAACATCCAATTCTCGTCTAGCCGGTAAAACGGGGGAATCTTACTGAGGGTAAATGCAGAGAAAACGTGTTTCCAAGACAAGAACGCCAGGTTAGATTTGGAATAATGCTGACTATTGATTCTTGCGTATACCAAGTAATCATATCTTGACAAATGATTGCCTGTGTTAGTTAGTTAAGGGTATCAAACAAGGTCAAAGTGCTCACTTATGATCAACATATTTCCTTCGGGTATCATTCTGCTTCCGTGAATTTTGATCTTGAAGTTGACTAGCTGTCCAACCCCAAAAGCTGCCCAAGACCACCATCGACGAGCAAACATGGCTCTGTAATGGTTCAAGTTGGGGGAGCGGCTTATTCCAAGTAAAAACAACCACAGATCCATCACTGTCCCGACCGTGAACATGACGAGCAACAGCGCAATTAACAAGTGTTTTTTAGTGTCGAGTCTCATGGGGCTTTGAAGAAGTCAACTTTACACAATACAAAGGGTGTACCTAAAATACAATTAAGAACCACTGAAATAACAACATAAATTTAACAAGCCAATCGTCTGACCAGATTACTCAGCTCTTGCTGGGATTTGTGACAAGTGATGCCACAAAGCCAATTGCCTAGACAAAAATAATATTACATAATCACCATTCTTAATGACTTAATTATGTATTCGGAAATGAGGTACCAACCGCAACTAATGTCTTTTTTTCTACTCTTCTCTGATTAACATTCGTCTTTATGCATCTGTATGTGAGATACTAAAAATCCAAAATAACGTTTATACTCAAACTCTAACTCTAAAATTTCTAGCTATCTTACAGATAAAATCAGAAAGCTCAAACATCTTTCACAGTCAACATATCATAATGTCACGGCTAATTGTGAAAAACCTGCCTCCATATTTGGATGAGGCGGGACTGAAAAAACACTTTTCGTCCGTCAAAGACCCCGTTTCTGCGGGATTCTCTGGAAATGATATCACTGATGTCAAGGTGGTTCGAGCTCGAGATGGTAAAACCCGACGGTTTGGATTTGTCGGTTTCAGATCAGATAATGCAGCTGAAGCCGCTGTCAAATACTTTGATACTTCTTTCATCAACTCCACCAAGATTTCCGTGAAGGTCGCCATGTCCATGGCAGACCCCAACGTTCCTCAGTCGTCTCGAGATCGAAAGCGGGCAGCAGCACAGCGAGCTCGTGAGGATGCCGAAAATGACCGAGAGGCCAAGAAGGCTCGAATGTCCAAGCCAATGTCCATTGAAGACATTAATGGTCTTGGCAACGCTTCAGATCCCCGATTGGCTGACTATCTAGACGCCATGCAAGCTCGATCCAATGCGAAAACTTGGTCTAACAACGACGTTGGATCTGGAGCTGGAGATCAACCTCAAGTGATTGAGTCCACTGCATCTGACGATGAGTACGACGAGTTTACTGGAAAGGCCGAAGAGGAGGAGGAAGCTGAGGAGGAGACTATCCCAATGACTTTTGACAAAGAGAAGGAGGACGAGGAGGAGGACAAGAAGGAGGACGAGGAGGAGAACGATGAGGAGGACCCAGTAATTGAGGATGGCTTGGCTGCAGACTCAGGCGTTTCAGATATGGAATGGTTAAGGCAACGACAGAAGCGAATCAGAGATGGAGAAACAGAGGAGGAACGAGAATCAAGAGAGGCTGAAATTAAGTCCCGAGTAAAGACTGCACAAAAGGAGGCAAAGGAGGGGAAACCTCCAGCACAGGTTACTGAGGAAACTGAACCAGAAGAAGACACCACTGTGACTAGCATCAGAAAGACTGGACGTCTTTTCCTCCGAAACCTTCTGTATACAGCGACCGAAGATGATTTCCGAAATTTGTTCTCCCAATATGGAGAGTTGGAAGAAGTACATCTTCCTGTCAACTCCAAAACCGGCCAATGTAAGGGATTTGCCCATGTCCAATTTGTTGACCCTGAAAACGCCGTGGCAGCGTTCGAGGCTCAGGATGGTAAAATCTTCCAGGGCCGGCTATTGCATATTCTACCGGGAAAGCCCAAGAAGGATTACAACCGACTGGACGAACACGACCTTAAAAATCTGCCTCTCAAGAAACAACAAGAGCTACGACGGAAGGCTGAGGCTGCCAAGCAGCAGTTTGCATGGAATTCTCTGTATATGAACCAAGATGCAATTATGGAGAGTGTCGCAAAGAGCATGGGTATCAAGAAGTCTGAGCTTATTGATCCCGACTCCAGTGATGCTGCTGTCAAGCAGGCGTTGGCCGAAGCCACTGTAATTGGTGACGTCAAATCCTACTTTGAGAAAATGGGAGTGGACCTTGCGTCTTTCGACAACAAGGATCGAGATGACCGAGTGATTCTTGTCAAGAATTTCCCCTTTGGTACCACCCAACCTGAAATTGCCGAAATGTTTGCCGAGTACGGCGATTTGTACAAGGTGATGATGCCCCCAGCAGGCACAATTGCCATTGTTGTGTTTAAGAACATCCCTGATGCTCGAGCTGCATTTGCCAAGTTGGCTTTCAGACGATTCAAGACCAGTATTCTGTACCTTGAGAAGGGTCCCAAGAACCTGCTGCCCAATGAGACAATCGAGGGTGACGAGGTTGAAATCGCCAAGAAGGACAAGGTTGTTACTATTGCTGACAAGCTGTCTGCTTCTGAGGTGATGAACGCAGACGGCTCCGACGAGCACCCCCCAACTGCCTCCACCTCTGTTTTCGTCAAGAACCTCAACTTCAAGACCACCTCTCGGGTGCTTACCGATGCTTTCAAGGCATTGGACGGTTTCCTTGTGGCTCAGGTCAAGATGAAGCCCGATTCCAAAAACAGCGGCAAGTTTTTGTCTATGGGTTTTGGTTTCGTCGAATTCTCATCTAAGGAGGCAGCTGAGATTGCTCAAAAGGCAATGGATGGCTTTGTTTTAGATGGCCACAAGCTTCAACTTAAGATATCTAACCGAGGTAAGGATGAGGAGACCACTGAGAAGAAAAAGGCTGCGGACGCCAAGATTCTTATCAAGAACTTGCCGTTCGAGGCCACCAAGAAGGATGTTCAGAAACTGTTTGGTGCTTTCGGCTCTCTCAAGACTGTCCGAGTCCCCAAGAAATTCAACTCCGAGTCGAGAGGTTTCGCCTTTGCCGAATACAGTTCTGCCAAGGAGGCCGAGCATGCCATGTCAGCTCTACAAGGAACACATTTGCTTGGCCGACGGTTGGTGCTGCAGTACGCTCAGGCCGATGCTTCTAACGCCGAGGAGGAGATTGAACGAATGCAGGCAGCAGTTTCCAAACAGGCTGCTCAACGGTCGTTTGCTGACAAGAAGTTGGCAGGAGAGGGTAAACGTCGAGTTGATCTTGACGATGAGGAGGAGGCTTTTTAAAATTTTTAAAAAACTCTTTGATAAATGTAATAGTTATATAGAATCTAAATGGTCTAAAGGGTCTAGTTGGTTAAATCCAAACCTCCTTGGTGATATTCTGACGTTTGTGACATTCATAGACGGCGGGAACTGTACCTGAAGAAAAGTAACAGTACATGTTTTTGATATAGTTAGGGTCACTTCCATCGGGCACAAATGGACTCTCTCGATACTCGTATTTGAGATAATCTTCCCGACCTGTCTGGTTGTTGACAATGTACTGAATGGCATTGTGCCAGAAGGTGGCATTGAGAGGTGCGTCCTTGGGCCAAGTGTGGTTGGGATCATAAACGTCTCGTGCAGAGTATTCAAACACCCAGTCAAGGTTATCATCAGGCTTTCGAGGAGGATAAGAAACTCGAGTGAATGAGCCATTTGTGGCAATCTCTGGCTTGTCCATATCAAATTCAAAAGTCTTGTTGAGCTGAGCGTAGTAGTTGACGGACTCCATAATCTCGAATGTGTCACTGTCAACCTCGTAATATCGCCAGGAGGGGTTATAATTATGTAGGGGAGTCACTGACTGTGAAATCCACCCCACAGTAAGGGCGTTCTCAATGCTGTTATCAGTACCATTGCCAGCGTAGTAAACATTGAACTGATCTTCATGAGTGTGTCCAAAAAACAGAGCAGCAATAGTATGAGGAGCAAAACGGTCGACGATTTGTCGGAAAACTTCAGTTACATGAGGAAGAGCGTTGGTGGTGCCTCCTCCGGTGGGGACATGGGCCATGATCCATACCTTTTGGGCGTTCTTCTCAGCCTCCACCAGCTGATCAACCATCCATTTGAGCATACCAGAAGTATCAGGAGAGGTGGTATTCCAGTAATTGTAGTAGTTAGCCTTGTACCAAAAGTTTGAGTCCAAAGAAATGACTCGTAGACCTCTCTTTGTGGTAACGCCAAAAGATCCATAAGTATGTACAGCCTCGGCCTCAGTAGCCTCATCAATCCATCCGTAATCCTTCCAAAGAGATGCTGAAAGCTGGGCGTTCCAAATGAACTCTCCTAGGAAACCCGAAGAGTTCTGAGCCTGCTGAGCGTATGGATAAGAGTCGTGGTTACCAAAAGTAGAGTAGATTGGCAGGTTACCAAGATACCGTTTCATTTGGTAGTAAATATCCTCTTCTGATTTAATGACGTTAGCAAGAGAAAGCCAGTCGTCCATATCATGGGAAACCATGTCTCCAGTGAAGATTCCGAACTCGAAAGATTTGTTAGCTCCCACGGTAGCCACGTTCTTGAGTGAGTCCTCAAGCAGAATTTGAGGAATGTCACAAGCATACGAACCATACTTTTGAGCAGGAAGAACCACATCAGTGAAATTGGCCTTAACAGCAGCCTTGTTGTAGACAGGCTCCACACAGCACATGTACTCAGAGGTACAATTGGCCTCACTTCCTACCTGGTACCGAAGATCGATATGGAAATCAGACAAATGGACAACATTGAATCTGTCACCCTTGGACTTTGGCAGTCTCTCCTCAAGATCGGCGGGCTTTTCAGGCCACCATCCAGTGAGGTTGAAAGTAGGGGTTTCTGGCAGAGGGCAAGCCTTCTTGACCTGATAATGGCAGATGTACTTTCCATCGGTTCCATAGGGGTCGATAAGTTGCAAAACGTTGGCGATGTGACCAGCCTTGGCTTGAACTCCGAAATTTCGTGCCTGGTAAACATTGGTGCAAACCGACTGCCACTTGTATTTTTCACACAACACCTGAAGGATCTCGGGGATCACCCTGTCATCTTCCATAGCAATTGTTTTTCCCAAAGCAAGAGCACTCAAGCATTTCTCACAAGAATTGGACCCTGTGGAGTTGTACAGGTTTTCAATTTCCTGGACAGCGTACTTGACCAGATACTCCTTGCCCTTGTATTTAGTAGGAGGACCCAATGGGTTCAAGGCAGCCAGGGCTACAGTAGCCCAAGTCAACAGAGTGAAAGCAAGCATTGTTGATAGCCTTCATCATTGTACTTTCCATCGTTTAAGTACATAGGTTACGGCACTCATCGTGCCAAGTCGGCTAAATGTCTCACATACATGGATCTGCAGCATTGATAACTTTGCTTGAAGGTGGTGATAAAACCGAAAAAACTTGCAGAGCCGGATTCGAGGGTGGATGATTTTTGCTCATATTTGCATTAAATGGGTAGAAGCTTCTAAAGTAAAATACTCAGCCCATTATTATTGCGTTTCCGTTCAATTCCATTCCATTGAACTTCTTCATGGTGGAGGCAGGACAAGGTTCAGGATCGGCTTTTTTTATTACATGTGCAAAACTTTTTGAGGCCTATGAGCCAGTAGATGGACACCGTGAAAGAAATTGAGTATCTCAAGAGTTGCTCCAAATTGAATTGGGAAATTATTCTGAGACATACATTTCTGATCATGCATTACTGGATCATACGATTTCATCTAGTCGATTCTTGACCAACAAACGGAGTAATCATTCAGGGTCATATAGAATTATCCCTCTCAATCCGTTTCTTCAATAGTTATCGATTTTTTAATAGTTACGATTGCTCGTTATGATCGACAACTGTATAAGCAAGTCGCTCGCCTGACGCACAAAATAGTACCAATCTAATATTCATCTTCAAATCGTTTTATCTATTACACCAGAATTGAATGAGAATGTACTCTGTACTTCACTCTTCAGAAACCTCTATCTACAATTACCTATATGAATGCAAAGCTGACCCCTAGGCGCTCTGGGGGTTGTTGTTAATCTGGATCTTGTTGTCCTGACCACCAGAAACAATACCCAGGTTCTGTTTCCAGTCCACGCCAAACACGGCATTGTTTTCTGTTTGGGTCTCTCGGTGGATCACGTGCAGAGACTTGGTGGTTCGCACATCCCATATTCTGACGGTACCATCATGTGATCCAGATGCCAGAAGGAATGGGCTTGAATCGGGTCCTCGAGCCAATGAAGACACAAAGTTGGTGTGACCCACCAGCTTGGCTTGGGTGGCCACCTGTGCAGTCACTCGAGGATCATGCAGAGTAATATGTCGGGCAGAAGAGCCACAGGCAATAAGTCCCTGGGGCAAGGTACATAGCGAGAGCAAAGAGAATGAAGTAGATCGAGTGTCCACAGATGGATCAGGAGAGCCAGCATTGCTCTGAACCGCTTCAGCTGTTGCCAAATCCCATGTCTTGATGGTGTGGTCCAGAGAAACGGAGTAGGCCACTGTGGGGTCAGCATGATGGAATGCCACGGCACATACGGCAGCAGAATGGCCACCCATAACGGCCAGGGGTCCTCTTTGTCTTGCCGCGCCGAGTCCGGTGGCTCCAGAGCCCGAATTAGCCAGCTTTCGTCGTTTCTGGGCTGAAGTAGATGTTAGACCTCCAGCGGCAGAAGCATGGGGCTCGATGGCGGGCATAGTATTGTAATCAGTTGACCAGAGGCCAACCGAGCCGTCTGCTGAAGCAGAAATGATTCTGCCGGTTTTGGCATGAACCGCCAAGTCGTTGATGGCGGCAGTGTGTCCATGTAAAGCAGCCAGGGGAGTGACTGTGGAGGCCGCAGGAACCTCATCCAGCATCTCCTCATCACTATCCTCTTCACTGTCGTAGTTGAGGTCCTTCTTGCCCACTTGTCCGGGCTCCTTTCGTCGGTATTTCTTTCCTTCCGAGTTCCACAGGTACAGTAGTCGATCAGAGCCTCCAGAAACCAGCTGATCATCAGAGATCCATCGAACAGCCTTAGCTGCCGAGTTGTGGCCTACAAGCTGTCCAGTTACATGTCCAGAGTGGTCCCAAAGACGCACTACACCGTCGTATGATCCAGATGCAATCACGGGCTTCAAGTCTCCAGTCCATTGGCCATTGATGTCTACGGCAGCCACCCAATCAGGGTTGGAAAAGGATGCCAAAAACGAAGGAGGAAGAACAGATCGGATGTACTCGATGGACAGACTTACTTCTGACGACAGACCATTGTCGTTGAGGAAGGACTCCAAAGATGCACCGGGCCGCAAAAGCACCGAAGCAGCAGAATCACCGTCCAGAATAGAAGCACCGTTATCGCCAGCAGTAGCCTTAACAATAAGGAAATCCAGGGGCACTGGAGACTCAGTGTTGAGCATCTGGTTGACAATTTCAGACAGACCCAGTCGCTTGAGCGAGGTGGGGACCATCACTGGGGGTAGCGGGGTTTCGGGCTGGAGGGACTCATCCCGGGTCACAAAGACGACCTTCACCGATTGAGAGTTCTGGCTGGCCATCGGAGATGAGTTTGTTGTGAGTATGACAAAGCTATTTGTTGGTATGGAGGTTTTGTTGGTCCAGCAGATATTTTTTTTTTACCCTGTATGCCGAGTTTATTTCAGATCAAATTTAAATTTCAATTAACACTATTGAGGGAAATAATAAACAGAGAAATTAAAATACGAAAAAAAATAGTAAAAAAAATATTAAAAAATATTGAAAAGAAATAAATATTGGTAAATATACATATTAAGCAGCCTGGGCTTGTTGGAACTCCGGAACGAGTTTGTCACGTTCAGACCAGCCATTCATCTGACGTAGAGCAGCCTCTACAAGATTGTTGCTCTCCACAGGACAGGTGTCTTTGAGAGAGTGTCGATTGTGGACTCCAGGGTGTTGTTTAAACCAAAACTTGGCCACAGCACTTCGACACTGAACGCTCACGGTGTCAGCAACATTTTCCACAACTGCAATTTGATTAGGGAACAGACCAAATGCCTTGATGATAACGTAAGAGATGGCCATAAGCAGAACTGGAAGCCAGAAAACAAACAACATACGATCGTTGGCCATTGGTCGTCGCTGTCGTCTCCAAGCCTCCACCAGTTGTTCTTCATCCTCGATAATCGGAGCTAGAGGAGAGAGTACAGAAGTGGAAGCAGAAGAGGATGGTCCTGGAGACGAAGACGAAGACGAAGAAGCGCCGATTGGTCCAGACGAGTTCTCAGCCGCAGAGGCTGCAGCCATTTGACCCAATTTCTTGTCAAGAACAACCCCATTGCCAGGGAAAATCTCATCATAAGCAGGAGGGGCCCCAGCGCCATTTGCATCTCTAGAGCGAGATCTAACAGACTCATCTGCGGAGGAGTTTTTGAGATATCGCCACATTCGAGAGATGGACGAGTGAGATCGTCCACGGCCGGTGGTTCCAGGAGCAGGCACAGAAATGGTTCTGTCAGATTCATCACCAGATGAGGTGATGGGGTGGTCTGAAATGGGAGATCGACTGACTCTAGGTGACAGAGGAGCGGCAGGTGGAGTAGCAGTTGATCGTCTGGGTCGATAAATATACGCCAGAACATCGTCCCAAGATGCCATACTGAGAGTTCGATCAAAGTATCTTGTGAACGACCTCTGTTCAGTGGAGGTGTCTGATCGAACATGATCTGAGTCTGTTGGGGAAACAGGATCTGTCACATCAGTGACGTTCTTGGGGAGTGTAGCTGCCAAACGAGCTTCTGCTTGGTCCTCAGCCTCGATTCGTCGTACAAGTCGCTCTTCTTCCTCAGAAAGTGGGGTTTCCACACACTTGGATTTGTTTTTGGGTTTAGGCTGCTTTCGAACAGACATAAACAACGCATCTGAATCGGAGTCATCATCCGAACTCTGGTCCCAATGATCATCATAATCATCTTCTTCGTCCCATTCATCCTCGGCGTCAAACTGAGATGTGGAAGACCGGATAGAGCAGGTGGAAGGAACCTGAGCTAGGTTTCCATGGTCATAAAATCCATACTCACGGGAATCCTGAATAGAGGCAATTGACGCCAGAGTAGAAGAGGATGAAGATCGTCGGTGTCGGTGGTGGTAGCTTGGAATATAAGACGATGACGACAACGATGTAGGAGTCGCAGGAATTCCCACGGATCCCAGCAAGTCAAGAATATGAGGGCAGGCGACATCGAATACTGTTTCGCCGATTCTGTTGCGCTTGTAGGGGTCGGCGTTGCAACGGAGCAACTTCTTTGCAATCTTTCGACGGCCAAACAGAGCAGCAAAATGCAAAGGAGTGAAGCCACTATTGTCTGAAACGTCCACACGTGCGCCTCGAGCCACCAGCGCCACTAAGACACGCGAGTATCCCAAAATACTCGCCAGGTGCACCATTGTCTGGCCCTCGGTGTTAGTGAGTTGCCAGTTGGCGATTCTACCTCCGGGAATGTCTGTGAGAGCCAAACATCTGAGAACAACATCTTCGTGATCAGTGGGCGGTACGACCGGTGGAACAGCATTATTGTTGTCTGCAGCAACTCCATCTGTTCCCATTGAGTCGGCAGGTCCATTTCCAGCAGCAGCAGCAGCTGTTGGTAGTGCACCTGCGACACCGCCATTGTTACCCACAATTCTCATGGCGATATTTCTGGCATCTTCCAGTCGACCGTTCATCTTAAGACCCACAACTTGCAAAGCAAGCTCGATAAGCTGGCCGTCTGTATCATCAAAGTAGGTGAAGATCTGAGGCTTATCAAGAACGAATCCTTCAAACGAAACAACAACGGGTCCCACGATAGTAGAGGGGGGCAAATGCGTTACAATCGTGGAGTCAGACCAGCAGTGGGTACCCACAGCCTTATTGTCTCCAAAAACCGCTACTAGATTGGATTTGAAGCCGGATCCAAGAAGAGTCACTTCAATACCACCCCGGATACTTCCTTGAGAGGGAATGATTCTCTTGATGACAGGAATGGATTCGTCAGTAGCAAGATTAGTGGTGCTTCCTGAGGCTGAAGTGGACATTGTCATATTGGACATTCCACCAACCATTTCGGGGATACTGGTGATGGAGGACTGGCGGTCCATACCTCGAACATTCATCATTCCACTCCAGTCACTGATAGAAGAGCCATCTCGTCGCCGTTTAGAACTATAGTTAGAGTAGTATGAATGGTCGGATGTGAATTCCGATGAAGAGTCTTCCATGGAGTTGGGCGATAAAGGCAGCGAGTTTCTAGGTCTGTAATTAGAACTAGATGTAGATGGGAGACCCTGGGGAGGAGCTAGAGCGGTTCCGGCTGTAGTGGCAGTTGCAGTTGCAGGTGTAGTTGCAGCCACTGGCTCTGCTGCAATTTTGTGATCATCAGTGATCATAATTGAAGTGGAGCTTTGACCAACTCCAACTACCTGACCAGCTTCATCTCGGAGACAGAAAAGGATTCGGAATCCCTTTTTCTCACCATGATGACGACAGTAACATGCCAGTCGCAAAGGCAGGATAAGCTGCTTCGCGCCAACAGAAGCTCCCGATGAAGAGATGTATTCTCTTCGCTCAATGTCCTTGAACTCCAGCACCTCGGAGCAGTTGAACACTGCTAGTCTTCGTTGACGGGTCTCCACCCAAGATAACTCCTCGGATTCGTCGAAAAGCTTCTTTCGACATGCTCGCTTCTGCTCTCTCTTAATACATCTAGAACAGAGATTGACAGGTCGGGTGGGATCCTGTTCTCCTACAACATATACTTCCAAAGACAGACAAGACTCCAGCACGTGGCCCTGCTTCAGCTGAAACTTGGGTCTAGAAATCGTGTCTGAAGGTAGTCGAATTAATGTCTGAGGAGGTGGAGGGTAGACTGATAGTGCACATTTGATTTGAGTCTCAACTCGAGACTTACTTGGCATGGGGTGCACGTAAATCTGGTATTGGTAGGGGGTTTGTGGGCATGGCGCTTGCAAGTTTGTCCATAAAGATGGATCAAAAGATGAGTAATCAACGTCCTCGGGGTACGTATTCAGCTGGCGGGAGTATTTTCTACCATAGGGCAGGTCCCCTGCTGCTCTTGTGTAAGCCTTAGAAATAGATGTGTCTGCAGCCTGATTAAACGGCACTGGAATTGGCTGCTGCACATGTTGTGCCTGGTGCGCCATCGCTTGTTGCTGTTGCTGTTGTTGTTGTTGTTGCTGTTGTTGTTGTTGTTGTTGTTGCTGCTGCTGCTGTTGATGAAGATGCTGTTGATGCTGATGAGACTGATGAGACTGATGAGACTGGTGGGACTGAGGAGTGCTCAGTTGGCTACCAAATTGAGGAGAATAATAATCTTCAGTCTTAACATCCTGTGTCATTGGTGACATGGTGTTATTTTGCATGGTGTTGTGCATGGCATTATTATTCATATGGCCCATGTCGTTGATATCTATCATATTCATCATGTCGTGAGTTCCAACGTCGTTGAAAACGGGATTACTGAAAGGGCTATCACCCATCTGATGGTTTCCTGCGACTCCCATTGATTGATATCCGAACCCTTCATCCCATGATTCCTTCTTCACTGAGCTGAACTCGTCAACCTCGTTGAGCATGTCATGTACAGGGAAGTCGAAATCTTCCAAGTCCAGACCTTGTGTATAATCCATGTCGATTTCTTTATCTTTGCTCATCTTTGTTAGCGAGTGCCACCACTGAGGGATTTGTTGGGGTATACTCACCTTTCACAGATCAGGCAAATGATTCAATTGTGCGCTTATGTGATATGAAGATTTGGCCGTTTTTTTTGGCAACGGTCTAAGCTCTTGTTACTATTATTTGTCGGTTGGTGGTTTCCCCTGAAGAAACAGGGTCTCTTTGGCTGAATATAATAGATTTTCAACCTTTGACCCAACACGATAAATTAAGCTTTTGTACTACCCAACATGCCTATTCATGTTCCTTTAAACTTTGTCATGAGAAGCAAACTCTCAACGTCTTTGTTGAGGTCACGTGCATGAGGCCTGTAAGAGGGGGAACGGAGGTGCCTGGCAAGGTTGTTTGAAGGTGTTTTTTCCTGTTACACAAAGAGTATTCATCTCTACTACTTTATCATTCAACCCCTGACACTCTTCTGTCCCCCTCATCAACTTGTCCATACAGTCTGCGCAGGAGGTTGGTGGATGTTTCACTGTTGACTATGCAACATGCCGTACCCGCACAAAGATATGCATAGATTTCAACGTCCATCGTTTCTTTTACCATTTATAGCTTTGACAGAATCAGCAAATACAAATATTTTTTTATCAGATTGGCAGAATCAGCGAATACTCATACAGTCAGTTTATCTTGCTCTCTTTTGTTTAGTTTGTGCCCACTTCGTTAGGGATATTATACCATGGGTAATGGAAGACTTTTTAGAACACGGACAAAGATTTAGAATCTCTTGAAATCGTATAGCGTATAGTTTTATGATGTGTTAAACCTGATTCTAAGCAACCAGACAAAGACTCTTGCGTTATTTAAAAACATTGGGCACCAGTGTGAAAATGTTGAGCATGCTTGAATTTATTGTGACATCTTTTTTCATGTAGTCAGCCAACTAATATGGAGCATACTAACGTTACCATTACTCTATCCATGTTGGGCTCCCCACCCTAATGGATCTTCATTGTTGAATTCGGACTAGAGGGTAGAGTTTCTACAGCTGTTGGGACAGGCAATGCAGCCAGTGTGGGAACAGTACAGTATTAGCCAGCGTAGAAGCGGTTTGAAGGTCAAAAAAGAGCAAAATAGGTATTTTGACCATCGCAGAAGTTTCGGATATTATTTCTTAAGCTCTCTGTCATGTTGAATGTGCAACTTGTCGAGGCTGATCATTTTTCTGTTCCCCGCAGTCTTTACCGTAAATAGTAACATTCACCAAGACTAGCTGCACTACATATGCATGCCTACACCTAATCGATCATCTGGTGCATCACCTGATGTCAAAGGTAAGCTGAAATAAGTGGGGATGTTGAGACGGCTGAGTGAGGGTGTGTGTTTGTGAGGGTGATGTTATAGCGGGTGAGGATATTGAGGGTGAGGTTATAACGGGTGAGGATATTGAGGGTGAGTGTGAGGGTTTCAGTATGGGTTTCAGTATTGTCCATGTTGTTGAAGTGATGTTACATTCTCGTGTGTCGTATTGTCGTTCAAGGTTGCCCTAGAATTTGTACTCATACTCACATTCTTTATAACAATATAACTACATTACTAATTATTTACTCGAGTAGATACTCTGATTCAGGCACCTGCACGTTGTATACGATTCCATCAATTGCCACTGCATAAGGACTCGTATATTTCGGCACTAATATTCTACAAGCTGTCTCAAACGTTGCAAGTAAGCTTCGCAGCAAAGTCTAGGCGGAAGCTGAAAAGTGTACAGTGTTTCCGAAATCGGAATGAGAACTACAAATCCTACCTCATTCACATTCATTCGTATACACTTTCTTAACCTCTGTTAGTATCGTGTTCAACAAAATGTTATAAACTCTAAATATTGTGAGTTACAGTTCTGAACTCTAATCTCAACCCCTTCCATACATGGAGTACATTGCTTTGGTAATACACACTTTCTCACATACCCAAGCAGTTTGTGACGAGACACAAAGAAGATGGCACCACCACGCAGGACACTGTATGTGACCGGCTTTGCGCCCGGAATTAGTGCCCGGGACCTTGCATATGAGTTTGAAGAGTGAGTATTCACACAGATTTTTTTAAACTGAAATATTTTTGGCTATTTTTTTATGGTATTTTTCATGGTATGATTTTCCACTTGTGGGTTTTTCACAATAAAAGACCATCAATGGCCTCCACTCCATTAATGACCTCCACTCCATCAATACTAACCAGAACAGAATTGGAAACATCTATCGGTGTGATGTAATGCCTCCTTCACGCTCAGGTCGAGGCTATGCATTTGTAGAATTTGAGCGGGCTAGCGACGCTGAGTATGCCTACAGGGATATGCACAATAGGCGAATCCCCACCGGTGACGTACTGCACATTGAATGGGCCAAAACTCCCTTGCGAGAGAGCCGCAGACGAAGACAGTCCGATCGGCCCTCTCGCCGAAGCGATGGAGACAGCAGTGACCCACCCCGAAGTCCTGGAAGAGGACGACGATCTCCTGAACGGTGGAGATCTAGAAGTCCCGAAAGAGGGCGGTCTCCTGAGAGAAGACGTTCTCGAAGTTATGAAAGGAAACGGTCCGAAAGCCCTGAACGAGGACGATCCAGAAGCTCAGAACGGGGACGTTATCGAAGCCGTGAGCGGGGCCGATCTAGAAGCCCCAAGTACCAGCAGTCTCGGACTCCTGAAAAAAAATCACCTGCCCGTAATGAACGTCGAGACTTTTCTGAAAGCCCTGAGCGTGGCCAGGATGAAGACATGAAAGACGTTGCCAATGGAAATGTCGAACAGACCACGATACAGCAGGATGAATCTGGGGAAGCAGGAGCAACTGAACCCGCAGAGGATGCCTCTACCACCAAGGAGGCCGCTGAGGCCGTGGCCGAATAATTTATCGCACACCGTCAAAAAGTGCTCTTGTATAATACAAATAGGTGAAAGAAACTATTGGAACAAGTTGTCTATATAATTAGTCCACCTTGACAATAACCTTGCCCATGGATTGGTTGCTCTCAAGGTACTGGTGGGCAGCAATAATGTCTTCTGTAGTGAAACCAAACTGCTTATCCACAAAGGTTTTAATTTTGCCCTCAGTTATCAATGGAGAAACGTGGGAAATAAAATAATCTCGCAGTTTCTCTTGATAAGCCAAATCTCTAGATCGAAGTGTGGTTCCCTCAATTGCTATTCGTTTGTAGACAATGTACCCAATGGGGACGTCTCCTTTGACCATGGCTCCACTCATGGTACCCATAAGCACAACCCGGGCGTCCTTAGCGGCTACTTGAAGATTTCGCACAAAGTAGCTCTGTCCCACTGGATCAATAATCACATTTACGCCGTCTCCAATTGTTGTGTCATAATGCTCGCAGATCACATCGGCGAAATTCTGCTCTTTGTAATTGATGGGCACAACAGTCACACCAAAGGTTTCACCCAACTTCTTCACGAATTCGCATTTTTCATCGCTTCCCACAGTTGTAAACACTTTTGAGGCTCCAAGACTGGCTGCAAGCTGGATCACAGCAATACCCACCGAGGAGGCCCCAGCATGGAATAATACTGAGTCACCCTTTTGGAATTTCCCAACTGTTGTTAAAACTTGGATTCCAGTAAACCATACCTCAGGTAGTCCTGCAGCAACATCCATGTCCATTCCATCAGGTACTTTCATTAGAGTCTCTTCAGCAGCTACAACGTACTGAGCGTACGCTCCACCATACACCAACCCAAAGACTTTATCTCCCACAGCGAAATTGTCGGATTCTGACTTTTCAACTGTTCCTGAAAATTCAACCCCCAAAGTTTTAGGAGCCTGTGGAGGCAATGGGTAGTTACCCATACGTTGGATTAGATCCATCCGATTGAGCCCAAAGAACGCCGTTTTCACAAGCACCTGGCCCTTCTGAGGGGTTGGAATGGGTTCCTCTCCAATAAACAGGTTTTCTGCTGGTCCCCTTCCGTCTTTAATCTGAACTGATTTCATCATCTTGGTGGTGGTAGATGAGTGAATGGGTGAATGGGTGAATTTGTAATAAACTGGCAACCAACCCCACATGAAGGTGCATGACGCACAAATGAGATATTGCGGTTATGTCAGTTGGTGGAATTGCATTTGAAACACTAGAGAAGAGGATTTAATAACGATCAAATATGTTCTTTGTTTGAATAAATTACAGTTGACTACCTTGTTTCCAGAACACTACCAACTCTCAAGTCAGTTTCGATCTCTATGCACGCTCACGTAATCGCAAACTTTAACCATAAGCTTAATTGGTAATTTCATAATTTGTGAAAATAAGATTAGAGGCTTCAGTTGACATGTCAAAAAGAAAAACTGTTGCACTTACATAAAAAATATAAGATAATGAGAAATCACAAAAAGCACATCATCTCTAGAACATTGATTTATGAAAATAGTTGCATGCAATGTCAGGTAGAAAAACAACCTAGAGCACTCAAACCACAATATTTTTAATTTGTTATGAATAAGTAGTTTCCAGTGTTGGTCACGTGACCGGATATTTCCATTACACTGCATGTCTCATGTTGATGGATGTGATCGAACCACGTCACTACAATACAATGTCCAAGGATTCGTTCGCAGACTTGTGGACCTCCAAAAGCAGCAAGGGTGCTACATCCAAGTTGTCTTTGGCTGAGCGCCAACGATTGGAGGCTGCCAAGAAAGCTGAACAGGCTAAGCAATGGTCTGGATTGGACTTACTCGGCTCAGGTACAAATAACTCTTCAGGGTCTATTTCCAGCAACAATACTGGCTCTACTTCTCTTAGTGGTATTACTCTTGATAGTGGTTTTTCTTCTCGACCTACGGATGGGCCAGCTTCTCGAGTTTCTGACCCAAAGCTTTCAGCAGACAACACAGGCTCCAGTAATCCGTTCATGCCAACTTTCAAGGTCATTGAAGACCAGCGGTTTCAGCAAAAGGTTCCAGTAGCAAAAGATCCTCTAGATCTCATGGATCTGGGTATGACAGCTCCTATTGCGAATCATACTTATTCCCCAAAGCCTGAAGAAGAAGATGATCCCTTTGCTGTTTTCAACCAGCCTGTCAAGAAGGAACCGACAAACGTCAGGAGGGAACCTGTAAATGTCGCACCCCCAGTAAAAGTTGAAACGAAACCCCGGTTGCCTTCTCAACCTACTGGAGATAAGGCTGTGGCTGAACTTGTGGATATGGGCTTTTCAGCTGAGCAGGCTTCTATTGCCCTGGCCCAGACTCCTTCAGGGAAAGATGTTGCTATGGCAATTGACATTATTATGACCCAAGCTCATGCAGCTGCTAAAGGAGAGAATCCAGCTCAGCAGCATCGGACTCAAAGACAGGATCCTGAACCCCAATTCGTGGACGAATGGGAACGTCAGTCTCGAATGCAAGAATCCGCATCCAGAAGTCGGGGACGATCCACCAACGGAGAGGATTTTATTGCTGATGCATCAAAGGTCGCATCCCAGCTGGGATCCCAGTTCTTGTCCAAGGCAGGATCTCTTTGGTCTTCTGGCAGGAAAAATATCGCCAAAGCTGTGGAAAGCTATCAGCATGGGGGAAAGGGCTCAAATGGTTCACCTGCATGGATGAGGGATGCCAAGGATTACGGAGACATGTCTCAAGACCAATACAATTTTTCAGGTGAGTCTTTCAAGGATTCGGATGATAGTGATGAGGAGGATAGACGGCCAGTGCCTGCCCCTAGACAGCATCAACAGGCTAAGCCAGCTCCCCACACCCGAAAATTTAAATTCAATGATGAGGAAGAAACCATTGCTCCCCGAAGAAGAAGACAGCCAGAGCCACAAAAGCCTGCTGCACCCCCTGCTCCTCCTAAAGAAGAACCATCTTTGTTGGGTGACATCTGGGATGCTCCCGTTAAAACTGCTTCTAAAGCTGTGTCCACTACTCAAAGTGATCTTATTGGCTCCACCACTGCATCTTCCACTTCTCGCCCTCATGTGTCTATCTCGTCGATGGCCATGGAGATGATCAATGATGGACGAGAAAAGGGCGCTGAGGCTGTGAAACAAGGATCTTATGACATTGCACTGGAACACTACAACCAGGCTCTTGCCAATGTTCCATCTCCTCATACTCTGCGAGCTCTTCTTTTGTCAAATCGAGCGTTTTGTCTCCTCAAGGCTGGAGACGCCAAAGCAGCCATTGTCGATTCTGAGGAGGGATTGGCGATAATTGGTCCTTCTCTGGGAGCAGGAGAAGAAGTCGAACCAGGAAAATCTTTACAAGAAATCTGGTCTAAATTGGTGATGCGGAAGGCTGAAGGGTTGGAGCATCAGGAAAAGCATCAATTAGCTCTTGAACAATGGACTTTGTTGATTGGTAAAGGATTCACCACAAAGCCTGTTTTGGATGGTAAGCGGCGGTGCCAGGTCATTGTTACCCCCAAAACCAGCTCTACCCCTGCCTCCAAACCTGCTTCGAGAGCTTCTCCTGCACCATCTTCTGCTGCAAGTACACCTGCTGGAAAGTATGAAAACTTGGACCGAGTGCGAGCCAGCCATGCCAAAACTGCAAAGGAGGAGGCTGAGAAGGCTGCGCTTGGTGACGCAGTTGATGGAAAGATTGAATCGTGGAGAGCTGGAAACGAGGACAACTTGCGAGCTCTTTTGGCCACTTTGGACTCAGTTCTTTGGCCCGAGTTGGGATGGAAGAAGATTTCTGTGGCCGACTTGGTGGCCAACAAGAAGGTCAAAATCAACTATATGAAGGCTGTGGCCAAGACGCATCCCGATAAGATTTCGGCCGAGACTTCCACAGAGAGAAAAATGATTGCAAATGGAGTCTTCATCACTCTCAACAAGGCATGGGATGGATTCAAAGCTCAGAACAACATGAGCTGAGCATAATAAATGTAATGAATAATGATTTAAGAAGTTGAGAGTATCGATTGTATGTCTAGTAGATTTGAGACTATTAACTAGGTCTTCATTGCATTTTCTCTGAAAACACTCGTCTTTATCACATGTCCCAATGTCACCGTTTTGACTATCGATATACCCTAACCTTGCAAAAAATTAAGGTGTGAAATAATTTTAACCATTAAGGATATCACACTACCACACATCCCCAAAATGTCCACTGTCATTGGTATCGCTTTTGGAAACACAAACTCTTCCATCGCCTATGAGAAGGACGGTAAGGTCGAGGTCATTGCCAACCCCGACGGTGACCGATTCATCCCTTCCACTGTGTCATATGTCGGAGCCGATGAGTACTCTGGTCTTGAGGCCAAGGCTCAGCTGATTCGAAACGCCAACAACACTGTCACCAACTTCCGAGACTACCTCGGCAAGTCTTTTGCTGACATTGACGCCTCTGCTGCCAAGGCCTCTGCCAAGCCTGTTGATGGAGGCTCTGCTGTGGCTTACAAGCTTGAGCGAGGCAACGGAGAAGAGTCTGTCACTGTTGATGAGATTGCTGTTCGACATCTTACCAAGCTTCAGGAGGCCGCTAAGGATTTCATTGGTAAGTCCATTGATGGCGTTGTGATTGCTGTCCCCACAGATTTCGACGAGGCCACCACTAAGGCCCTTGTGCAGGCTTGCGAGAAGGCCCAACTGCCCGTTCTGCAGGTTATCAGCGAGCCCGCCGCTGCTATGCTTGCCTCTGACGTCTCCAATGCCGAGATTTCTTCCGGAGACCGAGTTTCTCTGGTCATGGATCTTGGAGGAATCCGATCCGATGCTGCTGTCATTGCCAGCCGAGGCGGTGTCTACACCACTCTGGCCACCCACCACGCATTTGGTCTCGGTGGTAACAAGCTGGACGACGCCCTGGTCAACTACTTTGCCAAGGAGTTTGAGAAGAAGCACAAGCTCAACCCTCTGGATGATAAGCGAGGTGTTGCCAAGCTCGTCCACGAGTCCGAGGCTGTCAAGAAGACTCTTTCTAACACCACCAGTGCCACTTTCGCCATTGAGTCTGTGGCTGGCGGCATTGACTACCACGGAACTGTCAACCGACTGCGTTTCGAGCTGGTGGCCAAGGCTATCTTCGGTGAGTTCAACACCTTTGCCCTGGAGGCCGTGAAGAAGGCTGGCATGGACCCTCTCGATATTGATGAGGTTCTGCTTGTTGGAGGTACTGCTAACGTCCCCAAGATTGCTAAGCTTCTTTCTTCTTCTTTCGAGAACGCTACTGTTGTGGCTCCCTCTGTCGAGTCCAAGGCCATTGAGCCCGCTGAGCTCGTTGCCCGAGGAGCTGCCATCCAGGCTGCTCTTGTGGCTGACTTTGACAAGTCCGAGATTGCCGAGTCTACTCAGGCTGTTGTCACCGTCGCTCCTCATACCACTGCCCCCATTGGTGTCAAGCTTGATGACGGTTCCCTGAAGGTTATTATTCCCCAGAACACCCCTCTGCCCGTCAAGAAGTCTGTCATTCTCCCTGCCAAGGGCTCTTTCTTCGCCCAGATCTACGAGGGTAAGCACTCTATTGACGAGAAGGAGATCACCCCCACCAACGATGATGACGACTCTGACTTTGATGATGAGCCTTACACTGAGCGAACCAAGAAGGTCGAGCACACCCATCTGCTTGGCGAGCTTGGTCTCGAGAGCCTGTCTGGTGACAAGGTCGAGGTTATTGTTAACATTACTCGGGAGCTGAAGCTTGAGCTCTCTGCCCGAGAGATTGGAGGAGCTGGTGTGGTTCGAGGTGTTGCCGGAACCGCCAAGTTGGAGTAAGCATAGAAATGATCATAGAATAAGGTATATTCAAATTGGAAACTAGAAATAAAGACGTCTTCAGAAATATGTTGATGATTACATAAGCAGAAGGTTTGAGGAGATGCCAAGAACTATAGCCTGGTTGACTAAAAAATAAAAACAAAAGTCGTTAAATTCAACGTGTGAAAAATTATTTAGATCTGAAGTTTTCTTCATCGCAGAGCAATTATCTCTAACTGACCGATCGTGTGATATTAAACTTTCGTCGACGGTCCCAATATGGCTAATAAATTCTACTCACCTCTTTAAACACATCACGAAGAGACCACCGAACCTAGGTGAGCTGGGAAAAACAAAAATACTACACAGAACCCGTGCACTTTATACAGAGACCAACGCGCGCAAAGTCGCGATAGCCCAGACCGACTTTTACACAGAATGCGAGCAAACTTCATACAGCCCCACCAGGGCTATGTCAATGGTAACGGTCCGGACCCAAGGATGGGCGGTATGATGGGTCAAGGAGGAGGAGTTGTCGCTCAAGGTGTCAACAATATGATGCGATCCACGCCACAGAACCAGCCCCAACCGTCACAGAACAGTACTCCAGTTCGGGGACAGCAACAGCAACAAGGTCAACCAGGACAGCTCACCAATCAAGGAGGTGCCCAGCGACCTGGAATGGGCCCCTCCACACCTGGACAACAGGGATCTGGCGGTCAGCAGCAGCAACAACAGTTTCCAGGAATGGTTAACCCTGTGCCTATGGGAATGCGTAACCCTATGATGATGAGTCAACAACAGCAGCAACAGCAACAACAGCAGCAACCAGGCGGAGGAGGTCCTGGTGGCCGAAGGGCGCCAATGATGGGTTCTGCACAGATGCAACAGCACCAGCAGCAGCAACACCAACAACAACAACAGCATCTTTCCCAACACCAACATCAAGCACCAGTGCCAGCTACCGCTCCAGTGCCAGCACCAGTTCCCGTTCGAGAGGTTTGGAACTTCAACCTGGAGGAAGAAATGGCTCGTGTGCGAGAAGTTGCTGAACGAGCTCGGTATGTTGCTCTTGAATGCAAGTTCCCTGGAATTGTGGCCCGTCCTATCGGCCAATTCCGATCCACAAATGAATACCATTACCAGACTCTACGTGCAAACGTGGATCTTCTCAAAGTCATTCAAGTTGGCCTATCATTCTCGGATGACTCTGCAGCACCGCCAGTAACATGGCAATTCAACTTCCGTTTCGATGAGACTCAGGATATGTGTTCGGAAGATATTAAGGATCTGTTGAAGCAAAGTGGAGTTGACTTTGTCCGTCACCAGCAGCATGGCATTGATGCTTTCAATTTCGGCGAATTACTCATTTCTTCTGGATTGGTGCTGGACGACAGTATCGACTGGATCACATTCCACGCAGGTTACGATCTGGGTTATGTACTTGGTATCATGCTAAATAAGGAGCTTCCTTCGGAGGAGCAACAGTTTTTGGTGCAGCTGAGACGATACTTCCCTCGAGTGTGGGATCTCAAATACGCAGTAAAGAGCTCTGGCTTGGCGATTCGATCCAACTCATTATCGTTTTTGGCTGAAGATCTACGAGTTAGAGATCAGGAAGTGACCAATAACCAAGCTGGGGCCGATGCCAAGCTTGCAGCTGAGTGCTTCTTTGAAATTAGACGCTACCTTGGAGACCAAATGGCTCAAGAGATGGCAAACCAGTTTTGTGGACTTAGTGAGCTTCATCCTGACCAACTGCAGTTGCTTGAGGATGATGAGGAATCTCCAGGAGAAGATTTAGCTGAGGTTCCTGTGCCTACAGTTCAGAAACCCAAAGAGAAGCAGGATGGTGTTAACGTATTCCAGTTTTCAAAGATGGGTGGAGGTAAATAGGTAGAGCTGGATGGAATGAGAGCTTTTTACCAATGAAATATGGTAATGCTTTTTGTACAGTAATGATTATGACAGAGCGTAAGTCTTGTAGAGAGCAATTACTAAACACTGAAACGAGAGATTACCAAACGCTGAAACGAGCATTACTAAACGCTGAAACGAGCATTACTAAACGCTGAAACGAACATTACTAAACGCTGAAACGAGCAATACTAAACACTTAAACAAGAATAATGTCTCACTGTGTGCGACATTTGTAAATTTAAAATTAGATCCTTTTTGGCAGTCATTCTCTAGATCTGGTAATATGATACAGAGTACGTCACCTGTTCGAGCTTTTCATGTTTTACGTAAATTGTTCTACTCTATGAAATATTCTATTTTTACTTTATAGTTTGAGTTCCTGGCTCAATTTGGTCTTGGTGCAGTAAAATGTATAGTGTGATGGCCCCAGAGGCACCTACCATGAAGAAACGTAAAAAGAAAAAAGGGAAAGCGGGGGAAATTTATGTATTTTGTGAAAACCTTTAGAACCAGTTACAGAAGCGTCTAGAACATTTGTATTCACCTCACCACTTTAACGTTTTGAGATGAAGTCAAATTTCAAACTTCAAACAAACAGACTTTAGAAGACCCCTTGGTACTCTACTCACAACCACACGACCAACATGATGCGTTCGGCTAGACGGTACTTGCTTGTGCTGCTGCCTATAGTGGCTCTGCTGTATCTGCTGAGTAACTATTTCAGAGGGAACACGGTTGAAAAGCCCATTCCTCGAAACATGATGGGCAATCATATTGTCAAGTACAATATGAATAACCTGCAGGCTTCGCCCAAGGCAGCCACCAATGGCGAAAAGGTGTTGATTCTCACGCCAATGGCTCGTTTCTACGACGAGTACTGGGAGAATCTTGTGGGGTTGTCGTACCCTCACGAGCTCATTGAGTTGGGGTTCATTGTGCCTCGAAGCAAGGATGGACAAAAGGCGTTGGACAAGCTGGATAAAGCAGTTGCAAAGACCCAAAAGAGCAAAGACAAGTTTGCTAAGGTGACGATTCTCCGACAGGAGGCGGAGGATGCCCTGTCATCTCATTCTGAAAAAGACCGACACGCGTTTGCTGTGCAAAAGGCCCGACGAAGCGCGATGAGTTTGGCGCGAAACTCACTTCTGCTCAGTACCATTGGCGCAGACACTGCATGGATTTTGTGGCTGGATTCGGATGTAGTGGAGACCCCAAAAACCCTTATCCAGGACATGACACAGCATGACAAGGATTTGCTTGTTGCCAATTGTTACCAGCGCTACATCAATGACCAGGGCAAGCCTGACATTCGACCCTATGACTACAACTCGTGGATGGAGTCACCTCAGGGTCTCAAAATGGCTGAGTCCATGTCTCCTGATGATGTCATTTTGGAAGGATACAGTGAGATGGCCACCTATCGAATGTTGATGGCCAAGATCTACGACCCCAACGGAGACATCCACGACGAAATCGGCCTCGATGGAGTTGGAGGAACTGCTCTTCTCGTAAAGTCCGAGGTCCATCGCGACGGTGCCATGTTCCCTCCTTTCCCATTCTACAACCTCATTGAGACTGAGGGTTTTGCCAAAATGGCCAAGCGACTAGGATACAAACCATTCGGTCTGCCCAACTATTTGGTCTACCATTACAATGAGTAGGTGTGTATAGCTATAGAAGATCATTTGTTAAATATTCGTGTATTTTTTCTCCTAACTCTTTCGATGCATGCTTTATTCTTTCCAAATGTCTCAAGTTGAAGCAACGTTACGCAAGGTATGCATAATCTACTTCCTTCTTTCATTTTGCTACAGGTCTTATATTGTCTTTCCATCTTATGTGCCACTCTTTTGAGTATTTCGAAATGAGCCTTGATGTTATACCATCAGTGAGACAGGAAGAAATCGCGAATTTATTTTTCTAGAATGAATGGCAACAAGATCGGTTTCCCCACTCATGAGATGCAGGAACTGAGCAGCCCAGTACAACACTTACCAAACCTGACTGGAGTGTCCAGAGCAAGTTTTGTTTCCTGCTCAGATGAGGGAGTGGTTGGTTTGTGGTTACCATTCCAAATGGGGCTTACATATTATTGCGCATCACGTCATCTGAACGACCTTATCAATTTAAATGAAGAAGAGAGAAATTCTAAAAGGAGTAATTAATGAATTAAAAATGTTGGAAAAATAAAGATAAAATACAATCCACTAACAGAAACAATAGACAAAAAAAAATAAAAAGGGGAAAAATCCATCTATCAGATTTCTTTCTTCACCACTAATCCATTCTCTTCATCCCGTCAACTTTCTCCTCGAACTTCGGACCTACGTCACATGCCATGCGTACATCTGTGCACGCCTATATTATACCCCAGCATATTCAATACTCCCCACACAGATACTCCACTCACGCTATGGTGGACGAAGACGATGACTCCCGGCTCAGCACGAGCAAGGGAGACAAGAACAAGAGTAAGTAGGGATGGACAAGACCTTGAGTGAGCTTGAAGATACCCCGGCGATAGCACAGATCGAACTATGACACCCCCACCCTGACTTTGAGACACCCAGCGCTATAGAGTCATAGTTTCGGGTAAACTGCCAGAAACATATAAAGCGCAAACTCCACATGGTTTTGTGTGATTATATGCGCCGGAACGTCAGAATCTCATGATCGGAGCATGATACTTGATGGATCGAGCAGCCACCAACCCCGTGTTTCGATATAACAAGGGTGAGGTAGTCTTACAGAACCAGATTTCAAGCCCATATCACCTCTTGCTGTCACTATCGTTGATCTCTTCCCTTTGACTAACCCAGACCTATCCCATGTACCGTGCAAATTCTTCAGACAGGGGGCCTGCCAAGCAGGAGACGCCTGTGTCTTCTCTCATTCGATAGAGACATCACTGCAGCAAGCCCCCTGCAAATATTTCCAAAAGGGCACCTGTAAATTCGGAGTGAAATGTGCGCTTGCTCACATTCTACCTGACGGACGAATTCTCAACCCCCGATCTCAGAATTACCGGGATGGGTCTCGGCGACGACGCTCCTCTATGCACCAAAGCTCCCTCAACAATAATAGCAACAACGGAGGCTCCCACAACGGAGGCGGACCTTCCTCGGGACCCGTTAATGTACCACCTCAACCGCCCTCACCACTCCCTGAAGATAACCCCAGTCGATCGCTCTACTCTGTCTACTTCAATGACGAACCTCCAGTGGGATCTCCAGGAACTAATCTATTGATAGGCACTCCAGGTGCAAGAAAGGAGCGAACCACGTCGATTTGGTCTGAACATCACGTATCTTCAAGACTCAACTCCTTCAACGACACTACTTCTTCTAAACCGCAACTTGGAGCTATCGGAAACACTGCTGGTGGCAAGGGTGGCAACGACTTTGCTATTGAAGATGATGATGAAGTTGATGCTAACGCCTTGGAAGAAGATGACGATGCAGGTGAGTTTATTGAAGAAGATTTCTTCCCGTCATCGTTGTCAGATCTTTTGACTCCACAAGAGAGACAGCGACGTGGCTCGCGGCCATCATCTTCGAATCTACCTCGTCCGATTGGTCTTACAATGGCTTCTTCTTCCAACGCCAAGCAGGCACGTACCAACTCCGTTTCCCACAGTCATACAAATGGCAACGCTATTCCATTAGGAACCTCTTTGGGCACTTCCTTTGGATCCAATAACATTTGGTCTCCCCCCGAAGGATCTCCTCGATTTGGTTCGTTTTTCCAAAACTACTATGGTCGAAGCGAGAATGGATCCAAGTCGTCACACCCCATGTCTTCCATGGCCATGTCTCCTGGTGGTTCCTCTCTTAAAAACATGTCTAGTTTGGGGGCGCATTTGCCAAGTATAACGTCAAATTCGGTCCACCTTCCTGGTTACTTGGCTGAGGAAGATGAGCCTATTGACAAGCAAGCCAAGAAGGACTATTACGATGATGATACTCAGTTCTTCATGGATCAGTAAAAAAAGAAAATCAAAAGCGAGCAGTAACTGCCGGAAGCGAAATCTTCAAAAAAAAAAAAACAGCGTCAGCTACCAAAAGATGAAAAAATCACTTAGACAGACTCAAAACTAAATAAAATGATGACCATATATACAGCTATTGTAGGGAATGTGTTGGATGCGTGTACTGGTCTGTATTTTATCTTTCGCATCTTTCATCTTTCATCTTCCGCATCTTTCATCTTCCGCATCTTTCATCTTCCGCATCTTTCATCTTCCGCATCTTTCATCTTCCGCATCTTTCATCTTCCGCATCTTCATTCGCAACCCTTGTATCGTATCGTGAACTCCAAGCCGCCCTTAACTAACTGTTCAACCCAGCTCTTCATCTATCGGTTGAACATTGGAAGAGTACGACGTTCCTACATTACACAAAAGTGATTGATTATGATTCATTGATTCTATATAGCATTCGAAAAAGGCATATGCAACCATCTTAGTTAGTAAAGCTCTTAGAAAGAATACTTCAATAAGAATGAAATATCAGAGTAAAAATTATATTCATCGGGTCCCGGAGGACGCTAACATTAGAGATGCCAGAAAAAATGCAAATTGGATCATCATAGTAAGGTAAGCGTTTGGGGATTTTTGAATACTCACATTTCTCGGTGCTGAGAGTGAAGAAGAAATAGATCAAACCAAGGTTTTATATAGTGTGCGTAGATTTGAGCATGGTTGGGAAATTCAAGTAGGGTAATTGAGAGAAACCTGAAAGATAGAGTTTGAAAAGTCTTATATTCACAATGATTAGGTTTCAATGTCTGAGACTTACTAATACTAGAACAACAAGAAGCTAAGAACTAAAAGAAAAGCTAGTATTTCCAATGTATACGTTGACGTAATTCATTAAATGTACAGAATAATTTAGTGGGATGCACTTATTTAAGAACAGCACCGTCGACAATCTCCTTGGACTCACCAGAGGCAGTGATGACAGGCTTGTCCCAAGCCCACATGTTGTTGACAAACTCCTTGTCCTCAGGGTTAGAGGGGTCAAGCTTGGTGAAGTCGTAAGACTCCCAATCAGGGGCAACATCGAAGGCAGCAACGTGATCCTGACCTCGGATCATGAAGGCACCGATAATACCGTTGTTTCGGTCCTCACCGTAGACAACAGAGGTACCGAACATGTACTTGGTGGAGGCGGTGAGTCGGTTGATGAAACCGCCGATAAGGTTGGTGGACATGAAGGTGAGGGTGAGCTCATCATCGTACTTGTACTTAACCTTCCACAGGGAGTAGTCCTCGGGGTCGTAGTGCTCCCAGAACCAGGGGATGGCCTTCTCTCGGGTGTCCTCGTTAGAGTAGACTCGCTTCCAGTTGTCAATGGGCTCCTTGGCAGGGCCAAGAGCGGCGAGAGGGTGAGCGGCCTTCTTGGGAGCAGCCTCCTCAGCGGCAGGCTTGGGGGCCTCCTCCTTCTTAGCCTTCTTGGGCTCCTCCTTCTTGGGGGGAACGTACTTGATTCGCTCCTCAATGAGGGGGAACTCGAAACCCTCGTAGATGGGGTTCTGGGCAATGGTGTTGTACCATCGGGTGAGGGCAGGGAAGTTGGATCGCCACTTGGCATCGAAGGTGGAGCCAAACATCAGGGTGAGCAGACCGGCACATCCGATATCGGCGTAAGTGACGGACTCACCAACCAGGTAGGTGTTCTTGGTGAGGTGCTGCTCGAAGGTGGCGGAGACAACCTTGTCGAGCTCCTCGCTGCTGGCATCAACAGCCTTCTTGTTGTAAGGAAGGAAACCTCGGAGAGGGCCAACAACGCCCCAGGCAACCTTGACAAAGTCAGAGTTGGTGAAGGAGAGCCACTGGAGAATCTGGGCCTCCTGGTCCTTGTTCTTACCGCAGAGGGTGCAGTCGGTGACCTGGTTGAGGACTGTGATGTTAGTATGATTTGATTCGGTGATATCATCATTAATTGCAATGGGTAAAATGTCAGGTACCACATTTCTCAACACGATGTTATTTAGACAGGGATAACTGTTTAAAAAAAATGTTTCATCATTATGCATAATTCATGAAGAAACTTTTCAATACTCACGCCAGTTGGAGACGGCCAGGAACTCGTTGATGGCAACACCATCGGCGGTGACGATGGCAGGGACCTTCTTCAGGGGGAAGAGCTTCTCAAACTCAGCGTCCTTGGGGACGGTCTCAACATCAAGCTTGAAGTGCTTGATGATAGCCTTAATGGGGAGGTATCGAGGGGTCTTATGTTAGCATGGTGGGTTGATCTGTTGTTGTCAATTGCAATTGACTCACCTCAAGGTCGTACAGCTTAGCGATAGACATTGTGTATAGATGGACTGTGATCAGTGAGGAAAAGAAGAGGAAAAAATCTCTTTGAAATTTTGTTTTCAACCGCAGCAAATGCATCAGGGTAACCCTCAACCTCCAACCTAAGTTTCGAGGTTAAACTCAATTATTAAGTCTCAGATTAGACTTTCGATAAAGAAGGAAAGAGAAACGTGATCTGTTAGCAAATTAAAAAAAAAAAAAATGAACGTAATCTGTTTGCAATTTACTAAACAAATTCAACATTCCAATAGATTATCAGTTCTCTCAGATAATTACGCTTCACCCTTTCCAAATATAAGACTATCTAGGTCATAATGGTTACATCGTTGTACGTCTTTTGATGAAGTCTGTGAAACTCAAATAATCCAATGGATATTTTATTGTGGTTGAATGACGACACATGGGTGATACACTACCAAGTTACTTACTTTCTTGAAGCTGCACTCATTACGATACCTGTCATGCACTCTCGTTCTTGACGAAGTTGGAACGCACCTAATGATGTCACAAGAGCATGATCTCTGAAAACTATCGTGGCTGGGATTCTTAATGTTCGCCCATACACTTTTTGGTTTGTTTTTTTTTCGAGGGTCTAATCCTTTTATTTAGCATGTGACCCTGCATCCATGGTTATTGTAATCAGTGGCCTGTGTTTAACTAAGTTCTGTTAAGAAATTATTAGGAGTAGTGTAGTGATGGGTTGTAAAGTCATCTGTGTACTACTGCCGCTTGGTTTATGCTCTTCAGTTCATGAGATTTTCAGGGTCATGTTCTCAACATTCTCAACAACTGTTATCAATTTCTAATAACACCTGTCCTAGTTTTTGCATCTCTGGTTGGTAGCGTTTTTTTTAATTGAATCTTAGGATCTGGTTGCTGGGGTAACCGAGACACTTCAGACAAAAAATCAAAAGGATGAAAACTAATCAAAACAAATTCCACATCATCTCCAGAAACCATGAAATGCATTTCAAGTTCAACTTCTCCTTGGTATTCGATACGATTCTCTACTTGATGTAATGGGTATATTATTTGTACGGGTTTCATCTTCCTTATGGAGTGAGCGGCGGCAACAAAGACTTATAGACAGCTGAAAGTGAAAAGACTTGTTTTCAAATAACCACAGATATAGTATTGATTTAAATACGATCCGGATATAAATATTCATCATTTTCTTGGGACTTCCGATTTTGTTTCAGACCTAACAAAAGTGGCTCTATGCATAGTTTACCCTTTATGCACTTTTACTTTTACTCTCTCTTCTCAACTTCCTACCCCACACGCAACACCTAAGAACGTTGGCAAAATGGCTTTCAAACTGGACTAAAGCCATGAAACAGGTGCTCTGATACACCTGGTAAGTGTGTATTTCTTTTTCTGTGTGTGGCTTCTTACTCACATTCTTTCTGACTCCTCTCACAAACAACCGCCCTGGTACTTTTGAGAGCCCTTTCAGCCAGTTGAGAGTGTTTCGATCAAACCGGAGTAGAAGTGACGTTTTGGTGAGTTGTATTATCAGCTAATGTGGTACAAAGTCAGCGTTTTCGCAAAATCTCCTCATTGTGGCAAGTTTGAGTCTCTCCCTGGACTCCTACTTGTTGTGGTGATTGGCGCATGCCGGATCTCGGGGTTCCGTGCCAAGTTGACTACTCATTGAACTTTGCCTGTCCTCAACAGTCCATCTACACCACTATGTGGTTGATTTTTTTCTATTTGTCCCCATTTCGTTTTGCCAGGTTGATTGGGCCAGCGCAGATTGGTGGTTCCCATCCACCTAAAAGACAAATCTAAATGCGGATAATTGATGTTAGGGTTGTTTTAGAGACCCTCTAATATCTGGACATGTGCTGGGAGCAATTTTAGGGTTAACCTCCCAACCCAAATATTGAATAACCCTGACCCTGGCCCCACTTCTGGCTTTGCTCTCTTTGGGTTGCCCCACAACAAAAGCACAACACGAGACCACACAGATAGTACCACGTTTGACAACGACCACAAAAGTAAAGTCACAGCGCAACACAACCAAAACACATTAAAGAGTCGGATTTTTAATCTCTCTAATTAACAGCTGACATCACCAAAGCTATTTGCGACTATCCCCTGGGCGACATATTCATTTATTTGCGCCCTATTGTGTGATATTCGAGTTTCGTTGCTCTTGTGAACACGTAACCATCTTGGGTGGCAAATTTACCCCTTTCTTGGTTTTAAGGTTTTGAGCAGGTTGGAAGCCATCCGAATCTCCCAACTACCCAATTACCCTAACCCAGGTTTTCCTATTGTGGGTTTAAACGTTGTCCCAGTGGCAACAACAGACCAATAGGGAGCGTCAAAGAAATGTGCAAATTTTTCTAGGCGTATTTTCACCAGAAATAATTGACGAGACTGCGAGGAGGAGGAGAGTGGCGCGGAAAAATAACAAAGTCACGACAGCGACAAAGAGCCGATAATATTTCACCGACCTTTACCTTATCGCGCTCTTTTTTTGCGTTATTTTTCGCCATTTATCTGCTCTTTTTTTTAATTAATTTTTGCAGCATCGTGACAACGCACATTTTTATTTGGGGAAGGATATAGAACGACAACGCCAAATTACAATTCACACGACACGTACGCTTAAAGCGTCTCCATTCCGACTCCACCAATAATGGCCAAAGTAGCCAAGGCGTCTGGCTCGACGGCGCGCTTCCGCCAGCGTAAGATCAGTACCAAACAAACGCTGGCGATACTCAAGCAGTCTGAGGTTCCAGACCTTGAGGAAGAGCAGCAACGCGAGCTACAACAGATTGAGACGGGAGTGGAAAAAGGTGAAGAGGAGGAACATCATTTACAGGTCGCGATAAACTCGTCGATAGCACAAAGTACTGGTGCCAAAGTGGAAAAGGTATATATCCCTACCCCAGATGCATCGCAAGTATGGAAGGAGTACGACAAGTTTTACACATCGTCTTTTCATGAGCCGGCGAGTTATATTCGTACCAGTGTGACTGTGGAGGAAACTAGTGGATGTTTGTATAATATGGATGAAGAGGATGAGGCGTTTCTAAAGACGTGTAATCCTGCGATATCTGAGGACGACTTTGAGGAGGTAATGCATAGGTTTGAGGTCATCATTAGTGAAAAGCAACCGTTTGTCTCGACCGACTTATCGAATCTATTGTCGTTTGAGGAGATGTCGAAACATATTGAGGATGACATTCGTCAAGTTCAAGAAGATCCGTCTTCACCAGAGTATTACCTGGCTCAGTTGCAGTCATCTCTGGGTATCTCAGTCAACAGTGGTAGTAGGGGCCACAAGAATGAGGGTAAGGCGTTTCTGTCTACCTTCAAGAAAATTGGAGCTATAATCTATCCGCACTGGAGAACACGCAAGCTTGAGCGAAAAGGACAGACTATTGAACCTCATCTCAAGTTTGAAGATCGTGAAAAAGACGATAGCGACCCCTACGTGTGTTTCCGACGTCGTGAGTTGCGTCAAGTGCGAAAGACTCGTCGTACGGACGTGTTGAGCATTGAGCGACTCCGAAGAATGCAGGCAGAAATGGAGACAGCGAAGCAGTTGGTTGAGATGATTGCGCAACGAGAATTCACTCGCAAAGCCGCTTTGAAGGCAGAATGGGACGTGTTTGAGGATCGATGTGCTGTCAAGGCGATAAAGCGAGAGCTGGGTATTAAGGGTGAGGATGAGGATTTGGTAGCTCAAAAGAAACGCAAAGTCGAAGTCAAAAAGGACGACAAGCTGGAAAAGGTTCCGACTCCTGTTCGAGGAGGAAGAGCTGGTACAGCAGGGTCTGCTGCCGTGGCCAACCATACTGGCGGTGGGCCTGCTGGTTCTGCCATTACTTCTACACATGTACCACCCAACGTTTCAATCCCACCCTCCAAGATCCCTAACATGGATCTTATTACCATCACCCAGGTTATTCGTGATAAGGATGAGGCTATTGCCAAGGCTGTGCGGGAGAAGTTAAGGTTACGTGCGGATGCTGACCGCGACTGGCACAATCTCACAAATTCAGGTTACGTTCCTTACTGCGAGTATTTGAACGCGGACGTCTCTGACTCTGAACAAGTTCCCTTACCCCAGTATTCTTCCATCAATGAAGTGGCGTATTTCGAGAAGCACAATGCTAGCCATCAGTACACTACCAATAGTGATTTCAATAAGGATGCTCATGAAATGGTAACCAACCATCACTTCCCTGATGTCCAAGTTTATGGCGCTGTTGTTGGTGAAGATGGTAATATGCGACTGTCGGACCCGCCATCATCCACAGAACGGGTCATTCCCCGAAAGTCGGTATTGTCTGTACGGAAGCGAATTGGACGAGGAGGTCGAATTTGGATGGATCGCCGAGGTTTGCAACGAAATACAGTCCTCAAACCTAGCAGTCTAGCCAAAAATTCTCTTGATGAGGTGCCTGACGAAGAGGTAGATGAAATCGCTCTACAGCGTCTTGCTGACCGACTCAAATATGATGGAGAGACGGAACCTACAAGACAAATGTCAAGTTATGATAAAGATCCATCACAGTTGAATGGTATCTCGTCAGACACACAGTCTATTCGTTTCGGATCCATGTTGTTGTCCAAGGCTTATGAGAACTACAGGGAAGTATTCCAACAACGCCAACAGCAGCTGATGATGCTCCAGCAGCAGATTCTCCAACAGCAGCAGCAACAGCAACAGATGCGAAACCGGCAACAATCACATCCTCCTGGTGATCCTGGAGCTGGCGCTATGGGTGGTAACAACCATGGAGCTGGTGGTGCTATGGGCAGTAGAAACAACAGTCCGATTCCACAGTCCAAGATGACCAACGGTGGTACAATGGGGGGTTATAAGCAAGGTATGACTCCTGCGCAACATCAACAATATCAACAAATGCAACAGCAACAAATGCAACAGCACCAACTACAACAACAACGAAAAATGGGAGTAGCTGTTCCGATGAACGCAGCTGTTTCTTCTACAAGTTCATCCGCCCTTGGGGTTCAGTCTCGTCGAATCAATGGCAGTAGTCCTGATTCTCCACGGTTCAACGGTCTAGCCAATGGGGTGCTTCCTAACAGCATGGGTCAACGGATTATGCCAGGAGATCTGAAGCAGAAATCCGAGTTGACCAAGGTTGACGCGTAATGAGGAAGAGAAAAATGTACTGTATATAGTAATAATTTAAGAGCACCTTAGGGTTGTGTCGGTATTAAGAGGTTGTAGCTTTGTTGAGTACCATGTTTGTCGCAGTTATGGTGGCTGGATTATATGAGCATCAATAGGATCGATTGTGTGGGCCAGCTTTGATCGTATACCTGTACAGGTCCTCGTGAATAAAGGCTTTTACCACGCATACTCGCATAGTAGTTAAGTTTAGCCGGTCAGGTACAGCTACAGTTATGTATCGTATATCTAATAGTTCAGTTCCATTTCTGGCTGCGTTGTGGCCTTTTGACCATGCAAGGACCAAACTGTAGAGTATCTTCCATTATGCTCCTTTGTCATGTACATGGAAGCATTCTTCTGGAACTCGATTAACTTCAATGAAGTGGGTCTTGAAAGAATGCAACATGCAACAAAATTCTACCTCGAAAAAAGAATGAACTGAAACTGAGACCAAGATAAGCACGTAGCATAAATTACAAAATTAGATCGATAACAACATGGGCTTTAGTAGAGAGAGGTATCTATGTCCTCAAACTCTTTCTCTTTTGCACTCTATACCGTTGACGGCTTCGGGTGGTAGCCTCCGACATCAACATGGAACTCGTATTGGCGTGGGGGTTCATGCATGTGAGTAAGTTAGAAAGAAAGATGTGATTTGATCATTTCGAAGCACTCTGCACCAGCGTATCATTTAGAATTTAAAGGGTTTTAATCAGCTGTTTTGCTGCTTGCAGATTGTTTTTCTTCCTGCGCCATCTGCCAGTTTTATTGGTTCTGGAAGAATCTAACCTACATGTGCTGTCTAGAATCAGGTGATAATATGTTCAGAAAGAGTTTGGATATTTAAACTTTCTTGGCCGAAGCACACGAGATACGAAAACCTTTGCCGCATTATTGGTGTATGATTGGATCTAGTAACAAACTACAACTAAGGCACCATGGTAAGACTGAGGCTGAGACCGAGGCACCGAAAATAGATCACCTTGTTTCTCTTTCTCCAGTCTATTTTAGGAAACAATTAAAGATTTGATTTGACAATGCCTTAATGGGTAATCGAAAAAAGTTTAAAAAGAAGTTTGTGGGATCTGGCTGTTTGTGGTGGTTGCCAAACAAAGAAAGGACGCACTAGAAAAAGTACTGTGTCGAATGAGGCAACCCAGGTGAGAAACAAGATAAGGTCACAGTTTGGAGATTTGGGGGGTCAAATATAGCTTTCTGAACCTAGTCCAACAATAACCACAGTGAAGACACCATACGGGTCTGAAGGTTGGTATGCATCTGAAACACACTAATGGCTCTATACTCGTGTTTGATGAGGTGTCTTGGATGATGTAATCAAACTGTTACAGAAAAAGAGTCACAATGGGATTAATCAAAGACAAAATATGATCCTTATGTGATAAGCATTGTGCATTGTCATTGGTAAGATTCGCATAGATGCAATTTTACATGATTTATTTTACTATGACGTGTGATCGACATAAACATGTGCAGGATGCTATCCGTCCCTCACCAATAAACAGAGCAGGCAAATAGTGCAGATGCACTAAAATAAGCAGGCAATGGCAGATCTGATACGTGTGGGTGTGTTTTCATTATTACTTGTTTAATCAAACCACAGTTGCAAGGAGCTATTTCATGCATGCAGCTGGCGGGCCATCATTCCTAGTGATGAGTCAAGCAGCCCATTGGTTTCAGAGATGGAGAGACATAGAGACAGTAATTGGGCGAATAAATTATAATCTCAAGTTTTCATTTTTTTGATATGAGAGAGGCACTCTTTTACAATCATTCGCACACACAGACAATCATACTCCAAGCTCATAATGGATATGCACGGCTATCTCCATTTTTTGAAATAACCTTCAGGTTGTACTTCTTTGTCTGTCTCCTTGTCTTAGGTAGTGCTTTGTTCGTTGTTGTGCATATTAGTGTTCATATGAGGCCATGACAATAGTGTCAAATTGACACCATCAAATCCAAATCCAATATTATCCACACTCAAAAAGCGAGGCCCTGTCACCATAAAATTGGTGTGGCTCAAGACGATCTGGGGATTTTAGGTCATCTGAAGATAATCTGGCATCGCTCTTTCAGCCCCTAACACGACGACTCTTCATCACTTTTCCCCAACCTCCTTTCCCCAGGCTCTCGTTCTCGTGATAAAACTATGACCAGCATTTCACGTGTTCTCAATGACGAGCCCTCTGCTGGAGCCATGGGCAAAGCAGAAACGCCAAAAGTCGCTACTATCACGTCTCCCAGCGAGCCAAGACAAACTTCGCCAAAAGACCAGCCTCAACAACCTAGTGGCCAGGTAGTGCCAGCATCAATGGAGTCGCCACAGACAGAACCAGCCAAACCAGACCAATCATCATCGCCAAAACAGCCCAAACCGACAGCGCTGAAAAGGACACTGTCGTCTTCTTCCTCGTTGTCTCCAACCACACTGGTGTCCCCATCCAATCTGAGATTCAAACGAAAAAGAGTGCCCTCCGATATTCGCATTTACCCCTTGTCCAAGACTGAGCCCCTACCAATCAACTCTGCACCTCCCACCATTCGGGCTTTCTCTGCGGCAGACCATCAATTGAGAACACCTGTGGGTGGAGGGGGAACACATGTGGGCATGCCGAACTCAGCCAATTCCACACACTCGACCACCTCAACCAACTCGGGGTCAGATGGATCGGCGGAAGACACCCCTCGATTGGCACACTCGTTCACCAACGCTACTGCTACTGCAACAGGATCACCGGCAGTGGCCTCACCCATGGGCTTGGTGGGTATTCAAGGCAACAAGAAAATGTATGCTGCTCAACCATCTCACGGAATACAGAACCCCAACGCCCTACGATATTACAATCTACAGTCCGGAGGTCAACAGCCACAGCCGGGCTCACAACCACCAGGGCCACCATACCCTGGAGACTCAGGTCGGCCACATATCCCGATGATGTCACCACTCAATTCAGCGCATCCTTCTGGATATATGTATGGTGGGCCGCCTCACACTGCATACCCTTCAAGTGGAGGTGCTGTCATGACTCCAATTCAGCAGGCCCATCCACAATCCCAAAAGCCATCTCCTTACTCCAAGGTACAGGTTGAGGATATTTATGAAGGTCCTAATGGGCCTGGAGTAGGGGTAAAAACCTACCATTTCCCACATTACGTTGAGTTACAGGCCTCTTCTCCATACGCATCCTCCTTCAAGAAGGCTGGTTCATTGCCGGGGCCCCAGAGCAATGCCAAGAGTGGTGGAAGTGGAAATAACAACAGCCAGTCCACTGCTTCACGAACAGAGCCAGAAAAAGGAGGATCTGAATCCCCCGATAGCAAGAAGGAACGATTCCTCAAATTGTGTGGGGAAGTGTGGGATCTTCTTAAGAACTGATACCCCTTCCAAGCTTCTACAGTCAAAGCACTGTGTATTTATTGAATAGATTACAGAAGTAGCAAAAGTCTATAAGTTCACTTGTTTTCAATGCATTTTGAGCGTTATATTAATATAGCCACTTGCTCATGTAAGGGCCATCAAGGAAGTAACCCAACTTGGCATAGTAGTTTCGAACACCAACTCCACTGATGACAGAAATCTTCTTAGAACCATGCTCATCTCGAGCGATTCGTTCAGCCTCCTCCATCAGCAGAGTACCAAATCCTTGATGCTGGAATTTTCGAGGATCTCGGTTATGCAGAGGGACAGCTGATCCATACACATGCAATTCTCGGACCAAAGATGTACGTTGGCCAGTTAGTTCAGGTCGGTAAGTAGTTTTCTCAGAGCACAATCGCAGTCGTAGCAAACCAATAAGAATGTCTTGTTCGGGATCTTCATACGACAAAAATGTCTCCCAGCCTCCATTAGCAGTGTAATCTCGACGGATAAGTTCCACCTGATCAGGTCGAACACGATGATGAACCTCCTGAATACCTACTTCTCGCGTTCGAATATCTCGACACTTGGTGCCAAAATCCTTCATTCTAGCGAGAGCTAGTTCTCGCAGGTTTCCATTCTCTACACCAGCAGTGACCAGTGGCATAGGGATGTCTCTTTGTACTCGGTAGATACGAGTCCAGGGAGGCACCAGTGCCAGAATTCGAGCCACCAGGTCGATCAGAGCATTGGCATTGTACGACTTGTATCTACCAGTTTTCCACAGCTCGTATAAACCAGTTCCTCGAATGACCAAAGTTGGATACAGCTTGAGGCCATCAGTACGGAAGTCTGGTGAGTTGAAATACTCTCTGAACTGATCCAAATCTCGCTCCATGCCAACATTGGGGAGATCAGGCATCATATGTGAAACGACCTTATATCCAGCGTCCTTGGCCACTGCAAAAGTATGGCACACCGCCTTCACAGTATGTCCTCGGTTGGAATCTCGTGCTACATCCTCATATACACTCTGTACACCGATTTCCAAACGAGTACAACCGTATCTCAGCATATCCGACAGATGAGTCTCAGTGCAATAATCTGGACGGGTCTCGATTGTAATTCCCACACATTTGGTATTCGAGTACTGTGCCAGACGGACAGCCTCATCTACATCCTCCGCTTGCACTCCTGAAAGAGCATTGTGTAACTGTGAGATAAATCCTTCTCGGTATTCCTTATCCAACGACATAAAAGTTCCTCCCATAATGATATATTCCACCTTGTCAACGGAGTGGCCCAAAGATCGCAGCTGGTCCACACGTCCACGTGCCTGCTCGTAAGGATCATATCGGGCTCGAATGGCTCGCATGGATGTCGGCTCGTATCCAGTATAACTTTGGGTAGAATACTCAAAATCTGAATCGGGTCCTCCAGGGCAGTACACACAAATATTACCAGTATAAGCAATATGCGGGCATCGGTGGGGTTTACACATGACAGCCACAACCGCAATACCTGAGGCTGTTCGGACAGGCTTTGCCTGAAGTTTTGGTAGTAGGTACTTTTTGTATTGGTCGGGTATAGATCCAATGATGTCTGTGAGTCGTGGTTGAGACGCCAGCTTATATTGTTTGGCATACTTGGTAACTAAAGCGTTGAGGTTGATGTCCTTGGTGGATCCGTTAGTCAGCGACGCCACAAGTTCAAGCGCGATATCTGTACATGCCGAGAGAAATCTCTCATGCTCTGGAGCTAGTTGTTTTCCCTTGTTTTTGTGGCCCATTGTCGTTGAGTAGTTGGTTTGGTCTCACTTTTCGAGCATCATTTTTTTATCACACTTATCCAACTTTAAATATTTTATAGTTTAGGTTTTCCACAGGAAGTGGATTTTGGGAGGAGGTCATGGGGTAAGCTGAAAAGAAGCTTAGTTGAGTGGTGGGTGGATGGAATAAGCAACAACGTCGAAGTTGAATAATCAACAAGCAGCCTAATAGGACCCAAATGCGTAGCTAAACGAGATTTCTCGCTCGCCTTTCCAAAAAGTCATGTGAGAGTATCATTTATTAAACTCTATCCACTTGACTTAGCAAGGGCAAAAATACAGCAAAAATGAGAGCTGGGAGATTCGAACTCCCGCATCTTTCGATACCAGGGATTTTAATGTTCAAGTGTGTTACACCTAAACCTGGCGCCTTAGACCGCTCGGCCAAACTCCCTAATTTGCCTCCACAATTCGTTGGCCATGTATGATGAGAAATCTGCTGACTAATGAAAAACGAGATTGAAAGAAAACAAAAACAAAGAATAACCTGCTTCCGAGAACACGAGTCTAATCTGTTAACAAGTTCGCCAGTTACAACCTCAAGTCGATCAAATTTCCAGTGACAACACCAAACGAAGACCAGTTTTCCAGTGATAACACCAAATTAGGCACAGTCTACTAGTAGACTTACTTCAATTACTATTATTTCATATTTATGTTAGAGTCAATTGAATGTATGAGAAAAAAAAAAAAAACGAGCTTTCCAGTGACGACACCAAATTAAACTCAGTTTAGGTACAGTCTACTTGTAGACTTACTCCAATTACTTCATATTTATGTTATAGTCAAATGTATGAGAGAAAAAGAAAAACTAGTTATAGAATTATTTCAGCTATATTGTAGTCAATTGAATGTATGCAAAGAAGGAAATGTCATTGTTCAAACCCAGACTCGTCCAATGTTAAAGCCCAGTAACAGATTTTTCTCGCTGTTCCTAATTACTACCCAATTATGCAATGTCTGACTCGTTACTTCAATGACTAGTTTCAAAAGTATGTTATCATCAATTGAATATATGCCGAGGAAAAGAAGAATAGTTGATTTTTGTTATTGTTACGCGAAGAACTCAGTTTCTAGTTATACCTAGCTAATATGATTTGTTACTCTGTTTATCCAGTAATTACATCAATTGTGTGAAATTGTTTTATACCAATGCGGAACTGAAATTTCGGAAACAAGAATAATTTGGTTGTAAAATGATGCAAACTTTTTTATCAGTTTGCCATTCTACATATTGGGTTTCGCTTGTGCAATCCAGACTACCAGTAACTGCAGTAGTACCTACTTAATAATAACCGTCTGAATCCGATGCCCAAACTCAATCTGATGAGAGATTTCGACAAGGAAGAAACAATATGGCTTGAATTTCAATTTCAATTTCAATTTCGCCTTTTTAAGTCAACTCTGGCATTGTATTGTATGCGGTTCGAAGCTTTCCATTGTCGAAATTCATTTATTCGGGTTCTGATGCCCTCTGTTGTTCTAGACCTGCATTGCTAGGATTTCCGCGCGCAAGCTCCAGAACAATTCCAAAACAGTTTCAATCATAATATTATTATCCTGCTACCGTCATTTGTGTCACCCTTCATTTTTTTATTTGATTTGTTGGGCTCTAGGGCCTATTCTCGTTACCTTACCTGAAATCTGCCAAGTCTGATGAGATGATCCTTAACTTTGACTAGCGACAAAGTTGGAGGAACTCTACACGTCACACTCACACATACTACACGATCGTAAACCACCTCGTTTTCGACATTTTAAGGGTGGTTTCGAGTGAATAGTTCTTGATAGTATCTATTCAGTCACGGTTGGTCAATTAGGTGAGTTTGTGTCAGAATCGCGTGTTTTGGGGTCAACCCCTGTAAGTACCACTCCTAACCCAGAGTATGGCCAAGAAGAACAACAAAAAAAATAAGGCCAAGGCTAAGAAGGCAGCGTCTGCCTCGTCGGCGCCTGCGCCTGTGGCAACGTCTGATTCGATTCCTGCCACTGCTGTAGCCTCTAGTGCCGTTGCCGAGGCTTCATCAACTGCATCACCTGACAGTCAAACCATAGAAGCTGATCAGGTTGCCACCGACGTTTCTGTGGCTGAAGCTATTGAAAAAGATGAAAAGCTCACGCCAGACTCGACTCTAACCCCGGTGGCTGAAGCTGTTGCTGCGAAATCAGAGGAGAAGGAGGAGAAAGAAGAAAGTCCTACGCCAGAAACTGACACCGCGCAAGAAACCACTTCAGTTTTGACTGTCAAACCAGATGCACTGGCTTCTGAGCCAACTATTGAAACCGTGGAAGTTTCTGTACCTACTCCTGTTGAACCAGAAGCTGTGGAGCCTGTGGAGCCTGTGGAGCCTGTGGAGCCTGTGGAGCCTGTGGAGCCTGTGGAGCCTGTGGAGCCTGTGGAGCCTGTGGAGCCTGTGGAGCCTGTGGAGCCTGTGAAGCCTGTGGAACAACCAGTTTTGGAAAAAAGCACCCCAGCAGATGAAACAATCAAACAAAAAACCCTTGATCAACTGGAGGAACCACTCGTCGAAGGTCCCGTTGCTTCAGACACAACCGTAGAGACTGCACCAGTGGAGCCTGCTCTAGGGTCGGCTGAACCTGTTTTGGAGTCTACAGCTGTGGAGGCGGTTCCTGAAAGTGCTGAGGATGACTTTTTTTCGAACCTTGGAGATAACGTGGACACAGTTCCTGAAGAAGCAACTGCAGAGACTGAACCATTGGCTGAAGCTGAATCCGTTGTGGCTGAGGCTATGAATCCTGAGCCAGAATTCACGACTGTGTCGAACACTGACGATGACTTTTTTTCCAATCTTGGAGGCAATTCAGATGAAGTTCCTACTGTGGAAACTGTTGCGGAGGCAGACGGTAATGAAGCGGAAGTTACTGAGGTGGAAACTACTGAGGTGGAAACTACTGAGGTGGAAACTACTGAGGTTGTCACTGAAGCCGAGCCATTGGAACCTGAGGTAAAACCAATGGCAACAGAAACAGAAGATGACTTTTTCTCGAATCTTGGAGAGAGCTCCCCAGTCAACGTCTCAGTACCTAAGACTGAAGTTATTGAAAAGGAAGTAGTTGAGGTGGAACAACCAACTCCTGCGGCTGAAGACGATTTCTTCTCTAACCTTGGAGCCCAGTCAGAAGAACCTGTGGAAGCCCCTATAGCTGAAACTAATGGTGAAGCAGTCAACTTTTTCTCTGGTCTTGAACAGTCTGAACATACTTCTGAACCCATCGCGAGTGAGCAACCTGAACCTATCGCAGAGACTGTTGAGACACAGGAAGATGACTTTTTCAACCAGCTTGGGAAACCTGCAGATGAGGCTCCTCCTGCTGAAGATGAGTTTTTTGCCAAGCTTGACAATGTTGAACCCTCGGACCAGGCTCGGCAAATTTCGCTTTCTCTTGATGAGGACTTGCTTCTTACAGATGAAGATGAACAGGCAGAGGTTTTGGCTGAGTTTGGGAAGCCTAATCCCCTAGCTCAATCGCTTGCATTTTTGGAAGATGATGATCTATTGGAGAGCGACCAGGATTTCCTGGAAACAGATGAGGAAGTTGAGGCTCCTTTTAGCGAAGCTCCTATCGATAGGTATGCTGTTACAAATGTCCCTGCGACTGCGTCTACTCAATTTGTAACCCCCAGTATGCCCTACGCTGCTCAGTTTGGTGGCTATGGCTCTACTGTGTCTACTCCCGGAATCTATCAGCCTGTTCAGCCTCAGTCTCAATCTCCTTCGACAGCTCCCAAATCAATGAAGAGGATTGATAAGAATAAATCTGACGCCTTCGACTTCCCTCAGGCTATGATTCCCAAAGTTGCTAAGAGAGTTTCATCCCAGCCCCTTGTACCTCCTTCAGCTCCATCGCCCAGCTTGATGTCTGGTTTTGGAGCGTCTGTCCCTGGGGCTCCACCCATGAGTGGCCAAAATGCTCACCGGCCTGTGGCTAACCCTTACGCGCCATCTCCTGCTCCACAGCCAGCTGCACCTGCCAAAAAGTCGTTTTTCGAGGAATTGCCCCCTATTCCACCAAAACCGGTGTCACGGCAAGCGTCGTATAATTTGTCTCCTAGGGCAACAGTTAGTCATGATGCACCTCCTCCACCTCATAAGCAGGAGCGAAAACCATCTATTCCTATTAATCCATACGCTCCTCCTACTGGTGCTTCCACTGCTGTTCCTTCCACGACTAATTCCCCTTATGGCGTTCCACCTGGTGTTCCACCATCTACAAGTTCTCCTTATGGCATGCCTCCTTCAATGCAATCTACAATTCCCAACACTAGTTCGCCTTATGCACCTCAGGCTGCCCCTCCTCCTGGTCCAGTTCCAAAGGTAACTTCACCTTATGCTCCCCAGGCTGGGTTCCATGGTCCTCCTCCTGCCGGACCTGCTTCAGGTCACCGAGGTGTTCCAACTCCTCTACCTCAGCCACCTGCGGCTTCTATGGCTGCGTCTTTAGCAGCAGCTGCGGCCGCTTCTGTGTCTGCTGAGGCTGCGGCTGCTATAGGTGCTAAGGCTTCGGGTTATGTTTCTGCTGCTGAAGCCGCTGCTGGGTATCCTCAACATCCACCCTCAGCTGGCCCTTCACGAACTTCGTCCAGAAACGCATATGCTCCTCCACCTCGAGGACAGCCAGCTCGGGGTTCCACTCCACCCGTCCATCCTTCCATGGCGTATTCCCCCAATGTTTCACCCAAACGAACTCAGCAACAGTCTTTACAGCCCCGATACTCTGAGTTTAAGGATATTGGTCAGAAGTCTATGGTTTCCGATGAAATTCTGAGGAAAAGACAGTTTCCCATCTTTCGATGGAGTAACAGTAAAAAGGCTACCTGTCTGGTCGCTCCACAGATTGGTTACGCCACTGCTGTGAGCCAGACTGTCGTGCGACTGGTAGATGTCAGTGAGTTGGTGAAGACTGAGCAAGATGTGGTCCAGTTCCCCGGTCCACTGTTCACAGGAAACAACAAGGGTACACCTGTAAAATCCAAGAAGAAGGAGTTGGAGAAATGGGTGACTGATCATGTTGCTCTACTGGATTCGCAAAATGCTGATGTGGATCGAATCCTGTTGTGGAAACTTGTGGGGTCTTTCCTCGCCAATGATGGAGTTCTCAATGCTGCCCAGGTTCGTGCCTTTCTCACGCCTCATTTTGAGCAGAACACCACAGGAGATGGTTCAGCTTTCACCTCAGCGATGGATTTGGCAGCCGCTTCCTCGTCGTTCATGCCTCAGCCAGGTGACAACGGCCCCTCTTTCTCAGCTTCTGATGCCAGCCATGTGCTACGTCATCTCCAGAGTGGTTCCAAGGATGCTGCTATTCGTCACTGTATGGACAGACGCCTGTGGGGTCATGCTCTGTTGATTGCTAGTACCATGGGTCCTGAAAAATGGAAGGATGTCGTGTCTGAGTTCATTAAGGATGACGTACGACCCCTGTGCAGGCCTAGCCTTCAGTTCCTCTACTCTTGCTTTGGAGGTGTGACGCCATCGTCCTCAGAAATTTACGGAGACTGGAAGGAAACTGTTTCTTATGTTCTGTCCAATTGCGAAGGTGGTAGTGGTGTTGTTCCAGGAGCAGGCGTGCTGAACGCCCTAGTCAGTCTTGGAGATCATCTTGTTCAAAAAGGATATATTGGTGCTGCTCATTTCTGCTATGTGGTTTCAAGAGCTCCTCTTGCTGACAAAATTACTTTGCTGGGCTCAGAGGGACGAGACTTGGATGCCATTCTACTGTCGGAGGCTTATGAGTTCGCTCTGAGTCTCAAGACTAATGTTTCCATCCCTCAGATGCAGTTGTACAAACTGGTGCATGCAGAGGTTCTAGCAGATATGGGTAATGTTGCTCAAGCACAGAAATATGCGGAGTACCTCAATCAGAGTCTAAAGAGCTTCTCCGATAGAACCACATCAATCCACCCTGCTTACATTAGTCGTCTGCTGAGTCTCTCTGACCGTGTGTCGTCAACCCCTCAGACCGCCACAGGCTCATGGTTCTCTCGACCCAAGCTTGACAAGGTGCTGGATTCGCTGGACAAGAGTCTGTCCAAATTTGTGGCTGGAGACGAGGCTGCGAATGTTGCTAGCACTGTTGCTGGATCAGCATCTGGTGCTAATGAAACTGTTTTCAGCCAGATTGCTGCTACACCTGGAATTTCACGAACCACCTCTGTTGCAGATTTCACTGCAGCTGGCCCTCCACCCACTGGAAACTACAACCCTTACAGCGCTGGAAGAGCATCTACTGGAAACATTCTGCGAGCTCAGGTGGGTACGTACGATACCAGACATAACATTCCTCGGTCTCTTTCTGCTATGGACGTTGGTTATGGCTATGATCGTTCTGCCTCTGTTAGTTCTGTGCACTCTGACGCTGGACATCATCGAGTTATGTCTCCTGGTGCTGTTTCCAATGTTCCAACTGTCCCATCGAAAACAGCCTCTCCTGCTCCTCCTCCTGTTGCCAATCCTTATGCCCCTGCTGCTGCCAACCCTTACGCACCTCCCTCCGCCAGCAACGTATATGCTCCACCCTCCACTCAGAGTTACCTAGGTTCGCGAGAACCTCAGATCGCTGAGGAGTATGAAAAGCCAGAAGAAGACTACAGGTATGGACAGCAAGTCGAGGCAGATGTTAGTGAGCCTGGTCGTGTTCAAGAGCCAGAAGTACCCAAACCTGCTCCTCCTCCTGCTGTTGCCAACCCCTATGCTCCTCCTGTTTCTAATGCTCCTGCGCCTCCCTCAACTTCTAACGCTTATGCTCCTCAGGGCTACATGGGCTCACGAGAACCTCAGATTGTTGAAGAGTATGAACGGCCAGAAGAAGAATACCGATATGGACAGCAAGGTGATACAGGTACTGGAGAACCTGAGCAAGTTAAAGAGCCAGACGTTCCTCCGCCTGCTCCTGCACAAACCAAGGTTGCTCCTCCTCCTCGTCCTTCATCAAACCCCTCTCGTTCATTCAACCCTTACGATCCTCAAGCTCAGGATAACGCAAGGAAGCCTACAGGTGCTACCAACAAGTATGCTCCAAGCAGTAACACATATGCGCCTTCCAACCAGACTGCAAATAACGCTTATGCTCCCCCCGCTACTGTGAACAAGTCTGAATCGACTGAGGCTCCTGCTGCAGCTGACTATTCTTATGGCTATGGTGGATATGGCGGCTACGACCCCTACTCTGGCTATGGAGCGTCCACTGGCAATGAGGCTGACGCCAATGATACAGGTGTTGCTAATAATGAGAAGGTTGAGGAGCCCAATGAGAAGGTTGAGGAAACTACGGCTGATGCAGGTGCCAATGATTATCCTTCTTATGGAAACTCTTATCCATCATATGGCTACCAGTCCGAAGCAGCTGATGATGTGGGAGAGTCAGGTGATGTGGAGGGAGGTGTGTTTGTTCCTGCGACAGTAACACTTCCACCTCTCAACAACCTTCCATCCGTTCCCCTTCCTGGATTGGAGTCAGCGGCTCCTGCTCCTCCTTCCTCACGACACAACTACAATTCTCCTACCACAGGCTCTACTTCTTCTAGTTATGTCACTCCACCTGCTGTTAAGGAAGATGATGAGGACGACCTTGGTATTAGTAACAAGAAACCCGTTCCTAAGAAGGAGGAAGAGAAGTCTAAGGAGACGGAGGAAGAGCCTAAAGAGACCAAAAAGGGATGGTTTGGAGGCTGGTTCAAGAAGGGTGAGCAACAGCCTGCAGATGGTAAGAAGGTGTACAAGGCCAAACTTGGAGAAAAGAGCAACTTCTACTACTCTGAAGAACACAAGCGATGGATCAATGGTGATCTTCCTATTGAGGATCAAATCAAGGGTGCTGGTGGTCCTCCCCCTCCTCCCAAGGCTAAAAAACCAGATGCCCCTGCTGGTCCCCCCTCTGGACCTCCCTCGGGTCCTCCTTCCCGTCCTTCAACTGGTCCCCCAACTGGTCCCCCAAGTGCTTCTCCAGCTCCTGGGCCCCCTGCGATGGGTATTTCTCCAGCAGGTACTCCTCCTATTAGTGGTTCCACTCCAGTGCCCCGGCCAAAGCCAAAGATGGTTGATCCACTGGAGGGTTTCCTCACAGGCGGGCCTCCTGCTGCGGGTACTCGAACTGGTCCTCGAAAGAGCGCCAAGAGTCGATATGTAGATATTATGAACCAATAATTAATCAAATCATTCTGTTTGTTTTCCTATTTAGTGCAATAGAACTATCGGCTTTACTCGGCTTCAATCGGCTTCACGGCTTCAATCGGCTTCAATCGGCTTCATGAAGTGCAACAGAGTCCGAGGCTAGCCCGCCAAGATCTATAGTTTTGTTTTAACATTACCATTGGTCGTTGATCTGTGAGGCATGATGCAAGCAGATGATGACTCTACAATTATTCCTGCATAACCACCAATGATATTGCTGTTTTTCGCTAGCAATGGTTCTAGGTTGATCTGATAATTTTGCTGCGCCAAGATTGATGAAAAAGATTACATGAGTAATGCGCGTACCACTCCGGTTCAAGAGCAAAAAAAAGGGTGATAACTTGGAGTTCATATCGTAGTAATGGTACAAGTTGAGACTAAAATAGCTCATTCGAGTTCACTTTTATTTCCCATTCTAGCCCCACCCAGAGTTATAGAATTCCAACTAACGCACCCTCTCACAGGGTTAATTTTCAAAATTATCTGATCATGCAGTTTTTCACCTGTTGCATAAAAGTCACCTCAGACTGGGAGTGAAACTAGTTTGTGCAAAACAAAGGGGTGTGTAGTTACATTAATTCTGTAGCAGGCGGCGGTCTGAAAGCTACAACCACGCCCAAAACTTAAAAGAAATTGGAAAAAAGAGGGGGAAAAATAAATCTGGTGGTGGTGAGACAAAATCAAAGGTAACAAGCAAAAACACCATGATGAAAATTTTTGCCGTTCAATTTCGGAGGAGATTTTTTTCCAGTTATCGTTGTTGATTTAACCACCTAGTTTACCCACCTCTTTCCCCGCCCGCATGGAATGGAGCAGAAAGAGTAACCCTTTTCCTCTTAGCATTTGCGGAGAAGCAAATTAACTTTAGTAGTTAGGGCGGTCAATTTCACATAGTTAATTTCGTAATCATCATCATTCATTCATTTTATATACTGGACTCTCACAGTCTAGTTTCCATTTGCCGTCGTCTACAAATCTATCTCACGTAATAAATATACTGCCCGTTCCTTGCTAGCCAGGTTTGTTGTCGGTCTCTAGTCAGTCGCAGCTGTCTTCACGACGCGCGCCATTTACTGAGACTCTGAGCAGTAAACCGGAAGCCGTACTGATGGCGTTAATAAATAGGTGGATTACTCCAGTCCCCCAAACAGATTGCTAACACTAGATTCGTAGTGAGCTAGGTCAGCAATGAAATCAAACTGAGCCGGTTGCTTGTTGTCTTCAAACAGGGTGAAGTCATCCGACAATCCGTGGAGTCCAAGCTCATAGTTTTCGACAGGTTCGTCCTTGATGAAAATGAAGTCTTGTGTTGACGCTGCTGGTCAGAAGAGGTCATCGCTGCTGGATGACGCGCCTGGTCCACAAGATCATTTTCATCGTCGTAGGACAGAGTCGAAGACGGTGAGCCGGAGCCGGTGCTCTCAGCTAGTTCGGGAGGAGACGAGGACCCCGAGTATTCGGTGGAATGGTCCGCGTGGAGTAGGAAATTTGTAGACTCGACTTCTTCGGTTTTGATGACAGGAGAGTCGGGCACCACTGTATGGTTGTCGTTGAACAAAGTGGGTGCCATGGGGATGGAAAGTGTGGACTCATGGTGGTGGATGGAAGCAGGTGCTTCCACAGATACATCGCTAAGGTCGGGCACCTCAACACCAGCCAAAGCTCCGGATGACTTGGCCATGTTGACGAGCGACGAAAGCTGCTGTAATTTAGCCACAAGACTGTAGTGTTGTTCCATCAGGTGCATGTTTGCCTTCTTGGACTCAGTCACCTGCAGTTGCAACTCGCTGTTTTCGTTGGTAAGTTCAGAACACTTCTTTTCAAGGTCCTCCAGGTGTCGACGCTTCTTTTCTCGAGAAGCGTGTGCCGCCTGTCGATTTCGCATGATCCGTTCGATTCGTCGCTGCTCCTTTTCGTCCTCCGTCTTTGCTCGCTTCCGGGGGGGAAGCGCGCCAACAGGTAGAGGCAGAGTGAGATCCTTCTTTCGTTTGTCTCCAGATCCAGGTTCGGGAGATCGACCAGAGGAGTCTGAAACAGAAGTAGGAGTCATAGACATAGGAGAACCCAGTCCCTCTTCAGGTGTGGGGGAAGGGGTGAGGGATTCTTCTTGCTTGATAGACATGAGGGAAACGACGACAGTGGCGGGGGCGGGAACGGGGGGAAAGGGGGATGGAGGACAGAATAGGAAGAACCTAGTGTGTCTGCTATTGGCGAGGTTTAGGTTGCCTTTGTGGTTTGTGGTGATGGGTTGGTGACTCTGGAAAGTCGGCTTGGGTTATACAAATACAGAGAGGTCGTTGAGGCTATATATATCTTTACACTGTGCTTCGCCTGAGTACCACTAGTAGGGTTGCCTCATTTCTTTGTTTGCCCTGTTAGAATCAAACTCAGAGTTTAACTTTAACTCTTATTTTACGCCCAGGCTATTTTAGGTGTGCCGTAATCTACTCAGGCGGAAGTAGTTGGATCTAAAATTACATTATTCATGGGTTTTATGGGGGGAAAAAACGACCAGGTGGATTTCTAATCTTATCAATTCTAGTTAAATCACTTTTGTGTTGTCTTTTTCTTTAATTCCTGACGGTGGTGGGTATCTACGAATCCTGGCCACAGCCAAGAATCACAAAAACACAAAACAAAAGCAAACGCAAAGCAAAACCCAAAGCAGACGTAACCCTTAAACCGGGTAATAGATTAATCTGTGTGGAAGCTTAATCGGTGTGTGGAAGGGATGGAAGTGAAATGTTGATCAAATAAGTGAGGGGAGAACCAAATAACCAATATAAAAAAAAGTGACCGTCATCAGAAATTGCACCCTGGTTGGTTTTTTGTTTCTATTTTTGGACTATATATTTTTCCTAAACCAGATTGGATCAAATCAGAAATGTCTCTGATCTGACTCAACCAACTGTGTGTGCTCACTTCCACTCTTCCCATTCTCTCCTGACTAGTCTGCATGACATGGTTTGGTTTAGCGACAGAGATAGCGGGTTGCCCTAACCTGCGAAATAAAGCCCCGAAATTTGAGCCCTGACCCTAGCTCTTTTGCCCCAACCCTTGTAGTGGCAAAGTTGTCGCCGTCAAGAACGCGAAGTGAAACCCAATAGTTGGGGGCAAATTCTCAGAAAATGTACTTTTATCATCAATACGCCTTTAATGTGTATCTTTCTTTCCCGTTTTTCCTCGTCATAACAATTCTACATGTTCACCATGACCCTTCACGCCATCTTTCAATTTAGAGTTTGAGAACCAGGCTGTGTGGTAGTGGTTATGGTGGCGAGACTAGAGAACAAACCATTAGGGAAAGTGAAGACAAATCTGTATTTTTTTTAATCCATTGTTTTCGGGAATAGGCCGTCTCCATTTCTTTCTGTCTTTTTTTTTTTTTTTTCTTATTTACTTTGTCTCTTATTATGTTTGTTCTGTATTTACTTTTTATTGTTTGTTATTTTGGGAATCAAGACTTCATTTTATGAAACAGGAGCCAGGCAGCACGTTTTTGTTGCATGAGAAATGTGTGGATTAGGGCCCGGCAAAACGAACCATGGTCAATCACGCAACATAAACCAGTAGAGGAGATAGTGTAGATAAACTCCAATTTGCCACTTGAGTAAAAATCGCAAGTGTAACTATTTTTGGACTTTTTTCAAGTTTCAAGTTTTGAGTGGCACTTGCAAAATTGGTTATCTTTCCAGAAGACGCCCTCATTTATTCACCTCTTTGTCTGGGTTATTGTCACATTTCCCCTCCTGAACTGTATTTGGTAATCTCCTCAACTACAACAATCTGTTTGTCTCAACTAGTATGATTGAACATTCCTGTTTGGGAAAGTTGTTGTGTTGTCTGAATTTGTAATGAGTGATATTTGGTCAGAGCATCCGTCTATTGTGGGTCTAATAATGATTTGGAAATTGGGGTTTTCAACGAGTAATGTTTCATATTTTGTCTAATTTCCTGTACTTATATTTCGGTGACATTATAATAACTATTTGAATTAAAAGTGTAATTAGGTCAGTTTGAGAAATTTGAAAATTTGAGATATTTGAAATTTTAGGAATTTCGGAATTTTCGGTGATTTTAGGAATTTTCGGTGATTTTAGGAATTTTCGGTGATTTTAGGAATTTTCGGTGATTTTAGGAATTTTTGGTGATTATAGGAATTTTCGAGTGATTTTTATGCTTCATCTTCATCTTTGTTGGTCACGTAATCTACTGAGAAAGCAAACAATAAAGAAAAAAAAAAATTAAAAAAAAAATTAAAAAAATTTAAAAAAATGAAAACATTCATAAATGCCCATACCTTGTTTTTTTCATATTTACAATAGTTAGTCACTTCTTTTGCCCATTTGGCAAAACTCAGAGCTGTATGTACATGTATTTCTTCCATTCTTTGTTCAGCCACACGCATATATATGCAAAGGAATACGGTGGTCTTTTTGTAGAACAAGGAAAAACACATGGTCTCAGAATCACTTTTCAAAGTAATCAAATTCTTGCAGATTGGGGAAATCCAACAATTAGTATGGTGCCTTTTCGGTCCCCTCTTCTTTTTTTGACATGCATTGGCATGAATTTGGAACAGTCTTGTATGTGGGATTTACGATTCCCACTCATTTGGTGTACTCCTTTTTGGCTTGAAACTCGTACCATTTTCCATGCCCCTATTTACAGGTCGTCCGAATTCGTACGAAACATGCAGGGTGTATTTGAAAAAGTAGAAGGAAAAAAAAAAATGCATAATGAAATACATGCAAAAATTGACTCTGGGGTTGTGACCATGTTATCCCCCATGAAATTCTATATATGGGCGCAACCACGTGTCCAAGGACTTTGCTGTTCCATGTCCGAAGTTTTGACAAAAACATACTTTTTTACTTGACTTTGTCATTTAGTTTGGTATGACACAATGGTACAGGTGTGTGTAGAATAATTAGCCCTGCTCAATGCATGATGCATACAAATGTTTTTGGAAATTATTACGGCTACAGAAAAGGGTGTGTATATATCGAATGGGACAGTAGAAACGATATAAAAATAAATAAAAATAAATATGTTTTCATGTGAACAAAGAGATGACACTAAAAATGTTGAAACACTCAAAGTCCTAAATTAAATACGACAAGGCTTTTAAAAATTGTATTTAAGTATCCTCTCCTCCTCTCACTAGTCACCATGGTTGAACTCCAACCTGGCCAACAACCCTAGCCTCTACCACATGTCAATAATCCAATCTAAATTGCGTCACCAACTTGCGTGACCAACTTGCGTGACCAACTAGCGAATTGGTGTCTGACTCGGCCATTGCGGATATTCACTTTGGAACTACATTTTGAGTCATTTTTGAGCCACTTTTGAGCCACTTTTGAGCCACTTTTGAGCCACTTTTGAGCCACTTTGACTTCTACGCAATTGGAAGCGTTTAAGAACGTCACCTCCCAAATCAGCTCGCAAAATGTTCCCCTTCTGAATAAGGTGCCAAAATGCACCTGATCATATGGGCTATGTGCATGTTGCTATCAAATTGACCAGTATGATCTCACTCTGATTTTTTAAAGCCCCCTAATGTACACATTCCATATGCACAGGTCTGCATAGGAGGTCACCCCTAAAGAAAATGACATGGACACAACAAATTGAATGTGGGGAGTGGAGACGGCATACCCATACTAAGTGAAATGACTCAAATTTGTATCAGTTTTCTATTATATAAAATTCTATCCACAGCCCAAACGAGCAACTTGTCTGCTTCCTTCCACTCACAATAAGGTTTCATTGGAGGTTAAAGGTTACCCCAGTAACTCCTATTTGAGACAAAACAAAACAATGCTCACGAAAACAGACACGAGGAGAGTTTTGGTGATTGTGTCAATAGTTTGAGGCATAGAACTCCACAAGAAAGGGAAAAAAGATTTTCAAATCTAACCAAAAATAGCTGCAGTTACTCGTGAATTAATAACATATACAACTGCGTCTCTTCCTCGAGTATTATTACTTAGTTAATGACATTCTTTAAAATAAAGTTTGAAACAATATTATTTGGGCAAGTAAAAAACCATTAGTGTTTGCAAACACAAAACAGTGACAGTGGTACGAATCGGTTTCTTGGACAGTGTATAGTTGAAGAGGGAGTGCAGACACACAACAAACTAACAGACACGCAACCGCCGCCGTCAAACACAAACACCAGGTCTCTTCAACAGACTCGCTGCCAGTCCAACCATCGACCCCGCCGCCATGGACACAAAACGTGCCATGTCTGGGAACCCCACCAGTCCCCGGAAATGGAACCAGAAGCGAATTAAGACGGAATCCACCTTTGAAGAAAGCCGACTATTTCGACCCATCTCACCACTCAAATGGCATAGAAGAAAGAACACCAACCGCCCCATAATATCTTCTCCCATCCCGTTTGAAGTGATTGGACAATTCCACACTCCTAACTCAAGTCCCCGACCTGAGCTCAAATCCAAGAAGAGCTATACCCCTTCGTTCACATTTACCCATTCGAGCATTTTCCATGAACACTTGTCTTCAGATTCGGAAAGGTCGCGTGAAGAGAAGGACAAGCTCTTCAATCAGTCCATAGACTCATTCTCAAAAAGCATGGAACAGTTGAAGAGTCCGACTAGTGCAGCTACTGCATCTTCCAGTGGATTGAACATGTCAATCAAACCTCTTGGACTTCCCACAATGCCTTCATTGGAAATCCCACAAGAGCTAATGCTTTCTAACCACGAGGCGTCTGCTGAGAATTCTGATAGCGACGAATTCCATGACACCCGATCATCTTTCCGAGAAAGTCTAGGATCGTTACATGGCCTCACCGAAATCAATAACGAAATCAACAACATCAATGCTCAAATCAATGACATCAATCAGCAGATCAGAGGAATTAGTGAGTTGGACAAAATGGATGTTGTAGAACCTGTTTCAAGGGATATCCTCAAAGACAAAGATACGGTAAACACGGAGGACATTCTTGGTGAACTGTCTTCGTTACGACATGAGGAAGAGGATGACGAGGAAGAAGATGTTCCAGAGGAAGTAATTGGTGAAGACAATGACTCACTGAGACCGTTACCACAACCTTCAACTATGCCAAGATTACTTACTACTTCAACTCTAGGAACCCTTGTCGATGATGCCGATAAAAAGACAGCCGCCGCTCCAAGATCATTTGCAACTTCGGCATCAGCAAGAACTCTTATCGCAGATCGATTTATGGATCCAGAGAGTATCAGCGAGAGTATTCAAGTGGTGGACATCAGTGTGGTGGAATCAGAGCATGCTGAGGAAGAAGATTCCCAATCACCTCTCAATTCCTCCTCAGTAATTGCATCCACTCCCATTGAGGTGTCACACTGCGCAGCTCAGACAAACCTATTTAGAACTCATCAGGACCAGTCAAAGTACTCTGAAACCGGAGTCATCGACAACAGAGTATCATTAATTTCCACAAGTGAACAATATCCTCTTGATATTGATTGGGTGTCCCCTATAGGTTCTTCTGAGTCTGAAGTACTCCCTTTTTCTCTTAGAGATGTACCGCTTGAGACTTCTCATCGAGATGACTATGTGTTTGAAAACATGCAAAACGATGGATCCAGACCAGTCTCGAATCACAGCTCGTCTTCATTTCCAGCAGCACCCTCTTCAGCAGACTCTCTTGGTATCCAAATTGCTCCTCCCGATCTTCTTGCCCAGCCCCTAGGCTTCAAGAATGTTTCCAACAACATGGATGCTATTTCTCTGTCGTCTGAGGATTCGGAAGAAAGAGAAAAGTTTCCTAATTTGCCATTTGGCGATAAATCATTCGCTGAGCTCAATTCTGGAAGTTATCAATTCCCAGAACTAGACGACCAGGAAGAACATAACCAATTATACCATCAGCCCACTGAACCCCTGAGTTTGCCAGAGACACCCATGTCTGTTCATTCCCAACAATTTTCAGCTCCCCCTTCACTATCTTATTCTCCAGCTTCCTTGGAGGAACCCATCATGCATCCTCCCCGAGCACATATTCCATTTGTGTTTCGATCTCGTGAGTTGGACCAAAAGGACTACTCCCTTTATACCAACAATAACAGCCCCTACCTAGTCAATCATGCGTTTATTCCGGTCTATTCATCTCCGGACAATTCGCCGCAATTCCCCCATATCAACTCTTTCCCAGAGCTTCGGGGAATGGCATCTAAAGAGCCTCCAAGAGAGTATTTGGAGCAAAAGGCAGAAAGAGAAAAAGAGATAGCATGGCTTACTCGTGAATATGAACAAAAGGAATGGGCTCAATCATTAATGCCTCCTCCTGAGCTATTCACGACTCCTGCCAGCCCCCTAAGAGTTAGAAAACAACGAGCTGGCCGCCCTCAAATTAATGATACTCCACAGATTCCCAAACGATCAGCTTCACGCAAATCCTCAAACTTTTCAGGATTATCCATCGAACAAGCAGTACAGTTTGAACCCAAGGTGGAGTTTTCGCCGAATTCAGCTCGACAGGGATCGACCGGATCTTCAGGTACCGTCATCAGACATCCTTTGCAGAATCAGTTCCCGTCACTTCCTGACAATGAAATGCTATTCATGACCCGTACAGGCCAAAAGCAGATGTTTGGAAAAATTCACTCTGTCACCAGCAATCCAGGAGGCACACACCTTTATGATTTGGAAGCTCAGAGGGAATCAAATGCCTGTCGAGACTCGATTTCTCTTCTGATGCTGTTCCTCTTCTTTTTCATGCCTCCTCTTTGGTTGGCCATGGGTCTCGGATACCTGGATTCTGTTGCTGGAGAAATTAAACCATCACACAAAAAAGCTGCTCTTGCTCTCGGAGGAACCATGCTTGTTGCTGCAGTTGTCGGTATATCTGTGGGATTAGGGGTTGGTCTAACGAGGCCACATTAATGTTGCCAGTACTCTCTGGCCGTGACTCTGTCACATTTGACTGCGCGATCCTGTCACATGACTGCGTGATTCTGTCACATTTGACTGCTGTTTTTCAGAGACAGCCGTGGTATAACCACATCATTTCTAATCATTTCACTTCTTTCAACACTGACTATTTAGCATAATACCCATTTATTTATGATTAATGAAGTAGATTGTGTGTCATTCTCCAATTATCATTCAGATCGCATGAACTGAAAAAAACATGCTTGAATATATGATATTTGTTAATGTCACTGTTTTTCAATAAGGCAGGGTGAACAAGTTACTCAAGTGGAAAATCTCGAAGGATCTCTTAATCATCTCTTCGACCTTGATTCTCAGCAAGTAGAAAATCATATTGTAGTTATTGTAGTGAGTCTTATTCAACATTGTATTGACCAGCATCACCTGGAACCATGATAATCACTGTTTCTGTCTTATCTAGACCTCTGGTTCAAGCAAACACCACAGTTCTTGTAGGTTGAGACCCATGGCAAACATCAGTCGCAAACAGAACTCTGACCAAAGATTTACCAAACAGAATTTCTACAACCTCTTTCACAATTGGTAAAAGTTCATGATGACCAAAGCCTCGGGACAAGATGGCCAAATCCTAGTACAGAAGTACCGATGGAGACGTTTGTTAATCCATGGTGAGGTGACGACTAAACACCGAACTTCGCGTATGGATATAGAAATCAGCGATGATGGGTAATTTGGTCTCATAGCTCTGAGAAGATCTAGTTGCAGATGTCACGGTGTAGATTGCCCAGGAATGTTGTTAGAACAAAGATGTTGGGATGGCGAAGGCATCTGAGTGTGAAGGAACAGTACAGACTCTGATAGATTTGAAGTGTTCTCCCCTTTACCTGGTGAATTGGTCAAGTTCCTTGCCAACCAGTGGTACGCTGAAATTGAGGTTATGAAGTATAATGAATGACTCTTTCTGCTCGAACTCATAGTTCTCGGCGGATCTATTTTGCCGGCTTCCCTTGTCCATAGCTCTCGGATCCAAAGTCCTCTCTTCTTTCATTGCACTTAATCAGCAACTCTTCTTGTCACTTCACAAACATTACTGGTCTTAGACCACTTTCAAGAATCAAAATAGTTCTAAAGTATAGTACAGTCTTGGTCGTCCAGCTATCACATTAGAGATCTTTTAATCATCCAGATACTCTACTCAAGGTTGTGGATTTGGTTGTTTTCAACTTATCTCTGTTGTCGATAAAAAAAGACCACCTCTTGTGATATACACCAGATTAAGGGCAAGCAGAAGATTCTGTTTCTGCACTGTTTCCTAGGAACAGTCTGGATAAAACCCCCAACAAAAGAGCTTTCCATCTTATCTCCCTAAGACTTTGTCTTCTTGATGATTCATTCTCTAACAATGAACTCCAAGTCGTCGTTATTAAGATAAATGAGAATGAACAGATAGATCAGTGGCTATCCTGATAAAAAGATCAACGACGCAAGAAACTCCGTGTTAGGTCAGGTATGGCTTTTGACACTACAGGAAGACACTATAGTGGTCAAAATAACAGACCACTCCGATGACGACTCCGAACCGAGTCTGAAGCAAGTAGTTCCACAGATGCATACCCCGACAACGAGTCCTTGGTTCTCATTGTCAAGATAAATAAATAGAGATGGGATTCTTTTCATGAGAATAACTCCTGGTAAAACCATCGAAGAAGCAATCGTAATGTTATTGGTTAGAGTATTTTGGAAGGTGCTGTCAATATGAGCATCTTGAATACCATTGAGGAGCTCTTGATAACGACCACATGGTTCGATCCCATCGAGAAGAGATGGCTAGTGATTTCCACTACATACCGGTGACAATGGCGAGCACAAGATCTGTTTCCGAGCTGCTCCTAAGGATGGTTCAAGAAATCCCGAGTCGGTAGTGCTGTTACATAGCCTATAACCGAATTCCATGATCTATATCCGAATTCCATCATCTATATCCGAATTCATCATCTATATCCGAATTCATCATCTATATCCGAATTCATCATCTATATCCGAATTCCATCATCTATAACCGAATTCCACCACCTATATCCGAATACATCACCTATATCCGAATACATCATCCATGCTTCAGTTGTATTGCATTGGTGGTAGTCCTTTAGGAACCATCACCCAGTTGTGTCTCGTAGTTCGAGATTGTAGGAACGGAGCTCCGTAGGCCGATCCACCTTCAAACTTTACGAACAAAGGCGAGTGGCTAGGTAGTGCTGGATGATCACCGTCATGTACGAGTTGGTTCTGGTCCTGGACCGTTGGAGGGTAGTGGCCATGGGTTGCTGGTCTAGAGCACGGCTAGAAATGGTACGGATTATATGAGATCAACAAAAACTTGTGTATTTGGCTGAGCATCGATACTTTCTCAATTTTTGTAATGAACTTGAACCACATCATCGGAATGACACCTGCTAGTTCGGTAAGTGAAATATTGAAACAAAAACTACATCCAAGAAGCCGTTTAGTAGCTGAAAGTCCACTTTGAGAGAACTAGTAATCTTTCAGTGACAATAATTCGACTTTTCTGGTTTGCGGACTTCCACACGAGGACTCCCTACTACCAAATACTTGTTTGTCACCAATGAGTTACTGTAATGATACAAGAATGAGTCATATTCTTGTATTTTGCTTTGTAATTAGCGGGCTAAACGAGAAACAAAAACAATATCGTTGGGTAGACCAAGTGGGTCCGAAAATCGGCTGTTCCTGTTTTACATTATTCAGCTTCTTCAAGGAACCCCCTATGTCGTCTCGCTTGCCAATTCCTGTAAATCTACTCGTTTCTTCTATACTCTGTCTTTTCTAATAACCACATTCCAAGTCTCGTATTCTTTCCAAGCTCAGTGAGAGTCATGATTGATTTAGTGGATAAATCATTCTGAGAACTTGGTAAATTGAACTCCACGAGTGGCGAAACGATTGAATAACTTATCCTCCTGTTTTCAAATGAATCCAAGATAACGAACTTCCCTTTTCAATCACCTTTCATCATATTTTCTCACGTGATATAAATGTCTGGTTTTATTGATTCGACCCGCTTAGTCTCAGTTCTCGATACCCACAGTAGATTGCCGATTAGCTAGTAGCTCGAGTCTTATTGTCAAAACAAGATACATTTCAAATATAGAACTAAAGGGGATTATATATTGCTCGGGAGCTCGCACACGGATACATCCGACGGAAGGCAGGAGCGCTTACCAGATAGAATAGCCGCTGGCGGGTTAACAAATAATAAAAGACATTCTCGGTAAAGACCGGGAACGTGAGACAATAATAAATCCAATAGGGGCTGAAGATCCACTAGATGAAACACTGGAGTGATTCAGATCTTTAGACTAGCGTAACAATCTCATAAGATAAAACCTGTTCATTAGGACTATTTTTTTTCTCATAAATTCAATTGACTATAACATAAATAAGAAATAATTGAAGTAATTGAAGTAAGTCTACAAGTAGACGTGCCTAATTTGGTGTTGTCGCTGGAAAACTGGTTGATTTGATGTTGTCACTGGAAAATTGATCGACTTGAAGTTGTAACTGGCGAACTGGTTAACAGGTTAAACTCATGTTTTCGGAAGCAGGTTAGTGCCTCTCTCATCCTTCTTTTTTCGGCTCTTAATGCATCATCTTCCCACTTTTTATGCCATGAGATGTATTTGAACCAGCTTTTGTTTTTGACGGGTTCATAGGAGACTTGGGCTCCCTTCAGTTTGTTCATGTGCTTTGCCTGTACCTCCGTTTTGTTTCCATCTTCACCGGACATTCTCAGATCTCGTTCGATCTTCCAGATTCCAGCAGCCAATTCTCTGTAGTAGCTCCCTAGGACTTTCTCTCCGCTTGATTTCTCTTCAGTTTAGTTTCGTTCCTGCTCTTGGAAGGTGGGCAATGGAGTAGGAACTCTCCGAAAATCCTATCTTCTAGGTATTCAACCCTCGGAATGTCCGCTTTCTTTAGCATCAAGATTACTACTGGACATTGGCAGAAGATGTGCTCCGTCAGTCCTTCGATCTCAGTCAATCTGCAGATCCCACAGCCCTTCTTTTTCCACTTGAATGTCGAGGACTCAGGTAGGCGCACCTCACTACTAAAGACCTCCGCCTTGCGTGCGTCTTGACAGTAGAACCATAAGGTGTAGCCATATTTCGTCGCTGTAGTTCGGCTCTTTCAGCCATGCTTTTGGTCTCCAAAGGTTCTCGGGGTTGGATTCGCACTGGCTCGTCACCATTATTCCAAAGTTACCTTTCGGGCCTGTGCCCCATCTTAAGTGTTCCAACTCCATCTGGCTTACATGCCGGATTGTCATAGTCGTGAAGAACTCTGAGTTGCGTGGCCTTGTCAATTACTTCGAGCGTCCTCGGAAGAAACGGAGTGGTCTGGCTGCCTGTAGGGCCTTTGAAGTCAGGTTGCCTTATAGCTTTGAAGTCCGAAACTCGTCACGTTGATAAACTCGTGGCAGCCCGTTTGTTATCATGCCAATTCCATGACATCCTTGATGAAGAGGTAGTCGAACTGTCTGACATACGGAATCAGGTAATTGAGCTTGGGAAAGAAAAAGGTATTGATCAACCAGGTCTGGCTAAGATGGGAGTCCTCAGTGAACCGTAGTATTCGTCGAGTGCTTTTTTGTCGCCGAAATGAACTCCGAGATAGCGGAAGATGTCTTCCCTCCGAAGGATGTGGTTTTTTTTGTTTTTTTTTCTCCATACATTCAATTGACTATAACATAAATATGAAATAATTCTAAGTAATTGAGGTGGGTACTTTTAGGTAAACTTGAGAGTCAGACGGAGCTGGTCGCTAACATTCCAGTTGCGGCCATATCCTGGTGAAAATACGGCTTCCCGTCCGATCAGCCATAGTCAAGCACCAGAGAGCCTAGTTAGTATTGTAGTGGGAGACCATACGAGAATCCTAGGTGCTGCAATTTTTACGAGAATCCATTTTTTTGCATGTTTTTATTAATCAGTGACTTTTGTCAGCCATTGTCGTAGAAAAAATTGAACATCTTTAAGGAGAGTGCTGTGTTGTGGCTCAATGATATTTGTCTGGCGAACAAAACCTCAAACGCCAATACCTCATGACTAGCTCGTCCACTCCAGTACCCCGCGCGCGTAGCCATGGATTTCTTCGAAGCTCCAGCTCATTATTCCACTGGAAGACGTACAGGAAATCTTACGTTATGATTTCGACCGTCTAACTAAGTAGAACAGTTTTTCCATCACATTGGTTGCAGCCATTCGAACATTCCACGACCGCATGGTGCAAACAGCATTGAGGGTGTCATGGTCATCCCTGCGTTTACTTGGATTGTATAGCCCCTGCTTAACTCTGTCAGGGTCTTACGTCAATAGCTGCGACAGTCTTGATTGAGAAATCCAAGTGTGGCCTGATAATGAGTAACTCCATCTATAACTCGACTCTATAATAACTGTGTTCTATGTAATATTGTCATACGCTGTGGGGTTATACGAGGGGAAAACTCTACAAGAACTATAGGAGATGTCAGATGATCGTTTCCGGATCGGTGATAACTGAGAAACCCTTTGATACTGTGACGGTCTAAATGCGGAATCGGCCGTCAACAAATCGTACGCTTTGGGATGATGCAGCCATTTCTACATCATTTGTCAGCAATAATCGGATAGGGTTGACTCGCCACTGCAATGAGCCAGTTCACGTGTTGGGTTTAATATAGATGTGAGACATGCTCCACAATGTCTGACAATGTCTTACGGGTAATCTTGCTCAATGGACGTGACGTTATTGACCAGGGATTGCTGGATTGGATATTGAAAGCAGCCATTGGATGCAGCCATTACCCATAATACAGCACTCGATGGCATTGTTTGAAGCTGAAGTATGTGACTGTGCTGAAATGAACTACCATCGTCTTATGATCTTGGACCCACATTGTCCTCTTGGCTGGAACGACTCATTGCCAGAAACGACTCATTGCCAGAAACGACTCATTGCTACTCTGATGACTTGGCAAACGGTGACGTTCTTAACCCTGAGAAAGTTGAAACTATTGCATGTAGAGAAGGTTTGAGACAACGCGTTAGAATTGTGGCTTGTGAACTTTAAATGATTGCGTTGTATCCGTCTTCCATGATTAACAGGGGTTATGATAACGATGGAAGTGTGATGGGCATGGGCACGTGATTAATGGATCGTATAATATTCATCTACCTTTTCTCTTCACTACCGAATTACATTACCTAATTAGGATGGATATGGAATTTGATGTATCAGGCGAATGGTGAAAGTGGTTGGTGAAGCGGATGGGAAAGCGGTTGGTGAAAGCGGTTGGTGAAAACGGCTGGGAAAGGTGATATACACGGCACTCTCGAGCTACCCCACAACGCCCAACTTCTACCCCTGTTGCCCACAAAAACATATCCTATTTCATCCTTGTCATCGGCTCCGGCTATGTCTATGCATACCACATGTATGTCAACGGTGCCGACTTGTAGCCGAGAATCCTGACTTGCACCAACAATTTCGGAGCAATTGAAAGCGCGTAGACCCGGAATCCCTCGGTATAGTACAGTATCAATCATAGTTCATGACCATACAAGTTTTTCCACGATATCTTAAGCCAATGGTGTATCCGGAGATCCGGGAGCTTGTGAGGGGCTAAATATCACGAGACCTCAGAATACGAGTTTAAATGGGTGCAATGTTGTGTTTTGGAATTAACACATGGGGGTTTACTGAATTTCGCGAATATCGAACAAACACATCGTCTTCGTATCGGCTCGCATTTCCATGTCGGCACAAGGCTAAGAGTTCAATTGGGTTGTCCCGATTAGGGTTGTGAAAATCGAGAACCGCAAAGGATTTTAAGGAGTAAATATTTGATAATTGTAGATCAAATGATGAGAAGAATGAATTACTGACAAATAGAAGCGGAAGTTGTAGGTTTCAGGTTTTCGCTTACAATTCGATCCCGTCGAGTCATGCGGCGATGTGAAAAATGAAAAATGTAATTCACAATATAGACAATGAGTCGGGAACAAAGATAATACTACAAGTGAACAAAGAAACCGAAAGCCATAGACATAAATATGAGCAAAAGCCGGACCGCCCCATCCGAGCCAAGTTGAGCTCTGCTGTAGCTTTTTTATCTCAGCGGCGGATAACGTCGGGCTAAGTTCAGCATTTTTTTCCCATTCTGCAGAATCAGATTTTTTTTTTAGACCCACACTAAAGTGGGTCACGGGAAGACCACCAATTATTGTAGTTGCCAGAGAAGGCAAACCTTTTCCGCAACCGCCATTCTTGTCTAATCAGCTGCGATCACGCTCCCCATACCCCTCTCCCCTCATGTAACCATTTTTGGCATCTTGTCTTGGAACCAAAGTGTGGCTCCTTACAGCCGTTACATAATCGTACATTAAGTTGCAACAGTTTCAAAAATCCTCATGCAAAGACGTGTGACACATTAAGGGTCAAACTGGGAGGGTGGGTCTTTGGTCGGGGGCGGGGGCGATTTTGTGGCAAAAGCGTTGTTTATGAAGAAAGTGAGTTTGTGATCATTGCCAATCAAGTCTGACTGATTCATTACACAAACATTGTTTTTGTCACACCGTTAGATAACCACGGAATTGTCCTGCAGGGACAAAGCATTTTAAGGTTTGGCCGGCTCTTTAGGATTTAAGTTTATCATAAATAGGGTTTACAAGGAGCTGTGTGAAAATCGGGTTTGTGGATAAGATAAGTAAATAGTATATATTCGAGATAAATCCACTTTCTCAACTACACAAAGCCAAGTCGCCATGTTCAATTCACATATCTCGATATCGTATTCATACGATACATTACGCAAACCACAAACGACCGCACAGACACAAATACAAACCCATTGCAACAACGACTGTGAAGTGGAATACATCGAGTTTGTGGACGAACCATGTTGTGACACAGACACAGATACAGACACCGACACTGACACAGACCAATCGTCAGTATGTTCATCACCAGACTCTTGTTCAACTACAGAAACTATACCAGAACACGATTATCTCAATGCCAGCCAGGTGATGGAGCTGGCAAATTGTAAAAGCAAACTGATCCTGGTGATCGACAGCGGGGTGTATGATTTGAGCGAGTATCGGGCCAAGAATCAGTTGACACAAATGGTACTCAAGTCGTTAAATGGCACAGATGCGTCGTGGCAGTTCTGGAGAATGAACACCCGACAACAATGGGATGACATCCAGCCTTTTCGAATCGGGTTCACTACCGAAGTTAAGCCCAAGTATAGTCCACCTACTGAGCGGTTCTACAGTCTACGGAGGTGTTACTAATTCACGTTGCTAGATTAGAGAGTTTATCGAACAAACCTCCAAAAAGTTGCTATCTAATGGCCTTTGGCAACTTGGCCTTTGGCAACTTGGCCTTTGGCAACTTGACAATTACGTCACAGGCAACCTACTAACTAACTTATTTATAGCTAAAGCATTTTCACTAAAGCAAACCAATGAATCATGTTCCATCCTTCCGGCTTAATCGGGTTAATCGGGTTTATTCACATGATGCCCCGCCCCCACCATATGTATGTACGGCGTGTGGTACAGGGTCAAATTTCTGATCTTGAATTTAATGCGTTCGTGCAAGCCTCGGCTACAGTCATTTAATCAGATGTATTTTTATTTCAACGTCGCTTTTTAACGTCGCTTTTTTAACGTCGCATTTTTTGTTTTTTTTATTGTTCTTTTTTTCTAATTTCTATTGTTCTAATTTTTTTTCTAATTTTTTTCTTTTATCTATTTTCGTACCATGCATACAATATGTATGATTCATTGCCATCAAACATGACACAATACCGAGTTACCGTCATCGGCGATTCTTGAGGTGGTTCCCTAAAGCGATTTCCAGACGATTCTTCCCCGCAACACCTTCCGGCAACACCTTCCCTACACAAAGAAACTGAATCGATTCGTCCGTGGTTGCATTAGCATCACATTACAATTGCAGACTTGGATATTTATAATAACTACTCATGAAACACAAATGACATTGCTCATGTAACATGTAATATACAACTAATAGAAAACATGTGATAGGTAACCATTCATTCTCCCCCCCTCATTGCATTGCTTATCTAGATAAATGCCCTAACCCTAGATTAGGCATGACCAAACTTTCTTACCACACTTGACTTGTTTATCACAACAACAGATGGGAAACGTCCAGGGCAAAGAATCGCAAGTGCGAAATGCACATGTTTCGGTTGAGAACTGCCAGGAGTGCTACACAAGCCGCACAAAACGGTCTTCGGTGGCGCGAGACAAAAAACGTGAGCCCAAAGTGTACGTGGACCCCACTCAGCAAGTGGATGGAGGGTTTTTGGTGCCTCAAGGTGTATACACGGGTCCACAAGATTTCGATGTGGCTATTGTAAAGGATTTGATGCTGAATCGAAAGTTGGCACCGTTTTTTAAAGGGTTACAGGATTATGAAGAAGACTGGGATGATGAGCAATTATTGGAGGCGATTGGAATAGGTGGCGGGGACAATACAAACGATGATGACAAGGGTCTGGCTTTGCAAGGATTATCGCCACCTAAAACTCCACCTCAAGTGGCTATTTCTCCACCTAGACATTCCCCAGGCAATCCGTTCAGAGACCGTGTGGACTCTGCCGATTTATTAAGAGACCCATTGGATTCTGAAGATTTGTTAAGGGATCCATTGGGTTCAGTTGAGCCATTCAGAATCAAGAAACCTCACAATGTCCAAAATGTCCAAAATGTCCACAATGTCCAGAAAAACTCATTTATGTGCAGAATCTACAGAAACCCCATCGAATGCCCCATTTGCTTTCTGTATTACCCCAATTGCATCAATGTGACCCGATGCTGTGCTCAGCCTATTTGTTCAGAATGTTTTGTGCAAATGAAACGAGCTGAACCTCATCCTCGACCAGATGAACATGAACCAGACACTCTTTTGGGCCAGCTGGATTTGATATCTGAGCCTAAAGCCTGCCCATATTGTGCAGTTTCCGATTTTGGAGTGGTTTATGCTCCAAAGTATCATCTTATGGCTCTCAATGGAGACTCTGCTATTGTTGAAGATGACGAGGAAGACCCCCAAAATGCAGTAGCCACAATGGACGAAGTTGCAGACAAGTTGATGCATATGCCCACCAATACCAAAAGACGCCCTTCTTTGAGCGTGTCAAACCCCAATGTTATCACAGTGGACCGGATTCGACCGGATTGGTCGAAAATCCTGGCAAATGCTCGTGCTCGTGCTGCTCGTAAAGCTGCAACTGCAAACGCTCTTCATGCCACAGCGTTTGTGGAGGGAGGCAACGGTGAAGTTGTGGCAGGCTCATCTAGATCCCGCCGAAGTCGTCAGAACCATGAGCAACGTCAAGCAGCACGTGCCATTGAGCTGGAGCAGATTATGCTTTCCGAGGCTCTTCGTCTGAGCATGTTGGAAAGCCAAGATGCCCAAGAAAAACGCAAAGGAGAAAGCACCAAATAGTTTCTAGGCCACTAGACAATAGATATTTATATGCATCAATTCATGGAGATTACTGGAGAAGGGAGATGACTGGAGAAGGGAGATGACTGGAGAAGGGAGATGACTGGAGAAGTTGTTATTTCGCCTACTCAGTTTCAGCTTCTCAACTTACACTTCCTGTCTTTTTGTTGACCATTGCCACTCATAATAAACCGAATCCTCTTCCAGCATTCCTTGAAAGCAGCACGAGTAATCTTCGCGAGAGCAGTGCGAGAATCTTCGCGGTCGCCATTCTCCACATCATTGTCTGTGCATCGTCCCAGTCCACGTTCGTCAGCCAGCTAGTGATGCACTTTAGAAAAGACCCAGCCTGTGGGAGCCTCAATATCGGTTAAGAAAGGAGAACCTGGGGGCGGTGGTTTGCCTGTCTCCATGATGATCCCAGATTGTACATGACAGTGGTGAAAACCCATGAATCCCATCATGGAGTGAGACCTGTCTCTGTAGCTCAAAAATCTCAACGTGGCCAGTACTGGAGCTTGGGTTTGGATAGCTACGATTCGCTTGGTTGAAATCTGTTGCTCTGTACTCTTGTCTCCTCGATCAAGGTCACCTTGATTAGTTGACCCTTCCTGGGTGTGACGAGACTCTTATTATTCCACAGGGATTCTACAGAATTGAGGATTATGGAGTTGGAAGGAGGAATTAGGTTTATCAGAGCTCATATTCGTGTCCGGTTCTATCGTCGTCTTCAATGTCATCCTCGTATCAATGAAATAAAAAGACTTGCACCGAATTTTGGGCGATCTCAGCGAAAAATTTCCAGCTGAAATCGCGGCGCCAGGTGTTAGTCGCAACTGTCCTCAATGAACAATGCTTGGGTTGGACACTTTACCGGTGGGACGTCTTCGTGGTTCAATCTCTGATTCGGCAAGGGAATCTGCCGCGTCTAAATCAGCTTCTTCTTATCACTTTTAGCTGTGGCACGGCTTTGATAGCCTGTACTTTACAAACAACTGGCATTGAGAAAACCGGTATCTTTCACTATGACGTTGATCTGAATGTAACACTATCAAATGTAACTTAACATATGATGGTGAAGTTCTAAAGTCATTGAACGAAGAAAATTCTTTGAAGCTGTATGGTCATCCTGATTGGTCGCTGTAATACGGGGATTACCTTACTTCTCGGTTAAGTAAAGGCACACGGGGTTGATACAATGATTGACTGAAATTGTTCTTTCTACACACACCAGAGTCTAAGGTACCATTATCTAGCCGTAGCTTCTCGCTGAGTGATAAAGTAGCCTGTCTAAGACAAGGTAGGATCGTGGCCTACGGTAACAGAGAAACGGCTACCACATCCAAGGAAGCAGCAGGCGCAATCCTGACACAGTGACAATATTGTTGCTTCTCGAAACTAACCAACGAGATGATTCGGAGGCGTATTGTGTTTCAGAGGTGAAATTCTTGGATTTAAGACTAGCTACTGCGATTTAACTAATGCAAAAACAAGTAACATATACCTTAGAAGAGTTCCATTTCCAGAATGAGTTCATTTCCAGTTTTCCAATTTGACTCAATATACATAAACTCTGGAGTTGCTGGCATAAACTCTGGAGTGGCTGACATTTACTTGCAAGCATCAAAGATCAAACGCTAACCAAGTCATATCAACTGAGAGACAGTTTTGGAATTGTCTTGCAAACTTAAGGTGCATTCGAATAGCTTCCAAAAAGTCATAATATGTTTCCTTGACACGAATGGTCTATTGCCAGGTCAGCTCCACGTAACCTGAGAAAGGTCATCAGATAGGTTTTCATCAAGTCCTCAGGAGTGGGATAAGTGTTGAAGCCACTTCTAGGTCCAAGTGTATGAGTTACCGTCTATTGCATATGTCACATTGAGGCACAAAGTATAGATCTCAGTTGACTTCATCTGTTCCAGCATCTTTAGCATATGCTTGAACTGTGAAGCCTACATCTTGTAAAGCTTGACTCGGTACTGGGCCACGTTGTCGTTTTCCTTGCAGTGGCCGTTTTGGGGTATCATCTGGCTCGACTGATGCAAATGAGCTTTCATCCTTGGAAGCGGTTGTCGTACAGTGCTGTTTCCCCCACAACTCCAAATGATGGCGATTGAAGACGATCTGAAAGTGAATGGTTTGGGCACTAAACGAAAATGAAGGTTGGCACCTCCAACACAGGAACTGTGGGATTCAAATTCTTTCTTACAAGAAACTTTCTTGGTCGTATTACCAATCCAGTTCCGAGATTGAGGATTGTGCCAACGAAGGTTCCATCTGGCTTGGTTGTCAAAAAAACCGGTAGAGATAACCTGGGGCAAGTTGCCGAAAAAAAAAATAAAATAAATATGGAGCCGAAGAAATGTTTGCCGAAGAATTGTTGTCAATAACAAATCGAAAGTGTCTCCTTCTTGATACATTTCGGACTTCACATTTCGGACTTTTCAAACTTCCAGAGCAGAGCGTCCGTCGGCAGATGCTTCTGGAAAACCGAAACTCGTGCGTTACGGTTAACACGACGACGGTATCTGATCCCTAACTTTGGAACGCGGTAGTCTGTGTAATCCGAGTGTGTTCACATCAAGCCGTTGGCAATGAGAATCGAAGATCAGTGCCGAAGCCGAAGCGAAATCCGAACCTCCGAGCGAAATCAGAAGCGGAAATTAGAACCGTCCTCAACAAGGCTATCGGTTGAAACCACTTTACAGGAGCGGTCAATCCGTCCTTACACCCCTCAACAAGGCTGTCAGGAATGGCCCTCAAGTATGGAATGATTACGTTTGACTCGTCAACGTCAACAGTTTCAGTCCATCCGGTGTCACTCCTGAAGTTGCGCCCAAGTTACGGACCCTTTTGCCAACTTAAGTATGCCTAACGACTCAGGTTCAAAAACAACACAACCACAAGTGGTGGCCACGGGCCGTGCATTACTGAAATCATTTCTGGAACCTCTGTTTTCGGCTCAACTGATCCCATGATGAAATCATTTCTGGAATCGTTCCATCTGAGAATGTAAGATTCCACCACAGTCCTTCTCCAGTTCTCTGACAAGTAATACTGACGCCATCAACAGCTGCAGCATTCGTCAAGAGGATGGTCAGAGTTATCTATCCCAATCACACTTGTCTTTCAATTTCTCTAACATCCGCTATTGGAGCTGACACCAGACTTGTCCTCCAATTGTTCTTTGTTTGTACAATGAGCCCAGATCGTTGTATATCAGATGGGGTTACTTTAAATTTGTCCATATCTGGATCATCCAGTGTCTGCCACAGTATTATTTATTTCACAAACATCTCTACTAACCCTCTGGCCTCTGCTAACTCTCAACGTTTCGAGCAAGCTGATCACTGTTGAGAATCAGACATTAAGTATTATTCTAGTTAATGTACCGAACTAACACATCATTGTTGGAGAAAGGGAGTTCCGGAGCACCCAGTTGTCAAGAGAATGGTCAGAGTGACAATACACTGAGCACCTATCACTTACGAGGTGGTATCTAATAGGAGTAATACATCTTGGAGGAATACATTCAACAATCACAGAGGTTAACACTGTAATATAAATGGAGAGAGCAATAGTGATGGAGAATCACATGTGGAAAACCAAACTTGCCTTTGACTCCTTTCAAACAAACATTCTGTTATAGTAAAACTTGCGTTTGACTCCTTTCAAACAAACATTCTGTTTAAGTGAAAATATCTCAATTGGCACAGACGGAGACGTATTGACGATCTTAGAGATTTTTAATAGTTTGTACCAGATCGTTATATATTGTCACCGTCTCCAGTGGTCACCGTCTCCAGTGGTCACCATTCTCAAGCTGCTAACTTTAATTTAAGTTCCACCAAACTCTAATACCGAATCCCAATTAGTCACATGACACATCCGCTTTTGGAAAACACGTCACACAAAGTTTTTCGAGCCCACTCCGGTACGGGTTGGCGATTTCACCAGACGTTTGAATTACCACGAACATATACACAACAAACAAAATGTCTGCTGACGCTCTTGTTTCTTACGCTGCCCTGATTCTGGCTGACGCCGAGGTCGAGATCTCTGCCGACAAGCTCGTTGCCATCACCGAGGCTGCTGGTGCCTCCGTTGAGCAGGTGAGTGAAATTCAATGTAGGGTGAAATTGGATGCGTAGATGGAAATGAGATTCCGAGAAAGGATTTCGAGAAAGGGTTCTGTGATTGGATTCTGCGACGAGACTTTAAAGGGTTCTCTGATCAGATTCTGTGATCAGATTCTTGATCGGATTCTTGATCGGATTCTTGATCGGGTTCTGTGATTCGGCGAAATTGCAACGTGACGTGACATACTAACCACAGATCTGGGCTGATGTCTTCGCCAAGGCCCTCAACGGTAAGGACCTCAAGGAGATCCTCTTCAACATTGGTGCCTCTGGCCCCGCTGCTGCTGCCGCCGCCCCCGCCGCTGGTGCTTCTTCTGATGCTCCCGCTGCTGAGGAGAAGGTTGAGGAGCAGGAGGAGTCCGATGACGACATGGGCTTCGGTCTCTTTGACTAAGCGCCTTTTTCATTGATTTGAAACAACGCACAATTAGATGAAAAGGTCAAAAAAAGTTAATGTATATTTTCTTGGGTATTCACATTGAATGTAGACTGTAGAGATCAGAAGCGAGGATCAGAAGCGAGGATCAGGAACGAGGAGATCAGAATCAATGTAGATGTAGAAAACGGTCCATATTCAAGAGTGAGTCCAATAAAGCAGACCGAGGCTTTGTAGATTATTGTGTGGACGTCCAAACGTCAGTCCAAACGTCAGTCCAAACGTCAGTTTGGATCACTCTGGACTGGATCACCGGCACCAAGACCAAGAACAACTTTCAGCTCAGGCCAAGAACACCTTTCAGCTCAGGCCTAGGACACTTTTCAGCTCACCAAGCGCGGGTAACGGCGGAGTATGACTCTCGTAGTAGCTAGAACTCGCCATCTAATTTAGTTACTCAGCCGAGAAGGGACTCAAGCTGGCAGTAAAACCATCTTATTGTTTCAGGTCAGGTGGGGAATTGGGTGGCACAGTTGGACAAACCATGAAAGGTGGCCTATCGTTGAACCTATACACAGGCACAGGACAACTGGCTTGTGGCAGTCAATCGTTCATGCGAGCTTTTTGAGGTAGGCTTTGATGTCACCCATTGAGCTCGTTAGACCATTATGAGACGGGTTAGATTACTGATGGAATAGTAATTGAACTCAGTACGAGAAGACAGTTCATTCGATAATTGATGTTTGCTGATCATCCGCTGGATTGGCTGAACGTCTCTAAGTCAGAATCCATGCTCCACAGCAAGTACTCCATGAAACCTCTGGAGGCTCTGGAGGCTCCAATGGAAGGCAACTGCAGAGGATCATGATGCCTTCCCTACAGACGGAAGGTGCGAAAAGCAAATCTGTCTGATAACCATGCCATTCACTTTCTAAACGTGTTGAGAAATGGAAGGCAACTTCAATGAGCCGTTCAGTCTAGTCCGAAGATTAAAAATCTGACATCATCCTAGTTCTAGTCCTAGAGCTGGAAGTTGTAGTTCCAGTAAGGCAGGCCTCCTGTGGCAACCTTCCAATCCGATCAATTAGTATGAACCAGACATGGAGCGGCGTCTACTTAAGATGTATAAAGACCATGAGCCAAGAAATGTTTACCTTGATGATTGAAATACCAAGTTTTAGCACTTGAAATAAGCAACTACTTTTGATTTCATTCCGTTATGATGTTAGATATATTGACTGTTACATAAATATCTGAAGATAACTGGTAACTGGTAACTGGTAACTGGTAACTGGTAACTGGTAACTGGTAACTGGTAACTGGTAACTGGTAACTGGTAACTGGTAACTGGTAACTGGTAACTGGTAACTGGTAACTGGTAACTGGTAACTGGTAACTGGTAACTGGTAACTGGTTCATGTTCTCGGAAGCTGGTTATTGTATTTGCTTGTAAGAGACAATAACTGTGATTCCTAGAAGAGCCTCCCGAGAATGGCCAACAGTCTGGATTTCGACAGTCTGGATTTCGACAGTCTGGATTTCGACGGTCTGGATTTCGACGGTCTGGCAATATTCGAGTTCCACTTTTCTTCTCACGATCAAAAAGGTGTTCTCAGAAATGCCCACTTGTGGGGTCGTTACTAAACATGGCCAAGAGCTACTCCCGGCAAACTATCACTGCTGCAGAGTACTTTGTAACAACTTCAAGGATACAATTACCTGGTAAATAAGTTCCAGGTCCGAAGCACTGGTCCGATTGCAAGATTGAGGTATTTCATATCCATTCAGAAGGGCATCAAATGTCGATCGGTAAGAACGACTGTGCTTTGGGACATCTTGTGCCGAGATTATGGCTCTCTCAAGAGATGAAAAAAGTGACTTTCCCTTGATAGTTACTGATTGAATGGTTAATGGCGTGCGGAATAAACAATAAACGAAGGCTTCGTGATTACTATTACTACAAATCTCTTGGCTCTCACATCGATGAAGCGCGATAAACGAAGCGAAGCGTGTGTTTCGTAACTGATGATCGTCTTTGACGTTGTGTGACTGACGTGAATCAGAGACACCTGCTAACAACAGGATTGCGAATGGGAAAGGCTCAACTGTCTTGAGATAACCGAATCATGTCATCAGGCTGCAGACTTCAACTATTTCATACTTATGTTAAATTTGAGAAAGAAATAATGAACTTCCAATTATTGTCACTCTGTCCATAGACTCCAGCCCTCAGAGAGTACCCTCCCCGTACCAAGTGGGTGAGTTCGTAAGTGACGATACTGGTTACTTTGATTATAAAAAAACAGCCAGGTAGTCGTTCATTGGAGAGATTTCAATAGAACGAAGGAGAAGTAGCAAATCTCAGGGAAAACTCAAGGAATTCTCAATTTCTCCCCAATGTATTTCCTCGTAGTCAAGGACTATCCAGGCGCTTTCCAAACATCTCCAACCGAAAGTACAATTGTTTCCATTCAAATCAAATTTCATCAATCGAATCCCATGGTCTCCAACATACGTGAGCTAAACGACAGGGACTCCGTATCATCGTTCACACGGCTTCAGGTCTTAACCTACCTTACATCTCAGTAATCACCACAATTGGTTGCTCGTGACTCATGGCTCATCACTCTTGGGAGTACTAATGCTATCATGTAATGCTATCACCCCTTTCTCTTCATCCGAGAGGCCTGGTCATCGTACTCCGTAATTGATAACTGGTAGGGATCTGGTAGGGATCTGATAGCGATCCGGTAGCGGTTCTGTCTCTGATTCTGGTTCCAGCCTTTCTTTGGGTATAAATGAGTGTTCTTACTATACGGGCTTTCTCCTCATCTCCGCTTGAAAAGTGTCGATCTCCATCAGATCCCAACAACCAGTATGAGGTTGTCTCCCGTGACAAAATGGATTTCTTACCTGTGCAGGTGAGTAGATGTTCTGCAAGACTGGAATCCAGGCGACGTTCATAAGCTTAGGGAATGAGGTCTCTATTACGAAAAGAGGTCTCTATTACAAAAAGAGTTCAGGAGTTGCTGGAATCGCTGTCTTCTCGCACTTGTAGTTCTTAACCATGGACTTCTTATTGATGGCATAATAGGAAAAGAATAGAAGCGTCGTTAGGAGCAAGTCAACTCAACTCATTGAATCGTTGCGATAATTGTACCTTGTGCCTGTTGTAGCTTTTGTTGCCTCTCAGAATCGTTCTACATACTATCACCACATTACTATTAATTGGAATGAAGATTTCTAAATGAGACACTTCAGGTACTTTGAGATATCAAGCCGCGTTTACAATTTTTACCACCTCTCCAGCTGATGGAATAATAACCAATGGCTCTCTAAACTATGTAACCAACTGTTGGTAAAGAAACCACTCTCTACAGCCATATGACTTTGAAATGTTGGCAATTCGGGTTCTAATAACAGTCACTCTCATTCCATGGCATTTCCTCTTCCTTCTTGCACGTCTCAGAAAAGATACTCAACTAGAACAACTTTTACTTGAAAACATTTAGTATGTCACATGTCTCTTCCTGAACCGGTTTCTACGAACAGCGATGATTAAGCCATGGTGAAGACGGCCCACGGAGACTGTTAGAAGACCTTTGGTAAGACTTGTTACCAGTAGAAGTCAGTTACGTAGAAGTCAGTTACGTAGAAGCCAGTTACGTAGAAGTCAGTTACGTAGAAGTCAGTTACGTAGAAGTCAGTTACCAGTAGAAGTCATCTACTTTGAGCTTGCCTGGCTACTGTCATTTCGATCCAACTGGAGTCATTTCGCACCAACAGAGTCATTGAGATGCCATTAACAAATAGTCTGAGTCGAGGTGACTGTCGCAGGAACAAACACATCCTCAGCTACTTCGGACCATATGATAAGAGTTTCCATAAGATAGTCGTTGCATCTACATCAGCCGTAGTTTCCTCTTTTGAACACCCAACTATCTGATTGTGAATCTTAGTTGACAGGACTTTTTCAGATGAACGATCAACTGTCACTGCCAGTGGAATACTACATCTCCACCGCAAGTATATGGCAAACACTCTTTTTGAAATGACACAAATGTTTAAGATGGGATATCTGATATAATTCTGACATGAACACAGGTTAACGATGTTTCTCCAACTCACGCAAGTTTTGTGCAGGTTTCTCAAAATAATCTTTTTCCCTCTTAGAAATCATTTACTTATGTTTGATTTTAATAGCTACTTTAATCATTGAACAGATTAGTAAACCACTAGCGTCTGGTGAACAATGGCATGGTTCTCTAGCTTCTACTGATCCTAAACTAGCATAAAACTCTCAAAAGAGGAAACCATTCCTTTCGCTTTTCCCCATACATTCAATTGACATTCATAAAACAGCAGCAAATACTTCTTTTGCAAGTTGGTTTCTCGGAACGTTGGCAATTCAACAGATTCTCTTGGAGTTGTCGTTTCTGATCCCGTGGTACTGAAATGTGTAAATGATAGCTCGGCTGGTAACGGATCAGTTACGACTTTGACATGGCAAAAGAGGAGTTGCCGGTGTAGAGATGTGGTTCAATTCGACACCAACTGTCTTACAACTTAAAAAGTTTGTGGAAAGATTATTGCCTTTCTTCACTTCACAGTCGCTTCTCATAGACCACTTCATTACAAATCCTTCCTGAACCATCACAACGCGTCGATTCGCCAAACTTCGAGTGATAAGTTCAGTAACATTTCAGAATTAGAGAACGAGTTGATCTCTAAACTGTGAAATGTGAAAAGTACCGTATACCATTCTTGGGTGAAATATCTAATCTACCATTAGCTTAAGGTTGGTAATCTTAATTCAATTCTTTATACCTAAACCTTAACCTAACAAATTCACATTATATGACCAAGTTTTATTATAGTACAATCTAATGTTGACAATACGAACTGAATGCTAGACCTATTGAAAGTAGGTGAAAGTCTTGTCCTCAAACATGCTAAAGAGTTTACTGAATAGAGTTTGTAAGTGCCTAGCAAAAGCTCAATAGCAAGTTGTGGTGATGAACGACTACGAGTTTTGATGGGCCAAGGAGAATGTATTTGAGAGGGCAAGAGATATAGGAGTATATATCTCTAGAGTTTGGCTGTTAATGGTGAGTTGAATAGAAGAGTGTTTCCGTCTGGTTTGGTTAGGTTGATTGGAAAGAAACGGTTTCCCAATTGGGTTCTAACTAGAATGGAAGTAGTTAGGATGAATGAATAGTTTATGAGATCTACATCTCTCACCTTGACCATGCTTCATACTCACTGTCTCACAAATTTCAGTAACATTCCTAGCTGCCTAATAAGTTATTCGATTTACAAAAATGTTCATTTCCCCATTCACTACATCCCCATTCACTACGCTTCTACTCGCCATTCCTATAAGTAAATACATTTTTAGATCCAGAACTAACCAACTTATTTCTTCTTCTCGGCCTCGGCGTCGGCAGCATCCTTGGCTCGCTTGGCTCGGATGCCAGCGTATCGCTGAGTGGATCGGGCCATTCGGAGGGTTCTGTATGCGTTCTGCTCCTTGGCCTCGGCAGAGATAGCTCGGGGCTCGGACTCGGGAGCCTGCTGGACAATGGGGAGAGCAGCAGAGGTGGAGAGAACCTGGACGGCGTCCTTGGCCTCGTTCTTCTCGCCCTTCTTGAGCTTTCGGGGGAAAACAATCAGCTTAGCCTGGTACTCCTTGAGTCGCAGGACGTTGGCCTCAAGACCCTCAACAGATCGGTTCTGTCGTCGGTGGTCAACAGCAATACCAATGGTTCGGGCGTAGTCTCGGGGGATACCGGCAGCCTTGAGCTCCTCAAGAGAGAAACCTCGGCCAGCTCGGACCTTTCGGTTGTATCGGATGGTGGGGGCTCGGACAATGGGTCGGAGAAGGTCCAGAGGTCGGGGAGCAATAGCGGCGGCCTTCTTGGATCGAGCAAGTCGTCGAGAAGCCTTCTTGCCGGGCTGGTCAAAGTGGGTCTTGACCCGCTCCTGCCAGTTCTTTCGGAAATGGTTCTTGACGAGGGGGTAGTTCTTACCGATAGCCATTTTTGTCGAGTGTCGTCGTTATCGTAGAGGAAATCGAAAGACTACTTGCAAAATGAAAAGAGTCTTTCCCAACGCTAGAGTTTCCACCCCGATTGGGAAAAAGGCAGTCACTTCACGTGACATGGGCGGGTTGGGAGGAATCAATAAGGTTTTCCAAAAGACAAAAATAAACTTCAGGTCACGTTTTTGACCTTACTAAACAAAAAAATAACGACTAACATTTCATCTGAGCAGACTAACATCTATCTGAGCAGACGACTTGTAGGGTTAACAAGGTTTGATGACATTCCCATTACGGCCATCAAAAAAAAAGGTCTGTTACTGATGTTTGTAGTATGAAAGCTGTATAAAGCTGTATAAAGCCTGCTCATATTCACTTGAAGGATTCCAAGTCGCTACAACTAATTAATACTGAAGCAGTCTCATGAATCAATTGATTGGTGACGCTTGATTTAAGTTTGAAGTTGAGAATATTCATTGCTAACAAATGGCCATAATGAATAGGCAGGATCATACTTAACTATCCCATCAACCTGGTGATATTTCCATTTCAATTTCCATTTCCATTTCCATTTCAATACATAGTTCCATTTCCATTTTTCAATTTCCATTTCAACTTCATACTTCGATACATAGTTATTGCCAAACTTGTCTGAATGTCACATGACATGACTGCGTTTTTAAGCTTTCTTCCCAATTGGGAAGCACCCACGCACACCGCTCCCTCACACTTTGCAGTTTACCTTTGACTTGGAGTTTTCGAAAAGTTGCAATCACACACAACGACACAATGTCCGCTTCCGTTCAGGTGGGTAGAGAGCTAGGTAGAGACGGGGAAACCGTGCGGGGAAAGCGTCCAGGTTGATGAGGCAAACGACAGTAGAAAATGAAGTTCCATCAATCAGACGGAGCCAGGTGAAATTTGTACTAACACAGACCTTTGGAAAGAAAAAGACCGCCACCGCCGTTGCCCACGTCAAGGCCGGCAAGGGCCTGATCAAGCTTAACGGTGTGCCCATCACCCTTGTTGAGCCCGCTATTCTGCGACTCAAGGTGTACGAGCCCCTCCTCGTTGTTGGCCTCGACAAGTTCGCCAACGTTGACATCCGAATCCGAGTCAACGGTGGTGGACACGTTTCTCAGATCTACGCCATCCGACAGGCCATTGCCAAGGGTCTTGTTGCTTTCCACCAGAAGTACGTCGATGAGCAGTCCAAGAACGAGCTCAAGAAGGCTTTCACTTCTTTCGACCGAACCCTTCTGATCGCCGACCCCCGACGAATGGAGCCCAAGAAGTTCGGTGGTCCCGGTGCCCGAGCCCGATACCAGAAGTCTTACCGATAAGCGGTTTATATTCTGGTCGGTTGTTTATAAAATTAAAAGCATGTTTTAGCGATGACAGTTGTGGATGTTTGTAGGAAATAACGTAGCCATGCTGCAGTTGAAGGGACGACATGACATAACGTAACAGTAGACAATGTGATACTTGCCTGATGTTGTAGGTAGTCACCGATCCACACATTTGAGTCTTACTCTCCAGGTCACTTGTTATGGATTACGATTCGCCCGCCTCTCAATATTCTGAAAGCTCTGAAAGCTCTGGAAACACACTATTAATGAGCAGTGATTACCAGGGATTACCTAAAGGAGGTAATGGTCAACAACTTCTTGACTAGATTAGATATATTTGCCTCTCGAAGCTGTGGTGTATTCAGTTCAAAAATCACAATGGCTTACGAGTTCTTTCGATTAATTCTCTGATAACTTCAATGCATGGCATGGTGATTTAATGGTTGTAACAGGGCATTTTCTTGGAACAGAAATAAAAAACTATCAATAAAGGATATTTGGACTATGGTAGCATCCATGGCACAGAAATATCTTAGTGAAACAGACTCAAACAACTTTCGGAGGGTCTCTAATCTTGGTTAAATATAAGGTTAGACTTCAACTATTAAACTTCCTTGGTTTAATTTTATTTAACAAAGAAATTAAAACCTAGATGGATTTAAAGTTTACAGATGAAGAGCTGTAAGCTAGATAGGAAAGCTCCGGTTTGGCGAGGAAATTGCGTCTTTCCAGCGACTCCATAGACTCAAACCAATGAAATCAGAAGCAATAAAATACACGCTCTTTGTTTGAACGTTGCTCAAAAAATGCATCACTGAAGATTTCAACGAACCAAGCATCAAAGCGGTGATCAGCATACGGCTGTTAACCAGCTCCATAGGATTCTGCGGCCTTTCCTCTTGCGTCGAGCATACTATTGCCTGTTACTGAATATAATCTTCCAAGGTAGATTACTTCTATCAATATATTATCACCGTGTATTGTCACTTTGACCATTCCTCTTGACAACCAGAACTCCCTTTTTCCCAACAAGTGATGTGTAAGTTCGTTAAATAACTAAATACTTGGAATAATACTCAATGTATGATGCTCAACACCTGTACACTTCTGTACTGTTTGATACATGTAGAGGAAGAAGAAACCTCCTTCTCGAAAAAGTTAATTGACCAACTTTTAACTCTTGTGCTCCAGCGATTTTGCGCACATGCTCTCACACGCTCAATTCGTTATGTTAGTGATAGTATGTTTATGCCATTTTGACATTGACCATGTTACTGCTTGAGCGCTTGAGTTCACTCGCTTCTTTCTGGTATATTCTTCCCATCTCCATATTTTCCGCTTCCATATCTATTTCCACTTGTTCTTACCAATACTCTTTCCTCCGAAGATTCACTTATCGATGGTTAATGTCAATTTGGAGCACCTCATCTACTGAGACTAGAAAAGTATATATCTATTGTCACTAATCTGATCATTGACAATCGCAACCGATTTAGTAGTACCGTTGTCATCCACGGCGTTCTTGTTAATGGGATGTCAAACCATGAACCAATCCATTAACCAAAAATCTAAATTCTTCTAGACTGGCTGTACGATGACCTCATCCTGTTGATGACCTCATACCGTTAATGACCTCATCCTGTTGATGACCTCATACTGTCGCATCCTGCCGACGATCAAGCTTTCTAAACATTTCGTAAGACAACGTTTCAGTTTCTAGTCTCACCATTGTATGACTGCATGCCACAGTGTAGAAGACGAATGGGGTTGGTGATATCATGAACACCAATCATCCAACATCTTCACAGTCTATTTTTTCATTTCCCACCAGCTGAGACCGATCGACAGAGCCTTGTATTTCCCATCACCTGCTAATCTTCTTGGATCTTGTTCTATGCATACGAACATTCTCAAGGTCCTCCAAACCTATCTTTCGTTTAAATGAAACCGACTCAATGGTCTCCTCAATTTTCAACACCACAGTCTCTTCCTTTTTAACTCCATTAACCTCTTCTACTTTGACTTCCACTTTTTGTTCCGTCTTAACGACTCCGACAAGTTCTCCTTGGCGAGCCTTCTCTGCTGGTTGAGCCTTGGCCTTCTCTCCTTGATGAGCCTTGGCCCTCTCCTCCCACTTGGGATCTCGGAAATCACTCAACTGGGCCGCAAAAAGCACACAATGAGCCCAACCTGCATACTCACCCCATTTTTCTCGGAAAAACTGCTGAACTTGAGCATACGCCTTGGGGGTCATAGTTTTAGCACCACGAGCAATCCCATAATCTCGCTGGGCAATCTGCCACACATGCGTATCCACAGGTACTGTATCATGTTTATCAAGAGAGAAAAGACACACACAATCTGCAACTTTAGGGCCAACTCCAACAAACTCCATAATCGAAGTCTTGGCTTGTTCAAAATCCTTGTGTCGAAGAGTATGCAAAAATTGCTCACCTCCAGGCTTGTCCAAAATCATCTCAGCTGTCTGACTAATATATCTAGCCCTATACCCCAAACCTAGCTCCCTAAGAATGGGTTCTGTATTAGCCAATTTTTCAGGACCAGGGAAACAATGAATTTTCAGGCCATCCAAAGTAGCCACATGATCTCCAAAAGTAGAAGTCATCTTTTGAACCAATTGACTAATTCGTTTCACATTATTGTTACTGGAACAAATGAAAGAACACAGATTCTCCCATGGATCTTGACGAAGAACTCTGATTCCAAGATATTGAATACCTTTACGATTGAAATGAGAATCTCGACAACTCCACTCTTCATAAAGCTTGGTGATATCGGTAGATAAATTGAAATAATCAGCAAGAATAGTCGCCGTATCTCTATCTTGAGTAGATTCACGTGATTTAAGATCTTTTTTGCGAACCTCCGCCCACATTGTATCTCCATCTTCTTGTTGGTTCAAAACAATTCCTCTTCCTTCCATTCCAATCACCCAGTAGTTTGTGGAGGGGTGTTCGATTTTCGTCCATCGAAATGATTGGCCACATTTCAACAAAATCTCCAAATTAGCCTGATGCTTTTTCAGCCCCAATTTGTGCCATTTTAACCCCAAAAGCGTTTTCTCAGATATCGTCATGATAGGAGAGATTGATTAATATCAAACTTTATATTTTACGCGAACCTTCTCACGCGCCACACACAATTATACATTTTGAAACCACAAGAGATACGATCTCTTTGTGTCATTTAAGACCTCTTAACCATTCTGCGACTGTTCAGGTTAGGTTCTTGTGCGTCGTCGGCGTTTTATCGTGTCCCTCTGATCCGTGGCCAGATCTATCGCACAGTAACTACGTCGACGAGCATGAAAATGAGCAAAGACGACACAGACAGCGACCACAGCTTGGATGATATTATGGGGAATATTCCTGTGGGTCGTGCTAATGTGAAGATACCTTCTTTTTCGTCGTCTGACTTTGATTGGTTTCCGGATACAAACACGGTAGAACAAACGATAGACGCAAAAACGGTAGAACAAACGATAGAAGCAAAAAGAGAGACACAAAACCCAGCCATCTCCCTACCTTCAACCTTTGAAGATGACATAGATGCTGTGATGGCTGAAATTGATATAAAGAAGGCTCCCGTCCCCAAATCGGAAAACCAACAACTACACCTAAGCACAAAGCCTGTCAAAAGGGAGGATCTTATTGCTGATTTGATTACTGATCTTGAGGAAGATCTGGAGCATGAATTGTCAGATTTACCCTTTGTTAAGCCGATAATTCAAGCTGAGCAAATAACGCAGTCTCGTCATGAACACAAAAACATAGCAGAGTTATCCTCTTCAATGGTCCGACAAGGAGTTTTAGAAGATCCGTTTTACGAAGAACCCCCATCTTCTCCTCCTGTCAATCTCAGCAGTTCGCCTTATTTCATTAAACAGAATCAGCCAAGTGTTTCGGTTTTGGAGTCACCTAACCGAATAACTTGTTCACAAAAGCCGTGCTCACAAAAGCGGAGCTCACAAAAGCCATGCTCACAAGCTCTCTCCACGGTGTCTCCGAAATTACAGAGACTCAAAGCAAATACTCCAATCACTCCACGAATTACAACGTCACAAATAGAATGGGAGCCATCGTCTCGAGAGCTATATGGCTATGATCTTCATACTCTCAATTTGCGCCAAAAGTCGGAACTCAAAGTTTATGGACGGTTATTAGACAATTTTGATGAACACAGCAGCGTGAAGAGACTGAAGTCAGAAGAAGAGTTTGTACCGGAGGAACCGGTGACGGAGACAGAGGAAGACGTGCCGCGCCGTACAAACCGACCCAGAGCAGCTAAAACACAAGCTTCGAAAGTTTTACAACAGCTAGACTTTTCCAATCGACTGAATTTTGGCGGGGCAATAGCTAAGAAAACAGGTGGAAAAATCCAGTCTCGACTTTATGTCACTTCCGCACAAAAAAACACTTTGGTGGATGTGGATGGTGAGAAGGATGGCCTGATGACTGTACAGGTAGCATCTCTTTCAGCTGAACAGCAAACTGTCCACGATTTGGTTCTTAATGGCGAAACCAACATTTTCTTTACAGGCGCGGCAGGAACGGGCAAATCTGTTCTGTTACGGCAAATCATCGCCAGCTTGAAAGCAAAGTTTCACCACCAGCTTGACAGAGTCGCTGTAACGGCTTCCACAGGACTGGCTGCTTGTAATGTGCATGGAATGACTTTGCATAGTTTTGCGGGGTGTGGGCTTGCCCGAGAAGATGTTGATTCGCTTTGTAAGCGGATTCGAAGGAACAAAAAAGCCCGAGATCGATGGAGAAAAGTATCTGTTCTTGTGATTGACGAGATTTCTATGGTGGATGCACGTTTTTTCGATAAACTGGAAGCAATAGCGCGGAAACTACGAAGAAATCAACGTCCGTTTGGAGGAATCCAATTGATTGTTACTGGCGACTTTTACCAGCTTCCTCCAGTTCCAGATACAAACAAGGACAGATTTCGGGGATCCTACGGCAATGGCAACAGTGGCATGATCGATTCCAGATCTTCATTGTACGAAGAAAGCGACTCATTGTTTGCATTCGAAGCAGAATCTTGGCCTAAAGTGATTGATCATACGTTTTTGTTGACAAGAGTGTTTCGACAGAAAGATCCCACTTTTGCAAATATGCTTAATCAGCTACGAACTCAATCTTTGGATAAAGATTCTCTTGATGGGTTTCTGTCATTATCACGTCCGTTGAAAGCTCCTGATGGAATTATTCCTACCGAACTCTTCCCCACTCGTCGAGAGGTGGACCGCTCGAACTTTTCCAAGTTGTCGACTCTCAAGGGTGATGTACGGACTTTTGACGCTCTGGAAACCGGATCAGCAGAAGGTGAGTTCCGTGAAAAGCTGCTGGAAAATATCATGGTGCCAAAAAAGCTAGTTCTTAAGGCTGGCGCTCAGGTGATGATGCTCAAAAACATGGACCCCAATCTAGTCAATGGGTCTATTGGAGTAGTGGTGGGGTTCATGTCTCCCCATACATTTGTTGCTGCTGAAAACGCCGCTGATTTGGATTCCATGAGAAACCGCACGGATCGGCCTAATATTTACAATGTGTCAAATGAAGCAGAACTCAGGGAGCTCACACGGCTGATTGAATTAGGAAAAGTCTCAGGTGAAAGTGATCAATCTTCATCTCAGCCAGTCTATGATGAGTACAGCTCACAAGATTGCGTATTCGAGAGATTAAAGGCGTTTCCAGAACATCCAGATAATGCTACTTTCTTGGAACGGAAATTGGAACGTCGTAAGAAGTTGCAGGAACTGGTCAAATCAAATTTGGCAGCTTTGGATGGAACCCTTTACCCTGTGGTACGATTTCGAAGAATGGACCATACTTTCCGAAACGTACTTTTGCATCCAGAAACTTTTTCGGTGGAAAACATTGAGGGCGAAGTTTTGGCTTCCAGAACTCAAATACCTCTCATTCTTGCATGGGCTCTTTCTATCCATAAGGCCCAAGGTCAGACTCTACAATACGTCAAGGTGGATCTGGCCAAGACATTTGAAAAGGGTCAAGCATACGTGGCATTGAGTCGTGCCACATCCAAGGAGGGTCTGCAAGTCCTTAACTTTCTGCCGGACAAGGTCAAAACTCATCCTAAAGTGGTGGAATTCTATAAGACCTTGTCTACCTACGACGACAAGCAGATCCAAGAGGAGCAGAAGGAGAATCTTATTAGAGCAGTAGGGTAGTCTCTATATTATTTATTGCATTGTGTATATGGGATGAATTGTGGTGAGTTTCAATAAATGGAGCTTTCAACAAATTATTAAAGTGAGACACATGTCTTATAATCTCTTTGTCTAAATGCATAACCATGCAATATTTCTGCAACTCTTTGTTTGATATGCACAACCATGCAACATTCTGCAATCTATACGTATTATCCAACCTTATCTCATTGTCTGGATTGAGACAAAGAGCCAGTTTCCTTGTTACTCTATCTAACCATCTACTTACATCAATGCTCTTGATTAGCTCCAATAGCCCATCCAAGACCACTGACAAGCATGTTAGACAATTGATCACGTTTCCGAGCAGCTTCTCGCGACACTTCACGTGGCAAAACAGACGATTGGGCTGCAGGCATTGGTAGCTCAATTGCAGACTCCGACAGCGCCACCATTCTCTCCTCCAAATCCCTCCAAACTTGCATAACCAAATAAATATCCTCTTTAGGACATTTTGACAAAGCCAGAGACAACATGTTCAACTGAAGAGCAACAAGATCGTCCATTTCACGTGATGGGCTAATATATTTTCCAACTTGGAAATATGCAGTCCATGGTAAATCATGAGATTGACATAACTTTTGAGCTGTATCAAAATCATCATGAACAAGAGCCTGAGTCACAGCCTGATTGTGAATTCTGCACGAGATTTCTTCATCAGACACAGTGTCAGATTTGTCTAGCCCATCTAACAATTGCCGAGTCAATGTGATGAGTTTAGAGCAAGTTTTATAAGCCTGTGGATTAAGTTCCAAAACACGATCCATTATTTCAAGAACATTAGGATGGTTTCGAATATCCTCAGGGCGAGCCATACAACCCGGTTTAAACGTCAGAGAATAATGCGACAAAGAGTTTGTTGCCTCCAACAGACTTTGCGCTACCTTAAACTTGTGTTTCTGTAAAGAACTCGAATCTGCAAGTTCTAAAACAAGCTTAGCATTCTTCATTCGTCCTCTGCCATGGTTTCCGTTTGTGGCGGAATCGTAAAACTCGTAAAACTGATCCAAAATAGCCAATTCAACCGTTTCAGAGTCTATTAAACCATTGGAAAGGTAAAGTTTTCGAACCACGTCAAATTGAGCTGCTTTTAAGAGTGCCTCAAAAACAGTCTTGTTGACTTGGAACTCAGATAAATTGCTGAAAACGGTTTTCAACGACAAAACCACCTCAGTAGCAGAAACAAACATCTGCCATTGATCAGAAGATCGGTCCTTCCAATCTTCAGCATAGACAAAGTCGTTCAACAAGTCAAGTTGATGTTCTTCACCCGAACTCGAAACTTTGTCTGCTCGTTGTAAAGTTATGGAAGGAATAGCCGGCTCCAACAATCGACAAGTCTCAACAAGTTGTTTTGTGAAATGAGATGTTATATGACTAGCTCCAGTCATTATGGGAGACTCTGCAATCACTGCTAGTGCATCCCATTGAGTATCATGCGCCTCAAACGAGTTTTTCAAAACAATCGATGCAAACAGTTCTTTGTCTGGGTCCGGAACAGTCACAGATTGGGCTATTGTTGCTAAAAGCGGGGTGTTTGACTGGGTCACATGGCTGATAAACTGTCCAAACTCCGCCCAGCAGTTTTTAAATGCAATGTAAGGCTCCAACAATAATTGTAAATCGTCGTCAACAGAGGGGGATGTGAGAAATGCACCGAGAAGCGAAATCACGTGCTCAGGAGCTCCCGTTTCAAGTAAATCAATAGTTAGTTCTGGATTATGTCCATGCAAACGAGTGTAATTGATGAGTACTTGAGGGATTCCAGAAATCCAATCAACTTGACTTGGATTTGGCTCATAACCACTTGAAATGATCAGCTGATTAATGAGATTGGAGTCGTATGATGCTTGAAATACCAATCGGATTCTCTCTTTCAGGAAGTTGTCTACTGGAGCTGGAACCACCGAATTGAGAAACCCCACCAACTTTTGTTCCCGTGATTTGATGACGTGTCCAGGGAGTTGCGATTCGTCAAATATATTGTTTTCTTCTTCCTCTTCAAATTCCAATTGATCATTCCCCACTTTATTGACCAATTGCATATACGTCTGTGCATCCAATAGCTCTGGGGTGAGAACCAAAAGAATATGTAGAATAAGATGTTTTTGTGTTTTGAAAAACGTTGGCGACTTACACAAAAGCGTCTCAAGCCGTTGCAACTGTGCACTTGCCGTGAGTTTGGCCGTTTCCAGTAATAATGACATTGTGTGGTTGCGGTTGTGGTGTTGCATTGATTTACATTAACAGCACCACTAAATAAAGTTTGTCAGGGAGTTGTGCAGGGTTGTAATCGGAGTGAATGCGAGATGACAAATTTACCAACAGTTAATTGAACATTCTTGAACAGTTTACAAACTGTTAATTGAACATTCTTGAACAGTTTACAAACTACTTGAACAAGGCTGTACCTAGTAAAATCACATGTATTATCATCACCAGTATGATCGTCGCCGTCGGACAAGTCGTAGATGAAAATGCAATTACCATTTTCCAGGCCGCTTTCATAAAATGTGGACTGCAAATTCGCAACTTTGTGTTTTTTTTTTTTTGTACAACAGCACCTTCTTCTACAACCATACCCTTATCAATAGCATGATGGTGTCTTCGATCGTTTTATCAGCAGATGCTCTTATGGAAAGAAACCCGACTCCGGGTCCATGCTTATTTATTTTGACAATGAAAACTTGAGATACATTTTCGGGGTATTTATTATCAGCGGAATTGCTTGCTTCAGAATCGGGTTCGGTATGTGTATCGGAGTGTGTTTCTTTCTGTCTCTTGGATAGGTGCGATGTTTGAGATATATTGGTTGGTTGGGGAGTGGAAGGTGGGGCAGAGATGTGAATGTAGCCTCCACGTTCGAGGCCATTGAATGAAAAGGGGGAGTTCAAGTCTGTAATTTCGCAGTCTCGTATTTTGACCACTTCGGTGTCTTCAATAACCCAACAGCAGAGTTGATTGCATCGTTGATCTTTTTATTAGGATCGACTTGGTAAATGAGCTACCTTTATAACAACAGCAGTGAATCTGTCGAAATCTGTTTTGTCTGGCCAATTGTAAGGCCCCCTTGGTGAATGCGAAATTGTACACTGCCATGTGTTCAATTATCAAGTAAAATACATCAATTGCAGACAAACAAGTAATGAGAGTTTCATCCATTCAATTATAACATGCGATTAAGATAACGAGTAACCTGTGCAACTAGGATTATCTTGAACTAGGATTATCTTGAACTAACTGGTTATAGAAGGCTACATCAACAGATTTTGCGCCTCATTTTTTTAGAATCTCTAAGTAATTGAAATATGTCTATAAGTTGGATGGTGCTTAATTGGAAAACTGGTTAACGGGTTGAATTCATGTTTTCAGAAGTACATTCTAAGAATGGCTTGTAGAGCCCAACCTGTTTAAACTGGTGGACCCTGCTATCGAAGCAGATTAATCGTTGCTTACTTTTTCATTTGATTTCTCTTCCTTCTTCCTCGTCTCTTATTTTTCGTTTCCGTGATTCATCTTCCATTTTTTGTGCCATGAGATGTATTTGAACCAGCTTTTGACGGGTCCATAGGAGGCTTGAGCTCCTCTCAGTTTGTCCGCCAATAGCCAAGAGAAAACTGTTTAGCCAGCAATGCCCAACTGATTTGTTATGCCGTCACTTGACACACGGCAGCCAATGGATACTCAAAACTGTCATGATAATCAAGTTCGGTTGGTTTTGAACGAATCGTTCACTTTCAGTGCGCTCTGGGATTTAATCGGTGCGCTCTGGGATTTAAATCCTAACACTCACATATCCATTAGACTCTTTGGTCCGTGTTTCAAGACGGAGTACTTGTATTACGTTGTTGATGGCAGTAGTGGGGGCAATTGCTTAAGCAACGACCCCTTCACATACAGCAGCAAACTCCAATTCACTGTTCCTCTCGTACGGTCTAAACCCAGCTCACGCTACCTATAAGGGTGAACAATCCTTCTAGAAGGTTCTAGATAACTGCTGATAAAACGAAGACACTATCAGTTTGTAACGGTATGGAAAATGGCAATTGCATTTTCATCTGACGACATGACAGGGGGATAGACGATGATTTAAGCTGTTGTGAGAAGAAACCTGCTGACATAGAGTCTATGACAGAGTCGGGAGAGAGTCATACGGTAGAAATTGACCACATTGATAATGCCCAGGAAGAAGCTGAACCACATCCCATTATCGAAGTGGTAGTTGGTGATGAGACTGAAGCTGGGTGCCCACAGTGCTGCCCGAGAAACGTATGTTTTTTGTCAAGACAATAGCCTCAATCAATCATTCTGTGAAGATTACTTCATAATGGAGGCAAGATTCTCCAGTTTTGAAGAGGAACCTATTCGAGTTCCGTGACAACGAAGGCGACATTCTGGACTTGTCATGGCTAGCATTGGCTAGCTTAACGATGGTTCAGTTTTGTAATAGAGAAAAGTAATGAAAAAGGATAAAATATGGGCTAGAGATGGTATGGATTATGTGAGATCAACAAAACTGGTGTATTTGGCTGAGCATCGATACTTTTCTCAATTTTTGTAATTGCATTTGTGATTGAAGTATCCACATCATCAGAGTGACAGTTCAGCAATAAAACTACATCAGTTGATCGTCACTATCAGATACATGATCAAAAAGATAGCATTGGATCACGAACCCCATCGTTTGAGTTGTTCTTGACTACAGTAGGAGAAATGAGAATTGCCTGAGCCCTCTGCTTCAGACTTCCAAGAGTATTGACCAACTCGACTGGCATCATCACATCAAGACAAATGATTGGAGCATCAACCATTTTCCACAAGCCATTAACGCAGACCGAAGAAAGGAGGGCTCGCCACCTGTAGTCCTATAGTCCTATAGCTGCACATCTCTAGCCCCTCAAGGAGCCAGAAAACGTCAATTTGTAATTCTTCACATCAAGTCTCTTGCCTATGAGATCAATGACGATGTCTGCTGATGCTGCCTTTGATTTCATGATGTTAGAGAAGTTATTACTAACCTGAACAATACCTGAGAGTATGATTTTTGACAGTTTCGGTATCTGAAAGAAGCTTAACGTCTGAGTCTCAAGCTGCCTTTAGCAATGCGATATTGCTCCTCGGCTTTGAGAATACAATACAGTAATCATGGATCTGAGCTTCCAGTTTCACAATTTGAGTATTAATGAAATGGAACCCGGCCTCTGGCTGGTCACTGTCACTGACAGGATCCCTGCTAAGTGCCATTAAATCAGTATCACTAAACACCGTATCCAATAGGGAACTTTAGAACCTAACAGTGCGTGTTGAATGTAATCCTCCAAGGTAGATTACTCCTATTAGATATATTACCACCTCGTAAGTGATAAGTATCTTATAGGTGCTCAGCGTATTGTCACTCTGACCATTCCTCCTTTCTCAACATCCCCCCTAGAGTAGTTCGTCTAGACGCTAGACTACGTCTACTGTAATTGTAGATAGTTCTTTCAAATTACTTCGAAATACTTTTACCAACATTGAAACCAATTTTGGTCAGTGCTTGTAAAAAGGAGGAAGTCAGCTAATTGCTGTTTTGATTCAACAAAGATGACTTGAATTTCGTTCTATGCAATCTGGATAGCTACCTGATTATCCACATAGATTTGAACAGAACTAGGCTATCTCTGGTCTTGATGTTTCTGGTGCCTCACTTTGTAGGATTTTCAAGTCATGGAGTTCTGATTCCAGCATCTAGCCCATAGAGCGACTTGTTCAGTTTCCAGACTTTAGTTGGATCCTTAAGGTGTTGGAACCATCAAGAGGTTTCATAGTTGTATCAATATCACCGTCTTCACGTCCATTTGGTGCACTATTCGTCAATAAGATCCGGACTGATTCAAATCTGATCACGGGGCTAAAAGACATTACGTAGTCGACGTCTAGTTCTTGCATGTACCTTTAGTTACAACTCTGGCTTCTTGAAGCGTTCGAGTGATCCATCTAAGTTGAACTTCTCGAAAATACCCAGATTCTGTGGTTACGAGTGTTTTCACGTCGACCCAAGTGGAGCTTGGACATCCCTCTTTGCACAACCTGAATGGGCGGTTGAAATGACACTGTAACAGCTGTGAGTCCAAAGTCACTTGTAATCTCACTGGTGTAGCTCCGTCCACTTTTGCATCTCTTTCAGTAGCATCAGTTTGTGTGTCCCCGTCTGGTGTATTCGACCACGACTAACTCTCTCTCATATTGAGCCACAAACAGGGCTTCATTCACGTTGAACTCAGAGCTAGTACTTTTGTGATCTGCTCTCGTCATCTGTGAGAACAATGAGGACCTTTGATTTTCATGTGACTCATGTGATTTATTTCATTCAGATTTATCCAATTCTATGAATATATTTGTTTAACGTTATTACTATGCCAAACTCTAACTCTGAAAAATCACAACTTGTCACCACCAACATGGCAGTCGGAATTACAGAGAAAATCGCCCAGATCCAGGAGGAGCTGGCGCGAACACAGAAAAACAAGGCCACAGAATACCACATTGGTCTTCTCAAGGGTAAACTTGCTCGATACAGACAACAACTGCTGGAACCTACTCCAGGTGGATCATCTTCTCCAGGCCAAGGCTTCGAGGTGAGCAAGTCTGGTCATGCACGTGTGGCTCTGATTGGTTTCCCGTCAGTTGGTAAATCGTCTTTATTGGGGAAAATCACAAACACAAAGTCGGAGGTGGCCGCATATGCCTTCACAACCCTGACCTCAGTACCAGGAGTGCTGGAGTACAATGGAGCTGAGATCCAGATTCTAGATTTGCCAGGTATTATCCAGGGAGCGTCTGAAGGTAAAGGACGAGGTCGACAGGTTGTTTCTACTGCCAAGACTGCTGATTTGGTGCTGATGGTTCTGGATGCCACCAAGCCTGAAGAACAACGACAGATTTTAGAGCGAGAACTGGAATCTGTAGGAATTCGACTCAACAAAGAGCCTCCTAACATTTACTTCAAAATCAAAAAGACCGGAGGTGTCAAATTCTCGTACACTAACCCCCCCAAGTATCTTTCGGAGAAAATGGTTACCCATCTCCTAAAGGACTATAAAATCCATAACGCTGACGTTTTGATCCGGGATGAAAACGTCACCGTCGAAGACATGATTGACGTCATTCACGCAGATCACAGATCTTACATCAAGTGTCTGTACTGCTACAACAAGTGTGATGCTGTGTCCCTGGAGGAGGTGGATCGGCTTGCACACCTCCCTGACACAGTAGTCATTTCTGCGTCTATGGAGCTGGGTCTAAATGATCTCATTGAGCGAATATGGGCGGATCTGGCCATGCTGCGAATTTATACCAAGCGAAAAGGTGAACAACCAGACTTTACTGAGCCTACAGTGGTGAGATCCAACCACAACACCATTGAGGACGTTTGTGACACAATCCACAGAGACATGAAAAACAAGTTCAAGTATGCACTTGTATGGGGAGTTTCTGCCAAGCATTCTCCACAGAAATGTGGACTTGCTCATCGAATTGGAGACGAGGATGTCGTGTGTATTTTCACCAAGACTTAGTAGACAATTAGACGAAGCATTAACAAGTAATACGTCGCATTAACAAACAAAGTAAACTGTAGTGACATGAACAGACAGCTATGTTGCTGCAACGACAACTATCCTAGAAAGAGGTTATAATTAACACTAGAGATCTCCACCGACTAATTGAATCCCTCCAACACTACACAGATCTCATTTAACCACACGGTCTCCCTCGCTCGCTCGATAAACCTCACCATGCTCATTAACTATATACATTCCATCTCTCTATACCGTTTATTTCAGTCCTCCTCGCTTCTCCAGCACCGACTTGGCCTCGTTAATCTTGGTGGCAACATAAGGAGATCCACCTCGATCGGGATGGTTCAGCAACATGATCTTTCGATGCTGACCCTTGAGTTTGTTAAGAGTGAGACCAGCTTCTCGCAACGACAGAATCTGTAGAGCCTCGCTGGGGCTCATTTTGTTTTCAAAGCCTCCCTTGTAAAACTGACCTCGCGCTCCATGTGCAGGCCGCTTGAAAACAGCTCCAAGAGCGTACAGGCCCACTAGAGTGGCGGCGGTGGCCTGGAAGGGGTGTTCGGCAAAGTAGTCGAAAATCTGCTCGTCAATACCCTTCTTGGGGGCCTGGGGAACCTCGATCTGAGGAGCCACAGAGATCTCCGAAGCCATAAGAGGCTCGGATTCAAGTGGTTGAACAGGAGTGGTGCTCATTTTGTGTATGTGTGATCAGTTGTGGTTTGGTGGATGAAATTTTCCCCGGTTTGGGAGGTGACATATATAAGGTTTGATGTGGTTAAGGTTGTAGATTATGTAATCGGTCACCACAGTGTCTCCAGAAGGGCTACGGCGATTACGATGGTATTCCTCTTAGACGAAAGCCTAGAGTGCAGCTAAATATGTACATATTAAACTATTTCAATCAGAGATAAGCTATTTCAATTAGATACACTATTTCAATCAGAGATCAACTATTTCAGTAAGAATTAAATATCTTGGAATATATAATGTGAGTGGATGGGCTTGCGTGAATGCACGTGAACGGAGGCCATTGGAAAGTGAGGGCCAATATTCGATGAAGTTTAGAGTCCATTTCTCTCTTCAGCAATATGGACAGTTCTCTCTGTCTCTCTGTCTGGTTTCTCACGTGAAAAATGAACTAACTTCACCAATATAATTGGCCACTTTTCTTCTGTTTTCCGAATGCAATAACATAATATACGCTATTGGAGCTAGAATTACCACGGCTGCTGGCACCCGACTTGCCCACTAATTGTTCCTCGCTAAGGTGTTCAAAGAGCCCCGGATCGTTATATTGTCACTACCTCCCTGTGTAATTTGCTCGCTTGCTGCCTACCATCGACAGTTGATAGGGCAGAAATTTGAATGATACTCCAAAGTTCGGTTCGATAAGATATTATGAATCACCAAGAGTTGGTTTGTATCTAATAGATACGCTAGCTTCTTTCACACTTTACAATAATCAATCAACAAATGTTGAATGCAATCCCCTGAGGTAGATTACTCTCATGAGATATATCACAATGTCAGTTATTGTCACTCTGACCATTCCTCTTGACAACTGGTGTTCTCTGAGTGCAAAGCGTTAATTAACTAAATACTTAGAATAATGTCTGATTCTCCACACACAACACATTTCTCTATTTGTAGTTCCATGAGGTTTGCTCAACTAGGATCGTCTCAGAGACCTGGAAATATCAACTTGTAACAATTGGTGACTCTCCTCCAGCTGCTCACTCCAACTCTAAAACCGTATCCCTACTTTCAACCACTGTAAACAGAGTAACCACGCTTACTCATCAGCTGCAGAAATTTTTCAAACTCTAATAAATAATTTTGAAGAAAGGTGCATGAGGGTGTGCAAACACTTGTCTCCACCACTCACTAACACAAACACACAAACATGCGAGTGTACAACTGTCATTTCTGCTCGGGCCCCGTCTATCCCGGAAAGGGAATCATGTTTGTGCGAAACGACTCCAAGGAGTTCCGTTTCTGCCGGTCCAAGTGTCACAAGAACTTCAAGATGAAGCGAAACCCTCGAAAGCTTCGATGGACCAAGGCGTTCCGAAAGGCCGCCGGAAAAGAGATGGTTGTGGATTCCACCCTGGCATTTTCCGCACGACGAGACGTGCCCGTACGATACAACCGAGACCTGGTTGAGAAGACCCTGGAGGCCATGGACAAGGTTGAGGAGATCCGGCTCAAGCGAGAGCGAGCGTTCTACAAGAACCGAATGCGTGGTAACAAGGCTGCGCAGCTGGAGGAGGACAGAAAACTTGTGGAGGCCCATCCCGAGCTGCTGCGAGAACGAGACGTTGAGCTGCAACGAATGGCCGAGGCTGACGAGATGGATGAGGATGAAGACATGTCCGACATGGAGGCTTCTGATATGGAGGTCTCAGAATCAGAGGATGAGCGTGAAAAGGTGGAGATTGCTCTCAAGTCCAAATCCAAGAAGAAGATGCGGGCTTAAACGGAACGAAGTAAGAATATTGCATGGGGAGTTGTATTTGACTAATAGATTACTTATGATATTGACAATGGTGGGTTGACTTGATCTTATTGATGTTTGTAGTTGTTATAGAACACAAGAACGTTTTCATTAACCAGTTTAGAATATTGCCATTTTCTTCTTTCTATTTCAAACAAGTAATACGGGTAAAGATAACTTCCACTGATTCTCTCTACAAAAAGATAGCTTCCGAACAAAAAAGAGGACGACAGGACTCGAACCCGCAGCCTTTGGAGGACGTCGTTCAGAAGAACCGAAATCCAATGCGCTACCATTACGCCACGTCCTCAGAATTCAAAAAACGAAAAATGCACATATATTAAACCTGTAAATTGAGAGTTGCCGAGAATTTTCCAGTGACGACACCAAATTAGGCACAATCTACTTGTAGACTTACTTCAATTACTTAGAATTATTCATATTTATGTTATTGCCAATTGAATGTATGGAAGTGCACTGCGGGAGATTGGCGTGTGTCTTTAGTGCAATGCGTGGCCTACCAACTGGTAGAATTCGATGGAGAGGTTCTTTAATGAGAAAAAAACGAATAGGACAACCAGCGATCTCTCATATAAGTAAATCCAACTGAGGGATTACTTCCTATTGATTATTTGTATTGAATTGATTAGGTAGATGAGTGAAATCAGAATTATCTCATTAACAAAGGATATGTCCAAATGAAAACCAATAGTATTTTTTACTCGCCGTAGTCACATCAGGTTTAGTGTCTTGATAGAAATGAATTATAACCCATTGTGAATGGTGCTATCAGTCATAATGACAATAGTACTGAAACGAGCACACTTTTAATTTACCATGAATATTTTCTTGCTAGATACGGCTTCTGTTGAGAATCAAATAATAAGTATTGTTATGAGTATTTAGTTAATCTACGCTTTGCACTCAGCGAACACCAGTTGTCATAGTCAGAGTGACATACACTGAGATATTTATCACTTACGAGGTGTATATTTGATAGGACATTCAACACAATGTTACCTGAATACTACATTCAGAATTGATTCAGAAAATGTATTCATGGACTGATTACTTGGTGCTACTAATCTCTATTCCAGCTCTACTGTGCTCCTCCCTCTGCTCTAAGACTAATGCACCCGCTGGAAAACGTATACATACGCCAGCTTCTTCATGTCATCTACAGACGAAGACACCACCTTTTCGTCGTTGAAAAGAACCCATTCTCCTTCCTTCTTCACGTAAGCCACATAATGACCAGCGTGAACCGAGGTTCCCTTATGGCAAATGAGACCGGTGAGCTCGTATCGATGAGGGCTGGATGTATTTCCAGCAGACTCTGTGTTGTCTGTGGCCGCCTCAGTGACAATCTGCTCTTCTTCACCTTGATCATCAGGGTTCTCAAACAACCATGCAACAGCCATCTCAACGTTTCCAGAACAAACCCGCAAGGCCTTTCTGGCTTGGTTGGGACTGAATCCCATTTCAGATACTTGGGCAATAGCTGCGGAGTTATCGTTGGACTTATTGTTGCTGTTATCAACAACAAGTGGTTCATCAATATCAGGGTCGTCCATGTGAGCAAATAGCCAGTTCATGGCAGCATCAGGGTCAGAGTTGCCAGTATGATACAGAGCCTTTTCACATCGAACAATAGGGAAACCCATCGCCGATAAAATCTCAACAGCTGTCTCGTTGGCTTTCCAACCTGAACCAGAAGACTCCTCTTCGTCATCTTCAGGAAGTTCCTCTTCGTCAGGTTGTTTTCCATAAGAAATATACTCATCAAGCGACAAGACTTCATCAACATTCAAACCAACATCAACCTTCATAGGCACCCAGTTTTTGATTTGGAACCGGGTGGCGTTCAAAACAAGCACGTCGGGGAGAGAAGCAAACTTTGTGGACACAGATGCCTTTTTACCGCCACAAGAACAAGAATAATCGGTGATTTGAGCATTTGTATAATCCGTAAGACATTCGGACAAATCCACATCTTCATAAATGGGTTTTCCATCTTCCTGCTCTCCAATTTCTCTAATGGGAACAGGCACGCTGAGATTTTCTTGCAATTCTCTTGTGTATCTTACCTTGTTACAAGAAAGACATTGGAGTCGTTTCTCAGTTAAGAATCGGAAAATCTTGGTCAATTGCTTTCCATCAGGGATTTTCTGATCAATTGTATCTGTCACATGCCCCCAGAACTCGAACGCGTCCTGCTGTTTATTGGTTGAAAATTCAGCATGACCCTTACCAAGCAGTGTCTTCAAAGCAATGGGCCGGATTCCTCGTTGGTATGAAACTTCAGACTCATCGTAAACGTCGGGAATGGAATATCGACCAGACAACAGTCCATCTGCCAGTTTTCTGAGCTGGGTTACATGGGAGTTTGCAGGGTCAGAACAGAATTCTTGGGGGACATGAAACTTTTCCTGGAAAGCCCGAAGTGAAAACATGACTTGCATTGCCGAGTTAAGATAGCACGAATTACCCAAATTGTTCATACCTGTAAGACCAGCGCCAAAAACAGGGTTGATTTCACCAGATTCGTTTTCCATTGAAAATTGCCAAGAATAGTTCTGTTCAATTTGAAGTTCTGTCATTGATTTTTCAGTCTTTTGAAGGGTATCGATATGGATTCCAAAATGAGCCAAATGCTTACGAAGTTCGGGATCATGCCGTTCTTCATTGCAGATATAACAGTACACGTCAGCCGAATGGGGAGTAATAGATCCAAGTTTCACCGCCACACCATGGCCAGTGGCTTCGGAATGAGCCAATGCATGACTATTTCCAGCCACGCCTCCAAACTGGGCCCGACCACATCCAATAGATCCACATTCCAAACACAACCACAGATTTTCTTTAAGGTCACACGAAGAGCATCCCGGAGAAGAGAAGTTTAGTACCGGTGGCTCCGCGATCTGTTTCAAATTACGAGTATGTTCACAAGACACGATTTCATTCTCCCAAGCTGCAACCTCAGATCGAGACGCCACCGATTCCGCTGCCTGTACTGCTGCCAACAAATCAGGAAAAGGAGCCCGTGTTTCATCCAACTTAACAGAGCCAGAACCAGAAACATGCTTGATGCCCCAGAAGTACTCCCAATCGTCTTCCTCCTTGTGGGCCTCAATCGCCAGCCGTTTGGGACTGTTGTTGTCACCTGATCTTACTTTGGCACGTCGCCGTTTGTGCACGGTCGCGTAGAAAGCATGGTCGGTATGGTCGAAATGCAGCTTTGTGTAATCCTGGTTGGCGTGGGCAGAAGATGCCTGGAAACAGGTGAGGCAGATGTCCAGTCCTCCCTCCAGATCGGGCGTGTCGAATGAATAGGCACAATCGTCTTTGTGCACGGGACGTCCGTTCGGAGGCTGTAGCGTTACTGCCGCTTCTGTGTACAAGTCCATAAGTGTTTCTGGAGTGATGATGATAGGTTTAGATAAAGTTCGATTATCACTATGCATAATTGAGGGAGTAGATTATTTCAGAATAGTAGAAATAGAAATAGCAGAAATAGAAATAGCAGAAATAGCATGTCACATTGGTCCTGTCTGTGTAAGTTATGAAACGAGATATTACTTGGTACTCTAGAGTGTTCATGAACGGGATATTACTTGTTACTCTAGCGTGTTCATGAACGGGATATTACTATTCTTAAACCGAATGATCTAATTTTCCAAAAGGTCACCTTCAACAAACGAATAGAAACCTCAATGGCCCATATGTACAAATGAATACAATCAATGGTCCATATGCATAAATTATATTCCTCCTAGACTTCAGTGATAGCCCCAATAAATGCGACCTTACCGTCGACAGCGACATCCGCAAGAATCTTGGAATCCGGAATCACCTTGCCCTTGATCAGAAGTTTGATGCCGTCAACAGAGGTGTTGACATTTTGTTCAGCAGCCTTCTTAGCAACCAACTGCTTGACGTTGAAGATGGAGTCGTCACTAGCGGCAGAAACAGAAATGACCAGTTTGGGAGCTTTGAGAGTTTTGATAGAAATCTCCACCGTTTCAGCCACAATGTCAGCCTGAGCGGTTTTCTCTTCAATTGGAATGTTCACAAGCCCACTTCCTGACACTCCAGTCTTCTTCTTATCTTCAGGCATCTTGGCCATAGGAACTAAGGGCTTCTTATCCAGATGCGCCTTGTCTTTGACATAATCGGGAGCCAGCAGCGACGATGAATCCAGAAGAGACACAAACGCCCTAGCAAATGTAGTTTCTGATGCCATGTTAAAGTAGTTGATGTGGTGATATGCAAGACCAGATCACCAATAAGCTTTGCATATGATTCTTCAAGTCGGTGACATTTGCGTATACAGAGTTCAACCACAACAGCATTCGGGAGCATTGAATAGACAAGAATTTTAAAGAAATACTCATAAGCGGTTAATGAATATTGTCTGACAAACACGCCAGTAATGAAACCTAGTCATTTTAACCAAAGCCCTGAGTAAGATCGACCTCATTGTTCTAATAAGACAAATAGGTGAGATAGGTAGTTTTATTATTCCATCTCGCCGCACCGTTGATGCGTTCCTCTTCTCAACTGTAGCTATGTTAGTGGAAACAGCTCAATTCGATATCTCCACCAAAGCTAAGATCTCCGTAATCGTTACATTCCTAGCCTTGCGATGGCACCATTTTCTACCTAGTACACAGCAAACCCAGTGTCTAAGGCCAATACCCGAAACGTCCAGTGAGTCATTCCGAATTCCAAGCATATCTTAGGCATGTTGTGGTAATCCAAAAGTGAGCCGTTTCAATACGGTAGAATGAGCCATGTCTGAGCATTGTATTAACAGGCTATCGTAGTAGTAATGATTTGTTGATTCGGCGCGATTCAGAAACTCATGAATTTTAATTGTTTTTTCTTCTATTTTTTTCTTCTTTCGTTTATTTTTTGATTTTCTATCATTTCTCTCATTCCACCTCAAAACGGATTATTAACCAAACTCCGCATATTGACTTTAAAGTTGATGCATCGGCTATACATACTGTATGTGCTTAAATTGCCGCCACTAGTTAAGTTTGCTTATAAATCATCACTAAGGAAAGTAAATAAGACCACGCGTACTTATTGAAGAACACAAAGAATGGAACGTTGAATTTTCCAAATATCCCCCTCATGCACCTCTCTCAGTGGGCATTTGGTCGTACCTCTACAATATCGCCTCCACTTCTATCCCAGAGTCATCTCCACCTTGCATAGGTTATGATGCATAGATTCGGCATGCAATGTAACTTTGCTGTTTCCAATAAATTGATTCTATCTCCACATGATGCCTGGTCCGTTGCTAAAGAAAAAATGACTGGTTCAGATTGCCAAAAGGTTTGCGTTTGGACAACTCTGATCACAAACACGAAATACCTCGACGGACTGTTGACTCTCGATTACTCTCTGAAGCGGGTGGGCTCTAAATACCAATTGGTAGCTCTTTACACAGACACTTTTGAGAAAGAAGGCCATGAAGCGTTGAAGAGAAGGGGGATTCCTACACGACGGGTTGAGTATCTGATGCCGACAAAATCCAAAGATTACTCTCAGGATATCCGCTTTTATGATTGTTGGAGTAAATTGCAACCGTTTTCGCTCTTTGATTACCATAAAGTGGTTCAATTGGACTCGGATATGGTTGTGATCCGTAATATGGATGAATTATTTGATGTTCCCGTGGGGGAAGATAACGGTAAAGGTTCAACATGGGCGTTTGCAGCCACTCATGCCTGTACATGTAACCCTTATGAGAAGCCCCATTATCCTAAAGACTGGATTCGAGATAATTGTGCTTTCACCAACACTTCGAAATCGGAAGATTTAAAAACCCCATTGTCTCTGGACTGTAATATGGGATTGGGCATTTGTAATGGGGGGTTGCAAGTTGTGAAACCAAGTCTTGAACTTTACAACAAAATCATAGAGGCTGTTTCTGCTCCGGAAGCTGAAGGTTATGATTTCGCAGATCAGTCTCTTCTTTCGGACGTTTTCAAAGATCGCTGGATTGGTCTGAGTTACCGATACAATGCTCTCAAAACTTTGAGGGTGTTCCACAAGGAGCTGTGGGATGATTCGGTAGTCAAGAACATTCACTATATTATCACGCCGAAACCTTGGGAGGTGGAAGAAGATCAGTATGACGACGATACTGGGACTTTCAAGTGGTGGTGGGATATTAACCGAGAAAGATTGACTCTTGAGAGAGCAGTAATTTCTACACCTCCGTAACAATTTCTTACTCACTCGAGAGTTTCTTCACCCACTCGAGAATGAAACACGGCTTGATATTGCTACTTTTAGTTAATTGATGTTATTAATTATTTTGGTTTTATTCCTTTGTTGAGGAATAAATGATGCATTAATTTATATACTGAGATGCGAGTCTCGAGCCTTCATTCTTCCAATGAAGTCGTCGAGTTGGGCAAAGTTGGATTCGTCAGTGGCAAACCGCCGATGGGTTCGGCTCTGGACGTGTTCAGCAAACGAGGTGAACTCCTGTTTACAGTTCTCACACCAGGCCTTTCGTTCTTGAGGGGATTCACGACATTGAGGAATGGTTCGAGCAGCATCGAATGCTTGCAACATTTTATCACAATCAAACAATACACGGCTCTCGGAACATTCACACAGTAGCTTTGCACGAAGTTCGTCATACAGGTATAACGATCCGTAATCCCATGCAGTGTCCAAATGAGAGTATTTGTAAATCATTTTGGCGAAGAACAAAATGATGGAGCCCACAGTAATTTCCAGACGGTCGTATTCCTTTCGGTCCGGGTCGATTTCGCGGCCCATTCGTCTCTCGATTCCCTCGTTGACGATTACTCGGAAAAGGAACCGCCTATCAAGCAAGGTTCGCTGAGCGTATTGAGGAATGACTGCCGACATGACCACTTCAGCCAAGTCCACCACTCCCGTCACCACTGGCTTTGTGTTGAGAATATGCTCAGCCACAGAAGGGAGAAGCAAGGAAGTCACCTGAAGATGCTCCTTGGTGATGGAGAGTTTTGTGGGGCTCTCTATAGTATAAGGTGATGATGATGAGGAGGAGGAGTTCTGGCGCATAGACGGTCTCTTGAATGCGGGTGATGCAGTAGTACCAGAGGTGGCTTGCTCACGCTCAGGAACTGCCCGCGGTTCATGCAAAATGTTACGTTTCATAAGAGCAACCTGTCTGGAAGGCACAGAAGCTACCACTGGAGCGAGGCCGTTTCGAAGTCCGACATCGCCGCTTTGAGCAATAGATCGCGAATTGGAAATAGGTTGTACTCCCGAAGCCATGATGTCCTTCATGCCGGAATTAGATCGTGTAGCCCGAGCGGTCATGCTTTCAGCTCGTTTCTGAGCATCCTTAGATCGCAAGAACTGATGCTTGCCCATAAAGTTATCGCACCAAATGGGGAAATCATCTTTATTGTATTCCTTGATCATGATGGATCTCATGGACTTGTCAAGGTCCCAAATGTACACGTGTGGCCCACGAAGATAATGGAAATCCTGTCTATGGGCTTCAGGATCACGGTCGGAAGGTCCGGCCACTCGTTCCTCCTTTAATAGATACCCCAATCCAACGTCTTTGTTTCCACCACCCATTCCCAATGCATTATCCACAAAAGTATCTCCAAGCAAGTGTCGAAGAAACTTTTCCAATTTTTCGTACCCCCACACTTTGAGCTGTAGCTTGTGTGCGGTTAGTAAGGCAGAGGGTAGTCCATCCAATTTCCCCTTTTTGTACATATCGGCATAACTCTGTCGAGTAACGATGTAATTGATTTTGTTTTCAAAAAAATGGCTAATGTTGGAGCCAATGTGGTCCAACAGCGGCTTGACACGGTCAATGTTGGCTTGGCTGACCTCAAGAAAGTAAAACTCCGCGTTCCTCATTATAGGACGCCATTTGCTTCTCCAGTCTTCCAAGTTATCCACAGCAGCAGTGTTTGCTGCTCGCTTGGATTGCTTTTCCGCCTGTACAGCTTTTTCTGCCACTGCCGCTTTGCTTTGTTGAATCATGCGAAAATGGTCTTCATACTCGTTGGGCACTTTGATTTCGCGACCCCAGGTTTGGATTTGCGTATTTGTATGTGTGTGAGTATGAGTATGCGTATGTGTCTGTGTGCTTGCTTGTGTTCGTTCGCCAGGCAGAAGCAAAGAGTTATGTTTGTGATCCTCTGTAGCCTCTCGAGGTTTCTTAGGACCACTGCGTTGGGGAACTGTACTGGGATCCACAAATGGCTTCAAAGTCACGCTGTCGAGCTTAAGACGTTTAGGAGCTTGTTCCAAAAGTTGACTGCTATTTCGTTTCGGAGTTGGCGAATGGGCTGACGAAAGCGCCTCCTCTTCTCCCCCCTGCTGCTCAGTTTGATTCTCTTTATCGGATTCACCACGGATCACCTGAGACTGCTCCAACGGCGGGTTATAAGCTGATACATCATGCATGGTCACGTCTCCTTTTATGGTGTCGTTTGTGATGTCCTCCTTGGCACTCTTCTCGTCGCTACTCTCCGGCTGGGACAAAGGCTTAAAAGCCTCAACGGTGGCCACACTGGTTTGTGAGTGGTTACTGGTGTTTGTGCTACTACTTGTTTCTTCGTTGGTGCCGCCGAATACGTCTCGAGGTTTCTTGACTGGAGGCGGAGACAAGCCGTGACGCGAAAAGATCTGGGCGTTCTCGTGGAAGTCCTTGGCGAGAATGCGTCGCGGCCGAAGATTGGTCTTTTCCTTCAAAGGCGACCGGTCCGCGTCCATCTGTGGTGTTTGTGTATGGAGCAAGCCAGATGAAGTTAGCGAGTATGCATGGTCAATCAGGAACGTAAAATTACAAAACACCACCCACGCGTTGGAAATAAGGTTCGGGCTGGACAAATGAAACCACACGTATGTAAATAAACCATCTTTGAGGAAGAAGTCTGAGTTGAAGGGAGATTTTCTGAAAATTTCATTGTGCAATTAAGCGCAATATGTTATCTACTTAAAGGCCAATCGGTTATGAGATGGGTGACCTTGACCCTTACAGAATGTCAATTTATTTATGAACATGCACCAGTATGCAACCTTATTTTATAGTACTCGAGTTGATGGTAATTGATTTCTGAACTTTATTTTGTGAAAACAAAATTGGTGAAAATTGGTATTCAACGAAGGAAACAATTTGTTTTTCAAGAGCTCTACTATTGTTCTATTGAACCAACCAAAAATTGCCAAAAAGAGTACATAATGACAATCCTGGGCGACAAAAACTGTCGCAATTAGACGATGGATGATCCCCTCAGTTAGTAACCCTCAGTTAGCCTCAGTTAGTAACCCTCAGTAGTTACATTTCTGTACCAATTGACGGTATCGTTTAACTGGTTACACTCGTTGATTTGTGCAGCTTTCTTTCTTCACCAATGAGGTTTATGCAATGATAGACAGTCATGGCTTAATAATATATGCAATTTGAGAGCACGCCTAGACTCGGTAAATCAAACATACCGCAGCCGAGTTTGATGAAGTGCGGGGTCCCTGCAGTTGTTCAATATACAGAACCAACATTTGTAGGAGTTGATTAATCAATGCGAACGTGAAGAAAAAGAAATTCTTTGGATTTGTGGCAGCAATTGTGGCAGCATTTGTGGTGGATTGTCACATTTCACATTGTCACATTGTCACTGCCACAATGGCATCGGAGATTTGGACCAAACAAAGGCGAAGAGATTTGCCTGTCATTGTCTCTCTGTCTCTCGAGATTCGCCTATCACTTTCTCTCGAGTTGCTTTCATTAGAAGTATAATAATTCTCATCTCTCTGATTGGCAGACAAAGATTGCTCAATAATGTGGCAGCACAGTCTTTTCAGCACAGTCTTTTCAGGACAGTCTTTTCAGCACAGTCTTTCATGTGCCGAGCAGGTCTTTGAATCTCAGGGACACAAAAGCAAGGTACTGAGCAAAAAGAAAGTTGATCGACAACTCCGATTGTTGATTCTGAGTTTTATGAAATATACCGCAAAGATCTCGGGAAGGTTTTATGGTTTAACATATGGGAGTAATGCATTAACAAAGAAACACTAGAAGCTGTTAAGTCATTTAAAAACGTTCTAGGAGTGATTCATGTTATAAATTTGACACCAAAAAAGTAGTTAAATCAAACACATCCCAGGGTTTATTTGGATCGGTGAATTTCTGATTACCCCAGTTGATCTCCGATACCTGCAGTTACACTTTACATTGACATAAACTTTAATTTCAGACCTCCTTCCCACTTTTATTTGTAATGCATGATAATCTTCTCCATTGGCAGCCGTGATCACTGTATGAACACAAACAAGTGTATAGTACAAGTGAAGGTGTCATAAAAATTGGAGCTGATTTTGTGTCATTGTCACTTTATACCTCCTTTTTTTTTATTCCACGATATCATCCTCTCTAACGATCACCCTTTATTGTTCTGTAATAGCTGAATCTTAATATTGGGTTCTTTATCTTGAAATGTGGTTGTAGTGGAATTCAGAGCAATGTTGAGTAATGAGTTAATCAACAGCCGTCGGCGGTGTGTGTTGATCCACTATCTACATCCTGTCAAGTCCACCCATTCCTACCTCCTACAGCTCAAGAATCCAAACATAAATGTATATACCCTCGCGAATTATTAGTGATGCCCTCTTCCCTGGGCGAATGTCCCAACCTATATATATATAATCACATAATGACACACTTCTTCTTCTTCTTGTCCCTCTTCTTGGAGTCGTCCTGGTTAGCAGCGGCAGATGCGTTATGTGAAGGATCAGACTGCTGTGCAGCTGGTGGTTTAGACAAGGTGTTTTTCTGGACCTGTTCCGGCATGGTATTAGTAGGGGAGCCCGTTTTAGTTCCAGCAATGATGCCCCCGACGCCTGCAGCAGCTCCAGCCTGATGCTCGACTCCAGTGGGGTTCTGGTCCAATTGGCCGCCATTGCGCTGGATGCGACAGGCCCGGACGCAGTCGAAAAACGCATTTTCAATGTTGACGTTGAGTTTGGCGGACGCCTCAAAAAACCCAGACTTCAACTCACGTGCTAGAGCCCTGCCATCATCGGTGGACACAACCCGCTCGGCGTTTCGATCGCTCTTGTTACCGACAATCACAACACTGAAATTCTCATCGTCCTCCTTGACCCGCTGGATCTGCTCGTAGTAAGTGCGGATGCGTGAGAACGACGACCGCGAGGTGATGCTGTAGACAAGAATGAAACCCTCGCCGTCACGGATCCATTGGTCGCGCAACGCGGTGTATTCTTCCTGGCCGGCGGTGTCGAGAATTTCTAGCATGGCAGTCTGGCCGTCCAGCACCACCTGCTTGCGGTACGAGTCCTCAATGGTTGGGTCATATTCCTCCACAAAGTGATTGAGGCACAGCTGGATGGTCAGCGCGGTCTTTCCCACGCCGCCGTCGCCCAGCACAATCAGCTTGTATAGCGGCGCTGTATCCTTGCGTGACATTGTGGTTGTGATATTAGGGGAGAGGTGAGAGAGATGTGTGAGGAGTTATGAGGTTCGTCAACTTAATGTTGTGTGTGGAGTTAAAATGCACAAAACACAAAAAAAACCAAACACAAACATAAATTACACAAAGTTAGATGGGTGAGGGGTATACTAAGGGTTATTATTAGAAAGCCGTCGCCGGAATGTCCAGGTCATGACTAATTATAGAAATGCCACCCTGGATGCTACATGAAGGAAGGGGGGGAGGGTGTGACAGCAGCATGCCATTAAAATTCAAATCCGCTGCCCTTTTTTTTTTTTTGTCTTGTTCTTTCTGAAGTTTCTCATTCCTTTGTCTGCCCAATGCAGCACCGCTGTGGTGGAGTCTTTGTCCCCATCTATTGGGCGTATTACAGTCCCTGAATAAAATAACACCTGAGGATCAACAAAATTGAAAGCCACATTTTCAGATTTACCCATTATGCTGTTAAACTCTTTCTCAACACATTTGCTCATTAAAGAGATGGTACATTCAGCTCCGCCTCATGATGCAAACTTAACTTGGGCGGACAAACTCAATCAGGGGCAGGCGTACAAACTGTATAGTACCCACAGTAGTAGATTTGAAATTATTTAGGGCAAATGCAGACTAAACACATCTCATCCAATATCTGCAGAGATGGCCTTACAGATTGCCCGTCAGATTGATATCTGTATAGTTGTAATGATACTTAGGAAGGACTGATTCTTCATGGTCTCTTAAGGCCAAGAACCATATTCATGAAAACGGAAAAGCTCAAACAGGGACCACACATCACATGAAAATGAAACAGCAAATTCCGTAATCGTCATGGGGCATGGAATATGATTAGAAACCCCAAAGCAGCCTACATGGCCATCGTGACATGACTAACATAAACAAAAAACGTGGAAAAAACATATTCACTCAGATTGGAAGTGTTTCCCAGAATAATGGAAATCCCTCTTGTTTTACTATTAAGGTAAGGAGGGAGTCCCTGACATAGGCAAAGAGAATTTTCCCAATTAGTCTAGATACGCAGGATGATGCTTGATAATTAAGTTTTAAGTTTTCTGATATCAGTCACGTGAGCAATATTTACAAACCTAACCTACTGGTTTAAACCTGCCAATCCGGGAAATAAAGTTATAGTTTAAATGGTATAGCCTCACCACCTTATAGTTGTGCATCAAAACCATCACCATATTGCACTTGGGAAATTACCAGAGCGCGCTTCACGTTTTTAACACTGTATTAGCAGTTAGCTTAATAATATTGATAATAACTCTAATTACTGAAGAAGTGACATCATGTTTGAGGTAATCAATCACTAACCAAAAGGTCGCATATCGTTATTGTATTGTCACTCTATGTTTCGCATGACTTGGTTAGAAACACGGCCCGAATCAATTCACCCCTGTTGTCTGAAAATAGATTTGATTAATTGGACGCTTCTGTTCGTATGTTATTTTTAATTGAACTTTGGCTTCTGTGTTTAGATATGCTCCCAAAGTTAAGAGTATAAGGAGATGCATTGATGCAACAACCTAGGAGAGATTAACTAAGCCTTTGAGAAACAAAAGCAGCAACAAAAATAATTAAAAAAAAAACCAAAAAAACAACAAGAAAAAACAAAAAACACGACATTGGAACATGTGCACGAGATTCATACTGTTATAAGAAAACTACTGCCAAGATCAGCTCACAAAGCTTCATGTTCCGGATCCTGGATGCTGCCCACCAATCATCAAAATCAATACAATGGCATATTTAATTATGTACACTACCTTCTTTCCCACACGTCCTCTGAGCTTCCGGAAGTCATCTTTTCGGCCAGCTGCTTCATGTAAAACTGCTTAATCTTTGCTTTCTTAATATCTTCAGGGTCGAGTTTGACGCCCATGCAGAACTTCCACTTCTGCTTAGGCTTGTCGCAATAATCGAGAGATCCAAACCGATATAGGTTTCGAATCTGGCCTCCCACAGAGTAACAGGCTACCACTTCGTTGAATGCCTCCCAGCACGACATTTCCTCAGGGAAGTATACACGTAAGTTTTTTGGACCCTCAGGCAGGGTGGGGACCTCCAGTGGGCTTTTTTCCGCCTTTTTGGGGCTCTTATCCTCGTCAACTGATCTCTTTGGTGGAACTGGCTTGTTATAAACCCCTAAAAGCTCCGATGCCTTGACCCCAAACATGGCCTCATAGTCCTCGTCATCTGATTTTGTCTTGGGTGTTGGGGTTGAAGCTTGAGCCGTTACAGGCTCCTGAACCACCTCGGTAACCTGCTCCCGGACCTCCTCTTTGGGTGCTTTGTTCCAGAACATTATTGACTAGCTAGGAGAGTCTGATGAAAGATCACACCTGCATATCAAACTTAACCTAATCACCATCACCAACCCCAGCATGGACAAAACAGTCAAGGCAGTGGAAAATCTGATTGACGCTCAAACAGATTATACGGTTACGTGGCTGGATTCTCTGGAGGATGTTAATCGCCACCAGACCAAGAAGTATAAAAACCTGGCAGACTCGGCCAAGGGGTTGGAGAATGATAGAGTGTACCTTGGCGATATTAACAAGGAGAATGCACGATACATTGACCAATTGAAACAGATCCGCGAGCATTTGGATACACTTGAGACGCTTGTGGGTGAAGTAGACGAATGGTCCAAAGAGCTGGAGGTGAAAGTCCGGCGTATGCAGATGTCGAGGTAACGATTTAGGCCCTGAGTCCACTTTTTGAGTGCAGTTGACTCTATTTCGAGCTGCACTGTTACAAATGCTGCAGCATCAACCAATCGACTTAATCTCTAGTCTCTGGCAACAGCGCTCACTTGATTCTGTCAGCTCATCCAGCGTCTTCTATCCGCCATGTGTAGCATTAGTAATAAGGCGATTCGGCTTGCTTCACACTAAGCTGGAACTTCTATGCTTTTCGTCAACTCTTGTATCTAACTCTGGTGCTTTGGAAGTCATACTGGCTTTATATATTTTTATTTATTAGTCCTTCAAATGTTTTAATGATTGGCTACAACCCCCCTATCAACTATACGAATCTCTCTCCCAAGATACAAATATATAACGACACCATCATGAATTTCTTCTACAATAGATACATAGTGTTACTTCTTCTTGGGGGCTCTTTTGGCGGGAGCCTTCTTTGCGGGAGCTTTCTTTGCTGGAGCTTTCTTGGCTGCCTTCTTCTTGGGCTGATTAATATACTTGTCCTTGGAAATGTCCTCTGTGTCCTCCTCGTCCTCTTCCTTCTCGACCTCCTCATTGACAATATCTCCAGAGTCTGGCTGGGCACTGGAAGCCTTCATATCCATGGCGGTTCCAGACTTGATATATGGGACAGGATGCGATGAGGCGTTGTATTTTCGAGTAAATGCAGACTTTGTCTGTGTTTCCAGCTTCTTCATTCGCTCCTCACCGCTTTCAGGACCCACACCCATCTCCATAATAGCATCCCAGTCGTCTCGAGTGAGATAATAAGCATCCATAAACTCAATGACCTCTGGAACTCCCTCAGCCTTTTTGTCTAACAGAGGGTCAAGCAGCTTTCGGGTCATCAAAGGAACATACTGTTGCCGCAGCTCTCTAGAGTTTCCGGAGGTCTTATAACCCGCATGACTTTGAAGCTCCTGTAGGGCTCGAAGGTGTTTACCTCCCTTGGAGTTTTGACCAAGCCACGAGGTGAAGTTGAAACGTCCTCTTGCTTGTCCAGCAATAAAAGACGCAGGTCGCACAGCACTTAAGAAGCCATGCAGAGGCATAAGAGACCAATGCTGTTGTGAACCATGGATCATTCGATCAACCAGATCTCCATCCGAGATCGACTCAGCTGCAGCCAGAGTTTTCTCCAGACGTGTCTTGTTATCAGGCCCGCCACTAGGAGCGACGTTGAGATAATTCTCCTGGATCATAAGAGGCACAAAGTCGTGGTCATTGAAATATAACTCGATTTTGTCATTGAGCGTAGCCTTGGACGATGGGGCCCAGAGACCACCAGAAAGAAGCTTTCCAGTGATATCGAAGGGTCCCAAAACCACGTTCTTCTCCCAGGCGTCTGTCATCTTCTTTCCAGTAGCAAGATCGAGACCTCCTTCCTTCTGGTTACGAGCATAAGTTGACAGCAAGTTGATGATTTGACGGATATCTGAGTTGCATGCGGAAATGATCTGTTCTAACACTGGCGCAGTGATTTTGATCTTCTCCTGGTGGCAAATGGTCATCATTCGAGCCAAGATAGCCTTGGGATCCATACGTCTAAATGGGATATCCAGCGCAACTCGGTCAAATGGACGCATCTTGGGAAGTCCTCTATCGTTACAAATAAGAATGATGGGTACTTCTGTGGTTCGACATAGCGCGGCCATCTGACCCACTCCACCTCTATCTCCGGCAGACATACCGTCGACCTCATCCATGATCATGCAGATTTTCTTCTTCTGTTTGTCTGACTTGGCTGAGGTCATGAATCCTTTAATGGAGGTGTTTGACAGTGCTGAAGAAACGTCTTGGGCAAGCAGCTTTTTCGATCGTACGTCTGAGGCGTTATTTTCAATCACGTCAAACCCTGCAAGTTTGGCCACCAAATGGGCAGATGTGGTTTTACCGATTCCAGGAGGTCCTGAAAGAAGAACTGCCCGATAAATTCCCGATCCGTCCTTTCCAGGCTGCTTGAAGCCATGCTTGGCGTTGGTATGCCAGTTATTGAGCCAGTTTTGCAGTTTTGTGACGGCTCCCTTGTTTCCACAAATGTGGTTGAGGTTGTGAGGGGCATACTTGACTGTCCAAAGCTGGTCGTCCATCGTCACCGCCCTGGATGCTCCAGACTCTTCGGCCTTCTTGGAAGCAGCCTTTTCCTTTTTTTCACGAGCTGCCATTTCAGCAGCCATCTTGGCGCTTTCAGCTGCAATTTTCTCAGCCTCCTCAGCTTGTTTGGCCAGAGCCTTCTCAGCGGCTGCCCCTCCTCCTCCATCGGCGGGCATAAGTCGGAGAAGTTCCAAAAAGCCAGCTTCGTCCAGAGCTTTTGTGTTTAGCTTTTTGATCTGGGCGATTTTCTTGGGTCCAGCATCTTCACCTAAGACTACACAAGTAGTCTTGCCTGAAATTGAAGCAGTGACTTTACCACCGTACTTTTTCACTATAGCCTGTCCTTCTTCACGAGACAAGTTTGGCATGGTGCCAGTGAACACAAACGTGAGCCCTACCAGACAGTTTTCTGCAGCCTCTGGAATTTCTACAGACCCACTTCCGCCGCCTCCAGAACCAGTAGCTGTGCTTTTAGCCAAATGTTCCCGGAAGTTGAATTTCTTGCCTTCTTCCACCTCAGGCAGTTCAGCATCAGGCAATTGTGCCAACACCGCTTCAGCTCCTCCGCCGCCGCCAGATGACGACTTAGTCTTCGGTTGGGTCTTTTTAGGAGCAGCTTTAGGCTTTGTAGCTGGCTTGGGTTTGACTTCCTCCACGTCAGAATCATCTAGGTCTTCAAGTAGACGAGCTCTGGATGTCTTTGGCTTTGCTGGAGAAGGTTTTGAATTGACTACTGGTTTCACAGGTTTATCATCCTCGTCAATCTCGATAATATCTTCATCCTTAATCGGTCCTGACCGACGTGTTTTTCGCCGAACAGGTTTAATTGGTTCGTCGTCATCGTCCACAAACCCGTCATCGCTATCAATGTCCATAACATCTTCACTGTCGGAATCATCAATTCTGATTGCCGAAGCTCGTTTTTTGGGAGCAGGTTTAACCGGTTTTGCAGGAGACTTTACAGGTGAGCTCTTGACTTCCTTCTTGACATCCTGTTTGTGTTCCTTCTCCTCCTCCTCCTCCTTCACCTTCTTGGTTTTGCGATCATCTACAGGTGCTGGTGCTTGTCGTTTCTGAGTTAGCACAAACAAACTAATTCCTCGCCACCAATTGTACTTACGTCATTGGACTTGGATTTTGCTGCTCCAAAGAAACTGCGGATATCTTTGGGAGGCATTGTGTTGTAGATGAAGTTACGCGGTTGACGCGGCTGGGAATAGTGCATGCACCATAATTGAGTTTCAGGTGGTGGAGTGAAGGTGGGTGGGAAGTTGGAAGTGGAAAGTGGAAAGTGGGAAGTGGGAAGTGGGAAGTGGGAAGTGGGAAGTGGGAAGTGGGAAGTGGGAAGTGGGAAGCAGGGTTGTTATATATTTTTAGGATGGGTTTGTGCAATCAATGACAATAACCATGTCACATCAATCGTTTGATATTGAACAAGCTCGATGGGGAGCTCATGATTGGTTATACTCATGCTCAGAACTTCTGGACTTTAAGAAACGACGTCTAGTAAGTAATAAAGATCAATTAGCTGTATAGTTGCTTTTGATGGATACAAAAATGATCCACCAGCTGGTTAAGTGTCCTGACCATAGTAGGGTAGCAGCCAAACATCTCACCATGCCTATGAGGAGTAACTTTTGTTAGAAGATATTCGACATTTCTGACAGAATATTGTGGCGCTCCTGTATTTATTCATAACACCATCCATCTCCTACCTGAACCTATCAGTCTGTCTCTCTTCACAGTTTTCTGTCCAGTTTACTGGAAATTACAGCAATAGTAAAACTAATTGTTTCCATCAACAAAATCAACTTCACCTGACAGGAGAGTACAAAAAAAACCCCTCCACACACAAATAAACTCCTCCACAGACCCATTCATTTCATCTCAAGAGGGCACTACCTCGTATAATAAAAAAAATAAACTTCAACCATACATATTTAATGCACATCTGAAAAAAATATACTTCATGCATGAAATAATTCAGAACCATTCAATAGTCATCAGCACACAACAATGGTCAAGGGAAAAGTGACGAAACCGGCTAGACCGGCAAAATCTGCTGCAAAGGCTGGAAGAAAGGCAGAAAAACAAAAGGACGACTTTGTCATGACTTTGGATTCCGATGGAGAGGATCTGGAGGTTGACAGTGAGGAGGAGAAAGAAGAGGAAACAGCGGAGGAGCCCGTGAAGCAGACAAAGAAGTCCAAGAAGCGAAAATTGAGTGAAGAGGAGGAAGAAGCTCTTGAGCGTGAAAAGCGAGCTACTCAGGCTGGTCTGAACCCTGACTTTCAGTTTTCTCTGGATGGATTTGATGCTATTTCTGAAGGAGCTGACGGCTGGAACTTTGAAGTTGCTAAAGATGATGCACAGGTCAAGAAACGGGAAGTCGATCTTGACAGTATTATTAAACGAAAGGGAGGTCTGATCGAGGAGGAAGAGGAAGTTGAGGCTGCCGAAGACGATGAAGATCTGGCCATTGATGGATTTGGAGCTGGAGTGGAAACTAAGGATATTGACGAGGAAGAGGAAGAGGAGGAAGAAGGTGAAAAGGAAGAGGAGGAAGAGGAGTCAAACGAAAGTGATTCGGACTCCGAAGCAGAACCATTTGATCATCCTGATGATATCGCTGCAGAGGCCGCTGTGGAGGTACCTCAAGATACAGCCGAGGAGATGGCAGCATTTTATGCCCCCGAGGAGGAAAACAATGCTGCAGCAGAAACCGTGCACAAATCATTCCAGACTCTTAACCTGTCACGACCAGTCATGAAGGGTGTGGCTGCTCTAGGATACCAAGCACCCACTCCCATTCAGAGTAGAACTATTCCTATCGCTCTTATGGGTAAGGATATTGTTGCAGGAGCTGTTACTGGATCCGGTAAGACTGCTGCTTACATTATTCCTGTTCTGGAACGTCTTCTGTTCAAGTCATCTAAGGTTGCTGCTACTAAGGTGGTCGTGCTTACTCCCACTCGAGAGTTGTCTATTCAGGTAGCCGATGTGGGTAAGAAACTTGCTCAATATGTTTCTGGCGTCCGATTCGGTCTTGCTGTTGGTGGTCTTAATCTTCGTGCCCAGGAACAGGAGCTTAAGACTCGACCTGAGATCGTCATTGCTACCCCTGGTCGATTCATTGATCATATTCGAAACTCGCCTTCTTTCAACGTGGACGATGTGGAGATTCTTGTTATTGATGAGGCCGATCGAATGCTCGAAGAAGGTTTCCAACAAGAGCTCACAGAGATTCTTACTCTACTGCCTAAGAAACGACAGACATTGCTGTTTTCGGCTACCATGAACTCATCTATTTCATCGCTGATCCAACTGTCTCTTTCTCGACCTGTCAGAGTGATGATTAACCCCCCCAAGCAGGCTGCTGCCGGCCTTGTTCAGGAGTTTGTGCGTATCCGAAAGCGAGACCATCTCAAGCCTGCTCTACTGGCATCCATTCTCAAGAAAATCGAGAAAGAACAAAGAACAATCATTTTCGTGGCCCGAAAAGAAACCGCTCATCGGCTTCGAATCTTGATGGGCCTGATGGGAGTACGAATTGGCGAGCTGCATGGTTCCTTGTCTCAGGAGCAACGTCTGCAATCTATCACAGCCTTCAAGAAGCTGGAGGTCCCAATTTTGGTCTGTACCGATCTGGCTTCCCGAGGTCTCGATATTCCCAAAATCGAGTGTGTCATCAACTACGATATGCCCCAAACTTATGCCGTTTACCTGCATCGAGTCGGTCGAACTGCGCGAGCCGGACGAGAAGGTCGATCCGTGACTCTTGTGGGCGAGACTGCTGCCGACCGAGCCATTGTTCGAGAGGCCATCAAGTCTGTGTCTGAAAGCAAACAAGGAAAAGCACTGGGTCGAAATGTGGACTGGGCCGAGGTGGAAAAGCTGTACACCAAGATTGATGAAAAGGGAGACGTGGTCAACGAGATTTTGGCGGAGGAAAAGGAGGAGAAGGCTCTTCTGCAGGCGGAAATGGAGGTGCGAAAGGGAGAAAACCTACTTAAGTACGAGAAGGAAATTGCATCACGACCTCGACGAACATGGTTCCAGAACGCCAACGAAAAGAAGGCCGACGAAAAGGCCGATAAGCGATCTGTTCTAGGCTCAAAACAGAAGCTCAAGGCCAAGAAGAACAACGAGGAGGTCCGACAGTACAAAAAGACCCGTTCTGATCGAAAGGAGAGTGCCAAGAGAGGAGGCAAACCCAAGGCTAAAGGCAAGGGTAAGAGAAAGTAACCGATAATAAATACATTAGAACTGAAGTGGCATAGTCAAGTAAACTAGGTGGAGCAAACAGCAAAGCTGGGAAACTTCTTTAATGATCAGATACTACTAAGTCACAGATATCCTTAATCGACAGCAAAGAATTTTGTTGACTGCTATCATTTGCATTTCCCCTTTTTCATTAACTCTCAATAAAATACATTTGGATAACTCATTAGACATAGTAGAAAGCGTCTGAGGTGTCAGACCATTTGGGTAGTTCTCCAACTCGAGAACACTCGACATTGTCCTCAGGACCAATACCCATGACCTGGGCTCGAAGGGACATTTCTGTGAACAGAGTGACGTAGCTTTTGGACTTCTCGGTGGCCATAGGCTTTCCAATAGCACAGTTAATACCGTCAACCCACTCAGCGGCCTGATCTTCAGTGTCGACGTAAAACTCCAATAAAGAGATAGCTCCATGACCAATAATCGAAACCTTGTGATACTTGGTTCGGGTTTGAAGGCCAATAACATCATGTGAAGCAGAGGGTGTCTTGATATGGGTCATGGTGACTTTAACTACACTTGAAAGCTCAATAGTGTTGGGAGCCTCTTCCCAGGTAGGCTTACGGGCCTGCTTAAATGCATACTCGCCCCATTTGAGCACTTTTCGTCCCATAGCCAAAATTACAAAGTAGTACTTGATGGGCTGTCCTGCAGCTGGAGTCAGTGGGTTTGTGGCATGGAACCATTCTCCTGACGACATGCACATGAGTCTTTGTTCCTTGACGAACGACAGGGCTTCGGTCTCGAATCGGTTATGCATGGGAGCAAACTCATCCTTGAGGTTGGCCACAAAAACGTCCTCAATGATGATGATTTGCTTTTGACGCATAGCCATATATGATGCATCTTCCAGGAACTGAAGAAGCTCACCTAAAGAAGCGTCAGGAAGGTCAGTTTTGGCAGTCTGAAACAGAAGCTGCACCAGAGCGGAGATTCGGTCATAGTCATCAAGCTGGGCCTTAGAGTCTCTCCAGCACTTTAGGAAGAATACCATGGCAGAGTTGAAAATGTCCATGGAGTCGAAAAGGTAAGGGTTCATGTTGTGCTTTCTCAAAGAGTTGAAGATCTCAATCGACACGGAAGAGGTGGTGGTGGTATGGGTTTCCATAGTAGAAAGAGAAGGAGCCATGTGAAGTTCCTGGGTTTGCAAATGGAAATCTGAATCGTTGATTTCAACATCTCCCTTATTGGGAGGGTAGAAAGAGTCAGGAGTATCTGCTGCTCTGATTGCCCATGCTGATTCTTCATATCCCAAGAAATCGAGAAGCATCTTTGACACAGTTCGTGACGCTCGAGCAAGAGGGAACCGCATGGATGGTCTACAGAATGCCGAATGTTCCACAAACAGCTTTGAAAACGCTACTTCATGAGAGTTGACGAACTCCAAAAAGTCTAGGTAGCCGACAATTTTAGGTCCAGACTCATCTGAGCCAAATTGGGCATAACATTCCTCAGCTGAAGAAACGCAGGCCTTTTCATACTGTGGTCGGCCGTCAGCAGTGACCCCGACCATCTCGGCGAGTCCTTGATTGGAAAGCTCAATAAGCTCATTGATATACTCTTCTGATTGGGGGAAAGAGTTGTAAAACTTGTGAGTGATGGCCTTGAGTAGGTCCTGGAGGGTTTGCAGATGTGGCAGGCATGCCATAGTGTGTGCCTTTGAGTCAAGAATAGAGGAGATGTTCTTTCCAAAATCAGTAAGTCGCAGCTGGCAGTACATGCTCAGATCTCCTCCCACATAGATGAACTTGTGGATGTAGACACAAAGAGTTCTTAGGGCAGAAGAAACAACCTCAGTGGACTTGAATGACAGCTTGGATACCAGGCCAGCCAACAGGTTGTGAGGGAAAGTTGCCAGGGCTTCAGGAAACAATTCTGCAAGTCGTTTTTGGCTGGATGCTAGAGAATGGGTCTCGCACGACTTAAGTTGTCCCAGCATAAGAAATGACATGACACCCAGGGATGCACATACCACCGACGAGATTCTCTCCACACACACGAGAGTCATGACTCTGTGGACCAATTCTGTGTCCAGAAACGAGCCAACGTTGACCTTGCCTTCTGCCAACAGTCCGGATAACAGGATCAGCGCATGGGCTGTATGAGCATCTGCTACGTCTTTGTTGATGGCATCCGAGATCTTAAGAAGGGCTTTGGCGGCTCCTTCGGGCGAGGAAAGCACCTGTTCGAATGCAGGCGAGTTCTGCTTCCATTGTTGATACAATGTTTCCAGAGGGACGTCTTTGCTGGACATTGTGCCGTAATAGAGGTATCCACAAGTGTCTAGGTACAAGTGACAAATAATATTACCATCGTGCTCATTCTAGGTACACCTGCATTAGCTAAACGTTAATAAGATTCAGGGGTAGAGAAATGAGATGTGGTTCGAGATGCTATACCAAGGACCCTCGTATGCGTAAAGAGGTTGAAATTTCAGAATATGGATGATGAAATATTTTTTACAATCACGCGACTTATCGTATTGATATATGAGTAATGGGCTCTAAAGAAAACCTATGATCCGGAGTTCCTGAACGGCCAGAGTTTAAATGAATGATAACATTACTATAAAAAAAAAGAAAATAGCAAATAAATAGCAAAAAAATATCAAAGAAAGATAAGAAAGATGAAATAATTCAAAAAATCAATGAAAAATAAAACAAATAAACCAATAATTCGATTACGATAGTTTCTTATTCTCAGAATACCAGTTTTTTTCCGTTGTGGAGGAACTCCTTGCATCCTATTAGCTACTACTTTTTTCAAATTAGTAAACTTTATTGAGAGTGCTGATAGCGGAGTTCCAAAAATTGTAATCGGACCGATTGAGATGAAATATAAACATAATTGATTAAGATGGATAATAGTTATAAACACCTTTTTTAGAATGATTGTTTTTTTTTTGTGGCTGTTCTCTGGCCTTCTGCCTTCTGCCAGGGAGTGCCTTTCCTGCATGTTAAATTACAAACTTAGTTAGGTTCAACAATTTCAGAGATAAAACAGCTTAAATCATGTTTCTACTGGATTAAAGACCAAGTCAAATTTTCATCTCTTTGTCGAGGGAAACCAGTTTTGGTAATGTAATAATTTTTCTGCCCTCAGCTTCACAAGTCACCGTTTACATTATAACACTATTTGTTTTGCATCATATACGCCAAACCTTATCACTCCACACCACCACGCCAATGAACGACAACCCATACCAGCCTTTGGAGGAACTATCACGGAAGCTGCAAAAGTCCATTGAAACAACTCTCGAGTCACATAAACGTCTTCGTGAAACTGAACTACGTCTTCACAAGATCGGACTTGAAATGGGTCAACTATACAACAATGTCAGAACAGGCAACGAGCTTCTCAAGATGGAAGCCATGAGAAAGAGAGAGGAGTGATGGATGGGGAAATCACAAAATTTCATTCATTTACTATGGGATATGTGACTCGTTGAACTCATAGTGATTGATTTTGGTTTCACCAACTAGATGTTCATCACCTGAGTCTCCTGCAGCTTGTAATCGCTTCTTCTCCTTTGCATGTTGCATTTCTTCACGGCTGAAAGATGTAAAGTGGGACAGAATCAAAATCACTGTTGCAATATATTCCATGGTGGTGCCCATAATGTATTCACCCACGAGGAACCTTTCCTGGAGTCCGTGTACGCCATAATTGTTGAAATCGTAATAGTTATAAGCATCGACGACCGCAGCGACGATTCCAAACACTCCTCGAACCAACAGAAACGGGCCAGCTGCGAGAACAGCCGTCAAAGGACTTCCCATAAGTTTTCTGACAAATCTCAGTCTCACAGCATAAGCCAATAAAAAGATACAACCTGCCAGGAAAATCGATTGACCAACAACGCGCATGATTTTACCAGCCCTAACTTTGGACGACGTGTCCCATTCACTAGCGTCGATTCCAATTGTCATGGTGCCTCCTGCAATAAGAATAGCGTTGGCAGGAATCAGCATGTAATGGAAGTAAAAGGAAATATCGTTTCTTACTCTCCATTTTTGTTTCTGACGCAAACCACCCAATCCCTTGGCGTGCTTGATCTCTTTGGGCATTTTGGGCTTGAGAAACGAATTGCCAGTCACGTATTTTTCAAACACCGCCACGAAATGGTACGCAGACAAGACAATGGCAAAATATCCTTCAGCTCCAAGAACTAAATAAGCAACCAACCATTGGTAGTGTTCCCATCCTTGGACAGCGAAACCCACTCCTGATAACTGAGCTCCGATTCGGATCAGGCACACTACTGCCAACATGGTAAAACGGGTTCTGATTCCTCTTTGGGTGATGATGTAAATGGCCACCATCAGAGCCAAAAGGTAGAGGATGAGGTAGGTAAGGGCTGCAGCCCCCATGCTTGCGTCAAAGAATCCCATTGTAGTTTTGCTTTGGTGGTTCACAGGATGATCGTTGATTATTCCATTTCTTATATATCATTGTCTCATGGATAACGTTTCTGTGATGCATACAAAGCCCTTATGTAGATCAAGGTGCACTGCCAAGATCCTCCACTGCAGACAATCGTTAACAGTATGCACGTCAAGAGTAAGTATATGCAACATTCTTAGCATTGGTGATATCTGTAGCAGTTAACATTGGCAAGGTAGCATCGTTATCGACATTGGCGGGTTTGTGTACACGGCTCTACAATGTCTCACAATATAAGTCACCAAACCCGCTTTGTGCTTGTGGCTGTTCTAGCCACATACGGCGCCAAGATGTGCCGATGGCTACCTTCTTTCTAACAAAGAAATCAAAAAGTGCCAAACAAAGACGTTAAACTTAATCTAGAGGCAACACTTGTTGACTCAAAAAATCTGAAAGACGCAATGACGACAACCTGTGACTAAGATTGATTTCAGAACACTGATTGGATCAAACCAAAGTCAATAAAACTACACTGCCTGAGGCTGTGGATGATTTTCGGTCGATCTTCTATGCGGATGAATTGCATTTCTGATGCATCATCATGACATGACGTTGTTCCAGAACCATGAATATGTCTTACTTACCCAATTGAGCTACCGCAAGCAGCAGCTTGTGGCGGTAGTGACAAAACAAAAAAAATGAGATATTAACTTGCTATTTTTGTAAATTGAGCGATTATAAACTCGGTGCTTAGAGATGACGAATGCAATAAATTAATACCTCAGCTATAGTTATAGTTGTAATTTATTGATGTGCCTCGTCTAGGAGATGTCCGTGAAAGTTCGGGGGATCATAGAATCACTGTGACTTGTAGATTTCGTGCTGCATTCTGTTATTCACTTTCTACTCTCAACAAACCCAACTATTACCCTCCATCATTGCTGCTGCTTCTTTGATAAGGTACATATTAAACTTAATAGATGGCTTGTTATTCTTGGCAGTGGGGCTATCCATAAAATCCATCTAGATTGTGAGACATTCTGGGAAACCATTGCAGTTGTGGTGACACCGATTGTTGAGCACCAAGCTGGATTTACGAAGATGACACAATTTATGAATTATCAGGAGATGTACCAAGACAAACGAGCCGATATAGATTTCTCATGCGTAGTGCCACTGGTGAAGCGATTCAATAGTGAATCCGATAGATCCACAATGTCTCTCATTGCATTTAACGGGTATTCGGCACGGCTGGGGAAAGCGGGGAAGAAACTTTGCTACGCATGGAACGAACTATGATCACACCTTTTCGGTGCTTCCATATTTAGGTACATCAAATTAAAATGCATATTCATTACAGATCATCGCTTCTTTCCCTTCTTCTTCTTTTTCTTTTTGTTCGACGAAGAAGATGGTCTTTCTACGGCATTTTCAGCCGATTGTTGGGTAGGCTCATCGGCTTCAGCGTTCTCCAAACCATTCCCCTGGGGTTCATCAGTTCTATCAACTGTTGGCTCAGTGTTGACTGGAGATGATTCAGCTTCAACTGCACCAATTTCCTCATTTTTTGGTTTTGCCTCCGACTCGTTTGCCGTCTCCTCTTGCACTGAATTACTTTCGGTTGCTTCTTCCACTGCATCCGACTTAGATGGAGATTCCACAGGTGCCGATTCGTCTAGCTTATCTTCCTTAGATTCAGATTCCTCCGATTTAAATTCCTCCGATTTAGATTCCTCCGATTTAGATTCCTCCGATTTGGATTCCTCCGATTTGGATTCCTCCGATTTGGATTCCTCCAATATGGACTCCTCCGGTTTAGATTCATTAGGCTCATCTCCCTCGGTTTCAGTTTCTTCAGGCTCTGGCAATTCCTCCTTCACTGAAGATTGATCCACTGTATCATCAGACTCAGACGGTTTATCCACCTCCTTGTCTGTATTTTCCCCAACCTCCTTTGTTTCAATCTCTTCAGTGCTCTCAGGCTCAATAGGCAACTCAGTCTTAGAATCCGTCTCAGCAGAATCGGTCTCGGGCTTAGAATCCGGCTCAACGTTTGAGCTGGTCTCAGGCTCAGCCAATTTCGTTTCCTCCTCTGCGACGGGCTCCTCAACCTTCTCAGCGACTTGTTTGGTTACAACCTTACTTTCAGCAGTAGTCTTCTCTGCCTTAGACCCAGGGCCTGCACTCTCAGCAGCAATAGCCTTCTCAATTGCATCTTTTGCAGACGTTGTGGTTGTGGTCTGAACAGTTTCGCTGGTGTCCTCACCGTCAGAATTGATATCAGCCGAGAAAAACTCCTCTACAGGCTCAGCTACCTCAGGCTCTGCGATCTCAATATTTCGAACAAATTCAAGAACTGCAGTTCCAGCATTTCCTGACCCCTCAATAAGAGATATTCGCTCAGAGAAGAACGTCGCATCTGCAAGCATATTGGTTTTTTCCACAGGTGTACTGATACGTGCATTTCCATAGTCTTCTAATAATTTTGACTTGTAGTTGTCCACCACCTGTGACATAATTAGCTGTGTTAGTTTCTGAATGTTAGAAGAATTTCCAGTATACTCACAATATAGTCCTGGTTAGCAAGAACCTTTTTAAGACTCTTGGACAAAGTATTGGTATCACTAATAAGTTGCTGCATGTACTCATGAACGCCATTCGCGGTAGTGACAGGTTGAGACCAATCGATACGTCTCAGGGTTCGGGAATGGTTCATCATCCGCTCAACCATAATTGACACCAACTTACTGTGAATATCGTCCTGATGTTTCTGTAGGTCTCGTTTGGTACGATCAAACTGAGCTGGAAGTTGCTGTGAGTTGACATGACGTCGACAACATTCTCGCATGTAAGGGAGGAGAGCCACAATGAATCCAAGCGATTGGGAAACCAATGCTAAATTTTTAGCGGAAATGTGAGCCAATTTGGCCGCACTTCGAGTGGCTCCTGCTTGCAGAATAAGCTCATTGGAAGCTACATTGTACCGTTTAATTAGTGACGTAATCATATCCACAAGTTCGGGAGTCTGATTGGGGAATATCGGCACCAATTCAAGGAACTCAACAATACAGCTCACTAGATGAATTGCTCCATTGGGAATAATGAATGATTCTGCCTCCACAAACACGTTTCGAGGACGCATTTTACCTTCCTTAGGGTTGGAGGTGTTTCCAGATCCACCCACCAAATTAGCGAAAAGTAACTCTTGCCACTTAGCAGGGTCCTGGGTAGCAGAAGCCACTATATCGTCAACTTGCTGCTGAGTAAGAGCACTAATTTCGGTGTCTTTCCATTTATCCTTTTCCAGCTCATTCAATAATCGTTCATCAGACTTGTTGAACATGTTTTGGATAAATTGTTTAAGATGACCAACTAAAGTAGTCTGCAAAGGATTGGAAACCACGCCAACCGATTGTTCACATTCACGGAGGTAAATGCCGTTGAGGGCGTAGAAGTTGAGGAACAAGTCACGCGACAGTTGGGCCGTCTGCTCTCTTCTGGAGTTAACAATCTTCGTCATATACGCCAGTTGTTTATCTACAGTTCCAGAAATGACTTGCCGGAGTCCAAACGCCAGTTCTCCACATTGTTCAAGAAGAGTAGGCTGGGACGAAATAAGGTCCAATAGTAGTTTCTGATGAGTCAGAAGACGCCGAACAAACTCCGATAGAGAGGCGTAAATTTCTGCCAGAGTATTTTCAAAGTCAGGAGCACTCAATGCACGCAGCTTACCCGCCAGAGCCATTCCCCGTTCGGAACGAGAAGCTCCAGAGTTAGAAGACACTCCAGATAGACCAGACGACATGGAGTTTGTGTCTGTGGAAGAAGATGGAAGAGACTGTTTGATGAGTCGTCGTGAATAATCAGCAATCGCATCTTGATAAGCTTTGAAAGCGTCTTGGACCTGGCCAGCTCGAAGCAATTGGTTCAACAAAGATGCAAGATTATCTCTGAGTTTCTGGTCCACAGTTTCATAACTGGTATTTACTGTTTCAGCAGGGGTTGACCTGTTTCTCTGCCGGTTGAACTGTTGTACCAAACGAACAATAGTATCACCAGTGGGAACAGCTTGTCCATGAGCCTGCAAATCCTCAATCAATACTAGAGTGAATTGTTTACTAATTTTTTGACCCACTTTGACTCGTAACGCTAAAAGTGAATCACGAAGCGGCTTTAACCCTGTTAAAGATGACAGATTGGTGATTCCACTGGCAGTAGTTTTCACTTTTGTGTTGGCCGCCAAGTATTCGGAATCTCCATGAATTAGGGCATCTGTGGCATCCACCAGCTCCAAACAGGGCAGCAAATTATCTTCCGGCTGTTGCTCTGACAACCGATCAGCCTCTTGAAACAGTCCTACTATTTGTTGTAGCTGTATCACACCATTTTCGAGTTCCTCCACCTCGGCATACTGTTGCTGCAATTGAGTCATCTGTAGGCCTCTTTCAACATTGACGGAATCAAGGGTTTGCATCTGCGTTCGTAGCTCCTTGACAAGCTCCACAGCCGCTTCTGTGTCGCTATGAATCTGTTTTAGTTCATCTATAGCCGTGAAGAACGAGTCTGATGATTTGTTGATCTCCTCAATCAGATTCACCTCAACAGTATCAATATAATAACTGAGCTTCTCCTGTAAAATGTTGTATGTTGCCACATTGGAATTGTGTTCTGTCACCGTATCGAAAATACGTTGGTTATCAAGACTGAAGTCGGGTTCGAAAAACGCCTGCGGAACACTATCTAGATTGTTGTTGACGTCATCTGGAACATCAGCCCCACCTCGTTTCAACTGGCAATACCGTCGATACTCCTGCTGAACCTCGCTTAAATAGTCATTATACTTTTGCTGAGACACACGTGCAATAGAAGGTAGTTTGACTTGTTCAATGTCCTTGATTGTGGGTGGAGCAAACCCTTCTGTGGCCTCCACCAGCGAGCCAATAGCGTTGGGCCCTAAATCCTCCCCTCCCAACTGTAGAGAAGGTCGCGAACTGCTCACCGATAACCGGGACATGGATTCTCGTGGGTCGAGGTATTCTGGTGTGTTGTCCTGATATCATTCATGCATGGGGTTAGGGTTGATAACGAACATGTGTGGAGGAATTAGCGCTAGCACTTATTGGGAACCGGCACAAACTGATTGCCGTTTCCTTGGAAATACTTCTGAATTTTTATTGACTACGTTTATGATTAATGTTGAACTGTTGCAAAAGATAAACATGGTTCGTTTAGTTGAGAATATGTTAAAAATTGGAATTTTAGTGGAATGTCAATCAATTCACAGCGTTGATACTCCCTTTATGTCAGCACTCGTGGGATAATGGATTCTACTGGTTTCCACTTCATGGTACTGTCGTTAATTTTAATCAATGATGCATATACACTAAACTACGTTAATGACTTCCGTTACTACTTCCGCTTCCCCAGCCCCATAGGTTGCTGGCCATGCTTTTGGCCTTGTCGATCAACCGTCTCTGCTCGCCATTGCTGGATGTGGAGTCAGCACTGGCACTTCTAAATGGCTTTGGGCGGTCCTCTTTCTCGTCAATCAGTCCCGACACGTTTTCTGTAGACGTGCTGGTTGTAGGGGTGGCTGTGGTGGCAATTGTCCGCTTGGGCGAATTACCACTACCAGTCAATGCAACTGCAGAATCCGACAAATTAGCACCATCTGAAACATCTGCGTCCGAGTCTTCATCTTCTAGGGTGGCCACCTCCGAAACGGTACCGACGATGTTTTTGTCCGTTTCGGGAGTTCGCACCTCGATGGGTTGCGCAGCAAGAGCCGCCTGGGCTTGCCTCACTTGTTCCAGAATATCCATATATTTGGGTTTTGGCGATCCTTCTGGCGACCCCACGGGACTAGGAGTCAACGAATTAGTGGGTGACTCCATATATGGAGCTTTGGGGATGATGCTGTTTTCGGAGGTGGTGGTGGTGGTGGCAGAGGAGTTGTTGTTTCTGTTGCAGTTGATTGGCGCTTGGTATACAGAGTTGTAGTCGTAATGAGCATAATCTCGGCGGGGTGAATTATTGTGTGACACAGCCGAATGACCCTTGGAAACAACATTCAACTCGCCGTCTTCTCCTTCTAGGTGATCTTGATCATCAAAAGCGTACTTCAACGACGTGGGAGGAATAGGTGCAATGGTCCGCACGACCTTTTTGCTCGACGTGTCAGATTTGTTGTCATCTTCAGAGTTTTCCTCATCGCTATCCTCCTCTCTTCTGCCTCTAAATCCAGGTTTGTCACTGCGAGAAAGTGAGAAATCAGGTCGGTTCATGGACGCAGAAGATGATGATCTAACCATGAGAAACAGACCAGGCTCTTCATCGTCATCTGGATCATCAGAATCAGAGTCGGAGTTCGAATCAGAATCATACTGATTCTCTTCGTCTGAAGAAACATAATCCAGAGAGATGCATTGCTGGACCTCGGTGTTGAAATGGATCCGCCGTTTTGGTTTCATCACAGGCGACGCGGGCAATGGAGTCACGGTACTTAAACTCTCCTTATTAGCAGTAGGTGGTGGAGCTATAAGTTCATCACGTGAAGGAACCATGGAGGTGTCGGAGCTGTTGTCCAAGTTGGAAGACGATTTATTCTTAGGAGGCAGCTTATATTGAGCATTAAGCTTGTCTGCTAAGGTGTCGACTTCCTCATCGGTCATTCCATAGGGGTTCTTTTGTCGATATTGATGATGTCGGAAATACGACTTTACCACTTTATCTTTGTCATCTCCAGCTGCTGCAATGGCTGCTGGGGTCACTGCCGAATCATCTTTGGATCGTCTCATTGGTGGGAGTGCCAAGATCATTTCTGTGGCGCTTCGTTTCTTGAGAATTGATTTCGTGTCGCAGTTGCCGGAGTTTGTTGTTGTTGACTGTGACGATGCATCTCCCGATCCGCCAGAAATGGTAGCTTGGGATGAAGTTCGACACAAGGGTCCATACAACCAAGTGACATCATAATCTTTGAGCCAGTTGACGCTTTCAGGAGACACGGTTTTGAGGTTGTATTTGGCCTTAGCCCATGTTCGCCACGATGCATTTTCCAGTCGGGCCGAGTTGGCCACCTCTTTTCGACGCAAAACAATATAGCGCCAAGATGACGAGATGTCTGACTCTTTCCAGTCGTGAGATAGATAGTCCACGTGACGTGAGGGTTCATAGTGGACGTCTGAATCGTCATGCACGGGCACAGTCGGTGGCTCCTTTGTTAATGATGCAAGAGCCAGCTTGGCTGGGTCTGTGGCTTCCAGTTCTGGAGAAGACATGGAGCTGATTTCATGGGTGTCTGTGTCATCTTCCGCAGAGCTCACAGACGATGCGTTTTCGTTATTTTCGTTGTTTGTGTTGCTTGTGGTGTTGTTGTTGAGAGAAGCTCTTTCAAGAGCCACCCTTGCCTCTTCTTCTTCTCGCTCCTTGATCATCTCAGCCGGACGATGGGAGTCATCGAATCCCATAGACCGTGACCGTTTCAGTGCAAAGTTTCCTACCATTGTTAAGTGGCGATTAGTGGTTGTTGAAGTACCGAGGTTTTTTGATGTCGAGAGTGAAAGTGAAAGTATAAGTAGAGATGTGGGTTTTTTTTAGATTTTTTTGATTTTGTATTTGTGGCAGTTAGCGGATTCTCAAACCGTGGCACTGGTTATGTCACGTCGGTCGTTTGTGTCTGTGGCTGAGTGATGGGGTCTAGTGGTGTTAGTTGTGGGATGATGGGATTATATGGGTTGCGAATTTTATCATTTCCCATACCGACCCTAAAATGGAACTTTGTATGATGTAGTGTTGGGGTTGGGACGGGCGAGAAAATGAACAAGTATAAGAAGAAGGAGAAAAGAATTCTTGTGTTATAAATCACTGTGAAAAGGTTTCGAAATTACACAATCACGTTCGTGACTTGAGTCAGCTGGATTGAGAGTGTTCGATGGGGCTCTTGCTTTCCAGTAAGTCGAAACTGCTTAAAGTCAATTTAGTTTTGAGAAATGAACAAACGGATTAACCAGACCGAGAGGAAGAACTGTATGGAAAAATAGAATATTATTACTACCGGAGGAAATAATATGTCGCTGTAGTTTGTTTGCAGTTATTTTCATTTTTTTGCTGGTGGGGATACAGCCCATTACATACATCATAAAAATGAAAACGGGTGAAGGGGTATATACACAAGTGGAGTACAAGCACAACCGCAAGAAGAAAACCTTGCGGAAAAACACCAGGCAAATGACGTGAACCTCCTCCTCTTTCTTTGCCCTCCCCCGCAGCGCCAGATGCCACTTGTTACAGACTACCCCCACTGCTCATTCCTACAAGGTTCGAACTTTCCTGATTGAACCACTTGCCTAATCCTATGAAACTCTACTATGTTACTGAAAGCTAAAAAGTGAAAAAAAGGTTTGCTACTGTTGCTACACTTTCCCCCCAAAAAATTGGCATGAAAATGATGGCAAAGTCTGAACTCTGGATCCCCAAAAGTCTGATCGGCTCTTTTTGTGGCATGTGGAGACCACAAGGAAGCTTAATCAACACACACTGCGTCTATGCATTGATGATTGGCCATTCCAAAACCTTTTTTTTGTACCTGAGTAAAACTGCAGTGTCGATCTTGATGCTATTTTTTTTTAAGCTGTTATCAAAAAGATTGATCAAAGGCTGGTAAATAGGGAACAAAAACTGTCCATTATCTCGTTGAAATTGTGCACTTGTTACCATCGGTACTGAGCTACTCGCCCATTCTCCGGCCCCACATCAGTTTTACCCCGCACAACAACTTAATCGAATGGGGAAAGGAGAATGTGGGGGCAACGTAGCTGTTGAGCTTGTGATGGGCATTGAGGAAATGACTTCGTTCTGTGTCTATATTCAGTTCTTAAGATCATATAGCTCAGTTATTTCCTTCTGCTCTTGTTCCTGAATCCAACGGTCGGACAAGACCGGATAATCTGGGGTACATATCGGAAACTCCCGGGTCAGAGTTTATCCGTGTTATCAGTGAGCAAAAAAAGGAAGACGAAATTAAAAATCTAAAAAAATTAACAAAGGAATAAAAGGAAAAGTCAAAATTACTCGATTAGATGAAGATATCCTTTAGACCAGGAAGTGACATGATTCATGAGGGTACTAGACATTTCAGTGTGTTGTTGGTGTCGACCCGAAATAGTCCACTGTCATTTCACACTTGTTATCCAATTATTCAGAGACTTCGCTTAATCAAGTCCAGCAATGATCAATATGATCTGTTGCTAGCTGTGCTGCTAGTTGGTCTCTTATCCAGGGTTCATTACATAATCTATTAGTCTATATATCCTGAATATTAGCCATAGGATAAACGGCCGAGCATCATTCACGTTTCCAATTCAGAATTGACGTACCTATCTCCCATCAAAGTTATCGCTCGACTTTTGCTGTTGGAGGTCCATCCAGCTTCAAAATGCAAGTTGACTAAGCTGGCGATACAATTCAGAGGAGTCTGCTTGAAGAGAAAGAGCCCATTCGTTCAGGGTACAGACCACTCCAACCTAGCTGTGCTCTTACACCTTAATGCCCACCTCATTGCCATCCTCATCTCTCATAATGGCAGCTTTACCTTGCGAAACCAGTACTTGGCATACTTGAAGAAGCATGGATGAGTCGATTCCAACCATATCAGGAACTCCGGGATTATCATCGCCTGAAATATCGTAAAACGTAATGATGGATCCATTTTGACCAGTTGTATCGATCCACTCCAAGATCAGAGATGCCCATTCTTCAGGACTTTTCCACCATACCCAGACCTCGGATTTGGTCTTTGAGTCCACCCAGTTCGCCTTTTTCGACCCAACCAGATCTGCCAGAACAAGCTGAATCACATCAGGCTGCAATCTACGTTGGATCTTCTTGTTTTCGAATATGGGGTCCATGTTGCTGAGTTTCCATTGCTTCTTTTCACGACAATGGGACAGAAGCACATCCTTCCAGTGAGAGAGTTGTGCCTGCCAAGTCGTCTCATTAGGCTGCCGAGTGAAAAACGGCGGGAAGTTGTATATTTCTGTGTTCATGCTAAGGGGTGAATTAGTGGAATGTTGAAATACTTAAGCTTACTTAAACCTAAACGATAAACTTACTTACCATTCAACAAACTTAAACCTGCATAATCACCACCATGAACCTCGAACAGACCTCGCTGGAAATCATCTCAGCGATATCAAAACATGAGACAAATGTCCCGAGATTGGAGAAATTGTCATACCGAATACTCGATGAAACTGACACAAAAGTTCTAGACACTCTGGACCAGTACCAATCCCTACTTTTGGAAAGGGCGATTCTGGAGGCTGATCCAAACGAATTACCAGAAGAAATGAAGCAAATGGATTTAGGCACGCTTCAAGATCATGTGAAGGCGTTGGAAACACAGCTCAACGTTCATAGACGCGTGTCGCAAGAAGCAATTGCTTCTTCTAGTATTCTTAATGCGATTCACCATGGCCGAGAAACTACGTTCCGAGAAGCATCGTTACTTCCATTATTAGCATTACGGGATCAAAAATCACATGATCTTTTGCGGGCTTTGAAAGTCGTCAACAATCTTCAAAGGCAACTCAATGCTTTAGTCGCCGAAAACCGTGCAGCTCTTGATACCCAGAGAGAGATTGTACGACAGATTGAGAAGACCAGTGAAAAAATTACAGATCGAAATGACGACAGTGAAGCTATACAAGAGCTTAAAGGCAAGTTACAAAACCTTCGAAACAAGAGGCGAGTTTTGGCGGAAATCTTTACGGCTCTAATTACTGCTTCAGGAATCGACTGGTCACAGGATGAGGATCTTGTCAAGTTGATTGTGGGTTCCGGAGAGTTGAATCGATAAACAGAGGAAGAGGGGACAGAGTCTTATGCCTCTAAGGAATGCATTCCGTTTACTGAAGAAGTATGTACTTCAGACTATTGCACTATTTGGTTCTACAGGGATACTTTGGAGGTTATTCAAGCAGACTATTGGTTCTTGAAAGTTAACAGTGATCTGAACAAGGACAAAGAAGTCTTCACAACAAACTCTGAAGTCTTCACTCGGTAATCTGTTGGAGCGGATGTGGTCTCCATTGTCTAGAGTTAATGCCTTAACTTCAGCCCTGACATATTATTGGATGGCTGGGATTTGAGCCCAAAGCATTGAATCTTCAGTGTCAAACTAAAAGATTACCTTAGATATATGATCAAATGATATTCCAGATTCATGGCTGCTGATATCAAAAGCGATTTGATATTTGAAAACTATTATCACTGGACCTCAAACAGGTAGAGTCAGAATGTCAGTCACTTCAACCTATGCATTTCTTATATGCTAGACGAGTTAATGATGATAGGTGAAGATTCTAGAATAGCAATGGTTACACCTAGAGAAGTGATCCAAACACCAGCTTTTTGTTCAGCATTATGGATAATACACATCTGGCAAACAGTTGAAGTATTCTTTCTTAGTCAAAGCCTATAATTCAAAGTCTTTGAAAGCCATCGTATCTGGGGCTCTCCGTCTTTCTGAGTGCTACTGAATAGTTGGAGTCATACTGCACACTTCCACCATTACATCTCACTGCCACTATCATAAACGATTAACTATATACAATCCCTTTATTGGGCTCCAACAAACAGTCTTGAGTTGACCACGTCCCAGTTGATACACTCCCAGTAGTTTTCCAGGTACTTGTATTTTCCGTTGACACCGTAGTCATCCACGTAGGCCTGCTGCCAGACGTTTACTGCCAAGAGAGGAAGAATAGACTCCTTGACGCCCTTTCGTACAGCAGCCTCGATGTTGAGCTGGTCTCGCTTGACGTCCTCGGAAGCAGGGAAGTTGAACTCCTGATGCTGGAATCGCTGGAACGAAAACGGAGAGCCGGCATTGTGATGGGCAGAAATGTACATGTTCTTGTCTCGGCCTTCATACAGGAACACCCATCCGTTTCCAGTCATTTCGTCGGCAGTAGCCAAAAAGTTTTCACGAGCTCGCTCAATCGACTCGAACTTATCCTCTAGTCGTGATCGCAGGTAGTCTGTAGGCGCAGTGGTCTGAGCAGCAGATTTCTCCGCAAGAGCCTCGAAGAAAAAATGGTTGTTGAATGTCTGGGAGGCGTAGTTGAAAATAACAGCCTGATCTCGGTCTGCCGCTGTAAACCGAAGAATCTCAAATGGTGACCGAGATTGCAGAGGTGTGTCGACTGTCAGATCCGTCAGCTTGGATACAAGGAGCCGCTGGTAATCGGTCCAGGCAGTGTTGAAGCCGTTTTTGGAGTACAGACCCTCCAGACCATGTTGGGCATACTTGGCCTCATTGGCGAGCTTGGCGGGGGTGTGAATCGCTCGTACGGCGCCGATTCGGCCCACCGTCACTCGACTAATCGTGTTTCGAAACATGTGGCTGGTGATCTAGTATAGGTGGTGGGTGAAATTTTGGATCACATAAACTTTATTTGAGTAACTGGAATGGAGTGAAATAAATACCTGAAAAAGTGGTAATAGAAATAATCAGTGAAAGAAAGTCTTGAATGAGATAACTGTTCAGTACAACTGTTGCCTTAGATTCTTTTTTTGGAATGGGATTCTTGTCAGTACTTTATATTCTCATGAGTAAGTTGAATCTCAAGAGATTTGGAGGGTGTATATAAAAAGATCCACCCTGCCAATGCTAACTGAGTGTTTTGTTTATACTGTTTTCTGTCCAGTTTCAACTTTTTACTACTTGAACTAGGGTCTTCTTCTGTCATTCTTCAAGATCACGTGATAATTTTTAAGGTTGGACAATCTGGTAAGCCAAGTGAATATAAAGTTGGAACTTTTAAAAACGTGATCAATCTTAATCATATCTACCTCGTATCAATTTTTTCCATTCCCCGAAGTAGTAGGATTTTTCAAGTTTAACCAATAATTGTTTTGTATTGAAAATTACAGAATTTCAATGATGATCCCAACTTGTCTCTGTCAATATGATTGTTTTCTTATACAACTCTATTAGGGTGTGCTGGCACTTGTGTCAGTAAGTATAACCAAATTGACACTCAAATAGTTCATGTAGTAGCTATCTCAAATATTCCATCAGTGTCTAAAGGCCAGTAAAACTCCTCTATAGATGTAGATGTCACTTTTTTGGGTTATCACATGACTTCCCCTTCTGCCCTGCATGATTCCTGCTTGCAACCTCGACACTCTCTTTATCAGTGGCAACATGCTGGTACGACAAGTAAGACCATTGAGCAGTATTTTGCGCTCTCCGGCAAGTTTAATACGGCCATTTTCCACCACATTCAGACCCCTGCACCCTCCCCGAGGTGATGCTAGACGTTTGAGAGCACGGTTCAAGCCAGTCAGCACTCGCGATCCCTATGTCAACCCTGATGTGGCACAGCCAGCGTATTTCAACCAGGTCCCCAATCCTGGTGGAGTGCTCACCACGTCCGATGCAATCACTCGGATTCTCTCCGAACCTATTCTGGTGATTGAGCGGCGAATGGAGATGATGAATCTGTTCCTTGGGTTTGAACAGGCCAACAAGTACGTTATTATGGATGGAAACGGAAATCAATTGGGATACATGGAGGAGGAAGATTTTGGTATTGTTAAGGCTCTTATGAGGCAAGTTTACCGTCTTCATAGACCCTTCAAGGTCAATGTGTATGACAATGGGGGAAACCATCTGTTGACGATTTCTCGAAAATTCTCCTTCATCAACTCTAGGATCAAGACGATTTTGCCAGCTTCTCAGGGCCAGGGTGTCATCATTGGTGAGTCTCAACAGCAATGGCATTTGTGGAGAAGAAGATATAATCTGTTTTTGCATCATGCCAATGATGAGTATGATCAATTTGCCGCCATTGATTCGCCGTTTCTAAGTTTTGCCTTCCCTGCACGCGATCGTGAAGGTGGAGTCATGGGAGCTGTAGACCGAAATTGGGTGGGTCTTGGACGAGAGTTTTTCACAGACACCGGAATCTACGTTTTGAGAATGGACCCTTCTGCGTTCATGGCTGTCCCAGAAGTGGACAATGTAGTTGGACCAATGACTCTTGATGAACGAGCAGTTTTACTGGCCACTGCAGTCAGTATCGATTTCGATTACTTCTCACGACATAGTCGAAGTCCTGGAGGATTGTTCAATTTCGGTGGTGGTGGTGATTACTAATGTATATATTTGGGGTATTAGCACATACTAATAGATAAAAGAAAATCTAGGATAACGGGGTGAATTATGGATTTTTGTTTACTTTGATACTTACTCTGACAAAATGTTGATTTGTAGAAGGATAGACTGACGCTTCTGAAGAGAATGTAGAAATTATGAAAAATAATACAATCAATAGCTGGTTATCGTATTAACTGAGCTCATTAGGCCACTAGAATACTCCTAACTACCCCTGTGATTTTGGTCACGTGCAACCAACCTCAATATGCATAACCTAATCACATCTCATCATCAACATGTCCATCGGGTGGAACACTATTGAATCTGATTGCGGAGTATTCACAACTCTTGTTGAGAATCTTGGTGTTAACGGAATTGAGTTCTTTGATGTTCTTTCCATTGACTCCGATTCTCTAGCTCAGTTCTCACCTTTATACGGTATCATCTTCCTCTACAAGTACAGAAAGAGCGAGTATTCAGTCCCACGAGAATATTCAACGGCTGAGCAAAATGCCAGTAGCGAGTTTTTCTTTGCTCATCAAAAAATTCAAAATGCTTGCGCCACTCAAGCTGTTCTCAGTGTTTTGTGCAATCTACCTGACAAAATCGACATAGGTCCCGTGTTATCCAACTTCAAGGAGTTTTCCCGTGAACTGGACCCTGAATCTCGTGGAGAAATTCTTGGCATGTCGGAGGAAATTCGTCAGGTTCATAACTCATTCAGCAGACCTAACCCTTTTGAATCCGGCGACGACGATAGACAAGCGCCAGATGAAGAGAACGATGGATTGTACCATTTTGTGGCGTATGTGCCCATTAACGGCCAATTATGGGAGTTGGACGGATTGAAACAGTTCCCTGTGAATTATGGAGATTGCACAAATGACGAGTTTGCTGCCAAGGTAAGCAATGTGCTCATGGAAAGAGTCCAAAAGGCTCCTGGTGGAGATTTACGTTTTTCAGTATTAGCAGTGTCTCGTGATCGGCGGCAGGTGATTCAAGAGAATGGAGGATCCGCCTCGGAGCTGGCAGTGGAGGAGTTGAAACGAAAAGAATGGGTTAGGGAAAATGCTCTTCGACGAGAAACGTTTGTGGGCCTTATTAACGAGCTGGTCAAGGGAGTAGCCGGCAGTATGGATGATACTCAATGGAAACAGGCCATTGAGCAGGGTCGTGAGAAGACCAAGGAGATGCTCAAGAGGCAGTAATGTTAATAAGTCGCGAATATTCTCTACTTCAACTGAAGAGCACATATCGTGTCTATGACTCTCTAACAGTCACGTTTTTATAATGTACTACAGATTTTTTCTATTCTTCAACAAATTGGTAGTTCAGGAAGATACTACCAGTGGAAAATGGTGGTGGTTCAGAAGCAATAAATGGAATCATAGTTGTATCCGTAGAAAGGGTGACGTGTTGCCCAAAAAGAACAATATAGTGATATTAGACACCTTGAGAGTTTTCCAGCTGGTTGAAAATTGCGGCTGTAGAGTTTGACGTGTTCTCGATTTAGTTGATGCCACTGTATCCGCAGGCATGGACTAACATTTCTAACTGTTACAACTTTTTTATATCTATCAATTTCACAGACTGGACTTTTTTTTAATGCTATACACTCAATTATCTGCCAAGAATCCAAAGAATCGGAGCGAAAATTATCCGAACAATTGCAAGAATCGTAGAAACCACATTTACAACCACGTACACCACATACAAAACGGCAGCGAATTCAAGGGCAAGAGCCACAAATTTCAAACGAGGATGGATGGCCATGGCGAAATCCATAGGGTAGAGAAATGTTGCTCCGATAGGATGTGAACGAAGAAGGGCTCCCAACATGTGAAAATAAGGCTGCAGAAACGCCTCCACTAGTGCCAGTTGGTACAGTAGCTTTTGTAATATGGGAGCATCTTCAGCCGGAGGAGCAGAAACCACTGTCCCTGTTCCAGAAGCTGTAGATCCCAATGCGGAACCAGCTGCAGATCCAGAGAGAGAAGCAGCCCCAGACCCACTTGATCCAGGTCGCATATCTCCAGTAGATTTTTTACTAATTAGAGAGGGACGTCGGAATTTCAGCACTGCTCCTGGCGGTGGTGCATTATCGGGGTCTACTCCTTTTTCAACTGATGTTGTGCCGTCAATTATGATTGTCGCGTCTTTATTCTTGCCCCGTTTTTGTAACAAAAACCGCATTGTCTTTCTCAGACGTTTTTTATTGGGGTTTTCAATATCCTCCTCATAAAGAACTGGAGTACTCCTCCCGTTACCATGTTCAACAACTGTACCCTCTTCCATCATGGATCTTGCATCAAACCCATCGTCGTCATCGTCATCTGAAGGGGGAGCATCGGAAGTTTCTTCTGGAATGACAGAGGAGCTGTTTTCAGACACATGATTGGAAACTTGAGATCCACCAAAAGCGTTCTGATAAACCTGTGAAAAAAAGCTATCATCTTTTTCGGGCTGATTAGAAGCATTGACCCAATCTTTGAACGTAGTTGTTAGACCCGTCCAAACGTTGTAAAGGGCTCTAGAATGTTCCTCGGCAGCAGAAACGGTTGTTTCAGGTGGTGCTACCACATTGGGCTCTGCATACTTTGCTTCTGAGTAATTAACATGTCTTTGAGAAACACTACTCTGAGGTCGAATCGGATCTTCATTGAGTGAAAAAGATGTTGAAGAAAAGTAGCTTCCAGGAGAAGGTGGGATTGGAAGTGGATGGTACGAGGAGGAGTTTGAATCATGTGATACTTGAGAACTTGCAGATGTTGGAGAAACCAAAGATTCACGAGAATTGCTGACATTTCGTTTGCCGAAAATATTTCGGGCAGAAAACCGAGATACTTTTTCGTCCTGAGTTGGGGGAGGAATAAAAGCCCCCAAATTGGGAAATCTACTTCGTCGTGAAACTGGACGAACTTCTGATTCAGAAACAGAATGTGATTCTGAAGATCCTGAAGCTGATTCTGCACCACTAGATAACTCAGTTTCAACCTGTGTGGAAATTTCTGTTAATGCTTGAGTGGGAGCATGTGAATGTGAATCAGGCTGCGGAGTATCATAAACAAGAGCTCCTCCTAGAGCGTGACTCATAGGAGCTCCAAACCAAGGGTTATATGTTTTTCGGAACCCAAACTCTTGATCCTGAGTAGGATCAATAATACCGTCCCAACTTCCAGGTTGACGATTCTGACCCATCATCTTTTCATACTGCTTCCTATGGTACTCCTCTGGACTAGTGTAGTAAGCATTATCACCGAACGAAATGTATGCAAAGTCTTTATCTTTTTGTTCTTTCCGGGGACTCTGGGGTTGATACTCTTGCATTCTCCAGTAATTTTCTAATCTTTGCCTGTGCATCTCTTGCTGCATGGCATAGTAGTTGTATGGGGTTTGATGTGACCCAAAAGGCACTTGTGTAGGGTAAACCATGTATGGATCCATATGTGGAGGAGGTTGGGGAGCTTGTTTTTGTGTCTGATCATTTTCATCTGCTGCCAATGAATCATGGACGTACATTAATGGATCAGACTGGAATTTTCGAGAAGACGAAGATTTTTTCTTTCCAGAAGACGATTTTTTCCCACCAACAGATTTATTTGAACTGGAACTTGAAGCTATTTTAGGATCTTCAGCCGCTTGTTCGGTTTTCTCTTTGCTTTCTTGTTTTTTAACAGGTTTAGATTTCTTTTTACGACCCCTTTCTGCTCTCTTAACTTCATGGTCATCCTCAACATGATGATACTCAAAATCAGAATCATCCGTCCCTGAGCCCGGATCTTGTTTTCCAATTTTGTTCATAGTCTTGTTCACCTTTTTGAGTACTTTTTCCATTCTTTTCGGCCGAGGTGCACCCACAAACACGTTGTCCAAGAGCTCATCGGCATTGGCCAACAGAGGCGACGGGTTAGGGTCCGCATATCCCCTGTATTGTGGTGGGACCGTGTACATGTTTTTGTGATTCTCTCGATGTTGTGGTTGTATAACTTGCGATTTGTGTATTTGCGTGAACAGATTTGTCACCAATGTTACAGTCCTGATGGTTAAAGTTCATCACTATTATTATATATCCCCATTGGGTCGAATGCACCTTATAGGTAAGATAAGAAAGTTTAAATGCGGGGTAAGACAGCTGACGAGTTGTGTTCGTGATTCCACAAAGTGGAGCATACACATATTACGTAACGAGTAGCTTGTAAAATGCTCTACTTAATTCAGTGAAAGGAAAATGTGCTCTTCACTATTGTGTTCCCTGAGTCTAAACAAGAAAAAAATACACTGTTACCAGATTATTCTTGGCTAGTGTTGTTTCCTAATTGATAAACTTCTCCTGTGGGCTATGCCTAACCTTCATACGCGGGGTACCGCCAAATAGTCTATTACAAGACTTAGATTATCTGTCCTAGGAGGTTGCTGTTATTGTGTCTGTAATCAGTTAATCTGATAGCTCATGTTGGGTTTAAACGGAGACACTGTTTCAGTGGCTCCACTGTGGGTGTTTGTACAACTATCAGGGGGATGTGTTTGTGCAACTATTGAGAATTTGTCATCCATCATGTGTCCTTATATTATAGCAGGGGCTAGAAGAAAACTACAAAAGGAAATCTCTACTTAGGCATTTATTGGATCAGTTCGAATAAAAAAGTACATATTCATGAACATTGTATTTTTTTCACATTCCAATAAGTAATCTATACCATATAATACATTATCTAAGCAGACTTGAGTTTCTTTTTGGCCTCATCATCCTGCCCAACCTTACGCTTCTTGGTCTTCTTTGCAACCTTTTCCAAATCCTCCCATAGGTCATCGTCCTCCTTGACAGTAGTTTCTTCCACTCGTTTCTCCTCTGCAGTCTTTCGCTCACTGTCCATAAAGACTAACGACGACACCTGGGCACCTACAAACATCTTGGCGGTGCATTTTGTGGTTTCCAAATCGAAAATTCGTAGATAACGGTCTAGACCGACTGTAGCGAGAAGGCCATTCTCCGTGGTGACGAGATGCAATACAGCTCCAAGAGAACCAGGGAACTTTTCCATCTTACAGGGAGCTTTTCTGTTCTGTTCTTTATTCTGGTTGTTTTGCTTATTCTTGATAATGATTTTTTCATTGTCAGCGAAATTGAACTTGAAGGTGGCCGAGTGAGCATCTGATGACACAACTGTAGAATCATCCATAGTGGGAGCTAGGGTTCGAAGAGGATCCTTGGTCACCTTGAAATCCCATTGTGGTCGTTTACCAAACTTGGTTTCATATACTCTAATTTGCCCCAATCGGGTAGCAGTGATGATTCTGACTCCTCCACCATGCTGAGAGGCCTGGAAAAGAACGCACTCGATCCAGATCGGCACTCTCATATCTATCTCGGTGGCTTTGACATTTCTGGCCTGGAACTCTGACTCCACAGTGACTTCACTGTCCTTTTGTGTCCATCTGAAAACCTCCAGATCCCGTTCTTTGCCTCCTACAGCAATTAGATTAGGGTAGAGCGCTTTATCAACTGCGAAACATGACAAAGGAGCCTTGACAGAAACTGAAGGAGCTTCGTAAGACTTATCAGACTCTACAGTCACCACATCAATATCCAAAAATACAATTGTTCCGTTTTCAAGGCCTGCAATAAGATTTCTGTCGTCATACTGAACCAACCCAATCCATGCTGCTGGCGTCTTCTCAGAAGCACATTCAGCAGTGTACACAAAGATCGGAGTGGATTCCTCAGTCAACAAACTTGGGTAGATTTCAATGGTACCATTTTTTCGTGCTGCAGCTAGAAATTTGGTTCCCTTGGATGTGGTGAGTAGTGCCAGCTTCTGGACATGTTTCTGTCGTCCTAGAGCTGCAAAAGAAGAAATAAGTGGCTGAGGTCCGTCCTGAATTGACGTGTCCATTCCCTCATCAAAAATAACTTCTTTGATTGCTCCTGATTCTTCAGCTGCCAGTAGAATTTTCATTGTCGATGCTGTTTACAGATAGACAATCTTGCATTTATTTTTTTGAGTTCTGCATAACTTGGGCACGTGATTTAAACTCAATTTAATTGTAAGATGAAAAATCGAGTCATGTGACTCCTAGAATTGTTACACACTTTTTTGAAAATACATCGTTCACAAAATACAATACGTTTTGGAATCACTTTAATAAGTTAAAATAAATATTAGAAAGAATTGATGGAGTTGGAAGAATAATGTCCAATGGAATATCCATTTTTCTCCACTGCAGTCTTTCCCATGACTTGCCTGGGGTGGAACATACCTGAGTTTGTAGATCGGTGGCCACTGCTAAAGGATCCGTGAGGATTGGATGCCTGTCGAGAAATCTGGTTGAAAAGATCATTCAGGGAGTTCTCGGTAGACGTAGCAGATACTCCAGAAAGCGAGTTTTCAGACACTTTTCTGGAAATGGCTGGTTGGGGCAATGTGAGGTCAGTGAAAGATGCCAGAGAAATTTGGGAAGGAGTCAATGAAGTAGGAGTCAGTTGAGAAGCTGTAGCCCGTGACAACTGTTCCTGTTGTTGAAGTTGCTGTTGTTGCATTTGCAATTGCTCCATTTGTGACAGTTGTTGCAACTGAGACATTTGTTGTGTCTGCTGGGCCAGAAGTTGTTCCAGCTGGGTGATTTGTTGGAACTGAGCCTGTGCCTGATGTTGCTGGGCAGCATGTTGAGCCTTGAGCTGTTCCAAATGAGACATTTGCTGTTGTTGGGCAATGTACTGTGCTTGGAGTTGTTCCAAACGAGCCATTTGTTGTTGCTGGGCAGCGTGCTGGGCTTGGATTTGATGCAATTGTTCCAACAGTTGTTGTTGACTGATTCCAAATGGTGGAGTTTGGGGTTTGGATTGTTGTTGGGGTTGATTCAATCTCGAAGGAGAAAGAGGTTTGACAGGGCTCATGTACTGAGTCTGGTCCTCGTATAATGGCAACAACTGGTGCATAGACTGGTTCTGCTGGGTCTTGAAAAGGTCTCTGATTTGGTTCAATTGTGGGTGTAGTTGAGTTTCACTTTTGTAATCATGCGCCTCTGTCTGGAGCAATGCAGGTGGTACGAATCCCGGATGGGCCAGCTTAGGATGAGTCGACAGGTAGTACTGGATTTCTGAGTCCAAGTCGCCAATCACGGTAGCGAAATTGAGCTTAGGAGGAGTAAAGAAGTTGGGTTTTACTGGACTTTGGAATCCAGCAACTTCATTATCAATAGCTCCAGGAGCAGCTATAGTATAATTTCTTGGTGTGTCGGGTGTATTGGGTGTGGGGGGAGTGTTCCCAGCAGAAGCAGAACGCTGAGAGGCATGTGATCCAGAGTCCAATACCATTGCTTCAGGAAGAGGTTCCAGAGGGGTAGGAAGAGATGAAGATCTCCAGGGAATAGAAGGAGTAAAAGCAGTAGCCAGAGAACTTCGAGCATTTGGTTTAGCATCCATTTTCAAAGGAGATGGGAAACCCGAAAAACTAGGAAGACTTGGAAGGAAAGAAGTGTGTTTGGATTTCTTGGGAGTCTCGATTGAATCATTGGTGTTATCAGGCTCAGCTGGGGACTCTGGGTCAGGAGTAAGGTATGTGACAGGAGTACATTCAAAGTCTTGCTGAGATTCTTGTGCACTAGTGGGGTTTTGGTTTGAGCCCATGGTGGATCTACCATTTAAAGAACCAAGGTCAAGAAGCTTTTCGAAAAAATTTCCTCGAGACTTTCTTGCTTCATTAAGACGGTCGTCGTACTCTTGGGAAGCTCGCTTGAATGCGTTGGTTTCAGAAACGTCTTCCTTCTCAGCCACTTGCAACTCGTCATCCAGGTAGTAGTTGAGAATGTCAGAGTTTTTCGAGATTTGTCTTGTGTGGCTCGAGTCGGCTCCGGAGTTGGGAACATCGGTCATCTGGACATCGTTATCCATCTTTCCCATATCTGCATCCAATCTCGGGCTATCTGGATAATAAGAGGACGCTCCTCGGGAATAAGGAACATAGAAGGATCTAGGATCTTGAATAGCTCTAGGATCTTGCTGCTCTGGACTCTCTTCTCCTGGAGCTTCCCAGTGTGTTTCCATGCGAGAGTCTCCCAAATGTGAGGCTCGAAGAGATCTATGCTGTTGTTGTTCAGCATGGCCAAGTGAGTGGCTAATTTTCTGGGCAGGATCAATCATTTCATGCTCATCATAGTGATTCTCTTCCTCCCAATTTGTTGCCAAGTAAGGGTTCTCGTTTTTGGAGTCCAACATATAGTTATCATCTTGATAACCATTGATATGCTCCACCTCGTCAGTGAAGGAGAACTCGTCATAACGCGAGTCTGCTAGGGAAGTGGGTCTGCTTCCTTCTTCGACCGGTTTTCTGGTAATAGAAAACTTGGAGGATTCTTCCCAAGAGTTGTTGTTCCACTGGGGGCTTCCCATGGTCTTCTCATTGTCAAGATGGGGACTGTCCAAATGTCGAATACTGTCTTTGCTAATTCGTCTGGCTTTCTTGCTTCGCGTAGAAAATGGGCTGCTAATGGAGTCAAAGATTCCCAGTTTGTGGCTTCGCAGCGACGCCGCCATGCTTCTGGTCGCCGCGGGCATTGCGAGGTGGTTGATCAGCGGATGGGGGGAGTCACTCATACTTATTGAGGGCGCGGAGCCCGGATGCAGGCAATCAATATAAACTACGCGCAGCATACACTACACATAACCCTATTGGTGTCAGGGGGTGTTGCCATAACAGAGCTGAGGGGTCAGGAAAGGGCAGTTAAATCTGCTTAAAAAAACACAAAAAGACCTGGATTTGGTGACGCCAAAGTAATTGCGACTGTTGTTTATCCGTGAGATTAAAACAGCCCGTTAGATTGCGGACTGGTACTCAGAAAATCCCCATTAGAGCTACTTACAAAATAGGCACTAAGATGTCGATCATCTGGGGTTGACATAAACATGGTAAACACAGATGTACAAGGAAAGTCTAATTGATGTAGGTAGGAATTTATGGCAAGCACTCAAAGCCAAAAGAAGAAACGATAATGTGTAGAGTGTTATGGGGTTTCAATAACAAAAATGGTATTCATTAATCTTTTTCTCTTTTTTTTTATTGACTTCCCTATTATCCCCTCCGAGACTGACCCCTTGAGCATCTCGTGCATGAATGACAAGGGTCAGATAAAGTTCTGCATAGACGAACCTTGTTTAGTAAATTAAATACACAATTGAAGCACATCTTTAATTTTCATAACAGATAGATGGGGCACTATAGGTGTTTCTATCGCTGTTTGTGAATAAAGCTAAATAGAAGGCGAAGAAATTTCATTTTAACATTTTTAATTCCAGTCAGAAGCCTCGAAAAGTCTCACTTAGCCATTTATCTGCCGATTAAAGTTGAGGGGAAGCCCACTTCTTGATGAGATGCTACAACTTCGCAATGGCAAACCCTAGGTGGAGATAACGAGGAGCGAGATGCAGAACTGCATAATTATGAAGTTTATTTGGCTGTAATATGTGGGCTTTGTGCCTGTTCACTATGGGAGTGCATTGACCATAAAACAGAAGGGTATTGTGAGCCACAAATATTCTTATATATGGCTTGGTGAGCAGCCATAAGATTGTAATCAATGGGCGCATTAACTATTGTAAAGTTAAAGTTGAGTGGAGTACATGAGACGAGCTATATGACATGGCTTTTATGTTGATCATTTGGGGCATTTCTTGAAAATCTGCTTCATTAATTTGCGCCACAGAAGGACTAATCAATCATCTTATTCTTGCTTTGCGTCGCATTGTCACGCTCTATACTCTGTGCCTGAGCCCTTTGTTCACCTGCATGTGTCAGGGCTACCTTGTCTTCCCCACCTATAAGGACAACATGGTCGTTGGATGCATGAAATACAATTATCTGGTTTGAGAATATTGAGGATATGAACGATCCAGGTTTGCCCATTCTGCCTGCCAGCAACCGTTTGTATGATCGTCCATTGTGGGGTAGGCATTAATGATGCATGGGATATGTTAGTCTTGATTTGATTTAAGCATTAGAGATGATCTTATTGAAGCCCCTGTAAGATTGAAATTTATTAGGTGGTTTTGGTGGGGTAGACAGAAACCTAGTACTTGTGAAAGGCCAGAAATGGATACAATAAATAATATCTTGATCGTTCTTGTCGGTGAGGAATCCAAAACCCGGAAGGAACGAGAGTCTCTACGAAATCTAGATATTATTGAATAATAATTCAACACTCTCGTAATTAAAATTAAAAGATCTCATATATAGTGAAGATCGCCAATCCCGTTGGGGTAATCAATATCCCTTTTCGATTGCCACTTTTTTCCAAAGTGAAGAGATCACATGTTGGACATCATATTTTGTGGGCTAGTACATTGGTGACGACTTTGAAGAAATTCTACTTTAAAACTACACCTCTTAACAATGCGATCAAAATTAATTCCTGTTATTTTCTCATTCATTTTGTATTAATAATAATATGAATAATCTAATAATTCAAAAGTTTTCTAAGGTCACACAGATATTTCCAGAAATTCCTGTCTTGCTTTATCCTTTTATTGAATCTCAAACAAATATCCACCTCGAATGTCTCAAGTCTCCGCTTCAGGTACTCGCCGGAACCCCAGCCTGGTATCTACCCATCCTCGTTTTAGAAGCATTTTCGCGTCCAGAAAGCCTTCCAGAACGTTTTATAAACGAGCTCAGTTCTGTTAACTGACACACGTAGAGCACTAACATCGATACAGGAACTGGAGTTATCCATCCTCATGGATGGCTTTCTGTTTTACCTAGGAGTGATTCTTCAAGATTTATCAGTTAGTAAATGTAGAACGTTCTAGCGAAAAAAGAATTACAAATTGGTATTATTTAGCTACTCAAGGTCTTCCAGTAATAATAGTTGAAGTATCAAACAGTGGAGAATCGGCGATCTCATCTCTGTAACGATCCATCGCATTATTCCATTAATTTACAGTACCCAAGCGAATTACGTTTCGCCTCAGCTAATCATCAATAACGTCATTTGGCTTCTGCTCGGCAGAAATAATGCCCACGCACTGAAACTCCTTGCTGTATGTGGCCTTCCACAATCTGACTTTACCATCATTTCCAGCAGATGATAAAATGGTTCCAGTAAGGTTCCAAGACACTCTCCAGACATCACCTTTGTGATCATCAAATTGGTTGACCAAAGAAACCTGTAATTGGCCACCTTCCACTTGGGGCTCTTCAATCTTGAAAATCCTCACCAACCCATCCTTACAAGCTGTAGCAACTAACTGATAACCTTTACCAATGCTGGGAGCCCATGAGATATCTCGGATGATGGATCCGTGAGCTGGAAGTTGTCCCACTTGTGTGTATTTGCCGTTTTCTTGTCTTTGATAAATAAACGATTGCTCAAGTGCACAGGCCACAACGTATTCTTTGGAAAACCGCGATTTTCCCCACGACAAACAGAACGAGCTCTGCAATTGCCTGCTGGGTGCACTAGTCAACATGTTGGTCTCGAAGATATTGGTCCACGATCCTAAGGCGTTGGGATCTAGAGCTTCATGAATTTTGAAACATCCATCTGTGGAAATCGATGCCAATTTGAGTCCTCGATGGCTCGGCGAGAACGCCAGATCGTAGATTGGGCCCTTGTGGTCAGTGATAGTAGCCACTCTTTTCCACCGTTTTCCAGAATTGGACTTCTCAGCGATATTTTCCTCCCAAATTTTCACCGTCGAATCGTGTGAACATGTGGCCAAAACCTTTCCAAACTCGGGATTCGCCCAGCATACCTTGATGATGGAGGCATCATGGGCCTTCCACGAGTCACTAACATCCCATTCGCCAGTAACATCGTTGCGGTCGAAAATCTTAACGGTGGTGTCAGATGAACAAGTGGCAATCCGTCGCCCGTAGAAATCGTACGCCACGTCGTGAACGAGTTCCTCGTGTTCCGTGTTGAAGGGTCTCATTGTATGAAGGAAGATGAAGATGAATGCAATAGAGTTTGAGAGATTGTTTTTAGAGTTAGATAGGAAGGAAGTGTGTGGAGTGCAATGTAAGCAAAAACCACTTTTGGCGATATCTGTTAATGGTATTCTTAAGGGCGTTATTCTCTTTAACGTTTTTACAAAAATTGTAGTGAATCTTTCTAATGAGTGATGTTTATAGTATGTTTCATTACTTATTAATGATGATATTCTTTTGAGTAGTTAGTGCACCCTAGATCTGTTACAGCTAGAGTATCCTCAGAGCTGAAGATCTTAATGAATTGATTTGTTAGTCCCTATTCTGAAGATTGAGTTTTGTTTACCTGGTTGAATTTTTATAAATGACAGTATGAGATTCTCTGTTAGAGGTAGTTACTACTAGAGTCTTGCAATGGGCATTCATCCTGTCTATAGATAGTAGTTGAATGACCTTGAATAATTACGCTTTTGTCTTTGTCATGTTATTGGCATCATTATATAGTAATATCACAATATTATAAGACTATGGTACTGTCAGTGTAATTTGTATCCTGATGTAGATGTGCACTGCATTAATTATCCTTAGTCTTTTCTTTATCCATGTACTAAGCTAAGTCATTTACGGACGGGTAAGTATAACCGCAATTAAAAAAGATTCTATAAAAGTGTCATATATTGTTCATGTTTTATGGACTATTATTTCATGCTAAATGCACGAGTACATAATAATACTGTACTCAATAAATGTGAAGGCACGGTATAGACCTGTTGACATTGACTGAATGATTAGGCTGTCATTCTGGGTTCTATTCAATATGAAGAAAAGGTCAGATACGAAAGCACACACCTCAAGCTAATCGTATTCTGAACCTGCCTACCTAACAGCTTCACATCTAACAATACTCTAATGAATTCTTTTCAAATACCCAATCTAATTATGAATCAAAAAAGAAGAAGTAAATAAGACTTTTGTCACCATCTCTTGGATCAGTTGAACCCACCCCTTCTTTCTCATTCTGGCACGACTTCCCCTTAAGGTTAGGATTAAAGTTATAAATATCACGTGAAAGTTTATTAAGTCTCGTCTAAAAATAGACTTTGGGTGTGCATAGTCTCACATGAAATAGGAGTGGTAAACGTCACTTTAAGGATGTCATCGATATGGACGCTTCTGGCGACAGCCGCGGTGTCGGCCAGTCTGATTTTTAATCCTCTGGATCAACCGCTTCTGTCTACTTTAGGGTTCTCCCTCACAGCATACATCGTCACCTACAACTTGATACCTGCACTAGGACCTGCCTTCATCAAGGTGGGATTATCAGGGCGTGATTTGTCCAAAAAGGATCGTCCTCAACTCCCTGAGACTATGGGCGCGATTTGTGCCATTGTTTACTTGTTTTGCATGTTTCTATTTATCCCCTTCATCTTCTACCAGTATCTGGCCAAGACTATAGGAGGTGGAGTTGTGGTTGGACATGAGAGTCTTCCTGAGGGATTAGTTAAGGGGAGAATTCTTAGTTCTTTCCCTCACGAAAAACTTGGTGAATATCTTTCGGCTATTCTTTGTCTTCAGTCTATGTTTGTGTTGGGCGTGGCAGATGATCTCTTTGATATTCGATGGAGAAACAAGTTTTTCTTACCTGCTATTGCAGCAATCCCCCTTCTCATTGTTTATTATGTGGATTTCGGAATTACCGCCGTAATGGTTCCTGTTGTTCTAAGACCTTACTTGGGCGACATTGTAGACCTTGGCGCGTTCTATTACATTTATATGGCGGCAGTGGCGATCTTCTGTCCCAATTCTATTAACATTTACGCGGGAGTAAATGGCCTAGAAGTCGGCCAATCAATCATGATTGGTCTAGGCATTCTTTTGAACGATTTCATCTATCTGATCCAACCCAACCACCCTGCTCAAGAATCACATCTGTTCAGTGTTTACTTGTTGCTGCCATTCTTGGGTGTCAGTATAGCTCTTTTGCGACACAACTGGTACCCTGCTAAATGTTTTGTGGGTGACACTTATTGTTACTTTGCAGGAATGGTGTTTGCGGTTGTGGGTATTCTTGGACATTTCTCCAAGACATTGCTGCTCTTTTTTGTGCCCCAAATCTTTAATTTCTTGTACTCCGTGCCTCAGCTGTTCAAGATTGTCGATTGTCCAAGACATCGACTTCCCAAGTTCAACCCTGACACTGGACTTTTGGAACCTTCCCGAACTTACTTTGACGAGAAGAAACCTTCAACCCTTGCAAAAGCCATGATTTCTGTGTTGGAGAAGTTTTGTCTGATTGGGGTTTGGCGAGATGAAAAGGGAGAGATTGCCAGCATCTCTAATATGACTCTAATCAATCTTGTGCTGGTTCATTTGGGTCCTTTACGTGAGGATCACCTTGCAGGGGTGCTACTGGGTATCCAGTTTGGTTCTGGCCTGGCAGCTGTTGCTCTACGACATTCTGTTGCAGCCCTTATTTTTGGCAGAGATAATATTTAGGCCATGTAATTTTTTTATAGATATAGATTGTTAGACTACTTTATTAGAACTTAACTCCTAGCTTTTCCATCAGCTTCTGTCGCTTCTTCAGCAGCTCATCAGCCAAAGCCCCAACCTCCTCGGTCTTGATCACAGCTCGTAAACCATAAAATTGGCTCATATCCTCAGCAAACTTGTAATGCTTTTCGTACTCAAAAGTCTGCATAAGGAGTTCGAACTTATCCACATCCTTGACCAGTCGAGCCTCTGGAGAGGAACAATGCTCATACTGATTCCACAAATCCACAATCTCCTTGGCAGCAACAGGATTGTATCGTTCCACGATTTTTGAGATGTAACCCATTGCAGCTGTCTCTCTTCGAGATTTTTCCTCCTTAGTCATATCATCAAAAGGAGTAATATCTCCAACAATAGATTCGGCCATATCGTGAATTAGGGCCATTTTCACAGCCGCATTCTTGTCCACATCCGAAAGACTGAGCATGGAAATAATTGCCATTCGGTACTGGTGATCAGCAATTGATTCGGGACCGTCAATCTTGTATCTTAACCATCCCGCTCGAGGGGTGGTTTTCAGGCGAGCCATCACATGCAAAAATACCAACACAGAGTCTATGTCAGACGCCGCATTTTCTATTTCCTCTCGCAGCTCCTTGGGGAGTGCTTCTTCAGGTGTCCATTCACCCATGCTGTAGATAGCTAATAGATAGATATTTATTGGATCGCATTTTTCAACCTAATCAGCCAAACCTTATCAGAAGGGGGAGTTTTGCTTCATGCATTGTGTACGGTACTCTGGGCTTGAAGATTGGAGGAAGTGATATAACTAGTTGTTTTTCGCGTAATATTTCCATCTTTTAACAGTTCTTTGATTAAAAGACAAAAATAACACGTCCCGTGGTTGAGCCTAGACCTGACCACAAGGAACCTAAAAAGGCTAACTTTAAAATGGTGAAAGTTCTTGACAACTTCCACTTGAGTGAGTCTGATTAATCATCATGGGATTAAATGAGTGAATACAGGCAGAATGCAGTAGTAGTCTGGTGGTCTGGGCGTGTCTGGTGTTTTTGTATTGTCATCAGCTTTTTTGTGCAGTTATGCTTCTTTACTGAAACTGTCCCTTTCACCAAAAAGCGTCTATGTAATTTCTGTCGAGGAGGTTGAACACTTTTTTCATCTAACAAAGGTCAAGTGATTTGGGGTCTCAAATATCGTCAAACCAATAACATTATTAAAATACATTAATCTATAACTATATTGCTTATTCGTCATCAGGCAAAACTGCCCTGTTCACTCTGCTCTCCTCAATCTCTGTGGCAGCAGCATTGGGGTGGATGACATATAGCTCTCCACCATCTCCACCATCCTCCATGTTGTCGAGATTTCCACGAACAACCATCAGCAGGTTGTTTTTCTTCATCTTTTTGATCACCTTCCTGGTTACTCGAAGCTGGTATGCAACGTCTTCTTCGTCCATCATTTCCTGCTCATACTGCTCTAACACAAACTCCAATAATGCTTCCAGAGACATGCCAATTTGGGCAGCATCGGCCTCATCTGAATAATTTTCGGACAGCTTGGACAGAATCATATTCACCAGATGAGTGTATTGCTGGTGAGTGATTTGGTCTCGGGTTCTCGGCGCTGGTTGAGCATCCTCTTCATCTTCATCTTCTTCCACTTTTTCTTCATCTTCCAATAATACATCTTCTCGTTCCACCAGAATGATGGTGTCTCTGAGAAGCTTTGCGGCTTCATGCACGAAGGCTGGAGTGATGACAGTGGAACAGTTGGCTCTGGCAATTGCTTCAGAAAGTCGGATCATGGATTCCAGTTGACGAACAGTGATTCGATAACTGTTACCGGCTCCAGTGGCATCATCAGACCGTAATTGTTGATATTGTTGTACTAAAACCTGTCTTGCCTCAGATGTCAGGATGGGCTTGAATGTTCGAGCATACTTGATGAATCGTTGCAGCTGTTCAGTAGAGAATGGAGGGTCGATAGCTTCATCTGTCATCATATGCAAGTCGACCACATGACTTGCCAGAGCTGTATCTGTGGCCTCATTACATTCGTCAAGGATCACAAAGAAAAGATCAAAACGAGACATGATAGGAGCCGACATTTGTACATTAGCTCGGAGACCCAATCGGCGGTCATATCTACCCTTTGAAGGGTTAGCAGCAGCCAAAATCGAAGTTCGAGCATTCAGTGTCGCGTTAATACCAGCTTTGGCGATACTGATTGTCTGTTGTTCCATGGCTTCGTGGATAGCGACTTGATCGGCTAGATCCATCTTGTCGAACTCGTCAATGGCACAAATACCGTTGTCAGCAAGCATCAAAGCTCCAGCTTCAATTGTGAACTCACCAGAATCCTCATCCTTGACCACTGCAGCTGTGAGACCTGCAGCTGTAGATGCCTTTCCGGAAGCATATACAGATCGGGGCAGGAAAGAAGTCACATATTTGAGGAACTGAGATTTGGCAGTAGACGGATCACCCACAAGACAAATGTTGATATCTCCTCGTAATCGGATTCCATCAGGAGTGGTTTTGTGTACTCCTCCCATTAACTGTAGAAGAATACCCTTTTTGACAGTTTCATGACCATAAACGGCAGGAGCGATAGATCTAACCAGTCGTCTGAAAATATCCTGGCCATGGACCATATCTCTTAATTGTTCGACTTCCGCAGATTTCAAACTTCTAATGTATTCCTCTTGTTCGTCAGCAGCGTTCTCGGCATAATTATCGTTGGCAGAGGTATCCAAAAGGTGGGCAGGTGCAGCATAACATGCCAGGAACGAGATTCGATAAGTCAAATCACGCACTCCGAGTTCTTTGAGACCACTGACCGCTCCAGACTCTACAGCCGAAGTTTCTCGTCCTCCGTCTCGAACAGCCCGAGGCTTTACTCCAGGAAGACCCAGTTGAGTAACATCGGGGATGACAACGGGAGCTCCTGTGAAGATCATTTGGTCACCTGCACGAGCCCGTTCGACGTTTTCTCCTCTCAGAATCACATCGATAGTTCTGGGCATTGAGCCAGCAGGAATCTCATTGGCATTCTCTTGTACTCTGACTTTTTGCCAATCCAAAAATACACTCTTGTCCATATTGAGGATCCATGCTTTTTTGTTTCCACAAGTAGGATTAGGACAGATTGACGGTTGGGTGTATTTGAACACTTGTTCGACTCCATTGACTTCAGTTCGACAGTTCTCACAAATAAAGGCTCCCAGATACAGCTCAGGACGGACCTCGGAAGTTCGAGTCACGGTTCCTCCTAACGAAATGAGACTACCAATTTTATCAGTTTTGAGCTCTCGGATTCTGTGTACAATAGGCAAGTTGTGGAAACAGATCTGGAAGTGGCGGCTGGTATCGGCAGAGTTTGATGATCTTGACCCACCAAAAGTTGAGCTACCATCTTCTGAGAACCCCACAGATTGTTGGAGCAAAACGGGTTCGACCTTTCGAATCACATTGGTCAGACCACGAACTAAAAACGGCATGAATCGGTAATATTGTTCACTGATGGCCTGAGCGAGAATACCATCTTCGGTCTCACTCATGTGTCTGAAATCCACGAAAATGGAAGACTTGTTGAAACTTCTTAGACCCCGAATTTGTCGCACATATGGTCTTCCATCGTAGGCAGTTCCATCTTCATCATCAGAGTATTCCTCTGTGTTGGAGCCATCCACATAAGTCTCCAGAAACTCCTCAAATAGATCCCGTACTTTTTCACCAGTAGCATCTTGGACTTTGGGAATTGTATCATGTTCCAAAGCACGTCGCATTCGAACTTCTTCATCAACACCCATTCCAGCCCCAGCAGGCTCTCTATATGCCTCAGAACTGGGGCCTCCATGGCCAGAAGTGACTCCAGGGGTCCGTCCAGTAAAAGAGGAGGGTAGATGAGCTCCAGGAGAAGAAGGGGGTCCAGGAGAAGAGGGACCCTCCATTCCCTCGGTCATCAATTGGTCGACGAGATCCATTGTGTGTATATTATGTGTGTAGTGGGGGGTGATGGTTTGGGAAACAGGATGCAGAAAACACGTCTCTGAAATTACCCGGTTTAATTTAATCCTAATTGGGACGACGCGTTGGACCAGCGCGAAAAAGCTTAACTTTATTTACGAAATATAGGGGGAAGTATACTGGCCAGTACACAGCCACAGGTTTCTGGTGACTGGGGATGAATTTGCTATTGCAACACCGCCACAACACTGGTGAGCACATCTTTTTTCCCGTTTCCCTCTGCCCTGCAAACAAGATGCATAATGGTGTAATGTAAGATGGGAAAATAAGAAGTATAGCCCAATTATATTCATTTGTGCTCTGCAGGTCATATAATTGCTATTGTGGCATTGCACTACTAGTTGGTTACTAAGTCTGTTAATAATTCAAAAACAATCAAAACATAACATTAACACTAAATACATGTGATTAACACCAGAACTTGTACCATCGGTAGTAGAGGGGCTTGGATGCAATGTAGGCCTTCTCCTCATCCATCTCCTGCATGAGGAGCTCAAAGTCGGTTTCTCGTCGTCCAGTGTCCAAGTCCATAGCGGAGAGTTTGACAAAGCTGGTCTTCTTCCAAAGCTTGAATACAATGAAGAAGACGAGCACGACAGGCACAGCAAGGTAAGCCTGGAAGAAGACCTCAGCGTTGGGCTTGGCTCCTCCAACTGGGAAGAGGGCAACCCAGAACTGAAGACAGAGAACAACAAAGTTGAGCAAAAAGCCGTAGAAGGAACCAACGGTTCCAACGTGGGAAAGGAAGGGCATCTCTCGGAGACTTCGTCCCTGCAGCTTCATGGCCATTCGGAATCGGAAGTGGCACAGGTTGATGGAACCCCAGGTGAAGATGGAAGAAAGACCGCAGATAGCCATGAGCCAGTAGAAGGCGGTGTTCTGAGTCTCCATGGGGCCAGCACAGATGAAGGCAAAGAGACCGAAGAGAGAGACGGCGATAATTCCGAAAAGAGGTCGGCCCTTTCGGTCAATGTAGGCGAAGATGGAAGGAGCCTGACCCTGCTGGGCTAGAGCAGCAATGGTTCGAGAGAAACCGTAGATTGAAGAGTTACCAACAGACAAAACGGAAATCATAATGACAACGTTCATGACACTGGGGAGACCCTTGATACCAGCGGCCTTGATCGCAATGACGAAGGGAGAGGCACTAGCATCAGCAGAGGAGGTCTTGTTGAGCAGCTGGGGGTCGTTGTAAGGGACAAGGAGACCAACCAGAGTCAGAGACACAAGGTAGAAAAGGGTGATTCGCCAGAAGACCTGCTTGGTGGCAGTGGGGATAGACTTTCGAGGGTTGGCGGTTTCAGCAGCAGCAAGACCAGCGAGTTCAGTACCATTGAAGGCAAAGGCAGCAGAGACAAACACTGCACAGACACCCTTAGCTCCATGAGAAAAGGCACCAGGGTTGTGCCAGTACTTGCCACCAATGAACTCGTGGTTAGGGCCACCACCACAGGTGAGAACAATAGCCAAGATGATAAATCCAACAACGGCAATAACCTTGATAAGAGAGAAGTAGAACTCAGCTTCACCGTAACCCTTAACGCCAAAGAAGTTAATAGTGACAATAAGGATCCAGAAGACAGCTACCCAAGATGCTGCGTTGATACTAGTACCATTGGCTTCATTCCAGTAGTTGACTGTCAAACTAGCCGCGACCAATTCCAGAGGGAAAACAATAAACCAGTTAAGTGTGTAGTTCCAGCCCATGGCGAAACCCCATGCGGGGTCGAGGAATCGGGTAGAGTAAGAAGCAAAGGCACCAGAAACAGGGAAACAGGCAGACAGCTCTCCAAGAGAGTGCATGGTACAGAAAAGCATAGAACCAATAATAGAGAAGGCAATAATAACAGCAGCGGGACCTCCAGCGGCAAGAGTAGCACCACTACCAACAAACAGACCAGTACCAATACTACCTCCGATGGCAATCATCTGAAGATGTCGGCCCTTAAGGGATCGGTTAAGGGGAGCCTTGGCGGTGGCAAGGGCAGCCTTTTCGAGATCGGAGAGACCCTCAGTGTCATACTCGCTGAGATCAGCTCTCTTGAAAGAGTCTTTGAAGCTTTGCCATTTTCCGTGATTGGCTTCGGTGACGGTGCCCTCCTCATGGGGGACAGTGTTGGTGACAAAGTCGTTTTTTTCCATCGTGGAATGTATCAATCTAATGCAAGAGTCTTTTTTGTTGCTCGTAGCACAAATCCGCTCAGTTCAAATGAGATGGACTTGGTAGCGTCTTGTTGAAGAGAGAAAAGGTCCAGCCTCCCTGATATTTATACATGCCTCTCTCGAGACACCTTTCCTCGTTTTTGCATTAACCTTGCAGCACCTCAAACTGTATTGTTTCGGTATAGAACAAAAAAAGACAAACTTAAACCGAAATTAGCCGTGTGGGGAAGACATACAGCTAAGCATGAGGCGTAAGGTTGAGACTGACTGCCTTGTTCATGAGTAATATGAGGAACAACCTGCTTGTTGGACCACAAAACCATGAAAGTCTAAGACAAGTTTTGGTATTGTTGACCAAAGAATCAACCAACAAGATTATTATCCGCCGTTAGGCGATGGAGAATTGTCTCACCTGAGAATTGTGCTTGCTGCCTTGAACATGAATGTGAAAGCATGAGGCTGTGGCCACCACTATGCAAAAAAAATAGTGCACTACTCCTGCAGTTTGGGTGCACACGTCTGGTGGTTTTACTTAGACCACTCCCATCTAGTTTACTTGGTATAGTAAGGTTTGTTTGTTTTTTTGGATTTTTCATCACCATTGATTGGCAGGCGTTTTGGAGCAGGTTTAGCCATTAGTTTTCACTTATAGTTTAGCGGAACCTTATTAGATCCTAGGTTCCCATCCCCTAACCACTGACCCACTCAAATATTATGATGCAGCTTTACCGACAAAAACCCCACAAATTCGCCACTAATGCGAACTGTAAATACCGAAAGCAAGTTCGCTTACGGTGCAAGTACTTACCACTAGCCTTACTTTGACCAGCCATATAAAGTCTAGGTTTGATTGTTTTGACTTCTCGAACTCCCATGCCAATTTAAAGACTAGGGCCCATTTCACTTCACGCGACTTTATGAATATCAAACGGTCTAAAAGGTAATCGGTTTACACTACTGGAATGCATTGCAATCATTGGCTATCATCGAGTCTTATTGGTGCACCTTATCCTTCTTGGAACCTTATTAATGTCCCAATAACTTTATTTGTAAACAAAGAAGTGTATAACCGGCGGGGAAATGACCGTTATCGGCTACGAGTCGGGTTTGTACCCTTCAGGACAGAAATCAGCTCCACGTAATATTATCATGTGACTCGACAAGGATAGCTGGATATATTTTTGTTCTTGTTTTGTTTACGAAAGTATTTATTCTTGTGATATGGATTGGGTAACCACACCCGACAATGTCTCAAAGAGGATTTTCTTTGTGGTTGAGCTTGGTTTCAGCTTCATGTGGGCTGATATTCCCAACTGCTACTCTATCATTAGTTCGCTCTTAGGGAACAGGCCAAGGCAGCAGTCAATCTGCATCAACCATGCGCCAACCCTGTAAAGCTCTCCTGTCTAACTCAACTGAGAGATAACAACAAGCATGTGGCTAGTAAGGCAGCAATAGGAATTCGCTTTCTGGCCTTGTTTTCCCCAAAATGTTCCATGAAGAAAAAATTTTAAAAGCGGGGAAAAAAAACTGTTAGAAAATGGGGAAATAAGAAGAGGGGAACAAAGAGAGAGAAAAAAGGGGTTCAGAAAAAAATTGCTAGTGAGGGGATTTCTTGTCCTGCAGCCAAACTTAATTGGGGCTTTGTTTCAGACACTTACCCTGAAAACCCAGAACACCCTGAATCCTGTTCCTTGGCACTTCTTGGGTCGTGGTGTGTGGGTTCCTTGAGACGCCCAGTTTATGACTAGAACGAAGAATGGAAGTCAATGTGGTACTTGATGTGTCGAAGAGAGTACATAATTACCATATTAGGATACAAGAGTGGAATTACTCGGATTGAATTCTTAGTATATAATGTGAAGACCAAAATATTATCTCAACTGGATATTTTATCACAATTACCCAGTTTCCTTTCTTTCTGAGGACAACGTGGAATGAAGAATGTGGTTTTGTGGAATGACAGTTGATCTTGTCGTATCCCCACACTTTGATGGGATGAGATGCAACTTCTACAGGACATAACATATACCCATGAAAGTGTGATGATGTCATAGCACTTTTGTTTTGGGGTCATCAACTCAACAATCTAAGCTTCATCTAAACTAATAAAGCATCCCAGCAAACATGGTCAATGTCTTTCTAGTCTTGTACTAGTACAGCATGGTACATGGAAGGGTGCACTAAAGGTTTCATCCCTTAAACAAGAAAACAAGAGAACATTTTTGTTTTTCTGGCTGAAAAGGCTCCATATTTTTTCTCAATAGATGCACAGTCTCTACTTCCCTTACGCTGTCCTTCGTCTGACTACCTTTCTGTTAAACATTGTCTAGCTTGAGAATCAGATTGTGGAGCTGCTGAGCTCAACGCTATTGATGAAGAATGAAGAGAAAAAGAAAAAAATCAGATTCAAATCCAGAACGAATCGATTCTGTCTCGTCCACGTAGATAGTGATTGGGTTCAGGAAGCTCTTTTTCGGACTCAATCATGTCATGACATCCCAATTCCTGAACATCCTAAATACTGGAGTAGAAAACCTACAGCTAATATTCATATATAATCATTCATTTAGTATAGTATAGTAATTATCGTAACATATAAATAGTCATGAGACGGTAGATGCCACCTGGTTAAAAACCAAAAACGATCTTTCGGAGGTAGTTGATAACGGTATCTCCAAGACCAGTGACGGGCTGCTTGATATCATCCTTGGCCTCGTTCTCGTTAAGAGCCCAGAAATCCTTGAGGGACTCACCTCCACCATTGTAAGCGAGCAGGTTGGGAGTCTCAGAGTCAAGGTCGGACAGCTTACCAACTGAGGCGAAAGCAAGCAGGTTCTTCTTCAGCTGAGCAGGAGTGATAGCAGTGGTGGCAAAATCCGAATCAGACTCGGGCTGCAGAGACAGGTAGTATGAAAGCAGACCAGCAATGTGAGGAGAGGCCATGGAGGTACCAGAGAGGGTGGCAACAGCCTGCTTGGAGCCAATGTAGGTGGATAGAATGTTAAGACCGGGGCCAAAGATGTCAACACACTTGCCGTAGTTGGAGAAGTAAGCACGGGCGTCAGAGAGAGTAGAGGCTCCGACAGTCACAGCGTTCTTAGCAGCGGCAGGAGAGTAGTTGCAAGCATCAGCATTGTCGTTACCAGCAGCAACGGCAAAGTGGATTCCGGACTTGACGGCAGCGTTGACAGCAAGGTCAAGAGAAGGAGACTTTCCTCCACCAAGGGACATGTTGGCTGTAGAGCCCTTGAATCCCTTGGGGTTCTTCTTGGCCTGTTCGGCGTGGGCCTTGGCAGCATATTCAACACCTGCGACGACATCGGACATGGTTCCAGAACCGTTGGATCGCAGCACCTTGATGGCGACAATGTTAGCCTTCTTGGCAACACCGTACTTGGTACCACCAATGGTACCAGCGCAGTGGGTACCGTGGCCGTTTCCGTCTTCATCAGCATCGCCAGAAGGAACAGTCTTGCCCCACTTAGCTCGACCACCAAAGTCGTCGTGGCCAATGTTGACACCAGTGTCGATGACGTAAGCAGTCACACCTTCGCCTCCAACATCATCATAGAGGTACTTGTTGAAGGAGCCGAGGTTTAGAGAGCTTCGGTGGGAAATTCGAGCTAGACCCCAGGGGGCGTCGAGCTCGGTGGCAAACTCGTATGCATGCACAATGGAGTCCTTCTCAATGTAGGCCACATCTTTGTGTCGTCGAAGCAACTCAATGGTTTCGGCGTGGAAGGTACCAGTGTATCCCTTAAAGTCAGAGCCAATGGAGAAGGCCTGCTTGATTCCGGAATCGGCGTTAACGAAGGGGTCCTGTTCGTTTCGCTTGGCCAGAGTCGCCACCTGCTCGGAATGGATTTGCTCCACCCACAGCTGGTGAGAAGCAGCAGCATTCTCGTCAATGTCATCCTTGAACACAATGATGTATGAGTCAGGGACCTGTTCACGGTCGTTTGCAACGAGAGGAGCAATCTCGTCCTCACCGCCAATCACAATATTCTCAGCCTTGGCAGCCTTGTGGTGGTGGGGGGAGTTGGACTCAATGTCCTTGGTCAGAAGCGAGTTAAAAGCCTCAATAGCATCCACATTGTGGGGGATGAGAAGGGCCTGGGCTAGAGCACCCATGGCCACAGCTGAGATGACGGGGTTGAATTTCATGGTGGTGTAGTTGTTGTTGCAGAGAGAGGTAGTGTGATGTAAGTCTCAGGAAAAACTAAAATGGTGTGGCGCAGTCCTGGAAATTGAAGTGTTGAGAAAGGTTGTCTAGAGAAAATGTGGAATCTCCTCTTCAAACAGCCCTAAGTAATTTCTGTTCTGGTGTAAGGTGCTGTTTGCGGGTAATATCAACTTTAGGTGGCAACAGTGGTTATATATGGTCCACCAGATAAGGACGACCAGACCACTCATTTCATGCAAAGTACCCAACACGGCAGCCCCCACATACTTACGGTGGGTTCCAACATGAAGAGATGAAAATGAAAAGAAAAAGATAAGTAGAATAAAAAAAATATTTACAATGTTACAATTAAATATCATTCGGTGATGTCTATATTCCATCATTCTCTCTAAAAAATCGTCCTATAGATTGCTACGCCCCCTGCTATTAAGAAGGCAATTTAAAGTCTATATCCCAATTCAGTCATCACAAACCTTAAATACCACCTAATAATACTTTAATACTTGATAGCTTATCAGGCTTATCAAAAAGTTAAACGAAGAAGACAAGAGTGCCTGTGTAGATGTGGATGTGGTGGGAAGACGGAAAACTCAGGGTGACCATCAAGCACAACACCATTAGTTTGCGGGATCTCGTCTAGTTGTACCCCTACACCCCACCTGCTGCTCCATCTACCCCTTCGTTGAGTAGAGAGGAGTGAAGGGATTTGACATATGATACGTTTGGTATTAGATAATTAGGTTTTAGTTTTTTTGAGGCATAATAGTTCATCATCCAAGCCATAAATAGCTTCACAGTGTGGAGACGGTTGTGAACGTTTCCACATGTAGTACAATTTCCAGTAGTGGACACAAAAGTCACAAATGCCGCGCCACAACACCTTTTCACACCGCAGATTCCTTCGCGTTATGTTAGTGTTTAATGTGTTTGTTTATTTACCATCACCCCTCATTCTAATCTACCTGGATATATGCATGATATGACGTTATCTTGTTGATAATGTGACAAGAAACTTAGAGTCAGTGGAGTAATTATAATTAATGAGTCCAGAAGAATATAATAGATTTTTTAAAAATTGTTTCAATACGGATGTGGATGTTATTGATCCATCAACTTCAACACTTCGCGCTCGCTTTTAAGTGGCTGGCATAATGTGTATGGTGGGTCACCTGAGCACATGACCTCCACCGATTGGGATGGGAAATTAGACCAGGAGAGAAGCAGACATGACTCAATATAAACTCTTGGGGTTCTATGTGGAACATGTTTGTTTAGATGACATAATCGTTAAAATCTACAAGAGCAACACTTGACAACAATCAAATAGCTCACCTATCTGGTAGTCTTACCCTAACCCTGATCTCCCAAAATAGCACAACAAGGAAAATGAGTTTGTTGAGTAAATCAACCTCGGAAATTGTAGATGTTCGCTGCAATTTCATTGTTGTTGTCGTCGGTTCCGTTGTTGCTAACTGCATCAGTTACAGCTTCATGGGTCTACAAATTTGGGTATCCTCTTGTTTTGTCTGAAATTTGTTCACATACTAACGGGGAATGCTCATCGTCATCAATCAGGAAAAGTCGCATTATATCCACTGTGGGCGTGGTTCTATCGGTTCTCATTCTTGAGCTTGTGCTTGCGGAAGTATGTGGGTGGTTTGATCCGTCAACTAATTTGAGCTGGTGGAAACTGATCATGCCAACGACATTGGCGTTTATTGTGGTGGTTGTACCTGCTCTCCAATTGCATATGTGGTTCTCTTCAATATTATCGACTCCTGTGTCGATCATGTCAATGACTGCCTTTTGCCTCTTATCTTGGCTCTTTTTGTTCTACAAACTGGGAGCCCAGCTTCCTCTGCATGGTGATGAACGCGTTTTGAGCCTGTTCAACTCTGACTGGTCCAATTTTTCTCAATCTTTACTGCAAGAAGTTTCTGGACGAGTTGCATTTATTGGAATTTCAGCAATTGCAGTTCTGTCCGGATTTGGTGCTGTGTCTTCTCCATACAACGCGTTCCTAGCGACCAACAAGTATGTAAGTCCTGCAGTTATTACCCGAACAGAAGATGCAATTAATCACGTGTCGGATTTATTAGCTGAAAAGAAACCACAAGTTGCTGGTATTACCACTTCTCAGTCGTCCACTTCGCTGGTTTCGCGATTCATGGACTCCATGAGAAATGGTGGGAAAGATGAACAAGAAACAGAAATTCACATGCTGGAAAAAATTAAAGGAGACTTGGAGAAGGAGCTTTGTGAGCTACAGGAAACTGCTCGACTCAATTCTCAGGCTGAGACCACAAAAGGAAAGCTCCTCAATATGGCCAATGCTGTATTTTCACTATATTGTGTGTATCGACTATTCAACGTTGTCGTTATCAACAACCCATACTTCAGAAGAGCCAACCTGGCTTCCTTTTTAAATTTCTCAACTCATTCAACAGATCAGGTTAGAGAAACCGATGCCCTTGCGATCACTATAGCTCACATGTTATCTTATGTCTATTCGAAGACTGATGTTGAATCCATTTCCCATCAGGTGTCGTTTTTCTTGGCATTCTTCCTTCTGTGGGGATCTTTCTCTGCCGCCTACAGAACCATCAATACTTTCAAAAAGGCATTCCCATGGTTGCCGTCACACTTAGCCAACCCCCACGTGTCCATTTTGTTCTTGGTGCAGGTCTTGGGCACATATGTGATTGCCAATACCGTGATGGTGCGTTCCAATTTACCCAACGAGATGTCTTCTGCAATTTCTACAGCTCTCGGCGCTCCTTTGGATGTGGGATTTGTGGAAACTTGGTTTGACTCGTTGTTTTTGCTGGTTTGTATCCTTACTACGGCTGCACTGGCTTTCATTAGAGCTGAGCGAGACTTGGACGATGGGGACGTTTTCGTAGAGAGCAAGTTGGTTTAGACTATTCTGCTCAGTTGCATTATTATTTATAGATAAATTACTTCAGATCATCATAGAGACCTTTCTGTTGTAGCTGTTGAGTGATAGCAACCAGCTCCTTGAGCTGAAGATGGTATCCGGGGCCATATTGGAGGTCGTCTCGACGTTTCAAATATGTCACACCATCTTTATCGAATTCTTCCCATTCGTTATGAAGCTCATCTAAAGTTTCCACATGCAACAACTCTTTGGCAGTATCAGCACGAATCACTTTGTAGCAATCCAATAGAAACTGGTGCGCCATTTTCTGGGCTCCAAAGAACGCCTGGGACGCTGCCCATACTACAGTTGCATCCTCATCTTTGTCAGCAATCTCCCTCAAGTCACGGTAAGCAGCCTGAAAGTCATCACAGGAGAGCGCAGTTGAGATCTTGGACACTGATGACAAAGGAGGTGTAAGGAACAAAAATGCAGAACACCGCTGTATGGTTTGTTGAGCATCAATGACCCTGCCCTCAGAAATCTGCAACAGACACATTGTAATAAAGAATTGAGCAATCTTTGTGATTTCTTCTGTGAATGGCGATGGAGTTGTCGAAGTTGATATTTGTTGGTTTTCTGGGAGAGCATCTTCTTCCTGGATTTGTGGCTGTTCTTGTTCTGCTCCATTTTCATCTTTCTCCTCTTGTTCATTCTCACACATACCCTCTTCTATACCTGAACTTTCCATATCTTCCTCATCAGTCGCCTCAGCTGTAACCACCTCGGCAGATGCGGCCTCAGAAGAATTCTCTTTACTGCTACCACTGATCTTGTTTATGGCAGCCTCTAATTGAACAATCTGCTGCTGGACATCCATCTCAGCATAATCCAATGCACGAAACAGTTGTGCCGGCGTTTCAAAAGCCTTGAGATCTTCAAGACTGAGCGGCCCCTGACTCAATGCCATCGTGGTATCTGTGTCCATTGTGTGTGTTGACTGAAATTGTGGAGTTAGTATGGTTGGGGAGATACATGTACCCTGCAGTTGCACCTTATAACTCTACCTGAAATGGGATCAGTGAAGTGAACAGTTCAGAATATAACTGACATATCAAAATGAAAACGAAGATCACTTATTTGACTGATATTTATGATATTTACAAGACTGATTGTAATTCTCAGTTGATTTCTTGTAAGGCTGGCTACTACGTTAATCTGAATAGGAATTGTGAAAGACTCATAGTGGTAATTCGTAAGGTACCATTGATGCAGAATAAAAACGATTGAAGTTACACTGAGGGCTCAAATTGGAACAAACGGACTTAGTTGGTTCATTTTATTTTATTGGTACACCTTAGCTATGTGTAGGTGGAGTAGATTACCCAATTGAATGGAAAAATTGTTTCCATTTCATATGGTTCAGTATTTACCTCTACGAAAACTCTGAAGTTGAAGAAGATCTCCAGCCTGAATGATCGTCATTTCCAGCACGGAGTTGAATTCAAGGCCATTCATTATCTGAGTTTGTAGATGCCCCCTGCTCAGCTTTAGGTATAGAGAGAACAGCAGACTGGTATCTCCATCTCAGTAATGAAGTTCTATTCATTCCTTCATATATGAACATGATAAATTAAAAAAAAAGTGGAAATGAATGGGTTTGTGCCATCGGAAAATATCTAGATTAGGGAACAGAAGATTAGTTGGGCAGAAGTGCAAACGTAATAATGATACGTTAAACTACATATTTGAGAAGTGAAAAAGAGATACGACACAAACAGAAACAAACGTCCACGTCCACGTCCACGTCCACAAACACTTGCTATATGAACATGAAGCTCACAACCCAGCTTCAATCTGACGTTGTTACATATTAACTTTAACAAACCTTAACTAGGACACGTACAGTAAGGTACAGCAGATTGAAACCTCAGCTACCAAACTCCACACACCATGCAGTTATCAGCTTCGACGGTCAGGTCGATCAATCTGCTACTCAAGGTGAGCATTCTGCTGACAATTGCCGGAGCAGCTATTTCATCCCGGCTGTTTTCGGTGATTCGGTTTGAGTCCATCATCCACGAGTTTGACCCTTGGTTCAACTTCAGGGCATCCAAGTACCTTGTCAACAACGGTTACTACAAGTTTTTGAACTGGTTTGACGACAAAACATGGTATCCTCTGGGCCGAGTTACTGGAGGAACTTTGTACCCCGGTCTCATGGTGACGTCGGGTGTGATTCACAAGGTGCTACGATGGGTGGCTCTGCCTATTGATATTCGAAATATTTGTGTAATGATGGCACCTGCGTTTTCTGCGCTCACTGCTTATGCCACTTATCTGTTTACCAGTGAGATGAAGAACCAGAGTGCTGGATTGCTTGCTGCAGCTTTTATTGGAATTGCCCCTGGATACATTTCTCGGTCGGTGGCTGGATCTTACGATAATGAGGCAATTGCGATCTTCTTGCTGATGATTACCTTCTACACCTGGATCAAGGCTCTCAAAATGGGCTCTGCCTTCTGGGGTGCCGTTTGTGCAGGTTTCTACTTTTACATGGTAGCAGCATGGGGAGGTTATGTGTTCATCACAAACATGATTCCTCTACACGTGTTTGTGCTCATTTTGATGGGTCGATACAATGACAGAATCTATGTCGCGTACAGCACGTGGTATGCTTTGGGAACACTTGCTTCCATGCAGATTCCATTTGTTGGATTCCTGCCCATCAGATCTTCAGAGCATATGGCTGCCTTGGGAGTGTTTGGCCTGGTTCAACTGTCTGCTTTTGCCAACTATGTCAAGAGTCAAGTCACCCCCAAACAGTTCAAGTACACGGTTTTGTTGTCTCTGATGATTTTGCTTTCGGTGGCCTTTACCGGTCTGGTTGGTCTTACTGTGACTGGAGTTATTGCTCCCTGGACTGGCCGATTCTACTCTCTATGGGATACCGGATATGCCAAGATTCATATTCCCATTATTGCATCAGTCTCTGAACATCAGCCTACTGCATGGCCAGCTTTCTTCTTCGATACACAGATGCTGATTTGGCTGTTCCCTGCTGGAGTCTATTTGATTTTCCAGGAGCTTCGGGATGAACATATTTTTGTGATTGTATACGCTATTCTTGGCTCCTACTTTGCTGGAGTTATGGTTCGATTGATGCTTACTTTGACCCCTGTCATTTGTGTTTCTGGTGCAATTGCCATTTCCACTCTGCTTGACGTATATGGTGATTTCACCACGCCGACAAAGGGCGACACTGTTTTGCCTCCAAAGTATGCTCCTCTCGGCCAAGAGGTCAAGGTTGAGGAGGAAGTGGTTGAAGACGAAGAAGTTGACCAGGCAGCAAAATCAGTTATGGGACTGGTTGCCAAGTCGGCCGTCCTGGTATCTTTCCTCTTCTACATTGGTCTTTTTGTGTACCACTGCACCTGGGTGACTTCCAATGCCTACTCTTCTCCTTCCGTTGTTTTGGCGTCTAAGATGCCAGACGGCTCTCAGCACCTGATTGACGATTACAGAGAGGCGTATTACTGGCTGCGAATGAACACTCCTGAGGACGCTCGGGTCATGTCCTGGTGGGATTACGGCTACCAGATTGGAGGTATGGCTGACCGAACCACCCTGGTGGACAACAACACATGGAACAATACCCACATTGCCACTGTCGGCAAGGCCATGGCTTCTCCCGAGGAAGTCTCCTACCCCATTTTGCGCCAGCATGATGTGGATTACATTCTCATCATCTTCGGTGGTCATTTGGGTTACTCCGGAGACGACCTCAACAAGTTCCTTTGGATGGTCAGAATCGCCGAAGGAATCTGGCCGGATCAAATCAAGGAGCGAAACTTTTTCAGTGCCTCTGGAGAGTACAAGGTCGACGACAAAGCTTCGGACGCCATGAAAAACTCCCTTATGTACAAGATGTCGTACTACCGATTTGCCGAGGGAGGCGCCAAGCCTGACCGAGTGCGAAACCAGTGGATCCCTCCCACCCCCGTAGAACTCAATACCCTCGAGGAGGCCTTTACCTCCGAGAACTGGCTCGTACGATTGTACCGGGTCAAGAAGACCGATAACCTGGGTCGGGACTTCAAGAGCGCCCGTCAGTTTGAGAGTGGCAAAGCCAAGAAGAAGAGCAAAGCTGCATACTCCGAAAAGCGGGCCTTTGAACTTAGAGAGTAGGAAAGTAGGTAGGAAAAATAGATTGTGAATATGTGAAGTAAGGAATCATTTAGTCTATTCTGAATGGTGTCATACATTTTGTTTTCAAGGAGCTATAAATGATATAGCTCTTTGCTCAATAATTCAGTGACAGCATAATTGATAGTCACTACTTGAGACGTTGTGAGATTATCTAGTGAAGTCTTGGCTGCCAGTGGAGTTTGCAACAGTTTCTCGGAAATATATCTTGGTCTGTGCGACAGCAGGTCATTTCAGAATAACTAGTTGATCATACTGAGAAATGTAACCAGAACCTGACATACAGGTGTTTTCAATCCAGACACGTGGTAATATAGTAAAATGGTGTTTAATGTTCAATCCCGGGATTTCACCACTCTTTTGCTTTAGAGTAAGAAAGTACTGGTTTGGGAAGTTGAGCGTTGCCAAGGATGATTTGTCATCTCCTGGAAAAGGCGGTCGAAACGTGGTCAATGTGGCTTAAATGAGACAAAATGAGACAATAAAGGTCCCTATCTCTTTTCTTCCTAGAGTATTTCTAGTGACCCGGATCAGGGCGGTTGACCTCCAACAAGTGTGGCTAAAAGAGGGTTCTAGTGTAAATCCACAATTTCCAGTAATGAAGGTTCTGAATGGATAAAAAAGGCCGAAGTAGGAGAAAGAGCAAGTTTTCTGTAGCTGAGTATTCCAACAGAATCAATTGGTTGACAATTATTCTGGAGAGAGGGATTCTAGGTGTGGCTTCTCGACTGCTAACAGTGTTATGGATCTACAAAAGAACGATCTGAATAATTAAGATAAGACAAACTTATATGAAGATAGCATACAAGGCCATCTGAATCAAATAAACTAATATGCTTAATTCTACCCGGGATGTGGGTGTCGTGATAGTCCTCTGCCAGGAAATGAGATAAGCTCCATGATGCAATCCCAAGCCACGCAACAAGGGGAACATGGTGATGGACAATTTTTTTTGAGTGGTAGAGAATTCAAGAGAGACTAAGAATTGGGGTATTATTTCAGCTACCATCCTCTCTGTTTGTCTCTCTTTCTCCTTAATTCTCTTGCCAATTGATTTTTCTTGGCAAGTCTTGACTCCTCCTTTCCCCCATGCACCAATCTCACCATGATGGATAAGTAAATATCTCAACAGCCACAATTTTGAAAATGTACTATATAACTCAATGAAAATGTCACTGTTGAAGTATAAGCAAAATGTCAAAAAACAACAACGACGAAATCGATAGCTCAGAAGTTTCTGATTCCGGGCCCGAATACTTCGACGTCAAAGCCGAAGCAATTGCCGCTTCTATCCATTCTGTAGATGAGGACCGGCTTCAAGAGCTTTTGGTGAACAGTGCAGCAACTTCCCACAGAAATATCTTTGAACACAAAGTCATCGCCGAACACTTCGAGAATCTCTATGAAGAAGCTGAGTACGAATGCAGACACCTATTCCAGCCTGACTTTGAATGGGAGGCTAAAGAAGAAAAACGAGTGGTAAGAAAACTCGACTGGTACGTCTGTTTCTGGGCTTGTATTATGTTTGCTGCCCTGCAGATTGACAGAGGTAACATTGCCCAAGCTCTTTCAGGCGGGATCCTGGACGACCTTGGAATGAATACCAACGATTACAACTATGGCCAGACCATTTTCCTATTGTCGTTTATGTGTGCAGAAATTCCTTCTCAGTTGATTTCTAAGAAATTTGGACCTGATCGATGGGTTCCTACTCAAATGGTATTGTGGAGTATTGTGGCTTGTTGCCAAGCAGCTGTTCAAAGTCGAGGACCTTATCTTGCTCTCCGAGCTCTAATGGGACTGTTGGAAGGAGGTTTTATTCCCGATCTGGTGCTTTGGTTAACATATTTTTACACTTCCAAAGAGCTCCCTATTCGTCTGGGCTTCTTTTGGGCCTCGTATATCATTACCCAAATCCTCACTTCTCTTTTGGCATTTGGACTTTTGCGAATTCAAACCAACACTATTCAAGAAGGCTGGAGATGGCTTTTTCTAATCGAGGGACTTCTGACTCTTCTTATTGGAATCGCGTCGTTTTTCAAAATGCCAGCTTCCGCAGCCCAGACAAAAACTTGGTTCAGGCCAAAGGGATGGTTCTCCGAAAGGGAGGAACTTATTGTGGTCAATAGAGTGCTCCGAGACGACCCATACAAAGGAGACATGCATAACAGAGCCGCTATCACACCTAGAAAGTTGTGGGATTGTCTTAGTGACTATCATCTTTGGCCAATCTATGCCATTGGAGTCATGCTATATATCCCTCCAGCCCCCGTGTCTGCATACATGACTCTCAACCTGCGACACCTGGGATTTTCTACGTTTGATACCAACTTGTTGACTATCCCTTGTCTGGTTCTGGAGCTGTGTATGCTTCTTTTTGTCACAAAAATGTCGGAGGTGCTCAACGAACGAGCTCTCGTATGCTTGGCTCAACCGTTGTGGATCTTGCCTGGGCTAGCTGTGCTTAGATTCTGGACTGGGGCACAAATAAATATTTGGGGTACATGGGCGGTCACTACAGTCCTTCTGGGATATCCTTATGTTCATGCGATTGTGGTCTCCTGGACTTCTAGAAACTCCAACACTGTGTCTACTCGAACAGTCGCTTCGGCCATGTATAACATGTGCGTTCAAGCAGGTAATGTTATGGCTAGCAACATCTACAGAAACGACGATAAGCCACTTTATCATCGTGGAAACACCCAGCTTTTGGCGATTAACATCGCATGCATCTTCTTGCTGTTGTTTGTCAAAGTGTACTATGTTTCAGTCAACAATTATCGAGATAAGAAATGGTCAGCCATGTCAAAAGAAGAGCAAGTGGAGTATCTCCGAACAACGAAGGATCGTGGAAATCGTCGTCTAGACTTTCGTTTTGCTCATTAGGTTCTAGAGTACCTAACAAGACGCAAGAGTGTCTCTTTCAAAGTCTACTTTTAATATAGATTTTTGATAATGACTATATCAGTAAGATTGCTCAAATGTATACAAATTCATTCACTCATTGCGATAGTTGTTCAAACTACTGAGATCGGTAATATCTCGGTAGCTCTTTGTTTGACCTCCTCAAAAGAGAAGAATCAAACCTCCACAGACACAGAAAGTATCAGTTATTGAAGTAGAACAGACTCAAGTTCCATAAAAATCTTCACAAATATACTGCCACAAACACACTCTCGGATAATTCATTCGGGGCATCGGAGCCGGCCTGCATGTTTCCAGTAATGTCGAATAAAGTTATAAACCTGGGGATGTATAAAGCTAGAAAGGATGTTACAAAATCAAGGTAATGGGCCGGCCAGTAATATTTAAGAGTCATACCATCTCATTCTAAGTCTTTCTTCTAAAACCAATACCGATTCACTACGAAGAGAAGACTTGTCAGAAGAGTCACAAAACCTAAAATGAACTTTTTAGCCAAACCTAATCATGCAGAAAACATGCCCCGCAGTTGGTGAGTAGCATTGTCTTGATATTACTCCAGCCTCATCATACACCATGCTCAGATCTACGGCAACGTCTACAACATTGAGAGGGCTTTGTGTTCGGTCTTTTTCTTCGGCCAATGGAATCCCACCAGCCGCCAAATCGTCCAACGAGGCCAAGGACCTGATTTTGTCGGTTCTCCAGTCAGCAGCAACAAAACGGGAGGCCAAAACGTATATTTCGAGATACGCTCCTTTGACAGGCGTGGAGCTTCAGAAAAAAAAGAAGGTCTTGTACAGAGGTTGTTGGGAGTAGGCAGGGATGACGATGATCATCTTGGAGGAGATAACTTAACAAGTCATGCCCCTTCTGGCTTGTTGGGGGATTCACAGGGCACTCTCCGAGTAGCTATCATTAAGATTCGAGATATCAAGTCAATCGAGGATGCTCATATAGCACAGATTGGTGAGACTATTGCCAGATTATCCCGTCTGGGAGTCTCGCCAATCGTTGTGGTGGACGCTGGAAAAGCCCGTCATGACTTTCTCAACCTGGACAACAAGCCATTTAGACACTACCAGAAGCTGATCTTGCAAAAGGTTTTTAAAATCTCTGATGCTATTGATGCTGCCAGTCCTGATGTTGGTGCTCGTCCTATTGAGGGTCTTCTCTCGGTCAGCGAGAAAGGACTGCGACTGGTGATGCCCCAGATGCTCATGCATCCTCTTTCTCACGGAAAAGTCCCTGTTCTAGCACCTCTTGCGTACGATGACGTTACCTCGGAAGAAAAACTGGTCATGGCAGACGATATGGTGCATTTTCTTACCCAGAAGCTGGCCGAGGTCCCTGCCAACATTCTTTCAGTGGAGAAGATCATTTTCGTAGACCCCTTGGGCGGCATTCCCAGTGTCGAACGTTCTGGAGCTCATGTTTTTGTTAATCTCAAACAGGAATTGTCTGATATCGCTGCAGAGCTTCACATGGGATTCATTCCTCCAGCTCAGCGAGAAGTGCATTTGGCCAACCTCAAGGCTATGCATAAAACGCTCATGCTTCTACCTCCCACGGCCTCTGGCCTTATCACAACTCCTGGTGTTGCTGCTATTCCCTCTGTAGGACGAAACCCCATCATTTATAACGTTCTCACTGATCGTCCAGTGATTTCTCCCTCCCTTCCTGTGGAGCTTAAAAAGACTCCCACTTTGGAAACCACCCTGTTGCGAGAAGGAATGCCTGTTATCACTCTCAAGTCCGATAAGGGTCTCAATCTAATCACTGAGCATGAAAAAGGCAACATTGACCTTGACCGTCTGTGGCATCTGATTGAAGACTCGTTCGGTCGACGAATAGATAAAGAGCATTACCTCAACAGGGTCAACGGCAAAATTGCTGGCATCATTATTGCAGGTGACTATGAGGGAGCAGCTATCATTACATGGGAAGATATTGATCCAGTAAAGGCTCAGGAAGATAGAGATGCAGCAGATCGGGCAGCAGCTGAAGCAGCAGCAGCATACGCAGCAGGAATTCCTCTTCCGTCTCCACCATTATATCAGAAGCTTGGCGATGCTGTTCCTCTGAATCCTAACCAGGTGGCATACTTGGACAAGTTCGCAGTTCTGAAGCGTTCTCAGGGCTCGTCTTCGGTAGCAGATGTTGTTTTCAAGGGTATGGTCATGTCTCAGTTCCCCAACGAGCTGCTTTGGCGATCACGTAAAAACAACCCTGTCAACAAGTGGTACTTTGACCGGTCTAGAGGCAGTTTCAAGATTCCCGACAGTGAGTGGTGTATGTTCTGGACTGGTCGTAGAACTCGTGAGGAGCACCTGGAGCGATTCGTAGACATCTGCAAGCGAATCGAGCCCTCGTTGAGAGAGGAGCTGTAATACTACAGTTATAGAACTAATGAATTAATGATAAGAAATTAGAATCATTCCATCATTATCTACGTAAGTATATGCTTAACCAACTCTGCCACTATGCTAGTTGCCCTCCTGTCCAAAATCATTGGTAAAGTCCTCGTGTCGAGAAATGTCATCGTTGTTGACGGTAGGCCGGGTAGATTTAACGGCCTTGATGAAGTCCTTAAGAGTCAGCTCCGGCTCCAGAACTGTACCATCTTCCAGCTCCATCCAGTTGAGCTCGGTAGCCTCGGGGTCTCCAGGAGAACAAGGGGTATATTTGGTTTGGCCATCAACAACTAAAGGTTTGAAATGGGTAGCCTCCTGGATTTTTCGGATGGGCTGCATCAGAGCGTCTCGTACAGATACAGCGACATCATGACCAGAGTAACCTTCAGTCATCTCGGCCAAAGTTCGGAAATCCTTTTGAGTTAACGAACAAGGGGTGTTTCCCACGTTGATTTCAAACATGCGGGTTCGAGCTTCTGTGTCGGGGAGTGCAATGTAGATTCGTCGTTCAAATCGTCGTCTGATAGCAGCGTCCAGTTGCCAGGGGATGTTTGTGGCTCCAAGTACAAGCACGCCACTGGAATCGTTTCCCACACCGTTCATCTGAACTAGCAACTCGGTTTTGATTCGTCGAGAAGCTTCACTTTCTCCTTCACCTCGAGGACCGCACAGAGCGTCTACTTCATCAATGAAAATGATACTGGGTTTGTTTTCTCGAGCCATGGCGAAAAGCTGCTTGACCAGTCGTTCGGATTCTCCCATCCACTTCGAAACTAGATCAGAAGAAGATACAGAAAAAAAGGTCGAGTTGGCCTCAGTGGCAACTGCCTTGGCAAGATAGGACTTACCAGTACCAGGAGGACCATACAATAGAATACCAGAGAGAGGTTTTCTTTTTCCTGTAAACAAGTAAGGGAACTTCACAGGCAGAATAACTGCCTCTTTTAGAGCTTGTTTTGCACCCTCCAAACCGGCAATATCTTCCCACTTGACGTTGGGTTTTTCGTTAAGAATGGCCCCCGCTAGAGCTCCTCGCAACTTCTTGGTATCACTATCGTCGTCACCTAACCCTGTTCCTCCATTTGCACCTCCCTTTGCAGCTTGGGCGGTGGGCTTATTTTTTTGCTTGTCCAGGTGTTCCTTCAGCTGCTCTGCTCTGGCAAAGTACTCTGTGATTCGCTGTCGAAGCAGCTCCTTGGACTTGGGGTTCTTCTCATACTTGATGGCTTTGATAAAGTAATCCAGTCCGTTAACATACAGCTCGTGAGCCTCCTCGTACTTGCTGGCGTTGTCGGCCTCAATCGCCTTTCTGACAATTTCCAGCGCCTTGGATAAAAAGTCCACAGTTGCCATGGTGTTGTTGACTAGAAGAGCCCGAGACCCAACTTATTGATGTTAAGATTTTAGGTTTGAAAAACTGATGGGAGCATGTATGCTGTGGCGATAAGACAGTACAAAGGGCTGGCAGTGAATAGACAAATAGAGACTGTAAAAGTGCTGTATGGTCGTTCGAATTACCACGGTTAGTTTATTGTCGCCGTCATATTCATTTCACAAGATTATGCAGAACGAGCGTGCAGTTTGTGCAGGTGAAAATAATGTTTCAAGCGATTTTTAAGACAGGCATTCAATAGAAAAGATCTTGTATTTTCACCAGCATAAGTAGCACTATAATTTCTTTTTTTTTCTCTCATACATTTAATTGTCTTCAACATAAATGTGAAATAACTGTAATTCATTGAAGTAAGTCTACAAGTTAGACTGTGCTTAATTTGGTGTTGTCACTGGAAAACTGGTTGACTTGGTGTTGTAACTGAGAAACTGGAGAACAGGTTGAACTCATGTTCTTAGAAGCAGGTTATTCTTTGTTTATATTGTCATTTAATCCGGGGGAATATGGACAAAATTACCACCCAGACGAACAGCATAATTTTTTTAGAAACCAGCCATCATAGTATAGTGGTTAGTACACCACGTTGTGGCCGTGGAAACCTCAGTTCGATTCTGGGTGATGGCAAGCCATATCTTTTTGAAATAATAACTAAATGAAACTCTTTTATTTTGTTGTACTTGATCAATTGCGAATGCAAATAATAATCACTTCCAGTACTCTTCTTTATCTTGAGGTTTTTGAATATCGTTCAAGTGCGTGATTCTGTTTGTTTTGAAGCTTTTTAATGGGAATATTATCAGGCTAAATGCAATTCGCTTCATTACACAAAACACCAAGATACCCTTTGTTTGGAATTGGTGTGGCAACATGTAACATGTACAACTACAACTACAAGGGTTATCAGATTGTGAGAATCTTAGTTTAGCAAAACAAATTCACAACCTTAACTTTGATTACTTCCTAAGATGGTAGTGCCGAATTTACTACCATTCTTATGGCAATGACCATATCATAAACTGTATTTTTTCGTCCGTTAGAGTACTACCCCATTTTCTAGCTACCACCAATTGCAGGCGATAACGTTCATTTGGTTCAGTTCGGTTTCACATCCACCTCGTATGCAAGTTCATGCAGATGGATTTGTGGTTGTTGTAAGTGAAGAGAAGGGATTCTTTTATTTTGGGGGTGATTTAACCGATTTCTAGGTGATTTTTCTTGTAGATATTTTCGACAATATTAAAATATCTCTCAGCATTTTTAGTCTGGCACAATTCCCACTCAAATATGTCATTTCGTTACCATGACAACGCATGCAAACAATGCACCCATGCGGAAGTAAACAAACACCTAAAACACTCTACAGTGCAACCATGTAGAGCATGTTGATACATAAATTGGTGAACATCGTTTGTTTCTTCCTGCACACAAATGTCCAAACCAAGAGATCTTCCTGAACCACCGTCGCCGGTGTTTGTCAGTCAACGGCAATCGCTTCACATTGATGCCAACCCTTACTCCAATCCTGGATCTCCCACTCGATCTCCAGAGAGACAGCAGGCACCTTATGGATCTCCATATGGAACTCCTCGAGCCGATTCTCCTACTCGATACGGTTCGCCTACTCGATACGGCAGCGCCCAGCGTGCCCGAGGCACTCCCCGAGCTGAGTGGACTCGGCGAGAGACCCCTGTGAGTGAATTTGACCCCATTGTTATTGACGATGATGACGATGACGATGTGGTGTTAGCTCCTCCTCCAGCTTTTCCTACCGTCGATTCTTTGCGGCAATCTCAGATGACCGTGACTAACGAGTTGCGTCAATCTGTGATGTCGACTTCTTCTGGAGGCCATGGATTCAGTCAGTATGCGTTGACACGAAGTATCACTTCTCAGTCTTCATCTTCTAGTGTCACCGCTACGTCAGTTGACGACGAAGCAGAGTACAGAACCGATGACGAAAAAAACGGATACAGATTGAAGTACCTTGATAATGGAGAGGAGTACGCAGAGAAAGACATTGATGACGACGATTCTGATACCCATTCTGTCGCCACTGTGGCATCACATCTCTATGAAGCCCCTCTCCAGGCACAACCCCGACGTCACAAATCAATGGCTCGAAAGAAGGTTAAGCTTGTGAGAGGTAACCTCGTACTGGATTGTCCTGTGCCTACAAAGCTGTACTCCTTCCTTCCTAGAAGAGACAATGATGAGTTTGTGTACATGCGATATACAGCGTGTACGGCTGTCCCTGATGAGTTCAACGATGAAGGGTTCACTTTGCGGCCAGCCATTTACGAACGAGAAACTCAACTGTGTATTTGTATCACCATGTACAATGAAGACGAGGTAGCGTTCACTCGAACCATGCATGCTGTCATGAAGAACATTGCCCATTTGTGTTCTCGAAACAAATCGCGAGTGTGGGGTAAGGAGGGTTGGAAGAAGGTGGTTGTCACTATCGTTTCTGACGGTCGAACCAAGATCCATCCCCGAGTTCTTGATTGCCTGGCTGCCATGGGTGTTTACCAGGATGGTATTGCCAAGCAAACCGTTAATGGAAAAGAAGTCCAGGCCCATTTGTATGAATACACCACCCAGGTTTCTCTGGACACTGATCTCAAGTTCCAGGGAGCCGAGCGAGGAATCATGCCTGTGCAGCTTCTCTTCTGTCTCAAGGAAAAGAATGCCAAGAAAATTAATTCCCACAGATGGCTGTTTAACGCTTTCTGCCCTCAGCTTCAGCCCAACGTTTGTATTTTGCTAGATGTGGGTACAAAACCCGGAAAGGATTCCATTTACCACTTGTGGAAGGCTTTTGACGCTGACTCTAATATTGGTGGAGCTTGTGGAGAAATTACTGCCATGAAGGGCAAACAATGGCGAGCTCTTCTCAACCCACTTGTGGCTTCACAAAACTTTGAATACAAAATGTCCAACATTCTTGACAAACCTCTGGAATCAGTTTTCGGATATATTTCCGTCTTGCCAGGTGCGTTGTCAGCCTACAGATACCGAGCTTTGTGTAATAACCCCGACGGCACCGGTCCTCTCAACTCTTACTTCAAGGGAGAGTCGTTGCATGGCAGAGACGCGGACGTGTTTACCTCCAACATGTACCTTGCTGAGGATCGTATTTTGTGTTGGGAGCTTGTTGCTAAACTCAATGAAAAGTGGATGCTCAAATATGTTCCTTCTGCTACAGGAGAAACTGACGTTCCTGATAATGTGCCTGAGTTTGTGTCTCAGCGACGACGATGGCTCAACGGAGCTCTGTTTGCAGCCATTTACTCGTTGTCTCATTTCACCCAGGTTTGGAAGACTGACCATTCGATCTGGCGAAAATGTCTGTTACACATTGAGTTTGCTTACCAGTTCCTTCAGCTCATTTTCACTTTTTTCTCCCTGGCCAACTTCTTTTTGGCATTCTACTTTGTTGCAGGCTCTATTTCCGGACCTGATTCAGCCATCATCTCCAACAATGGTGGTCTCATTCTGTTTGTCATCTTCAAGTACCTTTGCATCACCACGATTGTTGCGCAGTTCGTGATCTCTTTGGGTAATCGGCCTCAAGGCTCACATTATCTGTTTTTGGGTAGTATGATTATTTTTGCACTTATTACAGCCTACTCCACTGGTGTGGGTCTTTTCTTTGTCATCAAGACCCTGACTCTCGAAGACAAGGTGTCATTAGGAAACAATGTGTTCACCAACATCTTCGTATCACTGGCATCCACCTACGGTCTTTATGCTATTATGTCATTTTTGTACTTGGATCCCTGGCACATTCTCACATGCTCCGTCCAGTACATTCTTCTTCTTCCTTTCTCGATTGGAACTCTCCAGATCTACTCTTTCTGCAACACCCATGATGTCACTTGGGGTACAAAGGGAGATAACGAGCTTACTCCGGATTTGGGCTCAGCTGTCACACAGAAAGATTTCGGCCAGGATGTAGTTGAGATTGAAATGCCTTCTGAGCAGCTGGATATTGACTCTGGATACGAGGAGGCCCTTGGAAACCTTCGGGAAAACAAGGTTATCGAGTCTCCTTCTCCTTCGCTTACTACCATCACTGATGATTACTACCGAGACATTCGATCTCGTGTGGTTCTTGTGTGGATGGCCCTGAATATGATTTTGGTGGTTGTTGTGACTGAGGTGTATGCTCCCAGCGAGACTGCCTCCAACGATTACCTCAAGTTCATTCTGTGGTCTGTGGCTGCCCTAGCGTTGTTCCGAGCCATTGGATCTTTCACCTTCCTGGTCATCCGATGTCTCAAGTATCTCAACGAGGCCAAGGCTAGGGCTCTGAAGAGCCAACGAGGGCTTACTGGACAGTAACAGGCCATTGCATTATACATTCTATACATTCATTGATACCATTTAATAACAAGCAGAGCCGTAGTTGTACTAGATCATCTAATCCAACATTTACATAAAATTTAAAGAACAATCTTCCGATGGGTTGCTTTGTAATGCAGATCTACGAGAGAATGGACTGCTACCTGGCAAACGCCAACTACATTTATGGCATGGTGAGAGGAATCAACTTCCCAACTCCCAAAGGCCACAGAAGTGTAGAGCGTAAGTCCTACACTGTAGGGTATTATCCAGACTTACACTGATAAGATTCAACTTCCACAACAGAAATATTGTCTCCTGAAACATAATTAAGTTGAAACCCTAACCGCCGTATCAATATGAAGTTGTGGACTTTTGAAGGATTCTCAATTCTTTTGGTTTGTGATAGGGTACATGCCAAATTTCCACTGTCCCCACTCCGTAAACTTGTTTTCTAAACATTGATGCATAACCTGTGTGAGGGTTAGTCAGCATGTAACAGTACTGTAGTAGTGTTCAAGGATTATATACATCCCTTTTACATGGTATAACTTGCAGAATTATAAAAAAAAAAGCAAGGCACTCCGATAAAACGAAGACTTCAGCACAACTACCAGAATTCCCACAATCGACATACACCACACAAACAAATTTATTGCTGGTGGTTGTCATGGTTGCAGTTGTACTCTTGCTTCTGATTAACTCTATTCCAGTCTGAATAACTTTGATTTATCAAACCTTACTTAACCTGACATTTCACCATGGCCCTGCTCAACTTGTTTGGAAAAAAGGAGGAGGAACAACCTCAATTCGATATTTCAGGTCAGGATGTTTTGCGTCTCTTGAGCGGAATGCTTGCGCCTTGTCCAGATCAGGAATTCTTTGTCACAGGAAGCAGTATCTCTACTAGAGAACAGATCACCAAGGTGATCATCCAGGAACTACGAGAAAGCCTCGAGCCTGTAACTGTGGGGTTGCTTTCGTCGAAAATTGGCCTGGACATGCCAACGACGCAAACGTTTGTGGAATTGTGTATTCCAAAAGTTTCCGGCTTGCTCCAGGATGGTCACAATTATTATTCTCAGGCATGGTGCGATCAGTTGATGCAGAGATTGACTGAGGATATGGATGATGGTCTTTTTGTGTCGTCTTTGGATTTCTGTCACAAACAGAAATTGTCCTGGAAATTGTTATCGCTAGTGGCTTCCAGACAGTATCTGGTGGAAGATGGAGTAGTACTGGACAAACAGAAATGGGCCGGGGTTCTTAATAATGCCGAGAAGAAGGTCACAAACTGCTCAGATATTGTTTCTTTGAAAGACCTTGTTGTTGAGCTTACAGGATCACATGACTCCGGTCTACTGAAAAGTTTCACCAATTCTATCAGTAAGATTGTGAGAAGTTCAGGAAAAGGTAAAGTTCAAGGAGACAATTTCATTCCCGAATCTCATTCACAGGGTGCTCAGAATTTGATAAAAGAAACTCTTGAGTCCATCGGATATGTTTCTATGAGCGAGTTTAAGGGCTTGCGTAAGAAGTTGGAAGTTGTGGCTCAAGAAGTTGATCTAAATCTTACATCGCTTTCAGACATTGTTATCAATGAGGAGTGGTTTACCAAACAGAAGAGCGATATTCTCAGTGACGTTTCAAACTACGGATTTGTGGATATTAGCAAGGTCGATTTTTGTCGAGAGGTTTCGATTGAAGATAACAAGAAACTTGTTGATGAGTTAATTAAGAGTGCAGGCAAGTCTAAAACATGTGATTCTGTTCGAGATGGGTCCACTGTGGAGTTTCTGGTGGAGAAAAGTGTCAATGCCAGTGTCAAGTCTTTTGTTACGAACGACTTGTGTCAAAAGTTGGCCAAAACGGAAACGATTCGAATTCTAAAAAATATTTCAGTACAAGAGTTAGCAGAAAAATCTGCAGAAGGGTTTGTTGATCAACATGTGATTTCTGATGTTTTTTCTGCTCCTTCAGATACTGTTATTATCCAAGCTCTAACCTCACAGTTCTCTCAGATGCCCAAGCGACTTATTCAGCTGTATGCATCGATTTACCGTGCATCAATACAATCAGGAACGAAGGAGAAAACAATTTCTCTGGTTCTGGAAGAGTGTGAAAATGCTATAATTTCTGGAGTTACTTACCTTACTGGTCTCAAGGGTATTCTTCAGGCTGACAAAAAGCTGGGCAAAAAGTTATTTGATGGTGCAGTGATTCAGATCAAAGATAACGTTTCTTATTTGGGTGTGATTAATCTGGATTCGGAAATGTCAAAACTGGAAAACAAAGTAGGTGCCTACATTGACAGCTTGTGGTCGTGCGTACGTGGGATGGAAGACAAAGACGCACATGTGCAGCAGTTCCAAAAACAAACTCTGGACAATCTCAAGGCGCAGGTCGCAACTGCTGCCCAAAAAGGCAAGTCTGCATTGGCCTTGCATCTTGCAGTTACGGTGGCCATGTCCCAACAGACTGCAGGCATAGTACTGTCATCTGGGTCAACGGTGCCACGTCAAGTCAAGTTCCTCAAAAAGCTGGACGTGCTGGATTCTGCTCAACTGGAGTTTTTGGACCGGGCTATGGATGCAGCAGTAAAAAATGAGCCTGTCGACGAAGACCAACTATCTCAGCTGATGGCCCAATTTAGTCTACGAGATTAATTAAACTTCACGCGATTACTTAACAAGGCGATAAGCTTCATCGTTAATGCATCCAGTTAAGGTTTGTTAGGAACATACAAACAATGTAAACACATGACCGCGTCCAATCTCCCCGCCTCTTCGCGATCACTTTCACTCCACTCTCACTTTACCCACCACACACAAACACATCACAATGGCTGTTGCAAAGAAATCTGCCGTTAAGAAGACGGCCACAAAGAAGCCTACTTCTAACCATCCTCCCTACAAGGGTAAGTTTATGTTGGTTAATCAGAAGACGCGTCTAACCCAGAAATGATCAAGGAAGGTATCCTTCAGTTGAAAGAACGAAATGGGTCATCAAGACATGCGCTCAAGAAGTTCATTGTTGGCCACTTTGTGGTCACCACCACCAACTTTGACGTGCTTTTTAACCAGGCTCTGAGACGGTGTGTGGCGGCTGGCGAGTTTATTCAGCCCAAGGGTCCTTCGGGAACTGTGAAGCTGAACAAGAAGATTGTCAAGGAAACTAAGCCCAAGACTGAGCCGAAGGCGAAGGCTGAGGCGGCTAAGAGCAAGGCGACAGCTAAGGCTACTACAAAAGCTAAGACCACTAAGGCTGCACCTAAAGCTAAAGCCACCAAGGCTACTACTAAGGCCACTGCTAAGGCTACTGCGGCTAATAAGGCCGCTTCTAAGTCGAAGGCCACAAAGACCGCTCCCAAGACCACCAAGACTGCTCCCAAGACCAAGGCTAAAGCCGCCTCAAAGACAGTGCCCAAGACAGCTGCCACCAAGACAGCTGCGAAGAAGACAGCTACAAAGGCAGCTCCCAAAACTGCCACAAAGGCCAAGTCTACAGCTAAGGGAAAAGTAACCAAACCCAAAGCGAAGGCCACAAAGCCCAAGGCAGTCAAGGTTAAGGCGGTCAAGGCTTAGGGTTCTGGCGTTTGTTTGGCGTTTTGTTTGATGTTTAGTTTCAATGCGTATGTATAATTAGTTAGATCTGGTGTCAATTCTTAATTAATCATGATACCTATGCGCGTAGTCTGAAATGTTTTAATGGGTTGTTTGAATGCAATGGACACGAGATACCACAACACACGAACAGTTCGGAATCAACAAAGTACAATAAAAGCAAAAATCTCAATTGAGTGAAATCGAGCTCAACCAAATCAAATATTGTTAGTCATTTACTCAACCTTTAGGTTGAGAGTGTTGTGGATGTTCCCTCTCTTACCTGGCTGGATTGTTACTGCTGCGCTGCATAGATAAACGTTAACTTGGTTTAAACTTCTGCAGCCTTTTCTCATATTCTACAATCTGGTTGACTACTGAATGACAATCTAGCAAACACGGCATTCATTGGTTTATGTACTAGCAACAGGGGCAACTGTTGAACCTCAAGAGCTTCTAAGCCATCTTCCTCATCGGTCTCAGAATTGGCAAGTGAGGCTAGCCACATTCTACAATCAATCTGCATGTACATATCAACTTCATAAAGTTAGTTAATCTAGAAAACCTCCTTGAGCTTGAGTCGAGGGGCAATGTTCATGGAAATGAGTTCCTGGAACAGCAGCTTGGCAGCGTAGGGAAGCGTCATCTTCACCACATATGCAGTGGTCTGGCAGGTATTGCACCAGCCCTGGTAGCCCAACAAACCACACTTTTGACACACGTCAGCCTCGAACGCATCGGAAGAGTACATAAGTCGTTCCAACAACAACTGACTGGCTCCATAAGCAATAACACAATCTCTCTCCATTTCTCCCAGTCGCAGACCACCATCTCGAGATCGACCTTCGGTAGGCTGACGAGTAAGAACGGCTCGTGGACCTCGAGGTCGAGCATGCATTTTGTCCATGACCATATGCTTGAGTTTCTGGTAGTAGATGGGACCGAAGAAAATATAGGCCTGTAGACATTCTCCGGAGGTTCCAGAGTACAACATATCCTTTCCGGAGTATGAGTAGCCATGGTCAACCAGAATCTTGGACATATCTTCAAGCTTACTACCTCCAAAACATGTTCCATATTGAAGAGAACCATCCAACACTCCCGCTTTTCCAGACACCAGCTCAATCATTTTACCGACAGTCATACGTGAGGGGAAACCGTGGGGGTTCATAATAATATCGGGACACACTCCGTTATCGCTGAAAGGCATATCTTCCTGATTGACAATAATACCACACACACCTTTCTGCCCGTGACGGGAAGAAAATTTATCTCCCAACTCAGGTCGACGGGTTTGACGAAGAAGAACCTTGACCAAAGAAAGATCTTTATCAGTCACAGAAACCATCACCTTGTCGATGATGCTGGGCTCTGGGCCTCGGTAAGTAACCGGTGCTTCACGGTATTCTGTAGCTGAAGAAGTGGACTGGTTAAGTAGGGAGTCACTGTTGTTGACAGGAATGGATCGGTTGACATAAACTTGTGAGTTTTTGACAGGCTTACCGACTTCTCCCAATCCATCAGGACCCAGAACTTCATGCTGTTCAACCACCACTTCCTCATGACTGTTGGGATCCCATGCACATTTTCGACGTTCCATCTTGACACCATCAAGCTTATCGGCAGCGTCAGAACCTGCATACCGTTTGAGGATTGTTGTGTTTTTCTTGAGAACCTGACATCTTCCAAAGCCACGATCAATAGAAGCCTTATTGAGAACCAGGGCATCTTCAATATCGTAACCAGAGTAACTCATCACCGCCACAGTAGCGTTCTGACCTGCAGGAAGCTTGTCATAGTCAATCAACTCGATAGTTCGGGACTTGACCATAGGTTGCTCCGGATACACCATGAGATACAGCAAGGTGTCAATACGGTTCAGCTGGTTGTATGCAATGGCTCCAATAGCCTGTTTACCCATAGCACACTGGTAGGTGTTTCGAGGAGACTGGTTATGGTGAGGGTAAGGAATTAGACCAGCTACAGCTCCAAGAACAGTGAAAGGTTCAATTTCCAGATGGGTAGTTTCTGCGTTGATGTTTTTCTCGTACAGTGCAATGAACGAATCGTTTTCTTCGTTGACATCCAAGTACTCCACCAGACCATGCTTTAGGAAATCGTCAAAGGCCCATTCACCATCACGCAATTTTTCGAGATGCCCAACTTGCACTCGTGGCTTTTCATTTTCCACAATGATGAGTGGACGACAAATTCGACCACCGTCTGTAGCGATATGAACAGCAGCATGATGTCTGTTTGTGTGAATGGAAATGAACTCAGACACCTTTCCAGTTCGTCGTAGTTGTCTGAAAGAGGCCACAAACTTGGTGGGGAACTTGGTAATACCAATAAGAGTACCGTTGAGGTATACACCAAAAGATCCATCAGCATGAAGCTCAGCTCCACCAATGACAGAAATGTTCTCTGCACCAAGCAAGTAACACAGATTTCGTACTGGAGCCTCTTCATCGTCTGTAGTGATATGTGTCATGAGAGCCAGGTTCTTTACCAGACCACAGGCCTCACCTTCAGGGGTGTCTGAAGTACACAGCATTCCAAACTGAGAAGGCTGTAGAGCTCGAGGACCAGACACTTTTCGAGACTTTTCAAACTGTGAAGAGATTCGTGTCATCATACCCAGAGCGGAAATATAAGAAAGTCGAGAAAGAACATGGGTAACACCTGCTCGTTCCATCTTGAATCGCTTAAGAGACCAGTTACCTGTAGAAATGGCTCGGTTCATACCGCTAGTAATACTTCCACGATGAGTTTCCAAATTGAGTAATGCATCAAACATGGAAGCCCGATTGGGCCGTTTGAGAATCTTGTCAATATTGGCCTTGAAGTCACTGTTGAATTTTTTGAACAAATCCTCAAACAAGAGCGAAAGAAGCTGTCCAGCCAATTCCAAACGCTTGTTACCCACGTAATCTCTATCATCGATCATTTTGGGGTCAGCAATTGCCATAATTACTCGTCGTGTCATCACTGCAAGGTACATGGCCTTTTCGGTGAAATCCATGTTATTAATAGAGATATGAGCAATAATAGAAGTTGCCACAGCCTCTAGACCTTCCTGGTAATGTGTCAATTTGATGTTAGATCGTCGAGAAGTTTTGACTTTACTTCCAAGGTATTCCAGGGCCTGTTTCTGAGTAAACACACCCAGCTTAGCACACTCTTCAAAATTGATGGCAAAAATCTCCTGATAAATAGGATTGGGGCCAGCAACAGCCTGCATGATTTCCAAATCCGTCACTAGACCCGCAGCCTTGAGAATCAGTACAATGGGAATATCCTCCACGATGGAGTTGTTTTTGAGATAAATCTTGTTATTCTTAGTAAGAACATAAGTTTTGGATCGTCGTTCGTGGGTAGAAGAGGTCACCGAAGCCTGGACCACACCCTTTCTTTCATCTGCCTCCACAATGATTCGATTCTTACTAAGCTGTTCCTGAACCAGAATCACCTTTTCAGTTCCGTTAACAATGAAGTATCCTCCAGGATCCAGGGGACATTCGCCCATTTCAGCCATCTTTTTTTCCGATTGACCCTCTAGATGGCACTTAGAGGACCGAAGCATAATTGGCATTCTTCCAATCTCCAGACCTCTCTGAATAACAATCTTCCGTTCACGCGTATACTCAATGTCGACGTAGATAGGCGCGGAATATGTCATATCTCGCAGTCGACATTCCTGGGGGAAAATAGCAGCCTGACTACCTCCTTCCATCTTCAGAACTGGAGTCCCCACCCGAATATCCTTATACTTGAGATAAAACTCTGGATCCACATCGGAAAGCACCATCTGGTTGGCAGCAAGAATTTTTTTCAGATCAACATCAATGAAGTAGTTGAACGAGTCCAAATGCTGTTTCACCAGACCTTTGACTTTCAGAAAAGCGGGCAACAAGTTCCACTTGTCTTCGGCAGTGGAGATTTCATCAGTCCAGCCCTTGCCCCGGTAGTTGGGCTCAAAAAGCTCGTTGAAGGCATCGTCCGAAGAGGCGTCCTTGGCTCGACGGATATCCTCTTTCACCGATGATCTTTTGCTGCTCATTTGCGTAACCAAGGAGATACAGGTCGGGTGGATTTTTTTGTACATCATGCAGCATGAGCAAACTTTATTTATAATGGTTGGTTACCTTCGTGGTGTTGAGGCGGGTGCAATCGTGATTAAGATTAGACATGAGAACAAATTTAGTTGGATTAAATGAAACGAGAGGTCTTTTCACAAAATTTGGAGCCCATGACTTCGTCCAACTTTACATATCTCATTTTTCAGTTTGCAGCTTTAGGTTTTCATTTTTGATAAGCTTCTAGATGTTGGATGTTTGCGTCTTGATATTTCTCACATACATGGGATTTAGAATACTTTAGAATGGGTTCACTTAAAATGCCCTTCCTGATGGCCATTTAGATTGTAAATCATCATTCTGTCACACCAACGCCACTACCACCACTAGCACTGTCTGTTATGCACCAGATATCCCTCATTATTGTATAGTGCAAGCCGAGTTTTTTTTAGATGACAATGATTGTTCTTAGGTTTTAGAACAAGTCGACTGAAAGACCTGTAACGTGTTTGGGGTATGTAAGCAGACAGGGTACTAGGATTGCTTTCTCGATGAATTTGACAAGTATCGAGACATGCGGCATTGCAGAGTGTCTTCCATACAGACGGATTGTTAAAGAAGCTTGCTTATGCTAAAGAGTAGTCACTTTTCTAGAGAAGCATTTTACTCCTCACTATACCCCTCCAAAGATTTCAATGAACATGATAAGTGAGGTGAAGATGAGATTATCATTCGACTATTTATCTAAATAGGGCTAGAAATCTGTCTCTTCATAAAGCAATTGGGCAGCTATTACAAAACAATAAAGAAAAGTAGCGCTTATGGAATGACAGTCTGAAAGTTTTGAGGCAAAGCTCTAAAACTACACCATTTCGCACTTTCCATTATACATTGACTAGCTGTATGTTCAAGGAAGAACTGGAGGAAGAAACAACAACTACCTTCATATACTGCCTTTCTGTCAACCTACTTAAAAGTCGTGGCAGAACTCTTCTTTCCATATTTTCATAATAAAATGAATTGGATCTACAAGTTCCCATTGCCTCCTACTAAACCACCCTTAAATTTTGCCTACACCGGAAATTCAAAACCTCCTTGGTTCGCTCTATTGCTTACGAAGATATTAATAATTACTGAGAATCCATCCTGGTATTAGAAAGCACATAGCAGATTAATGTTGATGGTCAGTTTTTTAAACTTAATGCTGGTGTAAAGTAACAGGACCAACAGTTTTGAGGAGGAATAAAGCAGCTCAGGAAAGTTGATTAGAAGGATTCGATTTTTCTTGAATTTCGAGAATTGGGCTTTTCAGGTCTTCCATTGTTTCCATTGTGATAGCTGTGCACTCTTCCCAAGAAGGTATAACCCAACTTTAAATTAAAGTGATGTACACAAACACGTTGAAACCTTAATAGAGTGCAAGGGCAATCTAATCAAGTAATTTCGTGGTTAGGGCCTCAATAATCTCATTTTTAACCTTGCCTGACCGTTTTGGGTAGTGAGAATAATGCGGCTACATTTCTAGAACAACGCTTAATGCCATGATCATTCTTAAGAAGCATAAGCAAATTATTAAAATATAACACTGAACGATTAAATTAACCGGGTTCCCCCTTTTTATACCTCCTCTGTAGCTTCGCTCTCTTTTTTTACTCCCATACATTCTTTTCCCTTTAGTCCAATCCAATTTAAGAAAGTCTATGCGTTTTTTATGCACGCTAAGGCAACTCGACCTGTCGAGACAGACAAGACACTTCAAGTCAAAAACGTCACCACTGGAATGCTATTCACGACTCTGACTCTGTGGTACCTGACTACAGCTGTTTTTGCGCAGTCAGGCCAGGTGATTTTCGCCAAAAACTCCAACGGTGAGTTCGTGGCCTCTCCTCATGATATGGACCAAGGACTAAGGAGAATTCGCGGCAAGTTTCTCCATCTCACTGATATCCATCCCGACCCTTACTTTCATGTTGGAGCAGTGGCAGACGACAAGTGCCACGTGGACCCCGAGCATGACGACAGAGATTACCCAGTGGACCCTCAGTTGTCACGGTTTCGATCTATGGGTAAAAAACATGGTCACCATGATGGCAACGACCATTTGAAGATGCCAAAGGCTGGTTACTATGGGCTTCCTTTGTCCAACTGTGATGGGCCTGTGAGTCTGATGAATGCTACTTTCGAGTGGATCGATAAGAATTTGCGTGACGAGATCGACTTCATTATTTGGACTGGTGACAATGTACGACATGATAATGATAACAGATACCCACGTCTGGAAAGTGATATTTTCGATTATAATCAAGCAGTGTCTTCCAAGTTTCATGATATGTTCAAATATAATGAGACACGTGATGGAAAGGGACACAACGGAGGGGGAGACCCATTACACCCTTTGGTAATTCCTATTATTCCGTCGTTAGGAAATAATGATGTTTTCCCTCATAATTTGTACATTTCTGGTCCTTCGTTACAATCGCGTCGAATGTTACAAATATGGAGCGAGTTTGTACCAGAAGTGCAGCAACATATCTTCTTACGAGGCTCTTACTACTTCCAGGAAGTCATCCCCGAAAAGCTTGCAGTGATCTCACTTAACACACTTTATTTCTACAAGGCCAACCCCATGAGTGATGGCTGTGATGACAAAACTGATCCTGGCTACAAGCATCTGGTATGGCTTGGAGTGGTTCTTGAGGAGATGCGCCAGAGAGGTATGAAGGTGTGGATCAGTGGTCATGTACCTCCTATGGGTAAAAACTATGAAGACTCGTGTCATCTTAAGCTGGCTCATTGGCTCACAGAGTATCGCGATATTATTGTGGGCTCAGTTTTCGGACACATGAACATTGATCATTTTGTTGTTTTGGATCCCAAGAAGATTGAGAAGGAACAAAGTCAAGACATGGGACTTCCAGAGCTAGGTTTGGGTTTTAAAAGCAATAATTTCTTGGAACTGGACGTTTCTGCGAAACATTCTCTGCATACTTTTGGATCCATCTATAAGCGGAAATATTTGGATTCGGTGCGTGAAGATTATAATGATATCTCTGGGCCTAAAAAATGGCGTGATGAATACGCAAGCGATTTTGCCATTGCTCATATTAATCCTTCTGTCATCCCTAATTATTTTCCGTCGTTGCGTGTATGGGAGTATAATATCACTGGTCTTGATGACTTCACTCCGAGAAAGTCATTTAGACCATGGTCAGAGGTGTTGGAAGAGTTTGAGAGGGATTACGCAGAAGATGTAATGGACGAAATCGAGATTGAGTGGGTGGACTATGACAAAGCCGAACCTGAATTGGTGGAAGAAGTGTCCGATACCCTCTTCGGACGGTTCAAATTTTGGAAGTCAGATAAACGACCAAGTCCATGTCCTTTACAAAAGTCTGAGGTCCCCACTACGATGAAAGCTGAAATGACGAAACCAAAAAGAGACAAAAGTATGCCTCGTAAGTTCCCCAAGAACCTGAAACCAGGCCCTGCATACATTCCACAACTGTTCACTCCCATTGGATACACCCAATACTACGCAAACATCACCCACTACAACCGACAGTACAAGAACACTAACACGTCTGACTTTGAGTACGCAGTCGAGTACAACACGCGCCAGGAGCCCTACAACTTTGAGCATCTCACAGTTCGAGACTGGGTGGATTTGGCACGCACTCTAGGAGAAGATGTCAACGCGGAAAACCCCGAATCAAAATCCGAACAAATGTGGAAGGTGTACATGAACCGAGCGTTTGTGGGCACTGGAGCCGAGCATCTGAGCGACCCCAACGACGATTAACTTACTAATATACCATAGACTTCGAGTGAAGTAGAACACAGTAACATATTTTGATATACGGTGAACTCAATAGCATTGCAAACCCTCATCGAAGAAAGTAGGTTTTGGTGCGGGTTAGCCAGTCCCATCCCTAGCAGGAATATACTACTGTCATTTTGGGGTACTTCAACATGTAGAAATTGGCTGGCTAAAGAGTTAAGCCAGTGCTGTTTGAAGCTGCTGGTTGAGAGACATATTAAGTTACGTAAGCGAAGACGTGCGTAATGTGGAATCTCAATGGTCGTTCACGTTTGTGGTTGATACATGCCTCAGACGTTTTTGTCTTGGGGGAACTGGTCAAACTAATTAAATGAATGTTACTAACCAGAAATAACTTGAAAAAACAGGAGCTATCTTATTTCTCTCTACAACTGAAAGAAGCATTTCCAGTTCGGTTAGTCTCACAATTCTGAAATTCTTCTTCAATTGGTAAACTTTTCGAATAGCTCGTCACATCTCCAATTTTGTATATTTCTGACATACATCACGTGCCAACCGTTATGCACTTTTTTTCGCCGCACCAAACCGGAATAACCGGAATAATTTGAGAGGAGGCAACAGGGAAACATTTCCTAATGCACCTTGTTGAGTGGGGTTGTGCGTCACGAGATACACCTGAACACAGACACATTGATGGACAAAAAAACCCCGCCTTCTTGATACCACAACAACATTGTATAGTAGTGCCAGATCTTTTCCCAGCACCATAACGCCCATCTATCTCATTGTGGCGTTATCAGGGTATTCTGAGTTTGCTATATCAAAGTTTCTGTGTTTGAGTTTCCAGATAAGGATAAGGCATTATCACTGAGTCAACTAATGAAAGTTTGAGTAAAATTAGAACAGTTGGGGGTAGACTCACAACACTGAAGATGTGTTTGAGTTCAAAAGTATTGGGGAAAAAACATCTGCAAAAGTTCAAAGAATGGTCTAAAAAAGTATCCCCCTCGTTTTGGGCCTTTCCTCTGCATTTGAACGGCACCCTTTATCAATATGTATGCAACCCCACACTTGCCTTACTCAGTGAAGCGATAGAGTTTGGAGGTGGTGGTAGTTGCCAACTTGATTACACGATTTCACGTTTGAAGGAGATAAAATGAGCTGACAAACTGGGTCATCTGAGGATGTGAAGCTCAAATATACCGAGTAAGCTACATTTCATCTTTAATTTCTTTCTACACATGACTTCTTCACCTGCCACTTTAATCGGCTATTGAACCTTGTCTGACATGGTGATTCACTGAGTCTACGGCACCAACAACAATGTTGCACTTACCATAGTTTGTGTAACCGGGTCAGCCGATAAGTATATAGAGTGGTGACCTAAAATAAAATTACCCAAGACTCAACTCTTGAAATAAAAAATCAACTCTTAAGACTCAACTCTTACCCTCCACCATGACCTTGTCAACTCCTCCATCGCCATCGTCCTCGCCTATCCCTAAAACCACTCTCCCTTACATCCAGACTCCGCTTATCGAGTCTTTGTACCTGTCTCAACTTGCAGGATGTAAGGTGTTGCTCAAATACGAAACGACACAACCATCTGGCTCGTTCAAATCTAGAGGACTAGGCCACTTGGTGTACAAGCACGTCCAGGCTCATTTTGGATGCGCTGAGGATGCTCACACAAACACAAACTTCACAAAATTGCATTTTTTCTCGTCTTCTGGAGGAAACGCAGGATGTGCTACTGCTTACGCGGCTCGAAAGTATAACCAGCTCTGTACCGTTTGTGTTCCACTGTCTACTCCTGCTAGTATGGTCAAACGAATTGAAAAGACTGGAGCGCGAGTGATTCCGTATGGTCAGTATATTGCTGACGCAGATAAATATCTCAAGGAGGTTCTTATTCCAGCTTGTGATTTGGCTGTTGAAAAACCTGTTTACTGCCATCCCTACAACGATCCTCTTGTGTGGGCGGGTAACGCCACTGTGGCCGATGAAATCATGTTTCAGACACAAACATTGTTCCCAGATTACAACCCTGCTGCTGTCATGTGCTCTGTCGGTGGAGGAGGGCTTTTCAACGGCATCTGCTCGGGCTTTGAAGGTTCAGACATGTGGCAGGACATTCCCATGGTTGCCGTGGAAACTGAGGGTTGTTCTACATTAAACGATTCTTTAGCCACAGGCACTCAGGTGCATCTAGATAGACCCCAAACCATTGCATCTTCGCTGGCAACCAAGAACGTTACTCTAGAGACTATTGCATGGGCCAAGAAACACCCCACTACTGCTGTCAAAGTCACTGACCGAGAAGCTGCCAAGTCATGCCTCGAGTTTGTGGCTGATCACAAAGTGCTTGTAGAAGCAGCCTGTGGAGCTGCTCTAGCTCCTATTTACAACGGAACTCTCCGGGACATTTTCCCAGGTCTCGGTCCTGAAGATGCTGTCATTGTGATTGTTTGTGGTGGAACCAACGTCACCTTTGCACAGCTCAGAGAGTATGCCGATAAGTTTGAGCTGGATTTTTAACAAGATGAATATATTTATAGATAGAACTTATTAATTGTGCTGCTGTTCTGTGGAGAAACTTCCTCCCAGCAAATTCTGTAGAGATATTACAATTTCTGTAGAAGAACCGTCATCCAAAATTACCGCCAGCTACCTAATGACTATTGTGCTGTAGATACAGAGCAGTTTTTTCTGTAAGTCTGTTACTATAGATAAAACTAACTAAGAACAATTCTGTCAGTTAACAACCCACCAATTTCTTTCTGTAGGTCCAATAACCCTTCCTAATAGGGTCATACTTCTCCTCCAACAAATCCAAAGCTTCAATCGCCTTGCTCTTTTCATTCTCCTGAAGGTAAATCTTTGCTAGCAGATCCAGGGCATGCGAAGAAGTGATCAGAGGTTCCTCATCTGCAGCCAGATCTGAAGGCAAGCAAGCGTACTTGAATGTCAATGGTTGCAAGTCCTTGATATCCTTGTTATACTGCGAATAAAGCCCTTCAAGGTACAACCATGGCGACTGGTTCTGCGGGGCCTTATCTATAGTTTCAGTCACAAATTCGACTTCTTGCTGGAACGAACGGTCAGCAGTCCATTCCTTCTTGTTGTTGTTCTTGAGCTTGAAGAGGAAAAATCTGTGGTTCCATGCAGAGTTATTTCTACAGTCTTCCTGAAGCATGATAGAAGTTGTGGCCAACTCAGAATCAAGATCAATTAATTTGGGGAACTGCGTGATAAGCCATTGTCTGTATGACCACACATGATGGTTCTTGGAGTCGTCAGACAACATTGTTTCGATAAGGTCAATCTCGTTTTCCAGAGTCAGAGGTTCCTCCAACAATTCCGGGTTGGCTTCAAACAGAACAAGCAATTGTTGACGATGAGGCCAGATCTGGTAATTTTTGGGACATGCCATAGCAATCTCATCCACCCACGATAACTCTGATCTCAGCAAACGAAGCTTCTCTTCTTTATCAGCACATTCGCATTTAATGTCGTTCACAAACGAACTCAATGTATCAATGCGGTAGGCCCAGACTGTATAATGAGCAGGATTGAGCGAAATCACATGTGAAGAAACTGCTAATCCGCGAGGAGACTTTTCTCCCTTAGTCATAAGAGCTCGTAAAATACCAGTGGCTTGCCTGTACTCGTCAGAATACGCAATGGGAGCCAACGCATGTTCGCTTTCCTGAATGGGAACAATTTCCAAATCGTCGAATTCGTAATCCATTGTGTGCGTGTGTGAAGGATGGAGACTCAGGGAGCGATTATAAGTTAACCTTGGTTCATTATTGACATGTCTTAATGCAGATGTATGCACTTGAGTTAGTTACAGGAAGATATCATACAAAGACAAAAGGAGTAATCAAAGCTAGAAAAGAACATATTGCTATTAAATTTGTGTAGTAAAATTAGCCGAATTATTCACTATCGCAATTCTCTAGTTCTATACAACCATACTCAGCAAGGTTACTCCGCCACACTACTGTAGTTTAAGCAAATTAGCTTTTTATTGACTTTCCCAAGAACAGGATTTGACTTTTTATTGACATATCCGAAAAGATGGGTTATCATTTGTTGGCAACCCAGATGTGCCACACATCATGTGTCCTGTTACCAACTCTATGCCCTCATGGAATAATGCCACATCCCTGTTACAGTATTGGATAATTTTGCGCGTCCCTTGACAGTATGACTGATAACGAATTGTTACTCAAACTCTTGGCTAGCCTTTCACTATTACAATTAAACATCTCGAGTAATAAACAAATGAACAGTTTTTATTTCGATTGGAGTTTTTTTTCCACTTTGTTTTTGTTTTACATTATTTTTCCCATTATTGTATCTATTTTATATTGTGTATCGTTTTCGAATAGACCTTCCCACGAGTGGGAACATTACTAAATGGTATCAGCTTGACACTTAATGTATGAGTATCATTAATCGAATCCCTACTTTTTTCTTGTAATACTATTCTCCTTTTGGGCTTACTACTTTCTCAATAGACTGGTCAGTGTTTTTGGCACCTATGTCTACTTAGCATGTTCAATTGATTAACTTTGGATGGCCATAATTATACTTGAGGAAACGATTTTTGTTGCCACATTAATTAATAATTTCGCCTTTTGATATTATATGAAAGTTCATCTCTCACCCCAATACAAGTGTAAGTTTCCAATCTGATGATCCGCGGTACTTCCGAAGGTACCCGTCTTACATATTCATAGGCTGAAGCAATTATCGTCACCTTGACTCAACGCCATGACCCAACTCGATGTCACATTGTTATGACTCAGTTCTGACTCTTCACGACTTTGGCAGGTTGTTGTACAGGAAGTATGCATTACTTTAACCATCGTGAGTCACTTGGATACTGAGTATTCACAGCGAAAAGTGACCCCGGGAAATCTTTTAACTACATTGATTAACATAACTTTGGACTATAGCACCTATTATCGAAGATGTTCATCCGTCGGACGTACCAGTCTTATCTACTCCATTGAAACTTAGATACGGCGCTTAGTTAGGTTTTAGACACTTTAAGGAACAATGTGAATGACACAAACACAATGGCAGACACATGAATGGCACAAACGTAATCACGCAAACGCAGTCAATGCACTCACAAGCCACGAGAAATATGCGAAATATTCACACGACATTTCTAGGGTGTGCCATTCGTGACTCAAATTAGAATAAAGTTCTATCAATTCAACCAACAAGTTTTTTCAGACATGCATAATTAATGCATCATCCAACCTAGTCATGGAATTTTTTAAATACCCAACCAACGACCAACAGCATCTCTGTACGTCACCCTATCAAGCATGCCCGCCCCAGTCAACGTTCCCTCGATTTTCGACACCATTCTGGTGCTGGATTTCGGCTCCCAGTACTCGCATCTCATCACTCGACGACTGCGAGAGTTCAACGTCTACGCTGAGATGCTTCCCTGCACTCAGAAGATTGCCGAGCTTCCCTGGAAGCCCAAGGGTGTGATTCTTTCTGGAGGCCCTTACTCCGTGTACGCTGAGGGTTCTCCTCACGTTGACCATGCTGTTTTCGATCTCGGCGTTCCCATTCTCGGTATCTGCTACGGAATGCAGGAGCTCGCTTGGATCAACGGCAAGGGCGTCCATGCTGGTGAGAAGAAGGAGTTTGGCCATGCCACCATCCACGTCGAGAAGCCCAGCGACCCTCTTTTCCACGGTATTGATAACTTCCAGGTCTGGATGTCTCACGGAGATAAGCTCAATGCTCTGCCAACTGGCTACGAGGTTGTCGCTACTTCTGACAACTCCCCCTTTGCCGGAATTGCTCACACCACCGAGAAGATTTGGGGTATCCAGTTCCATCCTGAGGTCACCCACACCACCAAGGGTAAGCAGCTGCTGCAGAACTTCGCTGTTGACATCTGTGGAGCCGCCCAGAACTGGTCCATGGAGAACTTCGTTGACAAGGAGATCCAGCGAATCCGAGACCTTGTTGGCCCTCATGCCGAAGTCATTGGTGCTGTCTCTGGCGGTGTTGACTCCACCGTTGGTGCCAAGCTCATGAAGGAGGCCATTGGCGACCGATTCCATGCCATCCTGGTCGACAACGGTGTCATGCGTCTCAACGAGTGCGAGAACGTCAAGAAGACTCTTGGTGAGGGTCTGGGCATCAACCTTAACGTTGTGGACGCCTCCGATCTGTTCCTCGGCAAGCTCAAGGGTGTCACTGACCCCGAGAAGAAGCGAAAGATTATCGGTAACACTTTCATCGAGGTTTTCGAGGCCGAGGCTGCTAAGATTCAGCCCACTCACCCCGAGGCTGGAGAAATTGAGTTCCTGCTCCAGGGAACTCTCTACCCTGATGTTATTGAGTCCATCTCCTTCAAGGGTCCTTCCCAGACCATTAAGACCCACCACAACGTCGGAGGTCTGCTTGACAACATGAAGCTTAAGCTTATTGAGCCCCTCCGAGAGCTTTTCAAGGATGAGGTCCGAAAGCTCGGTGAGATCATGGGCATTCCTCACGATCTCGTTTGGCGACACCCCTTCCCTGGCCCAGGTATCGCTATCCGAGTTCTTGGTGAGGTCACTCCTTCCCAGGTCGAGATCGCCCGAAAGGCCGATTTCATCTACATTGAGGAAATCAAGAAGGCTGGAATCTACGAGGAAATCTCCCAGGCATTTGCCTGCCTTCTCCCCGTCAAGTCCGTCGGTGTCATGGGTGACCAGCGAACTTACGAGCAGGTTATTGCTCTGCGAGCCATTGAGACTGTTGATTTCATGACCGCAGACTGGTACATTTTTGATGCCAAGTTCCTCAAGAACGTTGCCCGACGAATTGTCAACGAGGTCCCCGGCGTTGCCCGAGTGGTCTACGATATCACCTCCAAGCCTCCTGCCACTGTTGAGTGGGAATAAATAGATGTATAGTTAATGTTTGTGTAGTACAGGATGTACTAGTTGGAATTTATGTAATTGTAGCAGAGATCCTATCAGTATATCTGTGTTTGTTATCACTGCTCCCATTTGAGCTGATAGTCCAACCCGGGCAAGGAAAATGTCTCTATAAGGCCTGTCTGGGCTTTCTGGATTGTTAAGATAGTGCGGGTGGCATTACCCTACACGTATTGGGTGCGATTGCCGTAACTCAATCGTGTTTCTGCCCGTCCAAGAACAAGTTCATTAACGTGTACAGACTCCGGTCTAGCAATATGAAACTATGGTAACCTTTGTTGCTGTGGTTCATTTGATATCGTTTTCTCGGCAAAAATCTCCCAACTTAACAATACATTATCTGGGGAGATCATCCACCAACACGTAAGACTGCAGTGTTTCTTGACGTCCCACAACTAATTCTCTGAGTATGGAGTTGATAAATCCCAAATCTGAGAGAGACAAGAGACCCAGGTTTTAACATATCTCCAGCTGATATCATCAGGTATCTAGTTCTTTTTAGCTCCAACTTTAATTATCGCTAGGTTTAATATAAAGTGGATTTAACTATTGCCCTAACGGGAGGTAAAGGAGTTGATCTAGATTCTGCTTGATCTATTTGCTGATCGTTATACCTGTCCCTACTCTTCAATATTTTTGGATGCCTGGATTTGGGTGTTGATACGATATTCTATTCTTATACGAAATAGCTTGTGTTGGCTTTGGGTCGACTTGCGTAAGTCTGCTACCGAATAAGGGAATTCAAGTCATTCAATAGACGTACTAGGATAGCAATAATCCGTGTTATATTTTTCAAAGTGATTCACTTCAACCACTACATTTTGAACAGTTTTAGAACAGTTCTACTTAAGTTTGCCTTACGACGTGCTGAATTCGCCAGTGGTGAGGCCGTGTGGCCAGATCGAGGTGATGTTTAGGTTTACTCTTAGATAATCTCCACATCTGGAACTTACCAGGAATGAGACCATTTGTTCAGGAGGTATATTTCTTGAAAATTAATACACTAGATAAATAGTCTAGACATTCCTGGAAGATAATTATTACCATCTATGGGGTTTTTGCGCCCGCTTTCGGTTGAGCATAGCAATTCGTCATATTTTGTCGACACTATTAATCGGCTTACAATGACCCAGCCCAATTAACTCAGAAGAACACAGCTTGTCTTTGGCTTCTTGATCTCAACAATTGCAAGCGACATAAAATCAGACATTCACCATAACTTAAATGATTTGCCCATTTCAGATTGCTTGAGCGTTTTGCTGTCATTTCCACACATGGAACTCACCATCTAGAAGACCTGTCTCAATGTTGCAATTCTCGCTTGATACTCGATATATGACATTTCTGTCAAGATCCAGAACGTAGGATTTGCGGAGATACAAAAGTTTACCAGAATGGAGAAGACCCGGCTTCTGAAAAGGAGGAGGAAGAAAAACTCGCTTTAAACTATCTGTATAAGGGCAAATAACCCATACAACATTTGTAGATAGTAACACATATAGTGTGTTTCCACCTAACCACACAGTGCATATCGAGTTGAAATAATTCTCAAGCTTGCTACTTGAAAGCTTGTCAACTATCCCAACCGGGAATGGTCTTGTGGACCCCAAGTCCAGGAGATTAACCGTTATTCTCGGCGTGGGACTGTCTTTTGTCACCCCACACTGAAGGAAAAAAACATGCTCCCGGGTGAAGAAGACTTTCCATGTTTTACAATATAAAGAATTTGGAATGTGATACAGGTAATCAGGATCTTTGTCACAGTTCTCTCCTTTCAAAATCATGCAACGATGCTTGATCACAACTGCTTGACCAGTAACAGTGGTGAGAAACACACACATCATGTCGTCAACGAATTGCCTTGTCTCCTTAGCCGCTCCCGTGTCGTCGTCAAAACGGGGCCAACAGTCCTTTTCCAGTGTGAATCTCCAGAACTTATTATCTCGGTAATGCGTGTAGATCAATTGCCCTTGTGCGTTTAATGTGTAATTCAAATCTTGAAATTCTGCCAGGGACATTTTTCCTAGAAAATATCTGAATCGGGGTCTGTTTAGTGTGCCAGTCAAGAAAAAATTCGACAATATCGGTTTTCCAAGTAGAGATGCCTGCTCTGGAATATATTCAGAATTATGAACTCTTTCTGGTTCAGGCTCGACTACTTGAAGATAGCTTACAGCAAGACCTCGTTCTCTGTATGCCCTTCCTGCTGAGAATAGTATTTGATAGCCCACTTTATACGCATCCATAGAAGGGTGACACATCCATGGCCATTGGATTTTAATGCGGTCTTCAAGGAATGGTCTTGCGGCTTTGCGAAAGGTGGAATTAGTGCCTCCAAAAGCCATTAGACTAGTCATCTCCAGATGTGGAATGATCTCCAGTAAAATTTCACATGGCAATTTCATACTTGAGTGAGAAATCGATCGGTTGGGTGTCACGGTAATGGTTTTAAAGTGACGGAAATCTTGAAAGGGTATTTATCATGATTTGAGTAGTGGCATGTATCAGCCCCAATACAGCACCTTGTCCAGCTGACTGAAAGGGCAATTACGAAGAAGAATGAACGATGTAGTCATGAAATGCGTCTTCTATCCATGAAAACTACACTTAGTTGTATAATCAAGAGCCAACACTGATTTGATAAAAGAAAAATTGTCGTCTCTGCCTCATTGACCATATTTCCTAAATACACTTCCAACCGTTTTGCCTCAACTCTAATTTGTAATGTGATATGATATAGTACTGCATCATAGCCTAATAATTGTGAAATATCAGATTAAAATCACATTTTTTAGACTATCTTCTCTTTTTGCCCTTATGATGGTTACACAAGTGCAGTGATTGAACAGGCATCAGATTTCTCTCCTTGAACAGTTGAATCATAACAAACAGGTCATTTTACGGGAGTAAACATTTCTGAGTTGTTCAATTCGACTTGATTATTGTTCTGGATGACCTTTAAATAACCAAGTTACTTCAGCATCTGTCTCCTTAACATAATGGCTGAGGCAACATGTGTCTAATAAGATCACGCATATATTAGACGTTCGTAGCCACTTCCCTTCCTACTATGTCATCTAGATCAAGTTCCTTATTCTATATGCACAATGTTCCCTCAGCTAATTACCTTGGTATTCCACTCCTCCACCTCCTGAGCCACCTGATTGCTAAACTCCTTGCTATTGATGGTTGTCTCCGATTCATCATAAAACGGGTTGCTTTTGTATGCCACAAGAAGCTTGAGGATTTGCTTGGCAAATTCACCGACTGAGTCTGACACTTCTTGAGCTTCACATCCAATAACAATTTTGTTTCCTGTGTTTGTGAGCATTCCGTAGACAGCGAGTTTGTGCACATAGAGAAGGGACACTGACCCTGCGTTTTCGTTTTGTTGTTGACCCAAGTAATCCAGAGCCATATATGCTAATGAAGAGTAGTCATACTCGAGTTGGCCAACAGTCTCTCCTTCTCCGGGATAGATTCCAATGAACAACGGCGTGTTCTGTGTTAGCTGAGATATGTCACAATGAACTGACCACCCAGGAGTACATTCTAGTGTTGACATGACTGTTGAGGTGATCGTTGCTGAAAGACATCAAAACCATTCAAGCAAATAAAGTGTTTGTAATAAAGATATCACTAATGGTCCTCTTACTTGGGAAGCAGTTAACAACAACATCAGTTCGTGAAGATTCATAGGGAGCCTCATTCAGACCAGGCACGAAAATAAAGCTCATCTGAAAACATTACCATTCAACCATACACAAAAATAGCCCAACCACTCTCACCAAACACACTCACCTCACGACTGATTATCGACACTAGTTTCACCTGGGCCATGGTGTTCAAGATGGTGATGACTATGCATGATGAACTTTGATGAGATGTGAGATGTAACCTTAACTAGAAGTTGAGGATTAAAGTAAGAAATTGAGACGAAGACAAATACCTTAAAAAGAAAAGGAACCGAGAAAATACCAGAAATTGAGAAAAAGGACACTAAGAGACAATAAACAATGTGGTTCCTGCTTAAAACAAGCCTATGAGGGGTACTTTTCTCATTGTCAACTAAAAACCCTTTACAGCCTAACTCCCAGAGTTTTATTTTCCGGACACTAATGACATTAGTCAAGCTCAGCACTGCTTTTACAGCTACCTCGCAGGATAGGTTACATTCCTAGGAGAAAAGTGTATGCACACCTGCTTACTTTGTTCACCAAAGCCTTTGTCGTCACAGCAATACTAACTAAACATAGCAACAACAAGTTCCCTGTCCACCCTACCCTACTAATACCTCCTTCATTGTTGAGTTTTATACAAATAAACCTAAGCTACTTAAGATCTTTAAACTTTCCCCTCTGATCTTAACTACCACAAACGAAATAAAGATACTCAGATTCAGGTTAGTTAAGTATTCGACCTTAATCGACAACTCACCCCGCTGAGATAATTAACTTATCCCAAAAAGGAGAGAATTGCTATATTATTATAACTTCAGGCCGCAAGCGCGCGTTTCAGTGATGCAACCATGACTGGTAGTAATTGTTGTTGGTGTATGCCAAATAAGCTCGACATGCATATTGAAAAAAATAGTGTGCATCAACTGTAATTTTTTTTTGGACAGAGACACTAGCACATATCACGAGGTTGATATTGTTGGATTTTCGATTCTGGATATTGTGAGTACGAAATTTGCAGTCTATATCACTTACCAAACTAACACAGATACATTCCTTCTTCCAGACTCTCAAAAATTTGTCCTCTACGATAGATCTTAGATACAGGTGAGTATCACACCAACAAAGCCGAGATCACAAATCACAACCCCATTACAGGGACAATGTCACTAACACAGACCTTAAAACAAATCTATCGATCACAGCACTAAAAATATGGCTGAATCTTCCAAAAGTGAGTTGTCTTTTTGTTATTCACAATTCTACAATAACATGCTAACACAGTACACACACTTGTACCAGCTCAATATGAAAACTCGACACTTGATGAGCTGGCCGGAGCTGCTCTAAACGCTGCAATTCTTCCTTCATGTCGTCAAATCGCCCCTGATCTTGTGGCCAGATGGATCTCTGGAGCAAGCAGTGCTGACGAAGGGGTGCTTGTCTTAGCAGCATTGGCACGGGACGTAGCTGTGGTTCCTGAAATCCAGACTTTATGTTCTCACTTTGTGTCAAAAATGGGATTCATGGATATCCTTAAAGCTCCTACTGTCCATACCGAAACCATTCTTCTTGCATTCTACAGACTGATCTCTTTCGATAGAGACACATATGGCGCCATGGTGGATAAGCAGGTTGTTTCCAATCTTATGGAGAACCACGAAATGGCTAAACAGTTGTTGTACAAAATGTACGAGATGACTAAATGTGATGCCAAGCTGGAATACCTTGAAAGTGAACGAATTCTGGCTCTGAAACGAGATTTGCTTCCTACGAAAGCCGTTTCCTTTTCAGTTTCAGATCTTCATTCTCTCAACACTCCTATTGGCTCTTCTTTGATTTCTCGACTATGTGGGCCATGCGCTGAACCCTCGGAGTACGTTGAAACCGAAACTAGTGGCCAGATCATGAACAATCTTGGTGTAGCCCTTTCCACCAGTGCTCCCATTCTTTTGACAGGTCCTAGCGGTTCTGGAAAGACCTTTTATGTCAACGAAGTTGCCCGAACCCTGTCAAAACTCGATAAAATGGTCCGAATCCATCTGGGCGACCAAACCGACTCCAAGCTGCTGATTGGAGCATACACAACCGGATCCAAACCCGGCTCATTTGAGTGGAGAGACGGTGTACTTACCACAGCCATCAAAGAAGGACGATGGGTTTTGGTGGAGGATATTGATAGAGCTCCTACAGACGTGGTGTCAGTACTTTTGTCCTTGCTAGAGAAGCGGGAATTGGTTATTCCTTCGCGAGACGAGGTAATCAAGGCTCATTCAGGTTTCAGACTGCTTGGAACCATGCGAAAGCAACCAGGAAGCACGCATACCCAGGAGATTATCGGGTTGAGACTATGGCAGTTGGTAGAATTGGATCAGCTTCAACCCCATGAGATCGTCACCATTATCCAACAGAGATACCCTGTAATTTCGAGCATGGCTGAGTCATTCCAAAACACATTTTCTGATATTTGCCAGTTGTATGGATCGTCCAGTTTTGTGTCTTTGACGAAATCGGCAGTCTCACGAATTGTCTCACTTAATGATCTTATTAAACTGTGTAATCGAGTTAGCTCAATGATTACCCGATTGGGTTATACCAGTCCCAAGGACCCTTTGCCTAATCACGTGTACGATTTCATCTTTCTGGAGGCTCTGGACTGTTTTGCTGGTTTTCTGAGCAATAATGACGCTCGAATGAAGGCTGCGCATGTGATTGGAGAGTGCCTAGCAATGTCTACTCCTAAGGTGGATGTTCTTCTTGGACGAGTACCCACCTACCAAGACACCAACGAGTTTCTGGAGGTGGGACGATCTCACCTTACCAAACAGGTTGTTGTTTCTGGTCCTAAGAAGAAAAACAGTTTGTTTGCCAACACCAATCATTCTGCAAAACTGATGGAACAGATCTGTGTGGCGATTTCTTCCACCGAACCTCTTCTTCTTGTTGGTGAGACTGGTACAGGAAAAACCACTGTTGTCCAGAACGTAGCTTCTCTGATGAACAAGAAGCTCACTGTTGTCAACGTTTCTCAACAAACCGAAGCTGGCGATCTTCTTGGTGGTTTTAAGCCTGTGGATGTATCTATGATTGCTGTTCCCCTTATGGATTCATTTAATGAGCTTTTCTCTGCTACTTTTTCGGCCAAAAAGAACGCTGAGTTCACCAAACTGCTTACAAAGGCGTTCAACGTCCGACACTGGAAAAACTGTATTCGATTATGGAAAGAGGCTGTAAAGCTCAGTGCTGGCCGACTACAGGAGCCTCAAGGCGGTGGAAAGCGAAGAAAGTTGACCGACAAGGAAACATCCAATCTGCAGAACCAATGGGACCAGTTCTCCAACGATCTCAAGGCGTTTGAAATCCAATACAAACAGATCCAGTCGTCGTTTGTATTTCAGTTCATTGAGGGAAGTATTGTTCAGGCTGTGCGAAAGGGTGAATGGGTTCTTTTGGATGAAATAAACTTGGCATCTCCTGATACTCTGGAAGCCATTTCTGATCTTCTGAGTGAACCAAGAACTCTTCTTTTGTCAGAAAAAGGTGATGCCGAAACAATTGTCGCCCACCCTGATTTCCGAATGTTTGCATGTATGAACCCCGCAACTGATGTGGGCAAACGAGACCTTCCTCTTGGTCTACGATCACGGTTCACAGAACTGTATGTTTCTTCGCCTGACGAAAACTTTGACGATCTTCTGACTATTATCGACAGGTACATTGGCCATCTGTGTGTTTCTGATGCCACTATTGGTATCCATAATGATGTTGCAGACTTGTACTTGACTGCCAAGAAACTTTCAGCTGAGAACAAAATTGTTGATGGAGCCGGTCAGAAACCCCATTTCTCTATTCGAACTTTGTCTCGAACTCTAGTGTATGTCAGTCAGATTGCGCATTTGTTTGGACCTCGCGGATTACGACGTTCTCTCTATGAGGGCTTCTGTATGTCGTTTCTGACCCTTTTGGATGCCGACTCAGAGTCGCTGTTGCATGATATCATCAAGAAATACACCATTGACAAACTCAAGGACTCCAAGTCGATTATGGCAGCAAGAACCAAAGCTCCAAGCGATAAGCATATCGCGTTTGAGCATTACTGGCTCGAACCTGGTCCCTTGGAACCTTTTGACGATGAAAAGTATGTCATGACTCCGTTTGTAACCAAGAACCTTCTCAATTTGGTGCGAGCTACTTCCGGAAAAAGCTCAGTGTTGATCCAGGGCCCTACTTCTGCCGGTAAAACGTCCATGATTCGGTTCCTGGCCCAGAAAACCGGTCATGAGTTTGTCCGTATCAACAACCACGAACATACCGATTTGCAGGAATACCTGGGAACCTATGTCGCCGATACCGATGGAAAGCTCAAGTTCAAGGAAGGTGTTCTTGTTCAGGCTCTTCGACGAGGTGCATGGATTGTTCTTGATGAGCTGAATTTGGCCCCTACAGATGTTCTGGAAGCTCTCAATCGACTTTTGGATGATAACCGAGAATTGTTGATTCCCGAGACCCAGGAAGTTGTTCGTCCTCATCCTCAATTCCGACTTTTTGCTACCCAAAACCCTCCAGGACTTTACGGTGGTCGAAAGCAGCTGAGCAGAGCGTTCCGAAACCGATTTTTGGAACTTCATTTCGGAGATATTCCCGAAAGCGAACTGGAGCATATTCTGCATAAACGAGCTCTGATTGCTCCTTCTCAGGCTGCTAAAATTGTCAACGTTTACCGGGAACTTGCTCTCGTACGTCAAGCTTCTCGAGTGTTTGAGCAGAATGCATTTGCCACCCTTCGAGACCTTTTCAGATGGGCTGGACGAGAATGTGACAACAATGAGGAGCTCGCCATGAACGGTTTCTTGCTTTTGGGAGAGAGAGTACGAAACCCTGAGGAGCGTGAGGTCGTCAAGAAGGCCATCGAGAAGGTAATGAGAGTTCAACTGGACGAACAGGTTCTTTACCGAGAAGTTTCTGTTCCAGGAAGTGATTCTTCTTCTGTGGTCATGACCAATGGACTTAGACGGCTGGTGTACCTTGTTCAAGAGGCGATCAAGTACAAGGAGCCTGTTCTTCTTGTGGGAGAAACGGGATGTGGAAAAACCACTGTTTGTCAGCTTTTAGCCGAGTCCATCAACAAGGAGCTTCATATTGTTAATGCCCATCAGAATATGGAGACTGGCGATATCATTGGTAGTTTCCGGCCTGTGCGAAACCGAAGTGATCTTGAATTGAGATTCAGAGAAGCGTTGTTGTCTGCTTTGTCTTTGGAGTCTTCTACTCTATCAAACGCCGAGTTAGATCAGCTTTATTTGTCAAAGGTCAAAGAAGGATCTATTTCTGAAGACGAGAATGTCACTTCTTCTCGAGCTGCTCAAAAGACTCTTTTTGTTTGGTCGGACGGTTCTCTTATCCAAGCCTTGAAGCAGGGAGATTTCTTCCTTCTTGATGAGATTTCTCTGGCAGATGACTCTGTTCTAGAACGTCTCAACTCGGTTCTTGAACCTGAGAGAACCCTTCTGCTAGCTGAAAAGGGAAGTGATGCAGCAGAAGCTTCAGTGACAGCTTTGCCAGAGTTCCAGTTTTTCGCTACCATGAACCCTGGTGGCGATTACGGCAAGAAGGAGCTTTCTCTGGCGCTCAGAAACCGTTTCACAGAGATTTGGGTGCCATCAATGGAAGATTTCGAGGATGTGGAAACTATTGTGGGATCGAAACTGTCCTCTGATAAGAAATATCTCAGCCAGACTATTACAGAATTCTCACGGTGGTTTGCTATCAAGTACAGTGGTTCCACCACCTCTGGAATCATCTCCTTGCGAAACTTGCTGGCCTGGACCGAGTTCGTCAACAAATTTGAAGGTGCCCACGAGGTTGGATTATTACATGGTGCTCTGATGGTGTTTATTGATGCTCTTGGAACAGGTCAAACCAGTTACCTCACGAATCTGAACAGGGAAAAGAGAGATTGCATTGAGAAGTTACAGGAATTGAGTGGAAAGACAAACTTGCTGGAAATTTACGATCAAATTCCTGAAGTGGTTGAATCTCCTGAAACACTCAAAATCGGTCATTTCCAGGTGCCCAAGGAAGATGAAGTTACCGCCACTAAGGCCGCATTCAATTTGTCAGCTCCTACTACCAGAATGAACGCCATGCGAGTGTTGCGATCTCTTCAGGTGTCTAAACCTATTCTTCTTGAAGGCTCTCCAGGTGTAGGAAAGACATCTTTGATTACTTCTATTGCCCAGCTTCTTGGAAAACCTCTCACACGAATCAACTTGTCTGAGCAAACAGATCTGATTGATTTGTTCGGTTCAGATGCTCCTGCTGAAGACTCTGAGGCTGGAACTTTTGTTTGGAGAGACGCTCCTTTCCTACGAGCTATGCAGGCTGGCGAATGGGTGCTTCTGGACGAAATGAATCTTGCTTCTCAGTCTGTTCTTGAAGGATTGAATGCTTGTTTGGATCATCGTGGTCAGACATATATTCCTGAATTGGACAAGTTTTTCACCTGTGCTCCCGGATTCACCGTTTTTGCTGCCCAAAACCCCCAACACCAAGGTGGTGGACGTAAGGGACTGCCCAAAAGTTTTCTGAACCGTTTCACTGTCGTGTACGTGGATGCTCTTGACAAGGAAGATCTTTTCCAGATTGCTCAGTACCTGTATCCCAATGTCCAGGCTTCTCAAATGATCGATTTCATCAGCAAACTTGACAAGGCTGTTCAGACTGGAGAATTTGGTGCCAAGGGAAGCCCTTGGGAGTTCAACATGCGAGACACGATGCGGTGGATGAGTCTTGTTTCGGAAGGAAATGAAGACCCTGGTTCTTTCCTGAACTTGATTGCAGGAGATAGATTTAGAACTGATCTCGATCGACAGAAACTGGAGGAGTTGTATATCAGTGTTTTTGATCGTCCTTCTAATTCTCGTGCTTATTGCGTGACTGCTGAGTCTGAAGAATCTGTCAGATGTGGACGGGCTTTGCTACCCCGAAATCAGCTCATTCAGCCCAGCTTTTCTGCCACTCCTCTGCATTTTCTGCATTGCAACTCATCTCCTTCCGAGACTTTGATTCGAGCTATTAACCATGGCTGGCCTGTAATTTTGACTGGTCCATCGTGTTCTGGAAAGACTTCGCTCATACGAGTCATGGCATCTGTGGCTGGGGCCACTCTTGACGAAATTGCTCTCAATGCTGATGTCGATTCTGTGGACCTGGTGGGAGGTTACGAACAGGTAGACAACCGTCAGAAAAAGACGCAAGTTGATAAGAAGGTGACCCAAGTATTTGAAGAATGGGCGAGACGAGAATTGGCTCGTGGTAACCATTCTGGAGTCGCCAAAGCTCTTGCGCATAAAGCTGATACTTCCATGGACTCAGATCTTCAAACTCAGATCAACCATCTTTACAGTCAACTTGACACGAAGCCATCTTCGGCAGTGTCATTCCAGTGGATAGACGGAATTCTTGTGAATGCTGTTTCCCAAGGCCATTGGTTGGTTCTGGATAATGCCAACCTCTGTTCTGCGTCAGTTCTGGATCGTCTCAATTCGTTGCTGGAGCCTAACGGAACACTCATTCTCAACGAGAGTACTCTAGAAGATGGTTCTCCAAGAGTGATTACTCCCCATAAAAATTTCCGAATCTTCCTTACTGTCAATTACAAGTATGGCGAACTTTCTCGAGCAATGCGAAACCGAGCTGTTGAAATCCATGTTGATTCTTTGGATCTGCGAATGAGCGATTTTGACCGAATCCGACTCAATGAGACTGTTCAAGAAAGTCATCTGTTGACCTGGAGACAGGCCGTTGATAGTTCTGAGGTCACTGCTGAAGTTGCGCTCAAGTACTTGTCTTGCCCTCTGGCTTTGAACGATTTTGCAAGTGTTGTTAAATCCTCAGATGCCCCTACCAATGCTAAACAGATGGCAGTTGAGGTTTACGAGATCTGCAAGACTATTGGTGTTGAAAAATACATTTCTTTGCTTCAACAAGAGACGTTTTTGGACCCCAGTCTTGATCCTGATTTGGACGGCTCTATCTCGTCTTTCCTCGGTCTACTGGTGAAATTTGCCACCACTAGTCATAATCTTACTGTTGCCAGAACCAACGGAGAGTCCAAGAAACCCAGCACTTTGACTTACGTTGAAAAATCTGCTGCTGCTGTTTCCGGCCGAAAAATGAAAGATGCTGCTGCTCCTGGTTTGTTCGAGCTACTCGTGGCTGCTCAGAAAGTTGTTGAGCAGGGTATTCTCGGTGACTGTCATGCCGAGTCTTTAATGAAACTGCTGACTCTCATTGACCAAGTGTATCTCAACACATCAACTCAAGCTCCTGTGGAATCGCAGTTCCATGTTTATGCAGACTGGTTTGAGGAGTGGATCAAGGACGTTACGTACGATGTTTCCATTCTAAGTGAAGCACTGAAAAAGTTTGATTCTCAAATTTCTCTTTCTAGGGGGTTGCTTATGAGACAGATCTGGACTCAGCTATGCCCCAAGGTTCCTAGTGATCTTTCTGGATGGATGACTTTCGAGAAGGTCGCGGCTCTGTGTAATCGATTTGACGAGATTTGTGCCCAGATGCCCGTTTCTTCTTTGGAAACAGTTCTCTCCGTGAAATCTCAGTTTGCCAGATTGTTGGAAGATACCGGCTCCATTTCTGAGGAATTTTTTTCGGCTTTGGAAAAAACTGTGGAAAGTATTTCCAGTGACGGTGCGAAACGCCCTGAAACCTACGTCGAGTTGTTTTCTCACTTGGAAACCACTTTTTCTCTGTGTGAAGTTAAACATTTGAATTTATCTTTCTACGCTTGCTTGCCCACTCAAGAAGAGTCCGTTCTGGAAAAACTTACCAAACATGGAAACGGTTTTGAAAACACTTCTGGAGATTTCCTGGCTGGCCAGTACATTTCAGCTGCCCAGAGTTTCGGCACCACTAAAACCGGAGCTGTTCAACAGTCCAGAGCTGATTACACTGTGATTGGTCAGCTTCTAGCATCTGAAAATCATTCCATCACCAGTGATAAATTGGTTCAGTTGGGTTCTATTGTCACAGATACTTTGACTGATCTGGAGGAGATTGGCAATACTGTATCCTCAAGCGATTTCCTAGAAAAGTGTATGGAGAGTCTCCAACAAATTCCTGCTCAGCTATCTTCTTCTGATGAGATGTCTGTTGGCTCTGCTTTTGTTGAGCTCTTCCAGGCTTGCCTCAACATGTATGTTCCCGACTTGCCTTTTGACCCTGCTATCAAGGAATACGTGGATTACGACATGCAGGTTCGAGTGGACAATCTTGATCGAGTCAGTCACAACGCCGACCAGAGAATGAAGAGTGTGTTTTTTGGAACTCCCATTGAAGAATACACTTCTGAGACAGCTTTGTTTAAGCCCAAGGTGTTCCGAGATGCCTCTACTTCTGTCGATTTGATGATTCGAGAATGGAACCAGTTCATGGTCGTTGTTGATCAGGTGGTGGAGAAGCTACAAAATTTGGAGTCCCCTACTCTCGCCCAAGAGCTGGATTTGTTCCAGAAGAATACTCAACAGTTTTTGATCCGACTGAACCACTCTTACCCTCGGTACAAGGACTTGTGTTCGATTCTGGATAGATTCGTGAGTGGCTTCCGATTGGGTATCTACATGATTCAGTCTAGCCTGGAGGACAAGAAATCGCCTCAATGGACTGTTAATGCTCTCAATTTGACTTCCACTACTGCCTTGGCCCAGACTCTTGAGAATATCGTCAAGTTCTGCAAAGATAAATCCGTGGAAGACACGTCAGTTGAAAAGACTCTTGCTTTTGTCATGGACGTTGTTTCCCAGCAGTCCCATTCTTATGAAGATCTCAAACCTCTGGTGACTTATTGTTGTACCACAATTTTTGCTAGATGGACTCTACGACGTCTTCGTATGGAGGAACAAGCAGCCATTGAAGCTTCTGGATTTTCTACCAATCTTGATGAAACTGCTGAAGAAGAGTTTGCCAAGTTGTTCCCTGACTATGAAATCAAATTTGATGAAGCTGGAAATGTCATCAAACCCAAGGTCACTAAGCAGGATATCGACTACTCCCAATGGTTGAGATCTTATGAACGTGTGTTTGGAGGATGTAAAGAGGACATGAACCGTGTGATTCTCAAGGGAGCTGAATTGGCTACTACAGGTGCAATGCAGCATGTGGTTCCTTCGCTTGTTCAATCTCACGTGACCGTTCTTGAAACTGACTCTCTATCCCTAGCTGAATCGTCTCCTACTTTTGATTTCTACAGACAACACTCTTCTGGAGAGACTCAGAAGTGCGTTTCGGTTGTGACTAAACTGCTGGCCTTTGTCAAATCTCTTCTTGCCAGATGGCCAGAACATGATACTCTTCAGCAATTGGCTTTCCAGTGTGAGGAGTTGCTGTCTTATGGAGTGGTCACCCCCGTTGCTCGCCTTTTAGCCAAGGTTGAACAGATCTACACGTTCCTTCACGAGTGGGAAAAACTGGCCTCTAGAGAAGTTTCCGTTCGAGAGTACATTGACTTGTTCACCACTCTCATTGTTGACTGGCGTCGATTGGAGCTCGCCATGTGGCCCAAACTGTTTGATTTTGAGGAACAGGCTCAAAAGGATGGAATTGGACAATGGTGGTTCAACGTCTATGAAACTGTGGTTGCTGTGTCTCAGGACAACCAGGAGTTGTCTTCTGACGACATCACACAGTTGGTTCAGACCCTGAATCTGTTTTTGTCTCAGTCTACACTAGGACAGTTTGAATACCGCCTGGAGCTTCTGGAGGCCGTTCTCAAGCACGTCCAGTCGATGGAAAACACAACTGCGGTTTCCCAGGTTTCTGTGGCTCTTAAGGCATTTTTGGCTTACTACAAGATGTTTTTGGGCTCGATTTCTGACCATCTCGCTGCTCGAAAGAAATCTCTTCAGAAAGATATTCAGGAGGTGATTCTTCTGGCTTCCTGGAAAGACACTAATGTCCACGCTCTTAAAGAGAGTGCTCGAAAGAGTCACCGAAAGTTGTTCAAGGTTGTCAGAAAGTATCGATCAGTGTTGAGTGAACCTGTCAAGAATGTTCTCGAGAGTGGTATGAAGGATGACCCTGTTAATGCTACTGTGAAGCCTGTGATTGCACCTATGTCAGACGTGTCTGATAACTTGTCTCTTTACGCTCCCCAATTCGTTAAAGATCCTCAGAAGACTCTCTCGATTCTGACCAAACGAATCTCTTCCTTGAGCGAAATTGAAACTGTCAGTCTTATGGAAATCGTGTCTGGAATCCTTGACGAATCGGCTCGACTTAAGAAAGCTACCCCTAATGCCCTTACTGAAGAAAACAAGAAAGAGATCGGAGCCTTGCGAGTCGAGAAACAGAGATTCTTGGCCGAGTCTCTAAAGGAGCTTAGAAGTCATGGTTTCAAGGGAAGAATCACTGCTGAGACTCTTTCCTCTCAAGCTAGCTTGTCTTCTGTATTGGGCAACCTTGTAGTTGCTGAACATGATCAGACGTACTTTATGCGGCTGATTGACTCTTTCAGTAAATTGCGATCAGCCTGTGCTAATCCTTCAGGTGACGTTCCTCTGCACGACATTTCCGTGGCGTCTGCAATGGCCGAGAATATCCTGCGAATGTGTATCAAGCAGAATAACCTGATTGGTGGGGTTGAGCGGGGTGTTAGTGAGATGGTAACTGTTTCTAAACAGCTTGCTGATGTCTCAGTTAATGTGACACTCCAGCTTGTGAATAGTACAGCTGTTGTACGATTCTTGAACGGATTGGTGTCTTCCATTTCTGTTATTTCCGAGTCGGCTCAGAACATGGTCAAACTAGATTCCAAACTCGGATCTGGGGTGGGTCAATTGACTCGACTTTGTGACGACTTTTCTTCAAGATTTAACAGCTTGATTGTCTCGTTCAATTGCCAGAAACATTTGATGGATTGGCAAAAACCCACCGCTGACAGCTCCGAGCTTCTCAACTCCATCAAAACTTCTGTTGAACAGTTCCAGTCAAAGTTGACTTCAATCTGTGAAGTTCATAAATGTTTCACTTGGGCTTCCACCCTTGTGTCTTCTTTGATTGCTCTTGAGGATGTTGCAGGAAGTGAACTAGCCAATAGTGACAGTTCATTCGACTCAGTGGAGACATTATGCAAAACTATTCTTGTCATTGTTCAAGGGGTCATTAAACGAGTTTCAGAGGAAGTTTCTGATGACTCCGAATCTGACGAGGTTTCATTTTCTCAAGATTACCAGTTGTTGATGAATTTGTCTCAACTTCTTCATACTGATAAGATTCTTTCATTGACTACTGAAACTATTGCTTCAGTGGGTCATTCTCCTGCGGGATCTGCTGCTCTTGGAATTGCCAAGGCTTACTTGGAACAGTACCTTTACTTGTGCAACCTGGTATGCTCGAAAGCTCAGGCTCAGTTTGCAGACTTGACCAAGGGAGGTTTCCTACTTTGCAAGACTCTTTACAATCTTGCCACCAATGGATTCTGTTCTCCCGAAGAGCAGCAAGACCAGGAGGCCGATTCCAATGCAACTGCTTCTGGCACAGGTCTTGGAGACGGTTCAGGTGCCCAGGACCATTCTGGCGATGTGGGAGAAGATGAGAACCTTGATGACTACATGGAGCAAGAAAACGAGGACCAGGAAGATCGAGATGAGGACGATGATGATGATGCTGTATCTGTTGAAGGTGATATGGCTGGCAAGAGTGAAAATGCCAAGGATCAGGAAGAAGAAGAGGGAGAAGATAAAGAAGGTGAAGAAGAGGAAGAGGACATTGATGATGAAACTGGAAAGTTGGACGATTTGGACCCCAATGCAATGGACGATAAGATGTGGAATGACGATGAGGACATTCAAGACGAGAAGGAGAAAGATGGAGATGTGGATGGAAAGGAAGATGGTGGTGAAGAAGGTAAACAGGATGAGGGTAGAGACGATGGTGAAACTGGTGAAGCTGAGGGTGAGGCTGGTGATGAAAATGAAGAGGGTGATGGAGATGAAGGTGAGGAGGTGGAAGAGGACGATGACTCTGACGCTGAGTCCGTGGATGCCCAGGAGGATACTGTTGGACCTAGGGAAGATGGCGAGGAGCTCGATCCTCATTTGGACGAGTCTGAAGTTCTGGAACTGCCTGAAGATATGAATCTTGATGGTATGGATGAAGACAAGGAAGAAGGTGACGAGGAGGAGTTCAACGATGGTCTTGATAAAGATATGAGTGACTCTGAGGTTGAGGATATGGACGAGATGGATGTTGATGCAGTTGGTGAAGAGGAGCCTGAGGAGGGCGCTGAAGAGGAGGAAGTTGATGAAGGTAAGGGAGAAGTAAATGAGGATGTTGAGGATGCTGACGAGATGAATGAGGAAGCTGACGAGGAAAATACCAAAGAGGATGCTATGGAGGATCAAATGGATATTGACCAGGATGACCAGAAGGCCGGTGATCATAATGAAGAGGCTCCAGAGATGGAGCTGGAAGGTTTACATGGTCAAGACGAGTCTGGAGCTCAAGATGACAACGACGAGTCTGCTGTGAAGCAGGATTCAGGTGAGAAGGGTGCAGGCCAGGATGCCGACAGTAAACAGGAAGAGCAGGATATCGGAGGAGGCGGAGAAGTTGGTCAGAATGAGGAGACCGAGGACAACGCTGAGGACAACAAGGAAGATGAGTCTGTTGACGCTCGAATCGACCAAATGAAACAACTTGGAGACGCTCTCAAGGAGTTCCACAAACAGAAGGAGGAGATTCGAAATGCCAATTCTGAAAACACAGAGGAAGATTCAGCTAATGTGGATCCTAACCAATTCGAGCATGTGGATGGCCCTGACTCAAAGCACGACACTCAGGCTATGGGATCTGCCGACAAGGACATGAAGCAGGATATTGACGACGATATGGCTATTGAAGAGGAAGGCGAGGAGAAGGAGACTCAGGAACGTAAGATCGATCCCGAGGTAAAACCTGAAGACTCTGAGCCTGCTGAAGATGATGTTGATGAAACTCAAGAGTCTGGCCAACCTGAAGGAGCCGCGTCTAAAACTGCAGTTGAAGGTGAACCTGATTCAGACTCTGACGAAGAAGGAAACATCAAAACCGAGATGGATGTTGATGACGACGAAGATGAGGCTGTCGACACAATCAAAGAAGAAATTCAGGATATGTCTCTTATTGAAGAACCAGTCATCTCCTTGTCTGAAGCTCGAGATCAATGGAAGACTTACCAATCGTCTGTTGCTGATCTTGCAACCACTCTCTGTGAGCAACTTCGTCTGATTCTGGAACCTACTTTGGCCACCAAAATGCGGGGCGATTTCAAGACTGGAAAACGGCTCAACATGAAACGTATTATTCCGTATATTGCGTCTTCGTTCAAGAAAGATAAGATTTGGATGCGACGAACTAAGCCTTCTAAGCGACAATACCAGATCATGATTTCTCTGGACGATTCCAAGTCCATGAATGAGTCGCCTCAATGTGTCGAATTGGCGTTCCAATCCATTGCTCTGATTTCCAAGGCTCTTACCCAGCTTGAATCCGGTCAATTGGCAGTTATGAAATTTGGCCAAGATGCCCAACTTGTTCATCCATTTGAGAAGACATTTTCTGATGAATCTGGAGGAGAATTGGTGTCGAAGTTTTCGTTTGCACAGAACCAGACCAATGTACAGAAATTGGTTTCTCATTCCATTGATATTTTCCAGCAACAAAAACTTGGCGGAGCCGAGTTGTGGCAGCTCCAAATCATCATCTCTGATGGTATTTGTGAAAACCATGAAACTCTACGACAGCTTGTTCGACATGCTCGAGAACTCAAGATCATGCTTGTGTTTGTAGTTATTGATGCTCTTGCAGCTGCCTCTGGTGGTTCTTCCATTACAGATATCCAGCAGGCTAAGTACATTTCTCAAAACGATGGCCAAATGGTTCTCAAAATGGAGAAATATCTCGATACCTTCCCGTTTGAGTTTTACGTTATCGTCAGAGACATCAAGGAGTTGCCTTCTGTTTTGTCTTCTGTCCTTCGACAGTTCTTCTCAGAAGTTGCCGATCTCAGCTAGTAGGAGGATTTTTGTTATGTTATGTTATTTTAATTGATTTTATTATTGTACATTCTGCTCAAGTTTGTTTTTATATCTGTATCGAACAAAGGGAACCTATCTGTAGTAACACTAGGCTGTGATTTCAACCATTAACATCAAGTACTAACAGGTCCAGACCATGTAACGGTAGTAGGCTGAATTTACAATCCCTAAGTCAAGGCTACTACAGTATTGCAATTGTACACCTCAATACAGAACATTAAATTCATACACACTAATTCCCCCACTATACCTATCTATGATACATTCCAGTCCAATAACACCCTCCATCACTCCCCACCTTAAATCTCATCCACAAGAACCAATGCCGGAAAATCGTCTAATTTCTCACATGGCACAAAAATATCCTGTGCGATTCCTCCAGTGGCATTGAGAGGAACTCCTCTAACTACAAACCACACAAACATTTCTTCTGAGATTCCAGTTTTCTCTACGCGAGAATCATTCTCGGGATCGAATTTCGCTGTCGGCATAAACACAGCCAGCTCCTTTGCAAAGTTCTCAGCAACAACTTTCCAGTCTTCTACCTCATGGTACACTTGAGAAATACAGTTTCCATACACCAAAGTAGACTTGTCAAAATTGACAAGACTGTTGTCTTCGAGAAACTTCTTTGTTACCTTCCGGGCATCCTTTAGCTCCGGATTGGCAGGGTCGTCGTATCGCTCCGCAGTGATATACGCTTCGAAGTTGAGGGGCATGTTAAGAGTGAAATATTAGAGATGCATGAATGCATAAAGTGTAACTTAATCAGGGAGAGGAGGGGACCAGTGCCTGATGACATTCCTTGTTACATTATTCATTATTTTCTAAAAGACATTTGTTTAATGCCGAAGAATGGTTTCTTTAGTTGTCATTTCTTTCCTTGCTTTTTTTGTATTGTTCGGTGTGCCATTAGGCAATCAATGGGGTAGTTAGATAGTGGTAAGCTTTAAGCAACAAAAAAACTTATAGGCTCAACAAAGGGCTTACTGGGGGACCAGTTGGTATAAACTCATTAAATAATGATACTCATTGAATTGAAAGTCAACGACTTCAAGGGTCTTCTTTATAGTTTTACCTTGGGGACCACATCCGCTTGTCCATCACATATGACCTGTCCAGGTGGGTCACCCAAAACTGGTATCTCAAGCGTCCTGGGCTATCCAACAGCCACACCAAAATAACACTCAAAAAATCAACAGTTGAACACAGCTTTCTATCTCCCAACAACTCAAAAATCTGACAGCTTGACAAACCCAAGTTTCCAAAACTTAACCCTCACCAAAAATTGAACACTCCAAGCCTGCCTGCATTCTGTATACCCACCAAGCACTTAATAGTCAAAGCGAAAATAATTCTTTTTGTTGGTCGAAACGTTTTAGATTGTAAAAATAATGAGGGGTATTAAAATCGCTTTATAAGGTGATATCACGTGGTATCGTAGTTCTATTATACTACAATCTGAGTTAGTACTAAATAGGCATTCCATTGTCGATGGATTGTTGTACGAAGTCCCAGTAGACCTTTTTTCCCTTTGTTCTTAAGGTTTTTCCCCATTTGATAAATAGAAAGAACGTGGAGATGCAAACAAAGGAGACCGCTGCAGCTTCACCAAAACATCGTTTGAGACCTTCGTTTTTGAACCAGGGGGTGACTCCATAGCCAATTCCGAACGACATGGAATTTCGAATTAGAATAACAGTGACCATGGAATCGGAGGCAATTTCTCGGTATGAATCAACGGCGTAATTAACAGAGCAAATAGATGTCAGTGCCGACATTCCTTGAACAAATCCCATTCCAACAATAATTGGGAACCAATGAATATGATCAGCGGCTCCAAATCCCCACAGAATCAACATTGTTGGACACAGTATCAAGTATGCAATAAGCACCCAGAGACGATGCTCTGGTTCAGAAACTCCATTGTTACGTTTGGCTAAACCAATTCGTAACTTATCAGACATATATCCTCCATAAATGGACGACACAAAGACAATGACGCATGAGGAAATATAGCACAAGCCGACTTTATCAGGAGTAAAGTTGTATGGGTAATCAGAAAGAACTGCAGAAACTGTACCATTAACAAGATTGAACCAGACCAATCCTAATCCACACAAGAAACCAGAAAACACAATCACAGGAAACCTCCAGAAAATGATAAAAGGACGTTTAGTCATTTCCCAAATCATGATAGGACGAGGTTGATCGAACAGGGCTAGTTTCTGTAAAAACGTCTTCTTCTTCATCATAGTGGGAGAGCAAATCTCCACATCAGTGTTTACTGAAAACGATTGCTTCCTAGTGACTGCGGTTTTTTCAGAAATGTCTGAATCTACTTTTTTCAGAGTTGCATGTCGAACAAAATTGGTTTCCTCAAAAAATATAAACAAAAACACAAAACAAACGGCATTGAAAATTGTACCCCAATACAGCACCCAGGTCCATCCTTGTCCCTGGGAAATCAGGCCAGCCAAAACAGGAGCTATGTTAGACGCAAACATCAGACCAAATCCATACAACCCAATCCATCTTCCTCTCTCATGTTCAAACCATACATCAGATACCACCACCTCACAAAGAGACTCTACAGGAGCCCCAAAAAAACCTTGAAGCAGTTTGGATCCGATCCATTGTCCTGAGTTTTTCGCATGGGGGCCCCAAAGTTGAATGAGACATGTTCCAAGCATTGAAATCAGAAAAATGGGCCGTTTTCCAAACTGTTGCGAGAGTGGCTGGAAAATGATGCACCCTAGTCCAAACGTCAAATACATATACCCTGTGCCTTGGTTTAACGTTTCCAGAGACAATCCCGTGTTTTCTGAAATTGGAATCAAAACCGAATAAATCGAAGCTGAGGGAACTGAAACACCTAGAGTATAGATGAACATGCAAAACATTGAAAGAAGTTTTCGTCGGTACGACCAATTTAGCGGGTCATCTGGATGTGCAGAAGGAATCGGCTGCAGTACTACCTCAGAGTCAGTAGTGTCAACGAGGTTGATTGTTCCAGGAATTTTATCGTAATCAATCATATTTAGTATACAGAATCTAGAAGGAAGGGAAATAGTTGGATGGGAAAACCTGGAGTATTTATGTGATTACAGGGTTATTCGGTTGGAGTAATGTTGGAGTAAGGTTAGAGTGTCTTAACTCTACCATTCTAGCTTAATGTTAACTTGAATATGCATCTGACGTGCATCTGACGTCACACTACTGTCTCAGGCCGTAATTACAGGGGATTGGTCAGTTTCAGAATTAGAATGGGAGCAAGTTCATGAAAGAGCTATTAGTAATAAAATGAGGTAGACAAAAAAAAGCAGTGAGTGGAGGTTGCTCTCAATTGGCATGCATAAACAACGCAGTGATGTCAGGTGCATTAATAAGATAAGTGGTTGGGAGAAAACGAGAGATGAATACTTGAATGTCAGCAGAATTAGAGTATGAAATGAGATCTGCTCTTGTATCTTCCTTTAGCTACGTCTATTGTCACATGGTGCTGTGGCCTCTCATTATTCTCTAGAAAGAGAGAAAGAGAGAGATGCATTAAGGAGAGGGGTAAGTTGTTTGATCGTTCCTGTTTGCTGCATACTGGGGGTGAAAGATAGGGCTAGGCGTGGTGATTTCCATTGAGTTGGATACTTTCAGTATTGTGCTTTTAGGAATTTATGAGTAAAATGAAGCGCTAAATTCGTCTTAGCGCTTCATTTTATCTACTAACAATACTGGTAATGGTGTTGAGATTGAACTCAGATACAACTTCACATGCATTGTGCATGCATCAATGAAACTTGTGTGGATGCATACGATATCATAACTTGATTCTTTGGTTCGTGATTACAACCCTTAGACCAGCAATAGCTTCTTCAATCTGATACTAACAAATGCCATGTTTCATCGGGATCTACTTTTTAAAGAGCAACATTCACGTTTTGCAGGTTGAGTTGTTGCACAATAAGTCTCTTACAGAAAATATGCACCACTCAATGACGAAACCGGAGGCACAATCTATCACATTTCATTGGTTATGTGAAGTTCACTGTTTACACTATTAACACTCTTCAGCACTTAAGCGGAAATTCTAGTCGCTTATTGTATGGTGTTGATACATGTCATTGCAATGTCCGTGATTAGGTAGATGGATCAAAGGCCAAACCATTCACTCTTGCGAATATCTTTATCTTCTCATTGCTTATTTGTACTTTGGTATAGACTTGAATGTAGTTCCCTTGTCATGTCCAGCAATCAGCCAGAGCTATAAAACGTACAACTCTATTATTCAGCTCTTTAAAAACAAACGTATTGTCCTTCCTTCAGTACTAGGTCTAATCTGCTCTTGGTTTCCTTACGCCTCCATGTGGAATAGGAAAAGTCAGTGGATAGTGGAAAGAGAGTTCAATGAATGGACGAGAAAAGGTTTCAATGAGTATATCATGTTCATCTGAATCAGCTGGTTAATTATATCACTGAAACGTTATTTATTTTTATTTTTATCTTAGTTAAAATACTGTATCTTTGAGAGATTACATCTCCGGTTTCAGTTGAGAGTGAAGGTCAAGGGAAATCTCGAAATCATAGACATGAATAAATACGTGTCTGACGGAACTCCCAATAGTGGTTTTCCTAACAGGAAGTGAGTAAGTGATTTGTTTGTTGAAACTGGTTTTAAGGGAATAACGCAGGCCCTATCATTTGTACCATTGATAATCAACCCGTATTACCATTTGATAATAATATGCAAAAGTATTGTTATTACCAGCAATAAATGTTTCGATATAACGATCCCTGGGGTTCAGTTGTGTCACCGTATTAGCAATAACCAGTCTTGAGCTTAGGTGTACCTCTACACTTCAATGGTTCCCTTTTGAACTCTAAGACAGATCTGGTCAGTAGAAATCGATTAAAAAGGAGGCAGAATATACACCTATCAATATTTGAGAGTATTAAACTATTTCAACCAGCAAGGTGTTCCCTGTTTGGAATTATCTATGATGACTAATATGGATACTGTCAACTCGACCATTCACAGGTAAGCTGTATAATATACCCCTTCATCTTCTCCACTGTCTCCATTAAGATTTGTATACTATGCCTAATATTCACCAACCAACTCAACTGCTAAATCAGTTCTGAACCTGACCAAAAAGTAATTGTACTCAGTTTTCAACTCTGGTCGTTGGTTCACCTCTTCCTTCTTCACCTTCCAATAATCCAACCCGCTTTGAAGCCATCCCTTGAGATCAGCTTTAGAAGTCAGGAAAGATTTAATGGTTTGCAGCTGCACAGGCTCGTTTCTGTATAAGTTCTGTCTTTCAGTAGAGAACAAGAAAGAATCCTCAGCCAAAGCAGCATCAATTTGATTCTCCAAAGAACTGTATCCTTCAAAAAGTTTGACCAAATGAGGAGTGAATTCGTTTTTGTGATCTTTCATCAGTTTAATCAAAAGAGCTTCTTCAGCTCGAACATTGGTTGAAGCGAAAGGTAGGCCACAAATTTCTGTCGAGGTGAAGATTGCTGCCATTTCTCGCAGATTTGTATCATCGTCAGAAAGGTAAAGTAGCAATAAAATGAAAGCCTCCATTGTCTCAGATGAAGAAGTGCCCTTTTTGGAAACTTCTCGTAGATACGCACAAAGCGATTGAAGAGCAGCTTTTCGAGAACTATAAGCAGCAGTTTCAAGTGAAAACTTCTTCACAAGTTCCAACCACTTTCTGGTCTTCTCGGAATCATCAACTCGACCAGTGAAAGGTCCAAGGGCTCCTAAAGCACTTTCGCTGATATCAGTGGAGTTTTCATTGGTGTAAGAAAACAACAATGATTGACACAAAGAGTCAGATAAAGTGGAAGAAGTATCTTTTAGTAAAGTGGAAAGGAGTCTAAGAGCAGGACCCTTGACGAGATCACAATGAGAAACTCTTGTCAAATCCCAAAGAGACTCAAGAATAGCGCTTTTTGTGTCGTTGTCAAACTCTCCAAGTTGATCCTCAATAGTGGAGATGGTTGCCTGTACAACCTCATAAGCTGAGTCAGAGAACAACTGTCGCACATATGACACAAAGATACCTGGTCCAATTGACGCGTCAGAAGAGTATTTCAGCAACACGTACACGCATTCTTGTCTCAGAACTCTTGCAGCTGAATCAAGCTTGGAAGTTTGAGCCTGCTCGATTTGTAAAAGTGAAAATTGCACCAATTGTGACGCGAACAGAGTTTTGGGGTTCTTGAGGTAAATATTCTTGAGAATTCTGAATAAGGCAATTTGGGTAGCTGGACAATTGTTCTTTTTCAAAAGAGGAGAAATCAAATCTTGAAGTTGTTCCAAAACAATGTGAGGAATTTCTGCAAATGGTAACTTCATAGAAGCACGTTGTAGAGTTGAGTCAATAGCCAGCAAGCAGCCATGAACATAGTTCTGACTTCTTCCAAGTTGCCGAGTTAAATCACTTACACTGTCAAATAAATCCTCATCAGCAGTCATAAAAGCAAAAGTTCGAGCGGCAACTTCTCGAATCTTCCATACCTTAGAGCCTAAACACTCTCGAATCAAGTCTCGGAACTCGTCCAATCCAGAGTATCCGTTTGTACCCTCCAAACGAGACAAAAGCGACAAGACAGGATAAGTAGTTTCAAGATCAGCGTTATCGGTGTCTAGACTAGTGACATGCTGTTTCAGATGCTCAAGAAGAATTTCTCTAATATTCTTGTATCGTGTAAAGAAGAGTCGAGCAGGAACTGTACCTGTGTTATTTCGAGACAAATTAGCACCTTCAATGACAGTGGCAACTCGTTTTGTACCAAACAATCTGTTCTGTAAGGAGGTGTACAACATTACAGCGCAATTTCGAACTGCCCAGGTAGGAGAAGAGAATCTCTCAATAGAAAGTTGAAGTCCTTGATCGATGTAATGAGAAGAAGCTTCTGATAAATCACTTTCAATAAAGAGAATTCGCATACAATTAAGAGCATGGACTTGAGGGATCTGAGCAATAGTTGCATCTGTATCCAGGGGTTTATTTGCGATTTTCAAAAGCTGCTCGAAAGTATATTTCAAAAGAGGTCGTTCTTCTTCCGAATTTTCAGCACAGAGAACTCCGGCAATCAAGTATGGCAATCCTCCACTCCTTCGGGTAATTTTCTGAGCCATTTTCTCAATTAAATCAATGTTGTAGTCTAGCCATTCTCTGGGCTTGTTTTTAAGAGTCTCACTGGAAGAACATCGTTTACAACAAGACACGAAAGTAGGATAAACGGAAGAAAACGCACCACGATGACGAACGGTAGCCAACTGTTCGATTGACAAATTTCCGCAAGAAAGAATAGTTTCATCAGGAAGTTCAGGGACCTCATTCAGAATCAAACCCATCATGGCTGTACTTTCTTTAACAGCCCTCCAAGCGTACGAAAGCACCAGTTGAGATGCAGGGCCATACTTGAGTTCAATGTCTTCCACATTGCTCAATTCTTCCGGTACGTTTCCTTCTGGCGAGTCATCAGTCAAAATACTTTTAGTAAGTTCCCAAGTGTAATGGACGTTTTTGAGCGCCCGGTGAACGTTTTCATTCCATTCGGAAGTGTAATTTGCAGCTAAAATGTCCTCCAAAATAAACCTCAGAGCTGAAAAATAACCATGAACAGGGTATTCTTTGACAGCCACAGAAAGATCTTGCTTAGCTGTATCTAGAAACTGTTCTACTTTCACCAGAAGTCTTTCGAAGAATTCCAATTGAGCAGAAGGGCCACTTCTTCCATACAAGTTGAACACAAACTGTGTCAGACGAGCACCAGAGTCTCCCTCTCGACCTCGAATACCAGCCATCATGGTCATGCCTCGTTCGGCCAATAAAGAAATTGACTCATCTGGGAAAGTCTCAGAAGGTGTCATTTTAAGTAGCAGAACACACATTTGACGTAGATCTTCGTAATTGGAAGTTACTCCATCAATAAGTCGTTCAACTAGTAGAGGGGTGAAAATTTCGATCGAAAAGGGAAACTCAAGGTAATTCTTGCGAATGATATGCTCATCAAGGTTTTTATCCAATCCGGAATGAATCAACATTGGCAGAAGTCTCAGAGCAGAATGGAAAGTCTGATAAGGAGCGCAAGGAGTCAATTGACCAGTCACAAACTTAACCAACCAGCTGCAAAAAGTATGAGCAGCTTGAACTTGTTGAGAAAACTCAATAATTTTTGTCTGAAGTTTTTCAGCTACTTCCACCTTGAGTTTCATTCGAACCACGTCTCGATTCTGAGCATAACTGGAATCCCGGACTCGAGTAACAAATTGACGCAAATAACTGTACACTTTGTTTCTGAATTCAGCGTCTCCCTCCGCAAACAAATCAGGTAGTACCTTTTCAAGCACTTTGTATACATGAGGCTTGACTGGTTCAGAACCCTTTGGAGAGCTTACAAGAAGAGACAAGGCAGCAGCCCGCAAAGACATAGATTCGTGCTGGAGTAGATTCTGGACGGTCTCCACTTGTAGAAACTCAGACGACTCTCCAACTTCCACCAAACCAAGTTCCTGACCGATTTTCAAACACCCAACCATCGACTCAAGTTGCAACTCAGAAAGAGTATGGAAGTCAGCAACATCTCCAAAAGTGGATTCCATAAAAACAGGGAAGCTATCAGGATGAAATTTGAACATCTGGGGCAAAACGTATAGCAGAATATTTCTCTGGAGACTGATATCGTTCATTCGTAGTTGCACAGGTGTAGCCCAAAGATTAACCCAATCTTGCAAAGAGCAGGTATCTTTAGTTTCAGCTCTAACAGAAGAAAAAATTGCATAAAGAGTCTTTCCTACAGGGTTAGCCAAGGCTACGCTTCCCATCACAGCCAAAGACTCTTCAACGAAATGCTCATCCTGAGCCAAAATGAAACTTCCACCAAGACTTTTTGTGATGATTTCCAACACGAAGTATACAACGCGCATGGATTTCGGCATTTTCATGGCTTTCACTGCCCAAACTCCAATCATATCTGAAACTTCCGTTTCTGGCAAAACCTTGTAGGCCAAGGATATGGATTTTCCAAACATGTCCTTCAAAGCGTTTCCCAAAGCCGGATTTGCATCGGTCCAGAAATCGCACACAAACTCGAACAGCTTGTTGATTTCCTGGACTGACACGACCTGTGTAAGATCAGCACCATGGTCTGCACTCTGGGTAGCTCGTTGAATAGATATGCTCAGGCAATCGGTAGCCATGGTTCTGTAGGATCCAACACCTGTTGAATTCACAGCTGATTCGCACAAAAGAGGGAACAAATGCTCAAAGAGAGGTCTGCGTTAGTTGTGAAATTGATATATTTGCTTGACAACTCACTGTTGGGCAAATTCCACAGGTTTCTTGGAAATCAAGGTCTTCCTTAATGATCCAAGATCACTTTGAGAAATAACGCCATTCTCCAATTGAAGATTAACTGGAGTAGGCAGCTCATTAAGAGCTTTGATATGCACTTCCAGTTCCATCACTTAGGGTGATTCAAAAAAATTAAACTTTTCAGGTGTCAAATATTAAGATTAGAAATAAGGTTTGATGTACTACTTTTACTTTAATGCAATTCACTGAGAAGTTTTCAAAAATAGTTGATGATTTAACGAGGTAACCCAGATATTCAAGTAACTTTATTCTATCTCAATCACTTGGCGACAATCTTGCTCAAGGGACATTGATAGACCTTGATCATAGATCAACTTAGTGGCTTGTAGGTAATACTACTTTTTCGTTATCTCCATCATTTATTATTACACCGTCTCCGCTAGATATGTACATTTAGAGCTTGGGGGCAGGAGGACAGTGCTTGTAGCCCTTTCCAGACTGGGGCTTGGATCGTGGCAGAGGTCCAGCGCCTGAAATCTTCTCGGCCTCAGGGTAGAATCGTTCAGTCATCTCCTGGACAGCCTGCTCGAACATTTCCGCTCGCTCAGGAGCGCCCTGAGTCACTTGTTTGACCTGGGCCTTGGTCTTGGTGTCTAGAGGTTCACCCTGTTGTCTTAGACGGGCAACAACTCGTGCAGCCATCCAGAACTTGTATTCTTTGTTTCCATCAACCATTTCTACAACAGCCTGAGGTGCGTTATCGCCAAGTCGAGGTTCAAGACGCAGCATTCGAGCGTATCCTCCGTTTCTCGCCTGGTATCGAGGAACAAGCTGCTCATTAAGCTTTTTGACAGCGTTTGGTAGATCATTGAGAGTCTTCTGGTAAACTCTGTATGCTTCGGGGCTAGTTCCCTGTTTCTTAGCAGTGTTGATGATCTGATCGAATCGTTCAACAACCCGCTTGGCGTGCTTTCGGGTTGTAACGATGCTCTCGTGTTCGATGAACGACGTCATCATCTTGTTGAGCCGAATGGCGTCTTTACCGACGATTCTGAGTTAGCAGGCACTAAATAACGAACTTCAAGGCAATTCAGACTGTTAGACACAAATGAAGTGGAGAGTTGAACGCCACGGAAACCACCACGAATAGATTCATTAAGCCATTACAACCCAGCACCTTGCAATGCACAAACGCAAACTCGAAGCAGGCAGTCAATCTAGATTCTACAATGACGACCCAATAGAGTAGTTCCGTGGCATAGTCATAGCAAATACGGACAAATCATGACATAGATAATGGTTCATGTGCACAAAACAAGCCTGTCTTATGATCATAGTCGCAATCACAAAGCCTCCATCTCCCGTCTCCTCTTCTCAGAAGTGCTCCTCATGCTCATGACTTCACTATCCTAAAGTTCTCTGTGTCACCTATTACCACCGACCCCCCACCACGCATAAATTGTGACCCTTCTTATTGACTCACCTGTTAATATACTTGACCATGTCGTGCTGGAAACAGAGATCACCTTGGTAGGGAACAAGTGAAAAGTGAAAGAACCTTATTTTCGGTTCAATAGCTTAGTCATCAGAATTGGGAGCACGAAGTTAATTGGTGTGATTGAATTATGCTTGAAACTGCAACACAACATGGGTGGTCGAATAATTGGTTTTCTTTCAGGTGAGTGGTGGTGGATACTGAATATTGACACAAATAATTTGCCACAATTAATCATGAGACACAAACGTATTTGCCGACAAAAGCAAGTCCTCTTCTTCGAAGCACTTACACAAGTCCCAATCAAGTTATCTCGAACTGATCCTACACGAATAGGTGGCCTCGTACAAAGAAGATACTTGAATTCTCAGACCTTTCTAACTCAGGCGTACTGTTCTCTTCATCGCTAGCATATCTCACAGCCCTGGAGTTCAAGCGGAACTCGGCGGCAGTGTCTCTTGTTCTGCAAGACTCCAAGGAGATTCTGGATAACCGAGGCAAGAAGGTACTTCCTCCTCCCCGAAAGCTGGAATACGACACTCGAAGTGACTTGACAGAAACCTTCAAGGATCTGTGGAACGAGGAAATCATCAAGGGAGTTAACAAGGTGTACGATGTAGTTTTCACCAGCAACGTTCAGAAGTGAACGAAGGTTATGTATTAATGGCATGTTTAGAAGTGATTGGTTGTTTTTAGTTGTCATGAGCAAGTTAGCCTACGATAGTAAGCTTGATTGAAGTTACTGGTTGGTAATTGCTCAACTGATTTACAGAGTTTGTCGATTGATAGGTCAGTTAGGATAAAGTAACCAAGGTAATTGGAATACGCGTCTGCGAGTCCTGTCAATTTTTCAGCCTACTGGATTGGTCTAGTAGTAAACATACTTTCGTAGAACACCTGAGATAAACTATCTTCTTATGAGATCAATAAAGAAGGTGATGCAAATGCCAGTTTTAATTCGAAACATGAAGAGAATTTCTGGTAATGATTGCGTTGACCCTAAAGAGATTCCCCCGTAGCAGGATATGGAAAGAGGGCGACATCCTAGTCGTGAAGAGCTAATAATATACTACAGTACATCAGAGAGTAACTACTTCCAGTGATCTTCACAATACATTTGCGTGTTAATTCTCCCCTCACATAAGTGTAGCTGGTCAAAATATCTAAGCATGCTTATTTCTTTTCGTCAGTTGTTATGACCTGCTTCACCATGGCTGTAGCATTCACAACCCGCAGAATTCCGCTTCCGTGTTTCTTAGTGTGGTGGAATCACCTTAAATGAATGAGATAAGAACTATTTACCTTAATCACTCCTTCGTTGATGCCTCTTCACATACTCAGGATTCGCCTGGAAATACTTCTTAACATCCCGATTAACAATGGCATTCCAGACAGGGGCAAAGATGCACATGAAGATAGCCAGGGGTGTCTGGACCAATGAAAAGCTTCTAGGAGATGAAGAGAGAGCAATTGAATGTAAAACCCAGCCGATTAAATCAGTAGTGATGGTCTGGCCACCTCGTTCCATTTGTGTAAACACGATTTGAGCACATTCTTCGGCAGTAATTGCCTGGGAAGGTCCTTCAATCTGTCGGGTAATCTCGGGCTTGGTTTTGTTTTCCTCTTCATATCCTTCAGACTCGAAGTTACCTGGAAACACACCCACGACTCGAATATTAAAAGGAAGCAGTTCAACTCTCAGGGAATCGACCAATGAACGTACAGCAGCTTTTGCTGCACAGTATTGGCCATAGCCTAGCAAAGGATAAAAGGCAAGTACAGAGGAGAAGATGGCTACATAACGTGGATTTTCAGGATCAATGGGTTCCTTGGCCATTCGAGAAACTCCGGCATGTGAAAAAAATAATGCAGAATGATAATTTGTTGAGAACGAGTTCGCCAATTGAGACGCCTTGAAATCAAGAATAAAACCTGTTTCGGCAGCTCCTGCACAGGAGAAAATCACGTCGGGAGCTTCCGGCATGGTTTCTTCTGAAAAAACTCGAATGGCCTCGTCCTCTTTGGTCAAATCAGCTGAAATATACTTCATTGTCTGTCCTTCAAACACTGGTTCGTGTTTGGAAACAATCTTATCCACTTGAGCCTCGAGCTTGGACACAGTTCGGGACACAATAACAACATTGGCACCCTTTTTGTAGCATAGCTCGGCTAAAGCTGCACCGGCACCTTGAGAGCCGCCACTAATAACAACTTGTTTGCCACAGATATCCAGCACTTTGTGTTTAGAACTCATCCATGAAGCTGCCACACGAGCGACCATGAAAAAACCCACAAAAAGCGACCAGAACATAGCATGAGACATTCTTGGCAGGCCTAGCCCGTCGATAATCGAGCATGCCACTTTTTGGGGTAATTCGCTGAGTGCCATTTTATGAGGAGTGAAGTGACTGTATGTTACCAGTTTGAGGAGGTGTGGAGGTTATTCTAGTTAGAGTTGACGCATGATTTGTAGTTAAGGTTCAAGATTGGTATGTTGTAAATGATGCGTAGTAAGCTCAGCAAAATCTCTAAGAATGCCACACTCAGAAAAATTTACCGGGAAAGAAGATTTTGGAATGAGAACTGGTGTCACGTTTCTTGGAAACTTTATTTCAAGTTCCCAATTAATTCAAGAAACTACAGGTCACACAGCACCATGAGCAGCCAATGTAAGAGGATCAGTAAACATAGATCAAACACTAATAGACAATGAGACAATGGTAGCACCGTTCAATCATCTTCTCTTCCTGTAGTTCCATCTCTTTTGTGGTCAACCTTTAGGTGGGTTTGGAAGAGCGAGAGACGCTGAAGAGGGAAGGTTGACAAGTTAATGAAATTAATCTGGCTCAAGAAATTAATCTGGCTCAAGAAAGTCTAAAAAGGAGCAGCACCTAGAATTCTCGATCTCCCACTACAATATTAACTAGGCTCTTTAGTGCTTGACTATGGCTGATCGAGCGGGAAGCCGTATTTTCACCAGGATATGGCCTCAACTGAATTTCAAGGAGTTACAAGTGACTAAAGAACAAAACAAGTGTTATAGTCAATTAAATGTATGAGAAACAAAAAAAGTCTATCTAGTAGATTTACTTCAACTACTTAGAATTATTTCATATTTATGTTATAGTCAATTGAATGGATTGAGAAAAAAATTCCAACGGAATAAGGAGGAAAAGTCTATAAACCGAATCGGCAATGGATAAATTTTTGTGGAACCATGTAAAACAACCCGATAACCAGTGTTTTCAAGTTATTTCTACTTTCTAAACCAGTCAAACACTGTTTAACTCGACTTACTTCCATTTCTTAAAAATAATCACAATAGAATGTATGTTCGACGAAACACAAAAGAAATTGCTAGAGGCTATGCAATTCATATTCATTCTAGACTAATAGGATATTTCAATAGTTTTCCACTTTCATTGTGTTGAATATTCACATGTGTCTTGTATGGCTTACAGGCTCACCTAGCTGTAAATTAAATGATTATTAATCTTCTCACTTCTGTCGTCTAATCCCAATAAAAATAAACGAAATTCTATAGACGAATACTAAATGGTACATTATTTGATCTTGGTGTGCAATCAGTAGATGATGGTTGTTCTGATAGTTAAGAATTACTGTTTTGAAGTTCCACCTTCAGCATCCATTTCATTGGCATCTACAAAGAGCTCATTTTCGACTTATCTGGCAATGGCAAAGCATTATCGAACCTCTTCCACATGTCTCATGAGGCCAACCATTGGGTGAGGTTACACTCTTGGCACGTCAACAATAACCCCATAAACATGACAGAGCTTATATCCAAGATACTCAATTCTCTTCCAACAGTAAGATATATATGCTATGAAGCTGTCGTCTTAATTGCACACTAATTAGTCTCTTCTGCTTCAGATCACAAGACTTACAACCTACATTGCAAACTCTATCTCCAACTTAATCTCCTGCACACTACGATTAAGTTCACATCTTGTCCATCACCACCATGAATTTGCTGGTACTGCTAACGCTTTTGGTGGCCACGTGTGAGGCTGTCACTCGGGGGTCGTTCAAGACATGCGAACAAAATTCATTTTGTAAGCGGAACCGACACTACGCAGACCAAGTGACCCAAGCATCAAGTTTCACAAACCCCTATCAACTTGATTCGGTGTCTATTGGGGAAGGTGACGTGTCAATTGGGATTAAGAAGGCTATTCCTAATGGGGGAACTATCCCTCTGAGTCTGAAACTGTCAGCACTGTCTTCTGGAGGGTTGCGTGTCACTTTGGACGAACCCAATCGTCTCAAGGTCAATGACGTGGTCACAAATAAACGGCATGATGCGTCATATTGGGCCTTCAATGGAGAGCCAGAAATTGACACGGAGACCAAAATTGTTGAAAACAATGATACAATTGAATTCGTGTACGGAAAAGCGAACCGTGCAGTGTTGAACAAGAATACACTTCAACTCGATGTGTACAGGAACAATGAGCTACAGGTTTCTGTGAACAAACGGCATTTACTCAATATGGAACATTCTAGAAAAGAAGATGACAACAATAACCACGTTGGCTCGTTTGAAATCAACGATGGTATGTTCAAGGAAGAATTTGGAGGTCATCATGACACAAAGCCAAAGGGTCCTGAATCTGTTGCATTAGATTTTACATTTTCAGGCTATAAACACGTTTATGGAATTCCTGAGCATGCCGATAGACTTTCTTTAAGATCTACTAGAGGACGTGAAGAAGGCGACCATAGTGAACCTTATCGGTTGTACAATGTGGATATTCTTGAGTATGAGACTAATTCTCCCATGCCAATGTATGGAGCTATTCCTTTCTTGCAGGCTAGAAAGGAAGGATCCTCGGCTGGACTTTTCTGGGTAAATTCAGCCGACACGTATATCGATATCCAAAAAGAGAACTCATACACAGATACACATTGGATTTCCGAGTCGGGAACTCTGGATTTTATTGTGTTTGTTGGAGATACGCCTGAAGATATTGTAACTCAGTATGCAAGTATTACTGGATTCACACATCTCCCCAGACTATCATCGACTGCCTATCATCAATGTCGATGGAACTATAACACTCAAGATGATGTTCTACAAGTTCATGCCAACTTTGACAAATACGATATTCCTTATGATACCATATGGCTGGATGTGGAATACACTCAGGCTAAGAAATATTTCACCTGGAACAAAGACGTATTTCCTGACCCTGGATACATGCTTGGTGAGCTTGACAAAACATGTCGAAAGTTGACTGTCATTATCGATCCTCATATTAAACTTGAGCAGGGCTACAAGGTGTATGATGCTCTAAAAGAAAAGGGTCTATATATCAAGTCTCAATCCGGTGATGCATATGAAGGAGATTGTTGGCCCGGGAAATCTGTTTGGATTGATACAACTAATCCTGCTGCCGCTGAGTTCTGGAAATCCCTTCATGTCAAATCTCCCGATAACTTCGGAGCTGAAGCTGACAATCTCTTCATCTGGAACGATATGAATGAACCCTCAGTTTTCAATGGGCCTGAAACCTCAATTCTCAGAGACACAATTCACTATGGTGGGTTTGAGAACCGAGATGTGCATAACGCTTATGGAATGTCCATGGTGAATGCTACTTTTGGTGCCTTGAGATCTCGTAACGAAAACTTCCGTCCTTTCATTCTGACCCGATCTTTCTTCGCTGGATCTCAACGAAACGCGGCCATGTGGACTGGTGACAATGAGGCGTCCTGGGAATACCTTCAGATCGCTACACCAATGATTCTGACCCAAAATGTTGCTGGCATGCCCTTTTCAGGAGCCGATGTAGGTGGATTTTTCAACAATCCCGAGCCTGAACTTCTGACACGATGGTACCAGGCGGGAGCATTCTATCCGTTTTTCAGAGCTCATGCACATATTGACACTAAACGACGAGAACCTTGGTTGGCAGATGAAAATCATATTAATCTCATTCGAAATGCCATTCGTCTGAGATACAAACTGCTTCCCTCTATTTATACTGCTTTCCAGAAGGCGTCGGTATCAGGAGCTCCCATTCTAAAGCCCTTGTTTTATGTTGCTCCTGATAATTCAGAGGTTTACACCAACGACGACTCCTTCTTTGTTGGCGAAACTGGTCTTCTTGTTCATCCTGTTGTTCACCAAGGAGCCACTTCTGTCAAGGTATTCCTTCCCGATAACGAGGTATATTATGATTTCCACACCTCTGAGTTGATTTCTGGCCATGGCGAACATGATTATCCAGTGGATATTACTACTGTTCCTATTGTTCAAAGAGGTGGACACATTTACGCTGTTCGAGAGCGGATCCGACGATCCTCGGAACTCATGCTCACTGATCCTCTCGCATTGGTTGTGAACTTGGATTCTCAGGGTACTGCTTCAGGTGAGCTGTACCTTGATGATGGTCAAGGCTATGGGTACACTGATGGAGATTACATTCACATGAATTATTCATTTAAGGGTAAAGAGTTGAAATCTGACTCGTTGAACATGACTCCTGGAGCTCTAGACTTCATTGCCAAAGCCATCAACATTCCCATTGAGAAGATCACCATTAACTCAGCTTCTAAACTGGGGGATGGCTGTGTCATCAAACAAGGCGATAACGAATGGACTTCTAGATGTGAATCTAGAGTGATTGGAAAAACTCACCAAGTTATTGTTCATAATCCTCAGGTGTCTGTTGGTATCCCCTGGACAGTTGAGTTGTAGGTAGGTAATATAGATAGTTGATACATATTCAACCCAACATGGCATCAGCCCCATTAGGAAGAGATATAAGAGGGAATATCCTGTGAGTTTGCGCCATTGCTTTACATAGCAACCCAATTTGAAGCTCTGAGGAGCGAGGAGAATAATGTCACACAAAATTGATTGTTTTTACTTTATATCTTCAACTAGCTAGTTTATGAGACTGATTCATGCTCTATGTTTGACAGCTCGACAGTTCTTCTAGGAAACTGTGTATTGAAAATCAAGTTCGACCTCGATTATAGAAGCAAATGATTGAAATCGTGAAATTCGTAAATTTTATCCTGCTTATTTTTATTGCTTTTTGCATGAATTTCAATTTATCACAACTTAACAATGATAAGCAGATGGGGTAAGTTGAGCTGAGCAGTGTTTAATTGTAAACATCAGTTTGGGGAATCAGTGTTCTTTGGTGTTTTTCTATTTTTTAATGGTTACATTTGATACCACCTGAAAGAACTTAAAAGTGAAACAACAGTGAGGCTAAATGGTCTTAACTAGTCAGTTTTGGTTTTTGGTAATGGTTGGCAAAAAAGTTGTAGATAAAAAAGAGGACGACAGGACTCGAACCCGCAGCCTTTGGAGGACGTCGTTCCAAGAGAACCGAAATCCAATGCGCTACCATTACGCCACGTCCTCATTGTTGGAAAAAATTGTTTCTTGGGTTTATTTAATCTTTCGGAAAAGATTTTCCCAGAAAATTTATGTTATAGTCAATTGAATATATGAGAAAAAAAAAAAGAATTATGTTATAGTCAATTGAATGTATGAAAAAAAAATTTCCAGTCACAACACCAATTTAGGCACAGTCTACTTGTAGACTTACTTCAATTACTAAGAAGTATTTCATATTTATGTTATATTCAATTGAATGTATGAGGAAAAGAAAAACCTTTTTCCAATTACAACACCAAGTTAATCAGTTTTCCAGTGACAACACCTAATTAAGCACAGTCTAGCAAATAGACATACTTCAGTTACTTAGAATTATTTCATTATTATGTATAGTTAATTAAATTTATGAGAAAAAAAAAAAAAAAAGGAATTTTGTAAGTATGCTCAAGAATTGTGTACCTACTCAACAAAGCAAAAGACCATGGTGTACTCAATTGTTCATCTTTTCTTCAATCTTATTGTTCCGTATCATCGCTAACTTGCTTTTTGTGTGTTGGGTATACCCTGGTCTCGATTCTGTTCAGTTGGCAGTAATATACTAAAATTCAAGACCGGCCCACAAATGTAATAAGGGACTATAGTAGTTGTCAGTTTATCTTACATTTGTCGGTGACTTACGAGACTCTTGAATTAGTCCAGTACCGCGTAATGTTGAAATGACGAATACTAATGGTCTTTATATAAGAAATGGAATCAAGCCTATCATGGGGCAGATAACAATAGCATTTCTTCTAACTTATTGTTCCAAGTTTGATCATTTTCATACACAAGGGGACTTAAGTGTAGAAGAACGGCGAGAGAGGGTTAAAGTTATCAATTACGGGGTAAGCCTCTAGCCGCAGGTTTCTCCAAAATCGACGCCTTGACCTCAAGTTTTGAGGAAGTAGGTTTCCACATTCAATATGAGTTCCGAACTACTTTTACTTGCTCAGGAGAACTTGTATAGTTGAACAGTGCATGAAACGAGCAAGTTTTGGGGAGTTGCTTCAACTGGGAAAGCAACTGCTGTGTACTAAGCTCAGGACCCACACATAATCAAAACTTCGCTTCAACTCAAAAAGCTCGGAACCTGCGACTCCAACGTTCTGGCTGCTTCTGTGCTGGAATGGTACGACTCTAGACTGAGCAACTCTTCGGTTCATGCACCACATTGCAGAACAAGGATCTTTGCCGAGAATATGATTTGACTCTTTGCACCCAACCTTAACTTTACCAAGATAAATGTCTCACCTAAAACCATTGATTGGCACGTCCGGAGGTGGTTACGAGTGACACAAGCGGCTGCAATTCAGTTTCACAGTCATCGAAAAGTTCCAAATAAATCCAGGTGATCTAAGGGCTTCCTGCGTTAAGTAGTATTTTCACGTGCCACAATTGGCTTCTTCTTTGTCCAGAGATGGTTCCAACTTGCTTGGTCTTTGTTTACTTCCCCGCATTCTCCTCACCACGAAAAAAAAAAAAAATGACGCGACTTGCCAATTATTCAAATGACATCTATTATTGATAAGATCCAAAAACAACTGGAGTACAGAAAAGTGTCTGCGAAATATGTGAGACGGCGTTCTCCGGCAGACAATGCCGAAAGAGAGAAATCGCCTTCCAAACGCTCTCAACTGAAACCCCCTTCTACGTCCTTTTTCTTGGACTACCAAGTAGAAAATGAGAAAACTGAACGACCAATATGTGATGAACGTCCTGAACTGTCATTGAAGTTTGAGCCAAGGAAGAGGCCGCCACCTAAAAGATCGTCAATCACGGAGTCTCCTCGAACCTCTTCGGGACATATGAGCCAACAAGAACTGTTTGACCCGAAATATCTTGATTACCTGGCAACCAAAAAGCCACCACCACCACCCTCTCAGAAATCCTAACCTTCTATTTGTAATTTATTGTATTTTTATATATTTTTGTGTTATATTTACGAGACACGCAATGCTTAGAGTGACTGCATGCATCCATCGTCGTATTCCGTACTCTAATACTGCACAGTAACCATCACATTATCATTCAAAACTTTGAAAAGCGTTGAAAAGCGGATTTTATCTATTCTCATCACTTCATACTCTGCATCACACATTGGTGCTAACTTCATGAGAAAACCGTTTCAAATGGCATATAGCTGTTAGATATTCCATGCCCTGAACGATGATATTATTATATTCCTAAATTATCAGCTCCTTGATTATCTGTCTTCCTTCAACATTAATCAGAGGCCCTAGTGGGATTAATGATCCAGTTCAAATACATGTAACTATTTCAGTAAGCCGCCAATTGAAGCCCACAGAAACTTCGTGTTAGCTAGATACTGTATATAGAGATATTCCTCAATCTTTGGGTTTGGGACTGACCCAAAATCTCCTGGAAAAGAGGGGTGCGGGACAGAACAAGCAAGTAGAAGCTTCAAATTATATCTGGTATGTCAACTAACTGACATTTTATACTCTATTGAATACTCTGTGTCTGGATTTCGCTGTTAATATGCTAGTCTCGGAAATCCGGAAATCGATTCCTCCAGTAGGTAACAGGCTCTAATTCTTCGTCGTCATAAAAACGGCCCCAGTGCAATTTCTTCTTAACAAATATGGACACAACAAATAGGTGTGCGCATCTTTGTTATAGTTCCAATAAAAATTGCAAGTTACTCTGCCATTCGTAGAATCAAGCGAACTATCCATGCGGAGCACTCCCAAAACGTATACTCTTGATTTTTCGCGTACCTAAACATTTCACGGCCTCAATCACTTATACTGTTACACTACATTAATCATCTCACATAACTCATCACCTGTATCACCATATTACTCCCCTCTCTTCAACACCTTCAGAGCTGTCTCAATCAGTTTCTTTTCAGTTTGTCTGATGATAATAGCTGTTCGCTTGTTGCCTTCCACTTTAGAAACCACCTTAGCATACTCACTTGATGTCATTCCTCCATCTTCGTACCGTTTGAGTCTTTCCTGAAGCAGTAGTTTCTTAGCCTTGTTAATCTCCTTATCCAATGGTCGGGTACATCTCTTTCTCTTATACTCGGAGTCGGTCATAAGTAAAAGAGTCAACATAGCATCGACACAAGGTCCCCACTCAATTCTCTTGGTGTTGCCTTCTTGGTAGCCCACAAAGACTTTTTCTGACAAGCTGGGGTCTCGTTTTCGAAGCATTTTCAGACGATCCATTCGCCCGTTCTTCTTCGCGTACGCCATAGCTTCTCTCCAAAAAGAAACAATTTCCTGGCTGTTGTTGGGGATAGCAAACCCGTACCGAGAAAGAAGCATCGAGTTTGGGAGGTCTCCATAGGTGTTGAAGATCTCATCTCCAGCGCGTACGGGGTTTTGGAGTTGAATATCGCATATCTGGTCGTCATCAGGAGATTCCATCTCTTCATCAGAGCCTTCATCATCTTCTTCCTCATCATCGTCCTCACCATCTTCACCTTCTTCTCCACTCATATCTTCATCTGACCAATCCTCCTCTTCTTCATCATCATCCTCCTCCTCGTGATGTCCTCCATGGCCATGACCGGAACAACACCCTCCAGAATGCTCATGCTCATCCTCCTCTTCAACTTCATGGTCACAATAGACCTCTCCACACATTGGACAAACTCCATAGTCTGCTTGGAAATGTACGTCGGGATCATCAGAATGATTAAACAAACATGCTCCAGGAACTAAGCAAAGCTCTCGATAACCATCAACTTCAAAAGCTCGAGATGCAATAACTACCACCAACTTCTTGAACTCTTCGAAAGAAGGACACTCCATATCGAGTAGTTTCCCATTCTCTTCAAAAAACGGAACAATCATCTGAGTGTAAACATCTTCATCCTCTCCAGTTTCCAGACCTCCGATTTCTTCAACCTCAGTTCCACTCAAAAGCGCTCGATCTTCTTCATCTGTCCAAAATTTGGGGATTTCAGGAATATCATCGATCACTGGTTGCAGAGATCGGAAAAAATCGTACCACGGACTGGATTTTCCTAGCTTCCGTTCATGCAAGAATGCAACCAACAACCCTACAATCTTCTCCAACCCATGCTCATCAAGAAGATTGGCGATTCCGCAAGTTCGAGGCGACAAAACTGCGTCCTTAGGAACTCTGAGCAGGATTTCTCCAGCATCCAGATCATGTTTGGCGAAAACTCCGGTGCCACCAAGCTTAGAAGCCTTGACTTCAACGTCAGGATGTAACCAGCAGCCGTTTTCTGCAAAAAAATTCTCCAGAGGGCTGTCCGAGATCGTCATAGTTGGTGGAATGAAGAAACAACGAGAAAAATGCAGATAAATTTCACTCATGCATGTTTCATGCATGTTGGTATGTATTGATGATATGTCATGGCAATAAGACCATGAGCTTATGTGAAGCGACATTCTTCAGCGATATAAGCTAGAAAATCTTGTTTAAATGTAGAAGAGTTCACAGTATGACCTCAATTTAGCAATTCTAGGCATAGATTTTTGGCTGGCCGTTGGAACATGACTTGAACTCTAATATTATCCAAAACAGTTACTTGGACTGGTCTCAAGTCAGGGATTGAATTGAGAGGCTAATTTCTGTGTCTATCTGTATTGTATCGTTCCACTTTTTTGTTTTTTCCTCAGTTTATTAAGGCTTCGGTGATCGTATGGAGGATTATTTGGGGCGCGCGTACCAGATGAATGAAAAACTTTAGTATTACTTAATTTTATCAATAGTCCCACATACAGCAGTGAGAACTTGTGGGACAGAAACAAATTAATGATTTCATATCCAAAAAAAACATACGATTATTACGATTATTTTGGAATGTCGTAAGGTATTTGGATATTTTGAAACACAGTCAATTTGTAGAAACTTGTAATATCGTACATACCTTTCTGTTACGCACCCTCTGTTCATCTATGTGATTAGTTTTCATGCCATTGGTCTAAGAGAAATGTCCTTGGAACATTTCTTTAATTATTTAGGAGTTGACTCTAGAATGATTTCTAATAGTTTACTGGAAAGATTTCACTCTCATGGGAACCTTGACGCCGATATTCAAATGGAATTGACTGCAACTGAACAGCAATTGCTAAATAAAGAGTCATTTGATGGTGATCGTGAATTGCAGGGGTTTTGGTAGAGGACACATTCTCTGAGATGAAAGTTTTGAAGATTTCCCAAATCGCTCGCACTTGTCTATGGCTCTGGTTGTCAACTATTCTGGACCAGAGGACATCGTTTGATCAGAATTACGTTAGAGACGAATTGTCTGATTTACCCCAAAGCCAGAGTTACCAGCCACATAAAAACCAAAGGCCTACAAATAGTGATTCTGGCGCAATTTAAAGTAATCAAAGTATAGTGGTCCTCATAGTAGACCAGTCATTCATGTCCAGGTATGCGTGGCTGTACCTGTCGACAGTAAAAGTCGGTAACTTGGGTGTTGCTGATTTTTGTGACATCCACATCTGCCTAATGGCTATAGATTTATATCCGGCAGTTGAATCTAAAACGACCATGAATTTCTTAAATAGTAGTAATTGTGTTGTTGCAATTTGATGTGTAAAGTGTTAGAGACAGTAGATAATTAGAACTATAAACTTTCAGGTTGGTGTTTTATTCTCCAGAAGAACTGGAAGTTTCGCTTATGTCACTTGTAGGCTTGGTTAAACTATTGGCAATAATTGAACTCTCTGACCTTTGAGTGCACTCTATATTAGCAGATACTGGGCGTGGCCATTCTTTTGAGAGTCACCTCATCTATATCCATTGGTGGAATTGAACATAACTAGCGTTCAATCCTTGTGGGGTGTTTCAAACAGTTTTGAAGGCTCTAAAGTTTTGGGATGGATGATAGGCATTGATCACATGCAAAGAGCTGATTAATCCATGGTAGTGTATTATGATGTCAGCTTCATATATTATCCCCAAAATTAGCACGATTGACTTACGAGGTACTTAATTGTGTGTATTTTGTTCATGGGTATAAATGTGCTTCTTCGAAACTACGACGCGCTAATAAAGCTGCTGTCTAAGTTTCATCTTAATCCAAGGTTTTTGTGGTCACTGTATTTCCGTTGTGTTTGACTTACTCCTGTTTAAACACAATTATGCTAGTCTTGAGTGCCTGAACTAAGTACATCAACCGACCATGCCATGATGATCATCAATGCAGGAACACCTAAAGTACTCTAAAGCACTGCCCTGATGATTTAGGGTATTTGCACAGCCCCAATATATTTGCAAGACTTTACTAATGTTACCGATGTTTGATGTCAAAGTTAGCCATCCGCCCGAATAATGTCTCAGATTTTGCGTTTGTTTCCGTCGTGATTGTGCCTTTAGTTCTGCGGGTTGGTTTGCACACGACTCTGCGTTAGTATGTTTCAGCTCGTAAAATCGCGCCATGCCACAGAAACCCTTACCAGATCCGGCCGAGCAAGATGGCGTCATGTGCATAAGATAGACGCAGGAGAAGACGCAGGAGACTGTGAACTCTGTTGGGCATGCACTTCCAGTACCGCGACACGTGTTGTAAGCAGGGATGAAAGGAGCAAAAGTTGTAATTATTTTCGCGTTTTCACAAATGATTGCAAAGAACTTCTTTGTTGTGACTATTGTGATTGTATTTCTGTTTGTGTGTTAATGTATGTGTGAAATTCATATTCTATTGTGTAAGTTTAAAATCACATTCTGATGTCATATTTTGTATTTGCTTTTCGTGTTACAATAAGCAGTTACAAGTTCATATTACCATGAGTTCGGTGAATGTGATTCTTGTCCCTAGTTAGTGTGTTAATTTTTCGTTGGCGTCGTGATTTTCTTCTGCGCTCTGTCTCATTGCCCATTCAATGACGATTCCGTCTGTCTCACTTATGTTCCATCCATGTCTCACTATTTGCGTCATGTTTAATCAAACGCTTTAACTTACTCTAATTTCACTCAAGTTTAAATTTCTTTTGAAGCCTTTTTCTTTGAGCTTTTTTTTTCCCTTTTTTGCTTTTTGGTTTCCCGTTAACTTTCTTCCCAATAATATTTCTGCACTCACCATGTTTGGACACTTCCATTTTCGATAAAGTGAAAATAAACGGCTGCACCACAGAAAATTAATATTGTACACTCTACAAACCGCTAACCGCATAATCTCTTCACTTACGTTGTGCAGGATCAGGCCATAATCTGGAGACATCCACTGTGCAGATGAACAATGCTGTATAACCAAGTGACCAAGTGAGAGTTACCCTGGCGAGTATATAGAGTTCTTGAAGTACAGTGATAAATTAGAAAGATAAGTTAAGGTGATGAGATACAGCGATGAGTTGGACTTATGCCTGATATTCATCATTTTTTATCCTGTTATTGTATCTGTAATTTGTGTCAATTATATGTTTATCGTTCTTGCGTTTTAGTCACCGTTTGATTTGTTGCAGTAACATCCACACCGACCTGCATGCTGCAAGATAACCTTGCATAGTAGAGTGAGTACCCCCTAACAACAGTGGTGTGTCAGTGTCTGCACGCATGTCAAACATGGTGAAACCGCTAGTGAGTAGAGTGCTGAGTAGGTTGGGTCGAATAGCTGGATGGTTACCCCCTTCTCGTTCTAGTTAGAAATAAACATCAAGGGTAATGAACGTCAGAGAAATAGTGAACGTCAAAATAAACTGTTAACAAGCTATGTGTAAGCCGATCTGGAGTGCAGTGAACAGGTGAAAACTGTTCGGATCTTTTTAAGTGATAACTTTTTTCTGTAGTGATATTTTTGACCTAGTGTTGATCTAGTGTAAGACACTTCATAGGTTGAACTAAGGTAAGACGTATGTTCAGTAAGGTCTCGTCAGGTTTCACCATGGTTTCACTGGGTCATCACGCTGGTTTCACGAATGAACCATTAGTGAATCTGTCACATGGTGAAGTAATACATCTCAAGTGATATTATCAGGTTTAAACTGGTTATAAGAATGTAATTGGTTCCACACAGTTCTGCATGTTAAGAGACACTGGAAGGATCTAGAAGTCATTCGTTTTAGACATTATTGGGTTAAGACCAGAAAGGACACATTCATACAATAACTAAGTCAAGTGGCTGATGCAATCAGCATAGTACCATATCTAACTCAAGTTTTTTTTGTAGTTTTCTAATAAGCTACTTTCTGCTCTTTATGACTACTAATGAGTGAAAGCACTATGAACATTTCACATGGAATAATATCATAAATAATAATGGCTGTTGAACAGATAATTAATATTGAGTTGAACAAATACTATTGATCATCAAAAAGATAAAAACCTTGAAGATCAAAGTAGTGATTCGAGCAAATACTATACAAGGCCAACACATCCGAAGTCTTAGTAATGGAAAACTTACTTACAGATTCTACAGATCATAGTCATAATCAATAAATACATTAGGTGAGGTTAGTAGATTAGATGGTCGGGTCATGCAAATAAACGAGCTCGAGGATCGCCCATGCCAAAAAGTCTGGTGGCGGAGTTGGTCTGATTCAGGATCTCGAACCGATCCAATTCACTGGTGTGGTTGAGGGAGAAATGAAATTTTGCAGTACCGCTTCTGCGTCGCTTGACGCCACGGTCGCTGTGGTAGGTTGTGGGAGAATGAGTAGGCGTGTCGGGAGTGGAGAAGTTTGACGATGCGTCTGTAAGGGTTAGAGGTGACAGGTTAGATTTGAGAGAAGGTGCTGGGAGAAGAGATGGAGGTGAACTCGATAGAGGGGAAGTCGCCAGAGGAGAAATGGCCAGAGGGGTATCGGAGACTCCAGAATCAGACAATGGTGGCTCTGATAATGGTGACACAGGTGAACATTCGTCTGAGTGCTCGTCTTCGATTATTGGCGAGTCTGAAACTTGGCCGCAGACAAAAGTTTGGCATTTTTCAATCCTGTCTCTAAGTTCCACCAACCCAATACGAGTTCGAACATTTGTGTCGAAAATCTTGTGGAGAATATCAGCAAATTCGTCGCTCAAAGGCAAAATTTCTTGTAAAAAGGATGGATCTTTTAGGTACTGTTCATAGGCCTCGTCATTAAGATGGGCTCGCTTCCATGGGTTTCGACCACAGAACAAATTAATGGCAATAACGCCAAGACTCCATACGTCCGCTGCCGCATTTGCCTCGTTGATTTGTTGTACGGAAGGACATGCTTGAGGGAAGGAAGCTGAACGTCTGCTTTGTCGTTCAGGAGACATGTAAAAGGAAGATCCACATTGCGAAACTTGTTGTCCAGACCGAGTGGCTAGCCCGAAATCAGCAAGTCGAATAGATGTGCCATTATCGGCAACAAGAATATTTTCCGGTTTGAGATCGCAGTGGTAGACACCTTTGTTGTGGGTGTACAGAATCGCTTCCACCAATTGTAACAGAATCAATTTTGCTGAAGGTGCAAACGACTGGAACATTCCATGCTCTACAATGGCGGTAAAAAGATCATCTTCACACTGCTCCAAAACAATGTAAACACAGTCCTGGGCCTCATATACTGCATAAAGCGAAAGAATATAAGGATGGACCTGAACATGGTTATGCAGAGCGATTTCTCGGTAAATATGATTGGTGGCGAGATTTAGAGATGCCATGGAAATCTGAGGTAAGGAAAGTCGGTGAGCATCGATGACCTGACCACAGCAGTCTTTTTCTTCTTGGTCGGCCTTAGTAACAACCTTGACGGCGTATTTTCTGCCTGTGTAAATGTCGGTAGCAGCGTATACAGTTCCATAGGCTCCTCCACCAATGACTTTACGCAGGTGGAGGTTTCCTAGTCGAGTGTTGAGTTTGTGCATGTGTATGAGTCGAGTGACGAGGACTTGGAATCCCTTAGAGAAAAATGGGGTACTTCCATGCTGATATATATGTGTCACTCATGTCTTGCAGGCTGCAAAAGTGTAATGGGGTTTAGGGGGAGGGGCACAAAGAGCCCAAGTTTAATCTTATGCACGCATGCAACCACTTACCGTAAACTTTTTAAAAGGTTAATAAGGTAAAGCACACCGTTGAATATCTTGAGACACCCATGTGTGAATTTTACCAGACCAGGGGGGTGGGAACAATTTGCTATGAATCAATCGATCCAAATTGTCATATGTCACTTACTTTTGATAGCCCAACTTTTACTCAGATTCTGTTCCTCTTTTAATGCTTAGTTTTCATTGGTGTATGATCATCTCTAGCCATCTTACAGGTACACAGAAGCCAAATAATATCGCCCAAGAAAGGAGTGAACATACATACATGTACAATTGGTTGGAGGAATGTTGACTGTGGATAGTTTGTCTCCTTCTTTTTTCAGGGGCACTGACCGCTCCTTGTTGGAGTGCTGTCCTTCTATCCCTCTGCATCCGCCTTGAACTCACAATGTTACTAAAATGGGACTATGTGATACAACAGCTACAGGATCTTGATTGCAGTTGCTGGGCAACAAGTATATCCCAGTTGTTTTGTTTTTGTGTTTTTTCTTGTTTGTTGTTTTTTTCTTTCCTGTGCCTCTATCATGCCTCTTCATCTGCCTTACACCCCAACATGTGTGTACGGATATTTTTTTCCACTTATTTTTTAATTTTTTCAGTCTTTGCCTTTTTATTTTTTATGGCTCAATTATTATTGGGGTTTGCAGGTTACCCCTAAAACGCATAAATTTAGCGTAATTAAAGGTTACAACTTGGTGCCGGAAACTTTAATTGTAGAGATGATGCCCCAATCCTGGTTTAACTTTTGGGTACGCTTATTACGTCTTCAAAACCTTAAACGGCGCGTAATGACAGATACACGTCAACAATATGTTTTAGAGCAAAACAGGGATAGAGTGGATCCAATGTTTCACATTTCGAGTTGCCGTTTCTAGAAGCTAGACTCGTTGATAAGGCGGTATTAATGTTTTGCCCCCTTCGGTGAGTTCAGAAAGAAACCCAGGTAAACCGCAAAAAACCTGCAGGGGGCATGCGATCAATTGACGGGTGTGAGCTGTACTCCACGTCAGAATATAATAGTTCCTGCCCTGTACTGTAGCGTATGTGTAATTATTGAAAAACATCTCACACACCTTAAACATTCTTATTTCAATGATACGATATATTTTACTTTTGTCTTGGAGATATTGCGATGATTGATTTGAAGATGTTGTTTTGGAGTTCTTGTCTTAGACTTGCCTAGGTCTTGTCTTGGAGTGCCGAGGGTTCGTTCTCGCTACAATCGAAAATGCGTGTCAGATTTCTTTAGACAAGCCACATTAGAGCATTATCCAGCCACTTCTACTTAGGCGAATTTCTTATGTTGTTGTTCTCTTTACTCTCGCCAAAACATTCCCAGTCGGATTTTTAAGTCGGCGATTTTTCCTCAAAAACTCTAACCTTGTTATAATCACTAGCCACTAAAATTAGCCACAAGATGGCGGTTCGATTAGTCATGGTGGTTGGGCATGAAAAAGTTATGATGTCAACATTTTTATTATTATTTAGTTACCAATAAGAATAATAGCGCAGCGGTGGGTAATGCATCAATTTACCACTTATGTGACATCCACTAGCGTAGTCTCGTATTCTCCAATCCCCATATCTTGTTGTTCGCTTATTTTGTCAGTGTTGGGTCAAGTCAGAGATTATATTCGTGCATCATGCTGCTTACGCCACGCAGTGGATTGTCTATTTGTGTAATAAGCATGCCAAGGGAACCACATACAATCACTAAGTTTGAAGTATTTCGATCAAATAGAATCATTGATTGATCTGGTGCATAGCTGCATGGTCATGATCTCATGACGTAGCTATCCTGATCGGGCCAATGAGTATCGCGAGGGAAACGAGACCCGGATGAATAGTAAAATAATATCAACTTGAGGTCTTGCAGCCAATAAAAGACAGCTTCAAAAGTATATTCCACTAACCTGAGTATAGAGTCTATGCACAGAGCTAATGACGCATAGAAAAATCGTTTGAAAACTTTGTTCGGGTGACACATTTTTAGTATTGGAGCTTGGGGTCGGACATAAAGCACTCGCAACCTTATCACGGTAAAAAAATCACCGACTAATATGCATCAACGCCACGCCATGTTCTGTTTGGCTTGTGGTAACCACAACAACCATCCAAGGCCATGCAGGTGTACGTATGGCGTGCATGCATGATGACCAACTCTACAAAAATGGAAATTACACGAGAGTTCATGGCGTGAGATCTAACATCAGATCTGTGTCCGCAAGTGCATGGAACTGAAATCATTGCAATTCTATGCTTCATGAGGAATCTTTTAACGGGTCTCTTCCTAATTCGTAATGCTTCTTAGAGGTGCACATTAGTGGTCTTGGCAAGAGTGGATAGGACATGCTTGACAGGGCTCAGAAGTGAAATTGGACTGTAGATTAGGGATCTTTGGCCTGAATCATTATCCCCATTGCTAATTAAATCAACGTGTGCCTACAAGTCCCACAACTCTCTGCAAATGGAAACCTGTTGATTATACCATCAGGTATGGGAACCAGTCTGTATGCGTTTTTCTTAAATAAATGCCTTACACGAATGCTTAGCCCAATACCTACTCAGAATATGCATATTGTCTGAATACAATAGAAGATCAATTGGGAGACTTTACCGATTTGGATAAGACTAATGCGGAATTTCACAACAGGCTGATGCTTCGTGCCCTTATTCCTCGCTAACCAATTCGCTTTACACTTCCGTTCATTCCGCTCTTTACATACGTGCAGACATAGATTCCCTCACGTAGAAAAACGCATACGAAAGGACCAGAATTAGACGAGAATCGAATCACACTATTGCAGCACTGCCTAATATTCCTTGTTGAGCATTAGAAAAGGCGGAACGAGGAAATAATGTTAAAAAATATCAGAGCAAATGTAGTACAAAAATAAATTAAACATGGCAATAACATGGCCAGATTCAGATTCTAAGTTTATGCTGTGCTCAAATCAATAAAGCGAGAGTTTCCTTCTAGGAAAAAGTTATTCTGATGTCTGGTGGTTGGATGACTGGTGAAGTCAAGCTTCTCATTGTTCTAGATACCCTAAAACTCTGTAAAGTTCAAAGCGCAGTTGATTAAACTAATGCACATGAACTCCGCACAAGAGTGCTTTCTGCTGTTTATTATTTACCAAACTTATCAATATAGAGATGTTCAGAGTAAATTTTAAGAAAGCTATTGTATCAAATGTAAAGTAGGTTATTATCTGTTGTTTTATGAAGAATTTTTCTGTTAGCGTGAATATGATACCCAATTCCAACTATACACTTTATCACAATTAGCTATGGAAGTACTTCCTTGTCTTTAGTTTCAAAGTTTAGATATCATAATGGTAATTTTTCAGACACTTTATCAGCTACGACTTGTTTACGGCCATCTACAATTCAGTCGCCTTCAACAGGTGCGTACACCATCATATTTTCTTTTCACTAAGAATTGGTACGGTACATCATTACCATATGCCTCCCTTCTTTTGATTATTGCTTCACGACAAGAACCCACCCGGCAATGGGTCAAGTCTTCCAATTTTTACCTCTTCAGGGTCACTCGTTTTGATATGTTACCTCTACAGAGTCACTCGTTTTGATATGTTGATATGTTGCAGTATACAAATTTACTCGCTCTTGACTTCCAGCCAATTACAGAAGCCGTCAAACTACAATTCCACGACGTCAAGAATTTGTCTCTTTTTATCAATTGAGAGAGGTTATCAGGTTCTTTGGTGTTCTCCACATCTCTCCAAAAGACTCAAACTCTTTCCAACATACTGACTCTTTAAGTAATGAGATTTAATATTACCAGTTTCTCACTCATAAGTGATTGACAAGTGACAGAGCTCAGAACCAGTTTGTTGGATTCTGAAACCCAAAGTTTGCTATGATTACAGACAAGGAGAAAGCAGTCGGTGGCTACTGTTTCCGAGATAATGGAGAGTACACTCAAGAGCCTAAACAATGAAGAAGCAGCCACAAGCGGAATGTAAAAGGAACATTTTGTCATTCATTCCTGTGGAGTTTCCCAAGCAGGGTATGTCATTACTGTTTTGGGTGCCTAAATTATTCCAACAGTCCGAAGCTCTGAAACTGAAACTTAATGGAAGCTGCAGTCCATCTTGAATAACCATGACACTGTTCTGTTTCAAAAAAGTTGAGTCCAATTTACTACAAAGTCATTGAATATTAGAACCATATGAACACTAATCAGTTATGGCAGTCATTCTACTCTTCTATTGCACAGCAGACAATGGAGTTAGCTGCTTCCATACCTGGAAGTGCCTTGCGTCTTTCTGGTCGTTAAAATATCCATTTATTATGGCTTCTCATTCTTTGACCTGGACCTCTTGTGCGGCTTCATGCACGTACTACAGGGAGAAAAATTATGTAACGTTAAGTTTAATCTTAAATTAAGGTTTTTAACATCTCAGAACCACAACAATATTCATTCCTTTAGAGTACTTCCCCGCATCCACTATTTTGTTGATCTCAACTTGGGATGGCAACCATTTCACCTTGATTGGTGTAAACTCACTTACATCAGCGCACCAGACATAGTCTACTTCAACTTAACGGAGAAACGATGGCACTTCCATCCACCTAACCTCTGTCACTTGTAGTAAGCAACCAAAACTTTATCAGGTTGTGGGGAATCTCTTCTTTGGTGAGCTAATGCTTTGTTCAATAGACACTCACATCTCTTCTATTTAAACCGTTGCACATATAATACGTAGTAAGAAGCCAGTCAAATCAACTCTGCCAACCATTACTAAACATCATTAGCTACACAGCTACTTGCATTGAAAGGTCTATATATTTACATATCATGGGTCCACGGGTGTAATGTGGACAAGTCCCCAAAAGAAAAAGTCCATCAAGACCCATCCCAAGATGCAGTCTTAAAGCTTGGACTTATTGTCTACCCGCTTCCCGACTTCCTAGCATTTCTCCACAATGATGGAGGAGGCTCCACCACCACCATTGCAGATGGCGGCACAGCCGTACTTGCCTCCCTCCTGGTGCAGAACAGAGTTGAGGGTGATGACCACTCGGGCGCCGGAGCAGCCCAGAGGGTGGCCAAGAGCGACAGCTCCACCGTACACATTGACCTTCTCGGGGTTCAGGCCAAGAAGTCGGGTGTTGGCAATACCTACAACGGAGAAGGCCTCATTGAACTCAAAGAAGTCAATGTCCTTGGTCTCGAGACCAGCACGCTTCAGGGCCACCGGCACAGCCAGGGCAGGGGCAGTGGTGAACTTGACAGGCTCGTTAGCAGCCTCACCCCAAGAAACAATCTTGAGAAGGGGCTTGAGGCCAAGCTCCTTGACCTTGGCGGCAGAGGCCAGGATCACTGCAGCACCACCATCGTTGATGGGGGAGGCGTTAGGGGCAGTGACAGATCCGTCCTTCTTGAACACTGTTCGGGCGGTCTTGAGCTTCTCCTCGTTGAGGTTCTTGTGTTCCTCGTCCTCAGACACAACCACACCGGGCTTGCCTCGGAAACCAGGAAGCTCAATAGGGGCAATCTCATCCTTGAACTTGCCAGCGGCGTAGGCAGCCTGGGCCTTCTTGTAAGAACCAATGGCAAATTCATCCTGTTCCTCTCGGGAGATGGAGTGAGTCTCAGCACAAACCTCAGCAGCAACACCCATAGCCTGTCCGTCGTAGGCGTCAAACAGACCGTCACGCTGGATACCATCGACAAGAGTGCCATTGCCATACTTGTTGGCAACTCGGGCCTGGACATAGTGAGGAGTGTTGGACATGGACTCGGCTCCTCCAGCAATGACGATGTCTGCTGAGCCGGTCATGATGGCCTGTGCACCCTGAATGATAGCCTTCATACCAGAGGCGCACACCTTGTTGACAGTGGTGGCCACAATGCTGTCAGGCAGGCCAGCCTTGAGGGCGACCTGTCGAGCAGGGGCCTGGCCAACACCAGCAGGCAGAACGTTGCCGAAAATGATTTCATCGACTTGCTCGGGTTTGATGTCAGTCTTGGCAAGGGCGGCTGGGTTAGTTCCGAAGGGGTTAGGTCACGACGTGATTGTGTTCAATCACAGTCACAACCTCTGAATGTACTCACCCTTGACGGCGTGTGCGCCGAGATCGACGTAGGTCTGGCTGCTGAGAGAGCTCAGAAACGAGCCCATTGGGGTTCGTGCGGTAGAAACAATGTAGACAGGATCCATTTTCGATGTGGTGTGGAGATGTGAAAGAGGAAGAAAACAGGCGTCAGAGATGTGTTGGGAGGGGTTAGTGGATCCTTATTCGGGATAAGGACGGAGAGTGTTGGGAAGAGTTGTTGGAGAAAAGAAAACGAGATATAGGTGTGGGTAATGGTCTATAAATACTTTAAGCTTGACGTTTGTGGCACTGCCCCATTACGACATGAGCTCTGTAATGAGATATACAACAGCTGATCTGTTTAGAGTTTGGATACGAGTCACCCCGAATGGAACGATCAATGCGACACCCGATGTGTGAAAACAATAAAGTTTGAAATGTTGAGCGATATGTGGAGTAGGGTAACTCCAGGAAGTGCTTCTTTGTGTCAATACTGAATCGTTACTGAAGAAGACAAGGAGTAATGAGTGCTCATCATCACTCGAAAGCTTAGTATCTGAGACTTTTCGTGTACTTGAAGGTTTCACACTTGAAGGTTCAACCTTGTATAAATCAGGGGTTGAGGGGTTCGATAAACATGAAGCTGGAGTGGAATATGCCATGAGTGGGAAATAGTGTTATATGATGTTACGTTTCGTAAGGCGATTAAATCCAGATGACTCTTACCAGTTTGCTAGTTGATTTAGAAGAATCACCACAAAATAACAGAGTACCTATACGAAGTCTATTCGACTGTTATAAATGCAGGATCATAAGGGAGGGTAGTTTTGAGAGATTTGGAAGAAATTGGATACAGAAGAAAACTACCAAACATAATACCTAACAAAAAACAAACTTTGGAACTGCCAAATTGACTTGTATTTGGATCTTTCTCGGTATTCAAGTGTTAAGTGTTCTAAGATGTGGAATACTCAAACTATTCAATTGAAGAATTTGGTGACACATCTTACAAGAGCATAGGATAATAGCTTGCTTGAACAGTTCAATTGGACAAATGAAAGGATTTCGGAGAGGATGTATGAGTGCTATACGAGGACTCTGACTGATTTGGAGACCGTGACTTAACGAAACCCGTTAGATGATATCAATCAGATCAAACCTGGGCACCAGCAAAATGTTAATACCCACAAGTTGGACAAAAAAAAAAAAAAGAATTCCCTACGTTTGATCATATCCTCGCCAGTAAATAACACTACGCCATTGCAATTTTTTCCCAACAAATCGGCAAGGAGATATCCTCCCCAATTTAGCTACTGCTTTCAATAGATTGAGCGACACCCAAGATTGAATAAAACGAAATTGTGTCAATGCTGTGATTCACTTTGAAGTTCGCATTAGTCAAATGGGAAGGATGGAACTAGCGAGGTTCACGGTTTACGGCTTATCTAGGGCACATAAGGTTTTACTAAGCTCACACAGTAAAGTCCATTACCAATAATTACAGAGCTTACTGTATTAGAGATACTGCTTCAATTGTTGATAATTATGCTTGGCTACAAAACCGAACATATTATCGAACATCCCGTTGTTGGAACCAATAATGAGACAAACAGATGTTGGTGAGCCGAAGTTGTTGCCACCCAAAAATATATAAAACAGCCAAATGCCGTTCAAAACTAATCACATGATATCAATAGCTACTGTATGTAGTGCAGTTCCTATTTCCACATTGTTACAATTAATAGAGTTATAATAAAGTTTAATTTCTGGGCTAATGATCAAAACAATGTTGAATATAATAGTGGAACTGACTAGTCAGATGAACGTTAGAAAAATGGAAGACGACGACATTACTTTAATACAGAGTAATCCAATAACACATAATGTAACTATGAAAACTGAAAAACAAAATCATAATCTTGATGCCTCTCTTCCATTGTTGGATAAACTTAGAACACGATTGTTGTTTACATTGTCACGTCTAGCGCGTCACATATGCAGGTGGCTCATAGGGGGTAACAGAAGTTGTAATACACCACACCTGTGATCATTATGAGCAGCAAAGACAGAAAACGACCCATGTGAGTATGACGTGGCAGTGCCCCTATTTAAGGTGTTCATAACCGATTCTATGTGATGACGCTCTTATACTATTGAGTACACACTCCTCACCTTAATTCTGCTACACAAATGGCGACAATGCACAGTATCAACCACTCCGTCCTGAATTTGCTCAGTATAGCTCGATGTAGACAGCCATTGTGCGCTCGCCTGATTGAACTGTACTCCACAACTTGATTACTAACACAGATGGGATTCTGCAGACCCACAGAGAAACCCTCCTCCTTTACCAATGAACCCTTCATTGGGTTTGCGTTCTGCGCCAACTAGTGGTGGTCAGGTGGCGAATTCACCATTCCGAACCATGTCAAACAAGAGTTTTGGTGATGACACAAAACCAACAACAGACTCCTCAAGTGGGATAAAACCATTGTCTTCATATTCCAGGCCAGGACTGCCGTCGTCAGAAACAATGTCATTGCGTCGTTCAGAGGCGTCCACAGACCTTTCTGAGACTGCTCCTCCACAGTTGAGTGATCTAGAAGATACAATCGGTCACATGCAAGATTCTCTGGACTCTCTTATATCACGGTCCAATTCCAATGGAAAGGCATTAAATGAGTTCAGAGGAGATGTCAAGAAAAGCAGTACTGCTCTTTCAGCTATCAAAGCTGAAGTTTCTGCTACTTTTGCCAGCGTCACGGCCTCTCTTGATACCTTCATGGATCAAATGGGGAAAGCTCTGGAAGACAACAAACGTAAATTGGACGAGACTTCTCCGACAGCAGTTTTGACAGGCCACATGGACCGGATCCACCGTGGATTAGAAGAGCTTTCTGATGCCATTGCAAAGATGGATTTCAACCCAGTGATCCAAGCAGTACAGTCGGGGCACAAACAACTCGACAGTTCTTTCACCTCAAATATCATGTCGGTTCAATCGGACCTCAAACGGTTTCGAGAATTGGACCGTAATGATGTTGAGGAAATCAAGAGATGTATTGATGATTTGGCAAATACAGTTCGATGCCAAAACCAGCAAGTTGTTGAAGAGGAGGAAATGAGAAAACTCAAACAAGAGAATGGTGAGCTGGAGTCGAAGCTGCAAACACAAACAGCAAAGGTGTCAACTCTGGTAGTCGAGCTGGACCATCTGCGATCAAAAGCAGAATCTCGTGACAGTGCTGATTCCGACAATGATAAACTGCGCCATGAAAACCAGCTGCTCCAGACACAAAACCAGTCCATCCGAGATACCCACACCAACTACAAGGAGCAAATAAAGCGACTTTCTCAACAAGTTGAGACGTTAACCCAACAATTGGAGAATTCCAAGACCAATGAGGAATACAGTAAGGCCCTGGAATGTAAAAAAGAACAACAACGGGAGAGTTTAAAAGCTCTCAAACAGGATCTTAAGGATGAGCACAAGATTATAGTGGATGGACTGAAGGCTGACCATGTGGCTGCACTATCTCTACAAAGAGAGGAGATTAGAAATGAGCACATGGAAACTGTAGACATGTTGAAGCGGGAACAAGCTCAATTGGTTGAAGGTCTTAAAACTGAGTATTCCAATCAACTGGACACTCTAGAGGTGAAGCACAAAGAGATGGTCAAATTCTATACTGATACCATTGACAGTCTCAAGAGAAAGTTGACCATTGCGGAGATGTCTGCTTCGGAAAACAACAACAGTGTTGACAACGATGCGTTGGTGGCGGCCCACATCAAGGAGATTTCCTCTCTGAAGGACGCTCACTCTCGAGAGATTTTCTCTCTAAAAGAGTCATTAAGAGAATCTCATCAAATCTCAGTAGACGGAATGGCCAAGTTCCGAGATGACAGTCTCAGCAAGATTGAGGCTGAGTATAGGCAGTGTATCAGTGAGCTAGAGCAGAGGCATTCACAAGCTATGGAAGAGTTGAAGGAGAGATATGAGAGGGATATTGATGGCCATCTGACGACCATTGAGACCCAGAGAGCTGATCGAGCGAAGGAATTGACAACCTTGAAGGAGGCACATGCCCAGGAGGTGAATTCCATTAAGGAGGAGATGAACACACTGAAGGAAGCGCACGAAAAGTCATTATCGGTCGTGGAAGAGACTCACAAAGATAGACTATCATCAATGATGACTTCAATGAAGAATGAACATGGTGTATCATTATCTGCCCTAGAGGAGAAACACAACAAGGAGATTTCTTCATTGAAAGGAGAACATAGTTTAGAACTTTCTACTCTGAAGGAGGAGCACAAGAACCAGTGCAAATTGCAGGTGCAAAAGACCGAGCAATTGTCTGCTCTTAAGGAAAGTAATGGTTCTGAGATTTTGTTACTCAAGGAGGAACATAGTAAAGAGTTATCCAAACTGAATAATGAGCATGCTGTTGAAATGTCTTCGTTGAAGGAAGAACATAACAAGGAAGTGGCTTTGTTGAGAAACGAACATTCAAGCGAACTTTCTTTGCAGAAGGAGGAGTATGCAAAGAAGGTGACTGACTTGACGGAAACTCACAAGCAGGAGATGTCTCTGTTGAAGAAAGATCAAGACATCAAGCTTTCCACTTTAGAAGACACGTACAAGCAGGGGATGTCTTCATTAAAGGAGGAGCACAAGAACTTGATATCTATGTTAAAGGAGGAACACGACAAAAAGGTTAACTCCTTAGAAGAAAGATTCACCAAAGAGGTATCGTCACTTAAAGAACTACATGAGAAAGAGGTTGTTTCACTCAAACAGGAATCTTCCAATACCATCTCATCGCTTGAACAGAAGCACATGACAGAAGTATCATCTCTCAGAGAGGAACATTCAGCTAACCTCCAATTGCTCAAGTCTCTTAAAGAAGACCATTCCAGTCAACTAGAGTCGTTACAAGCGTCTCATATGCATGAATTCCAGGCTCTCCGTGATAGCTTCACCTCATTGGCCAAGGTTGCCAGTGGTCTAGAAGACCAACTACGTTCGTCAGAGTCCATAGTGGCTGAACTGGAAAAGAAACTGGCCCAGGCTATGGCCGATGCCAGTAATTCTATTCAAAAATCGTTGGCTTCTACTGTTTCTGGAATGCGTGTGGATTCTGACTTACAAGAGGTGTCTGGAAAATTAGAATCTGTCAAGGCTGAGCTGGCACAAATGTCTGAGAAGCTGGAAGCTGCCAGAGCAGAGTATAATGAGCTTACACGGAACGTTGATGAGCTCGAATCCAAGAAAACTTCACTTGATGTTGCCAACCAGGGGGCCAGTGAGTGTCTCAGTTTACGGCTGGAGTCGTTGCGGTCGCTTGAGGAGCGAATCAATACTCTCACAGAAAAAACTCTTGATTCCCTAGTTGATAGAACCAAGACCATTCTGGGATCAGCCACCATGTCAATTCTCAACAGCAGTGGACAGCTGAGCTCAGCCACCCACAGCCGCTCTTCGTCTCCTTCAAAACGAAATTTATCCTTGGCTGGTAACATCATGCAGAAACCAGCGTTTGTTAAGCCTGACCTCGACGACGAAGACAAAGAAAATCCCAGCCCGATTGTAGTCATGAAACGTGGAGCAGGAGGAGCCGGGGGAGGCCGAAGTGTCAGCTTGTTCCATGACACCAGCAGGAATATCTAAACTTACATAGCTCAATAACTTATATAATCAATGTCGCCTATATATACAACTAGAACTTTTCTCGGCCAGCCTTGCTGGCACTTCTGAAGCTGGCCACACCCCATTCACCAAGCACGCCCAAAGCTGACACTCTCCAGCCTCTATACAGATCTTCCAGAGATTGGTGACCACAAAGAAGATGCCACCATACAGAAGCAGTCGAAGTTTGGACCACCGGTTTAAGGATCAGGTTATTGGAGTCGAGGTTGAGGTGGTTTACTTGGGCTCGTCTCAGCATGGTCTCCAGAGGCAGTTTGACAATCATGGTGACGTAGGCACTCGCCAGGTTGAAAAGTCGGTCTAGTACAGGGAAGTGGTACAGATCGATTCCCAGTTTGGTGATTTTCCACAATGGTAGTGTGTGTCTCACCGTGGATGTACAGAATGACATGAGAAAAGTGGGGACAATCAGATCTTGTGGACACAATAACGATTTAAGTTCAATGATAGATTGTCTGACAGATCTGGGTTTCGTGGCCAGGGTTGACACTAACAATCGGGTCCGAATCAGATCTAGAGGCGCCACCAGCAGTGAAGTAACCACAGATGCACTAACAGCCACAACAATCGAAGTGATTGGAGTTGGGGAATGTGCTACTTCTTCTAGAAACAATGGATCTGGCGAGTTTGAGATCGAGCTGAAGAATCCTGAAAACCATGCTTCTAAAGTCATTGTAAGCGCTCCCAACACAAACGAGGCATTCAATGCACGCCACGGACCTCGGACTCCGTCCAACTCATTAAGTGCAAGCAAAATGTCCCAATTACGAGTTGTACGGGCCTGTAATTGGGTATTGTAATTTTTCAGAAACTTCTTGAGTCTCTTTTTTTGATCAGGCAGTGGCTCTGAGTTGAGTGGCAGGGGTTCAGCAGGACCGTCTCGGGAATTGCTTTCAAAAAAATCTATCTCATCTTCTTCACCAACTTCCTCAACGTGAAGACCAACTTGTTCCTCCTCCTCATCTTCAGGTTCTTCCAAAGATTGCCATTCACCAACCTGAAGCAGCAACCTACTGACTTCCCACGGTTGACTTAAAAATGTTTTGCCATAGAGCTGGAAAAGTGAATGAATGGAATGACGGATCGACTCAGAAGTTCCAGCTATATCGTAATCAATTTCAATTTCAAGCCCATCAAATAGGTCTCCAAAATTGTCTGCACGGCTATTCTTGACATTCTCAGAAAATGAAGACACATCCGCATTTGGATACTGTCGCTTCTGATACAAGGTGCCCACTCCAAACGTCTCGGCGTCGTAATACGGTCGCAGGTTGTTGGACATTTTAGTGTGGTAACAGTAAGGAGGTCTGTCTTAGAGACTAGTGTATGCGGGTTTAAAACCTTAACCGGGTTAAAGTATGTGAGATTTGTGGCGTGAATAAGTGATTTGAGTTGAAGTAATGAAGAAAACTGTGACTATTACATTGCTTCCAGGTTTACAAAAGCAATGGCTTGGGCTTTGATGACTCCCTCAACAATCCATAACTCGTTAATGTTACAGTATAGGAGCCCAAGAGGGTAAGTTCTAACAATCATGTTCTAGCATCTTCTTCTTACGAAAATTTCCTTCTAGCATTCCAAAGACTCCCCAGGCTCAACATAAACGTAACAAAGAAGTGCCATACTCAGTTCTTTACCCTGATAACCGGACATTGTGTTGTAAGTATCATGGGTCGCGCAGTACAGAAGGTTCTGGCGGTACAATACGATGGGCATTAACTCTTTACCATATGATGTTAGAAATATCGCTTTCCTTTAACAGATGCAATCAAAAAAATACAATAATAATATTACAAGAAACTGTTAAGTAAGGTGAGGCCATTATGCTACCCAGCCCACTACCTCTGATAGTTAATCAAAAACTCTCCAAGGGCCTTAACAGGATCTTCAGGTTTTTCTTTGGCGATTTTACGCATACCTGCTAAAAGAGCAGGAGTCACTTCCCGGTTGAGCCATATACGCGTTGGTGCACCGTAATTCTCTGCAGGATTGGGTAGTGTTGCAGTGGGTCCGACAAAGTCTGGTTTGGTTTCTACTCCTGGTGTACTAGCCGATGTAGGAGGGGTAGCAGTCTTTGGTTGTGGCGTAGGCTCGGTCTTTACTTCACTGGGGACCGGGTAGGCATCTGCCATTGGAGCGTCTGTATCCGCCATATTAGTTTAAGTGGTGATGTTTATGCATGGACAAATCAAACTCTATCAAAACAAAAACTTAGACAAGACAGCACAGCCAGAAATATCCAGTAACAGTAAATTAACAATAAGTGGAGAGAGTGCTTTAAATATCATTTTACATTTACCCCAACTTAATGTTGCTAATCAATAAAGGAGGTTTGTTTCTTCGCTTAGTGTGTTCTTGCAACTAACAAGCCGAACTTTAATAATTGTACATAGCATAGTACGACTTCATCTGCAAGTGGTAAAGAAGAAGAATACACGCATTAATTGGGAAAGGAAGTTCACTTCCCTTTCAAATCGCCTTTAACCACCCCTTTGATAAACCCTGGCTAGTAACTTGGCAAATTGATTGGCAGCCAACCTATTGAGCAAAGGTGTGAGAGCATTTAACATTAAGCGAATGTAAACCAAGTTCAAATGTCAATGACTTCTTTTGCCAAAACTCTGGCTTGAATTACTTAGATACTGGTAAACCTGAATAGAGTTTAATTTGTTGATTGTTAAGGTTCATTCGTTTGTAGAGAAGTATCTTAAACAAGGCCATTTCTTCATATTTGTTGGATAAATGTTGAGCTATCAACTTCAAAAATTTCATTTATACAAATCCATTTCTATCTAGTTGTATATCCCAATCGAGAGCACCACTATACGAAAATTGTTTTCCCAACCCAAACAGATTTTAGCTTCTCAATCATTCAACGAACAACTATGAGCACCGGCCCACTCCCTTTTGACCTCCCGCTAGAGAAAATTGACGAGCAAGAAGGACAATGCATTCTTGCAGGATTCAATGCTGATTATGCCTTTGAACTGGGATGTCGGATTAGGGATCGAGCTAAGCAAGGAGGAAAGTGTGTTCTTGTAGATATCACCACTGTGACAGGTCTAACTTGGTTCCGGGCAGCTTCAGGGCTCGGAACTAACGTTGATAACCAGAGTTGGGTTTCCAGGAAACGGAATGCCGTAATTAGATTTGGTCGAAGCTCGTTTTTTCTAGGATGCAAAATGAGACAACAGGGGCGAACCCTGGAACAGGCTTACGGAGTGAGTGAAGCAGAGTATGCAGCACATGGGGGTGGATTTCCTATCAGGGTTAATGGGGTGGAAGGACCGGTCGCTGTGGTGACAGTAAGTGGTCTTCCTCAGTTTGAAGATCATATGCTGGTCTACGAGTGTCTTCGAGACTTTGCAGCTCAGCAACGTAAGGAGTTGTGTAATTAGGCTTAAATATAATGGGCATGCTCTCGTTGATTCAGAACTAGCGAAAACACATTCAAAATGACTTAATAAGTAGAAATGAGCGGAGAACTGTACAAGTGCTACTGTATTTACACCCATGCGATATGTTAAAGCTCCACTGATAAAGCATATCTTGTAACATCCAACTAAAACAAGATCGTGTCATGTTGTAATTTGGTTTGTTTGTTAAGCTCTTTCTGTCTTTATCCAAGCAAGGATGTTGATAATCATTCTCGGAATAAAGACAGGTAGCTGATCAAAACTCAATGGAACTGTGATTGAGTTTTACACGTGGTGGTAAAAAAATGCTGTAGGGTGGGCGTGAGCGAAGGGTGGTAATAGAGGGGCAGACACTACAGGCAGAGAAGAGGCAATCAATTTCTCATGTATTCCTTTGGCTAAAGGTGTTTTTAGAGACGGCTTTGAGGGGATTGACGTTGACATGTGAACCGCTAGTAAGGTTTCAATGACAATACAATATGTTATAGTGTGGATTAGTTATAAACCTCCGGGATATTGTTTGATTGATGCTTCTGGCTTGCTGTGATCTCTTGAATTTTCTATGCATTCAATCATTCCCAGAGAGGTCTAAATGGGGATTCAAAGGGATGGGTGAGGGTCTAGAATATCATAATGATGGCATCTCTGGGGCAAGTTAGTGATAATTTAATTTTGGTCATAAATTATGGGGCTGACTAACCCTGTAAGTTATCGCAATTTCATAGACAGTCCTAGTTCCTGGTCACCTCTACGTTTGTGCTTCAGTCATGGGATATGTGAGACTTTCTTGTTTCACTTTTTTTCCTGCTTTAGTCAGAATCTCCTTGTTAGGGATAGGAGGTATAACTGGATTGGGTACACTGAGGGGAAAAGAGTGTGAGAACAGATAGACTACTAAAATTACTGATTGCTTCGTCGCCTAGGACGAAATTCAACAATTGATGACAAATCATAGACCCAAACGTGTACCAGTGTATACTGATGGCTCTTATGTCCCAGATATCGGATCAGGATATGGTATCTACTTTGGACCCGACCACCCTGACAATGTGCAAGGACCAGTTGACCGGAAAGATCACCATCGAGCAGAATTGGCTGCCGTACACCGTGTCACCAAGCTCCTAAGGAAACGCAAGAACCTGAAGTATTACCACATTTATACCGATTCGTCTTATGTCATGGAGTGTCTGAAATTGGATCTCGATGTTTCGAGCTGGCCAAAAAGTTACCGCAAGAATTCTGATCTTGCTAAACCGACTATCAAGAATCTCAAACTGTTGGGAAAACGAGTGATAGTCTCCAAAGTGAAGGCCCATTCGGGAATTTGTGGCAATGAAGCTGCAGATCGTTTGGCTTACAATGGAGCCATGATGAACTCGGATTGAGTAGCGAAGTACTTGATTCAATCGATTTTTTATGCGAAACCATGATTCGGCTTGTAGTTGAAATCATTACTATCGATCGTCCTATGCGTAGTCAACAAACTTTGAGCAAAATTATTAAGGAGGTTTCAACTTAATACCTGATTAATCCTAGATAGGAGGATAGGAGGAGCACAAACTGGAAGTTTGGTTTTAAAACAAAGACCTCTCCACCATGGGCTAATCTTGGTGGTTACGAATTTGATAAGGTTGCTGATAACACATACATGCACGTCTCTTATGCGTCCCAGTTGGGTTGATATGCAGAGGTCTGCTTTATAACTAGTTTTCACAAATGGAATGTGTCCACTATTGAAGGAGCTCTTACAGTATCAGTTATTACACCAACACCATGATCGAATATTTGCGTTTCAGATTTTAGTCGAGTCTGGGTTCCGTAGGCTTTAAAATCAATTCTGTGGCCAAGCGAGATTTGCAACATCATCAATTCAGACTTATCTCTAAATCATCAAGAGTCTCAATATAGTTTCATCTCTGGCATAGGGATTTATTCATGATACACTTCTAGAGGTAAGTAAGGTAGATTGTTGATCCACAACCTGAATAGAACCAGCACTAGCACCATGGGAGGAAACCATATCGATTAACATTCTAATCAGACAGTAACTGTAAAAATGTTTCATTTAATGGAGCATATTTATCCTCGAAGTAATTTCAATTGACTAGATATGCGAATGTTTTTATGACACCTGAGCCAAATTTGCTGCAACCAAATTTACTTCAGGAGTGGAATATTTGTGGCAACTTCAATCAGACGAAGAGAATTTGGAACTTTCTGGACCAATTAGGAGAGTAATTCAATGGAACTGGGCGACATTCGAAAGATTGGAAGTCACCATTCAATATAAAGTTAAGCTCAAATCACGTGTATTAAACTCAAGTGCGTCACCAACCATCATTGTATGTATCACAATAAAGTTATCTTACTGCCATATCATCAATACGATTACACACAACCCCACAATACAATGGATCCGTTTGTACAGGTATGTGCTGATGCTAGACACCAGCTGGAGCAAACGCACAATTTGCTTGAGGAATTTCGAACTAACCCTTCCAATCATGACGTTCTTCAAGACTTGACCAACACCATCGAGGACCTGGCAGAGACCATATCAGATCTTTCACAATCAGTTGATGCAGCACAAGGACGACCCCAACAGTTTGGGTTAAGCAGTGAGGATATTGCTGATCGTAGCAAGCAGGTTGCACAGCTAATGTCACAACTTGGCCAGGTTCAGAAAGAAGTCAGTCGAATTCGAAATATGGGCCCGCCTCGTGATATCTATTCAGACAATGCAGGAGATGACACAGATGCCAAAACTGCTGGATTGACGCAGCAAATGTACGCAAATCAAATTCAGGAGCAAGATAGTGCGCTGGATGGAGTTTATAATACCGTGAGTTCTTTGAGAGAACAAGCAAATGTCATGTCACGGGAATTGGAAGATCAATCGTACTTGATTGACGATTTGGAGCGTCATGCAGATACAGCAACTTCTAGATTGCAAAGAGGATTGAAAAAGGTTGATTATGTGGTTCGAAAAAACCAGGAAACTCTTGGATCGTGCTGCATTACCTTGTTGATTGTAGCATTGGTGATCTTGCTTATTTTGTTGATTGCTTTATAGATGAGGACTGTGGAAGAAGAGGTAATCAGAATAATTGATGATAGTTTTTGGGATGGTTCTTCCAAGCGAATTTCTACATTGTGTATGGGTACCTCAAAGCCAGTGTGATTAGAGTATAAGTGAACCTGAATCAGACTTGGATTGGATGTAATTATTATACCAGGCCATAATAGCGAAGGTCACCCTTACCCAAAGAACTTAAAGAACTGTATCTGTAGCCAAGGAGGTGATACGACAATTAATTCCTAAGACTTGCTGAATTAGCGTAAAACTCGAAACGTACTAGAGTCACAAAAGCTACGTTAAATTCAAGGAAATGCTTGACAAATAAGGGTGTTGAGGCTCTGCAAAGTATTGGAATTTTGTTTGACAGCACTGGATTAGACTTTCCATAATAGTCTACCTTTTAGACTCCCAATCGACGATAATGCCTTGTTAACTAATTCCAGTATGTTTTTATATCGAAATGAATATACAAATAAACCGAAAGAGTCAATAGCGAGAACAATCTGAACAACCCCAGGAGACATCACTACCAAGCCTGATACATCGCGAGATCATATTTAAGCGAGTGTTGGCTGAGGAAATAGACTGATGCTGGATCTATAAAGTGAGGTCTGATTTCAGAATAAACGTGGAAATTGTCATCTGGATATTTGAATAAGTCGTAGTCGGTTCTACTTATCTCACATCATCCAATCTATCTAAACTCGAGCTTCAAACAGGATTAAATCAAGACACGAGTACCCATTGTTAGATGTATTCTTGTCTGATGGCTGGATAAATGATTGTGATTCAACAGATAGACAGTGCTCTTCAATATTACACCAATTGAGAAAAAGAGATATTGAGATAGAACGTTGAAAGTGTATCTGGTTCTGAGCTACTTCATTATGAAAAGTTACGTTGGGCTCACTTCTAAAAACATAATGCTTGTCATCGGTGGAAAATTAATCCCAAGAAGTATATCTAGAGCCAATGTGCTTAGATTGATCCTTCTCTAGAAAGGCGAATGGCAGTCACCAATGATTATTGTGAAGGTCATAAAACTCTCAACCTCTAAAGGTTATTGCTTTGTACAAGTTGTGAGTTGTAGGAAATTGGTGTCAAATTGCTCTTAATGTTATTCATCTGCTTATTAATGCCTCGTATACAAGCTGAGCGTCCTCTACTAGTTCACGTTCCGTCCCCAATCTTGGTTTGACACCAACAGCGATTTCACGCTCAACTGAAATAAGCCTGAAACATAGACTGTGATGACTTGAACCAGATATATCCCAAATAAATTCGATGTGGTACAGACTGAAACGATAAGCCTACTCGGATTTGCTTCTAAACTGTTTCTAAATTGTTTCAGAGTCTCGAACATGCAAAGCAGGTTGATGGAGATTCAGTTATGTCCGATAATAGCTTCCGCGTCTAGATTAAACTTAGCCTGCTGAAACCGCACCTTCATAGAAGAAATTTTTGGTTTAATAAAGGGGTAGTAAGATCAGCCCATTTTTGTATTGAGTATTTCATATATATGCATAAAGTGATCAGCAGAGTGGGTCAGAGAAGGGGTTGCAAAAGGAAGACAGTGGAATGTTAACCAAACAGAGAACACGTCCGTAATGCTTGAATAACTGTGAAAATCAAGGGAACCTGGACCACCTTTGATATTTCCTTTTTGGGTCATCGTTGGTGATTCTTGCTTCTATTAAAGTTTGTAAACACAAAATTAACGTTGCGGCTTTCTAAACTATAATTTCATTGATGTTTTTTAATCAAACTAAAACCTTGCTGAAGGAAACGGATGTCTGTCCTGTGTGTTCAACTGTGTGTTCAACAGCTCGAATAATCCTACTACATGTTGGTTCAAACAACACATAATCCTGTTTGTGCACAGAAAATCACGGGAGAAGAGACTCCACAAGCAGATTAATCCTGTTGAAGGAGCGTGGTTTGCCAAGAATCGCTTAGAAAGATTTACCACAAAGTAAAAGGGTTAGGGAGCAGAACCGTTAAAAAATCACCCCATTTTTTAACGACCATGCACAATTGATGCGGTTGTAAGATATTAATTTGTACCTCAAGTGTGCCTGGGCGCAAAAGAAAAAAAAAAGGTTGCCAGAAAAGAGGTGGAGGTAGAGGAAATTAAAGGTGGGGGATGCATTGAGAAAAGATCTAGGGAATGTGATACCCCTACAAAATGAAAATGTACTATTACATCCATAACTACACCTCACAAATTCGGCACAGAATAATTCACTAAATTCAATGCTTGTTACGCAAAGCTAAATTCTATTGGCCTTGTTATGCAAGGATGCATATGTGTAGGGGGAGGGATTGTGGGGGATGAGGTTTGTGTACATCAGGCCACTTGTAGACATTTTCGACAGTGACAAGAGCTGTGCCAGGTTCGATAAAGCAGAAAAACCCCCTACACGTGTCTCCTCCGTCTTGTTTTGTTGTGTTACACAGTGTCTCAGTTTAGAGCGTCGCCCGAAATAAAGTCACATGTAGAGTGTTCCACCGAAAAGATTCTCTCACTTAGGAACAGCACCAGCGCAACCAGCACCACACACTGAAAAAATCAAGCAAAGTAAATCACACGAACTAAAGCACACACAAGTACACTCATCTCTCAGCTACTCACACAAACATGCCACAAGAAATTGTCATTGTGGGCGCAGGAATCATCGGGGTGTGCACGGCGTATTATCTGATCAATCATCCGAAATTTGACCCCGAAGAATACCACATCACCATTGTTGAGGCTGTTCGTGCAGCAGGAGGCGCCTCCGGCAAAGCAGGTGGACTTTTGGCCCTGTGGGCCTTCCCGTCACAAATTGTGCCCATGAGCTTTGCACTTCATGAGCAACTGGCAGAAAAATACAATGGATCAGTAGAATGGGGTTACAGAAGAGTGAGCACAGTTTCTGTAGAAGGCAACTTGATGAAAACGGGCCCGGCTCCTTTGGGACGTAAAGTGGCAGGAAGAGCCCCTACTTTTTCTTCAGATGCAGGACCACCTGTGAATCTACCAGAAGATTTGGATTGGATAAGACCAGAAGTTATCGATTCGTGGACACATCTAGGAGACACAAAAGATACAGCCCAGGTGCATCCGTTCAAGTTCACCACTTTTATTCTCAAAAAGGTTCTTGAGTCTGGCCACGCCACCCTGGTGCTGGGATCAGTCAAACGCATCAACACCAAGCTCAACGACGACGATGAAGAAGAGGCCGTGTCTGTGACACTCACATCAGCCCCATCAGGCGAAGAACGTACCATTCCTGCATCCAAAGTCGTTCTAGCTGTAGGTCCATGGACGTCTAAGTTATTGCCCACCTGCCCAATATCCGGTCTGAGAGCCCACTCCATTACCATTGTGCCCACAAAGCCAACCACAGCGTATGGAATCTTCACCGATTTACGAGTTTCAAGAAATCGTTACGTCAGCCCTGAAATCTACGCCAGAAAAGATGAAGTATACGTTTGTGGAGAGGGAGACCTGTTGCCAGTACCAGAAAATACTGATGCTGTAGAAGTGGAACGAGAAAGATGTGATGAACTATTCAAATGGGCTGGAGACCTTTCGCACCAGTTGAAAAATGGAAAAGTCCTCAAACGTCAAGCCTGTTACTTGCCCGTAGTAGATGTTCCTTCATGCACTGGCCCTCTAATTGGAGAAACAACTACTGTCAACCTGTTTTTGGCATCAGGACATTCGTGTTGGGGAATCAATAATGCCCCCGGAACTGGCCTACTCATGGCTGAACTAATTTTGGACGGAGAAGCGTCATCGGCAGACATTTCCCAGTTTGACCCGAAACTGTACTTCAATTCTTGCGAGTTATAGATGGAGTATCTATATAGTATGGACTGAATCTAAACTGGAATTGGCGGCCTAAACATTAACCACGTGGACAGAGGCCGATGATTATTTTTAAAGGGGATAGTTCCACGTGGCCAACAATGGGGCGCCGCAAAGGTGACGTCAAAGAGGATGATATTTAGCAGAATAGCATTTAGACATGAATCAGATGTGTAGTGTGTTAAATATAGGAAGATCACGTGACACAAACTCGACACAGTATTGATAACTAAAAATAAAGCTGAATACCATGACCGATCTGTGTAGTGGAAGTTTAGGCAGGATAGAGTTGTCGTCATTGAAACAGTTGACAATATCCCCTTACAGTACCACATTCTAACATTGGGTTGGGGGTCAACTCACATACTGCTCAAAACCTTAATCAATATTTTGAGGGTTAGGGTACAACTGATGTGAAATTTGGAGATGCTGCATGCTATCAGTCACCACCACGATGAACATTCGAAAGGCAACAGTGGAGGATCTGGCGGGTATGCAGAATTGCAACCTCACCAATCTGCCCGAAAATTATGTTCTCAAGTACTACTTATATCATGCGATTTCGTGGCCTCAATGTTCGTTCGTGGCTACCATGCCTTGCCCAGAATCTGAAACTGGAGAGAAAATCGTTGGATACGTTTTAGCCAAAATGGAAGATGATCCCGTGGTTGCACAAAACAGTCCTCCAGATGCTAACAAGCAAGAGGACGACAGACCTCATGGCCATATTACCTCTTTGTCAGTGATGCGAACTTATAGACGAATGGGTATTGCTGACAAGTTGATGCGACTTTCGTTACGGGCTCTTTGTGAAGTGTACGGTGCCCAGTATGTTTCTTTGCATGTTCGAAAGTCTAACCGAGCAGCTCTTCACTTGTACCGAGACTCGTTGAAGTTTGAGGTGAAGAAGCTTGAGAATGGCTATTATGCTGATGGTGAGGACGCCTACTGCATGAAGAAGGAACTGACAGTTGATCCTGATGTCGAAAGTGATGACGATTTGTTGGTTGATGATATTTCCGAGCATACTGAGGGGTCCTTGTAGAAGGAGGGGATATAGATATGTACATTTATTAACTAGTAATGGTATTTTGAGACTGTAAGCTGCTGTCAAGCCCTAAAAGGAGTGCCACAGTCATTTTGATTTAGGTAAGCCTGCCATGGTGACAAGAAAGTTCTCATCCTCTGGGAAACCTGATTCTGTATTAGTCTTTCAGGATCTACATTTACTTTGGTGGCTTCACATAGTCTATGTACGGCTCGGGATAACCCTGGCTATTTCAAATGTGATATTTTTAATGCTTATACCACACCTTCTCTGTGGGCTACATATTTCAAATAAAAATTCTACCAAGTTTAGTTCATTAAGATGCGATGAAACCGCAACAGGATAGGTTGGCATGGGAGAGCCGTGTTTAGATAGTGAGATGATGTTTTCGCCAAGCATAGAGCGTATCCCTTAACCACTTAGTTAACAGTGCAATCTTCTAATGATAGCTTCTACCACCTCTGCCTATAGTAGATCACATTACCTTGTCTAGAAAAGTACTGTGCTTAACGAAAACCAGCCAATTGATACTCGAAACGTTTCAATTTTATTCTATCTACTCCATGGGCAATAGCTACTGTATATAATCATAAATGTAAATCATCCAATGCATAAATTACCTAATTGTTAAACTACTCCTCGTCCTTGAGGTCAGTCAGGTAAAGAGCCAGTTCCCGCAGATTCTGTTTGGCCAGCTTCTGCATCTCCTCCTGGAAGTTCCAGATGCTGTCTTCTCCCAAAACATCATAGTGCTGATCGGGGCGCTCAGAATGCATTCGGTCTCGGTGAGACATCCAGGGTCCTCGGAAGTAGTACTTCGACAGCTTGTCAGATTTTTCCTTAAGAGCCTGGAACTTGGGAAGGAAGCTCTCCAGCTGCTTAAGATCTTCGGAACACTCCTTGAAACACTCATCCATCTCCTTGGTCAATTTTTCAATGTCTTCGATCTTGTCGTTAGCAAACTGTTTCTGGTGATCGTCGAAAGAGTCGTCAGAGGCATCAGACTGGTTGTCATCAACATCTTCAATGTTTTCCTCGACGTTCTCAACAACTTCCTTGGTTTTGTCAGACATGTTTGTGTTAGTGTGTGTTAGTGTGTTCTTGTGTGTCTGAGCAAGGAGATATTGCCAGGTATTTATGTTAACTGTTGTTGTCACCAGTTGATTTAGTTGCAGGAGGAGGATGCATGAGTTGAAATTAATTTCTGAAAGGCGCAGTTATAATTAGGGTGAAGAAAGTCAGACCATAAAGTGACGCTGGACAAAGAGAACAGGACGCCCACACCCAAACACTAACGTAAAACTATTACTCATTACAACACAAAGTTCCTGTCTTACTGGATCGTCATCTATGTTGTTATGTAGCTTAAACGGGCTGTGCAGTAGTCTAAGGTTAAACTTACGGGTGAGGATGCACTCCTCATGTATGCAAACCACCAACAGAACAAACAGATCCACTTGGTCTAGACCGTGCCAATGGGGCTGTGATGGGGCAGTGGATTAGATGATGAGGAGGTCAGTGACATGTGAATTGGGCCATTAAGAGCTTGAATAAATATGCGGGATAAACAAATGATCTATAAGTTAGGGTAGCATATTTACGGAACGACAAGGATAACTGAAGGGGTGATAAACGTTTTTCTCCCCTCCAACTACTGTTTAACTGCCACAAACACAATTTCTGTTCAGTATACTGATAACTGATGTCAGTCAACTCTAAGAGCCGTACCTGCACGTTAGCTCGCAAACTTTGTTAAAGCTAGACAAGGTTTAGTGGCTTCGATGTGTACTGAGAAATTTTTAACAGATTACTCAATGCAATGATGACCAGGAATTTGGAGAAGTTGCAATTGATCTGCTGATATGACTAATTATTTGAATTTTTCTACGAGTTTTAACTTTCGTTTTGTCTCAGATAAGCGAATGGGTAATTGAGACACTCAGGCTCTCCTACCCTACCCATCTGGAAATATATAAATCTTCGATAGTGTGAAACCCTTCGAAACTCAATCTCTGAACAAGACACTTCTACTGAAGCTATACATCTAAGAATAATTTAAAAAGTGGTACCAAAAAGACAAGAAAGGCTCTTGGTCTGGTTGGCTGGTTTCCAGCTATGAGTAGGACTAACCGGAACACAATAACGAACTCCCAGGAACAGAAGATAGGAGGAATATTACATAACCAGTTGAACCACAGGCGTCACCATTGCATAACATACTTCCATTATGTACATTTACTATTTAAAATGAATAATTTCTCCATTCAGCTGTATGAGCTTATACTGTTGCTTGAATGGTACAAGTCCTTGGTCTCTACCAAAAATCAAATCCACCTAGCCATGACACAAAGAAAAGCATTTAGTTTAAGCCAACTGACACACATTTATTGTCAACCAATGCTTTATAGAACTTTTGCATGCACACAGCTTGCCTATACGATATTACGCACTAGAACTGTTCTTATAGATTGTTTAGTAGTTTTAATCAGTCTAAATGAAATTTTTTAATTTAAAACCTGACCTATGGCGCTTCACCTGTCTTGACACAGACATATGCTTCAAATTCAGCTGATTGAACTTCTAATTACTCTTCACAGTCGATTTGTTAATGGACAAATGGACCTACATCCAGAGCCTGGAAAAGTTCTACAAACGGAATTGATCAAAGTAATTAGACACATTTTTTCTCTGAAAATTTTAAAACCCAGCACAATAAATTATTGATACACGATCATTGTTCTGAATGTGCGATGCCCAAGTTGATTTCTCCACGATACAGGACTTTATGAGAACATGAGGTTTAAAAGCTGTTAAAATGTCACTAGTAAATGACTTACCAAGTATGTATCACACATTATTCAAGGGAAACAATGGGTATTTATCTTAAGTCAGCTACATTCAGACTCTTAAGGCCTCCAGAGATCAGCCAAACAGGGTATGGAGTCATCGCTCGGGGTATAAATAAATTTAACAGATCAAGAAATTTTCAACTATTGTTAACCTTCTAATATTCAGGAGACTAACTGGTAAATTGGTAGAAAACGTTTTCATATAGTCATCTCTCATAAATCAAATTGGCACAAAGTTCATTTCGTTCACCAATCTTACCTAACATGCAAACAGAGTGAACTCTGTTTTGTCACTGTACATCACACTAACATCTCTTCTTGTCACCATGGAACGACGCAAAAAACAAAACGACGGGCTTCTGTCTGTGTACCCTCCCCCACCATGGTATTACCGATACTTCACAGATGAAAACGTAGCCAAAGTGGCTGAAATGGGTGGCACAAATGACGTTTCAGAGGATCCGATACTGAAGTATTTGGTCCCACCAAACCCTCCGGAAACTGGAGCATACCACAATTTCGGTGATGTGTGGCAAGTGAACGATAAGTTGGCAACCTTGGAGGATTTGGGGATTACTCAAGTGTACGATTCAGCTGCAATCAAGGGGGAAGGTCAAGAAAGTGGAGCCAGAGTCCAGGAGCTGAAAAAATTAACCAAATCGCTGCTGTTGGCGTTTTTGGAGCTCACTGGAATCATGGGAGTAGCTCCAGAACAATTTCCGACAAAGTTTGAGCAGGTCAGAGTGCTGCTTATTAACATCCACCATATTCTCAACGAGTACCGTCCTCATCAAGCACGTGAATCACTCGTTACACTCATGCAGCAACATATCAATGAAAAGAAACAAAACGTTGAAAATATTCGTGCATCATGTGAAAAAGTGCGTGAAACTGTACGGGTGCTCAGTAAACAGTTTGATCAGACTGAAGGATTCGATGAAGTCTCAGATACCACAAAAGCAGCTGATATCAAGTATGTTTCTAACAAAGAACGGGATTTGCTTATTGTAAAGTTGGCTCATGATGTGTGATGTGATCATTATAGTGACTTTGTCGTCAGACTGAGCTGGCCGATGAGGCTATTGAAACCTCAAAATCTCAGTTCGGAGATCATTCTTGGCGAATGCACGATTGATTATCTCATTTTGACGTTAGATTTCGTCATGGTATCCCTGCGATTACCCTAATTTGGCCAACTTATCGATGTCAACTCTTACTTGGAACGCATGCCCAAGGAATTGTTTTCAATACAGGAACATATGTCTTTTTAGACATCATCTATACAACATTAATGCGATATGATTCTGCTCTATTGTAGTTTTCCTGCTTAGTTTCGGGGGTTTCAGTACTGAGTAACTAGGAAACAATTTCCATACGCAAGTTCACACGCTATCGATCCAGTCAAGCTGTCTAGGTAGAATTGATTTCTCAACTAATTTTTTGAACCTATTTACTAATTCTTAAAATCAACTTCACCCACTATCATTAAATGGTGAATACTGTAAATATAGATCTGCATTCGTCATGGTTTATCGTTTAATTATTGGTCAACAGTCCCTGACCAAATTAGACACCTAGTGCTATTGTGAAGTTGTTTTATACCCTCTTTCAGACAAAGCTCGTCGAGCTCAAATCCTGAGGATACAACGGATACTTGGTTTAGGCAATTCAACATACATAGAATAAAACTCGCTAGCGGCTAACTTAAACGGAAAGCTGGAAACCCTCCTGGTTGATGAACTTCTGGTAGGGCTCAAGGGCCTTGGCCACGGTCTTGTTGACGAACTTCTCGGTCTGCTGAGGAGCTCGGCCAACGAAAGTGGAAGGATCAAGAAGCTTGTCAAGATCGGCATGAACGGGCTTGAAGTACTCGGTGTTCTTGATTCGCTCGATGAGATCGTTGTCTCCACCCTCTTCCTTGACAACTCGAGCAGCCTGGTGGGACAGAACTCGGATCTCCTCGTGGCACTCCTGTCGGTCGCCACCTCGCTGGACCATGGCCATGATGATGTTCTCGGTGGCCATGAAGGGGAGCTCAGCAGAGATTCGTCGCTCAATGACCTTGGGGTAGACAACAAGGCCAGACACAACGTTCAGAAGAGTGGACAGAACAATGTCGGCGGTGAGGAAAGCACCAGGAAGAGAGACTCGTCGAATAGCAGAGTCATCAAGAGTTCGCTCAAACCACTGCACAGAGGCAGTCTGGGTAGCGTCCTGGAAACAAGACTGCAAGTGTCGGGCAAGAGAGCAGACTCGCTCAGATCGCATGGGGTTTCGCTTGTAAGCCATGGCGGAAGAACCAATCTGGGACTTCTCGAAGGGCTCCTCCATCTCCTTGAGGTTGGCAAGAAGTCGGATATCAGTAGCGAACTTGTGAGCAGAGCATCCGAGAGAGGCCAGAGGGGCAAGAACGTCAACATCGATCTTTCGGGAGTAAGTCTGACCAGTGCAAGGGTAAGCGTAATCAAAGCCAAGAAGCTCGACAACTCGCTCATCAAGCTGCTCAACCTTATCGTGGTCACCATCGAACAGGGACAGGAAAGAAGCCTGAGTACCAGTAGTACCCTTGACACCTCGGAGTCCAATATCATCTCGAGCTCGCTGGAGGTTTCGCAGATCCCACAGAAGCTCCTGGATCCACAGGGTGGCTCGCTTGCCAACGGTGGTGAGCTGGGCAGGCTGGAAATGGGTCCATCCCAAAACGGGCAGATCCTTGTGTTTAAGAGCAAACTGAGACAATCGGTCAATGACGTTGACAAGCTTAGGGATCAGAATGTCAAGACCGTCTCGCAGGAAGATCAGGTCAGCATTGTCAGTGACAAAGCAAGAGGTAGCTCCCAAATGGATGATACCAGCGGCAGCAGGGGCAGTGACACCATAGACGTGAACATGGGACATGACATCATGTCGCACAATGGCCTCCTGCTTGGTGGCCTCAGCAATCTCCTCGTCAGTGATCTCCTGGTGAGCCTTGAGCTGCTCAAGAGCCTCGTCGGTGATCTGGGTGATTCCAAGCTCCTTCTCAGCAATAGCCAGGTTGTACCACAGCTTTCGCCAGGTGGAGTATCGGTTCTTCAGAGAGAACAGCGACGACATCTCCTTGCTGGCATATCGTGAAGACAGAGGGGTCTGGTAGGAATCGTTGTTGGAGGCCATGGTTAGTGTGGAGAACAATCCGAGGTGCGGGCATCACTACACTATAGAGCATTTTTTTAAAGTTCGGCAAGGTTAACCTTATTCTGAATATGGAAATACTGCCCTTCGATCAGCTAGGAAATTATTCCAAGAAGTGACCAGTCAATTGCACTTTAAACGTTTAATTTAAAATATAGAAGTCTTCAGAGGTGACGTTTCCCGTAGCTCTCAGCAGGTAAAACATCTATTATTGCCAGAACTCTAATTGGCGTGACTCAGGTTGAATCACCTGATCGTAGAGAGCCAACGAAATTTACATAAAAAATAGACTGCTTGGATTAATTGAGCTATTCTGACAAAATGCCTCCATTAGTAATGTGGGGTGATTTCTGATGCCTTAACTTGGGGTAATGCGGGGTCCGACGAGTTTGCTGTGGAACTTTTTGTAGTTTTGAGCTGATTATATAGTCTCCTGTGAATATCTCTGGACGGATAGTAACGATATTATTCCTTCAAGTTGCACATTGGTTCATAGTTCATTTTTTGATTCGAGAGCTTCTTGATTCAACACGTGATACTCAAATTTATGTAAGGAAAGCCATTCCAGAACAACTGTTGCCGAACTCTAAGTAAATTAAGCTATAGTTGATAGTTCCTGACATGACACATATCATCATAATCAAGTCTGAATGAAGAAGAGTCATGAGCTGAATATCAAATTAAAGAAACTTGTACTATGCCCATTTAATAAATAACACCTAAATTTCTAACGATTTTTTCCCTTCTTCTCTGCTATTTGACAATTACTAAGATGATATAAAGTTAAGCTTCAGACAACAATACAATAACATTTGACTTGGGTTCAGGGCTAGGGATTAAGTAAGGTTTTATCTGCATGTCTAAGTTTGAAGGTTTAATAGAGTTTGTTGAACTTGGACGAAATTTGAAAACTGCAGCAATATCTTCAAAAGTATCTAAGAAACAAAAAAAACAGATTTTCAAATGTTGATATGTCACATTTAATTATTGTCAGGAATGACAGAAAAAGGAAACTTTCGATAAACGGATAAATAAACTGGGTTATCAAAAAAGATCTTAATTAATTCATAAACTTCCCTCTAATTACAAAGTTCTGGTACTTTTTATCGATTGTTATCATTACCTCCTAATATATAATCCCCCTAACCCTAAGTCCTCTGTTCAGGAGTTTTGACTTCCATAGCCTCAGCAACTACGGGTCTTTTCTCTTCCACCTTGTCAGAGTCGGATTTTCCGAACACAACACCCCTGACACCCTGCTGGAGTTCGTCGAGATCAACGTTAGGCATAGTAGTGGAGATCAAAATCATGACTCCAGCCACGATAATAGGGCCATAGAGCATTCTTCGGTACACACTGTTAAAGGCCGCGATAACCATATCACGCTCCGGAGAACCCCACTCGTAGTTCAATGGAGCTCTTACATCATTGACCATTTTTTGTACTTCTGTCTCGTTTAGGAATGGTGCGAATTCTGCCAATTTAATAGGGTACTGTTGTCGGTACAACGAACCTGAAATAGCATCTCCAATAACTGTTCCAACTGACATGGAAGAGTAGAAAATAGCAGTAGCTGATACAACGTGCATATGGGGAACTGCAGACTGGATCAACACTAAAGTAGGAGTTTGGAGCATTCCTGATCCAATACCTTCAACAGCCTGGGCTGCAATAAATTGTACAAGCGCATGGTCCGGCTGTCGGTAGTGATAAGTCAAGGCAAGTCCAAGAATGTACACGATTCCACCAGCCACAATGACAGGTTTAATTCGCTTAGTGTATCTGATGATAGAAGCTGCAACGATTGAGGCTGCAGTGGACGACACCGTAAATGTCACGGAGGTGTTTGTCGCGGCAGTTACAGAAAGTCCTTTACAAACAAGCAGCCAAGAGTAGTAGTAAGGGTAGTAGATGTAGAAGGCCAAGGAATAGAGTCCCACAAAAGTGCATCCTGTAATGAGAGTTCGGTTTTTCATGGCATGGAATGGCAAGAAAGGGTACTTGGGGTACATTTTTTCCCAAATAGGGAAGAGGATGAGTAGGATAGGTCCGATGATCACCATCGATAGAACATGGGGTTGGGTCCAAGATTTGGAGGTTTTGACTAATGTGACTGCCAGGAAAAGCAGACATAATCCACCAGTGAATAGAATAAGACCCACAATATCAAATTGTCTAATTGTCTCCTTCAGGTTTCTCACAGATTTTCCACACTGCATTCCTAAGGCTTTTGCTCGCATTTTGTGTCGGAACATAATGGTCAGCACGGGAATCGACACCACAGGAACAATAATACACCACATTCCGTAACCCCAATGCCAGGTTGAATGCTTGATGATGGCGTTTGTGATAGGAGCTGAACACCAAGGTACAAACAAGTAACAAATGTTGGGTAGAATAGCAAAGAACATTCGATTCTTCAGATCGGACGTATCGGCAGCAAAAACCTGTTCCATGAACTGGATTCCAACCTGTCCAAACACATAGAAAATATGAGCGGCAAAGTATGTTCCAATGTTTGGAGAAATGGCGAGCATAACGAAACCAATAGTGAATAGAGTCACCGACAACAAAATGGACTCAAATCGACCCAACACATCTGCAAACTTGGCCATGATAGGTCGGGTAGCAATATACATGACGGCCTTAACAACACTTAGGGCAGACAGTAGAGACATTTGGTTGAAATCCGAAGTTGCAAAAGTGGAGTAGACTGAAATAGTTTGAACCTCAAGAGCTACTGCCACTGCCACGAGTAACATGGATGCCCAAGCCATCCACAAATCAGTTTTATTCCACAGAGATGTGATTTGTTCCATCTCTTTGGATCCTGAAGGTCCATCATCGCTATCACTTTCATCAGCATATGGTTTCTCTTGCTCAACTTTAGGGTTGAACACGGTTTGCACCCAGGAGTTGGTTTGAGGTTTGTCATCTTCGCCCTCAGAACTGGGCTTTCGAAGTAATGAGTCTACCCACTTCATCTTTATCAGATAAGATCGAGGGGTACATCCTTTAAAAGCTTTTACAAGCGGTTGAGTTTAGATAATCTAATCCATCTTGCATATGAAACTTCATGCATACGACAAAATGCGTTATTCAAGCCCCTGGCAACTGCAAGCTACTTTAAAAAGACTAAATAAAACGAAATAAAAATTTTACAACAATATTCCTCGGAATTTCAGTCTTCTGGTGGGTGGGGCCAAACTTGTTCCCCACAACTGTTTGTAGAGTACCGTTGGTTCCTAGAAAGCGCTTTTAGCACCACGCAGTCGGAGGCTTGGCAGAGTTTGGAAGCAACTTGTGGGTTGATACAAAGACAAATGTTAATCTTATTTCTCACTATAATAACATAAGTGAAAAGTGTAAATGGAATAAGGGTTTATAGATTTTTAGAAGAAACCCTGCTCAATTCCTTTACTCCGATATCTAATCCTGTTGACTAGTAAAAAGGAGACCTCCTTAGTTATTTATTTTGACACATTAATCACTGAAAAACTGAAGGGTCTAAAGGTTCATGCGTTACACCTGAATCGAACGTTGCCTAAAACTTAGACCCTTTGTTCCCAAGAAGCAAGGTTAATTTTTTTATGGGGACCCTCTTTATCCCTTCTGTCTCGTCCTGGTAGTACTCTTCTCTGTCACACAACAGTTGATTCTCTGAACTCAGTGAACTAACCAATCCAATATTTCACAAAATGTTCTTCAGGATCTTCAACCATCGTGAGGTTGCCCCAAGAAAGGATGTCCCCTGAACAAACTGTCATGCACTGCCCCACCTTCCATTGTTTGGAGTCGCGGTAATAGTCGGGCTCTCGGCTACCTCTTCCGAGATCTGAAGTAGTCTTTGTCGTAACTTAGCAACTTAAAGCTTCTTTCTGGGGAAATTCCCCAAGTACGATCTAATTTTTACGAGTCTGGCATCTGCCTATTATTGTTCGCACCCGTTGTTGTGTAATTTCTCGGAATTAAGAGATTGTAATGAATACAAGCTGGGCAGTTTCAAATTCAGAGAACGAGAAAGAATTCGAGGAATGAAAGGGGCAAGACATTATTAATTATTAATATTTAGGGTCTCAACAGTAGTGATTATTCTCCTTACTCTCATCTTCTCCTGAGGTGAATGAAATGTCGTTCTCTTTAATGTCAAACGGTGGTGTACTTTGAATTCACCAACAAGGTGCACTGAATATGATTCCCAGTTGGATGAAACCTGAAAATTAACTCCCCTGACTTCTCCTGGTTAATACTTACTATTGAAATCCGTTGACAGGATTGAGGGAGACTTGTAAAAACAATTGTTAGCATTTTTTACTAAACGCAACAAACAAGAACAAGGTCGCTGTGACAAATGCAATTGACAAGCTCATTATGTATTCCAAAAGACATTAGGACACTATTTGATGTCAATATACTTCCAGTCTTAAGGTTTCTTGAAAACAATGCTAACACCAAGATTAATTCGTGTGTGCTGTTCTCCAGTCTGATTTTTTCACGACATGTGCTTGTTTTGCAATTGTAAAAATCAAAAAATTGTGAATCAAAACATTTGAAACAACTTTCATTGAAGGGTGGCCGTTGTCAGACAGCTTTGTTTTGGATTTTTTTTGTCTGCTTCTGTTTTTCAAGTCCTTGGGTGTACTATCAATTTATAAAAGGAAGAGCCAGGTATTGGTATACTCAACAGGTAATCCAACACTGTGAATACAGTGTGACCTTCCCCTTTACCAAATTGTCCAGGGACATCTTTCATTGATTGTGCAAAGTCTGACCTGTTAGAAGTTTGCATCATATATCATTTAAAAGACCTAAGTCGCATCATGCAACAGCAATATCAAATTTGACAAACGCAAGACATGAACATCCGTTAAGAGAGAAGGTTCCAGCACACTATTTTCATCGAACAATTCGCGCAACTGGAGAGGAAAGAACTAAGAGATATGATTAGAGCGCAAATATGACCACTGCAATTTTACTCAATGCAGACTCCATGTAACTTCACCGTCTCCATGATCGGCTCATAATGATTTCAAGTGTGACTTCATTAGTGAAGTTCAACTATCCATCTGATAAGTACAACAATACAATAAATAAAAAGCTGACAAATAGCATTTATTGAGCAAGAGTGCCTTATTCAGTCCCATCTTCGTCATCATTTTTAGCATCTTGAGTTCTGTATAGTCGTTTTCATAATTAATTGGATCGTATACCTCAAGAAACAGTTTATGGAGTATTCAAGACAGTGAAAATGGTGATAAAAACACACAGTGAAATGTTTTGAGAAATATGATATTAGATGTTCATCATATATGAATCAGCCAACTTGGAGACGATGAGCCTGAGGTAGTAAAATTTACTCTCCAGCTATGAGCCCAAGGTTGTCAATTTCGCCTCGGGCTGTGAGCCTGAGATTGTGAAGAATAAATCTCCTGATGTAAAACTATTGTAGTAGGCAGTTTTCCCTTAACGTAGATTATATGAACCCTCTTCAAACTGGCTAGTCACTATTATCGTCCCGCTTGAAAACCTTATACCCAACTCTAACCTTAACTTCGATATCAACACTACCCTAACCCTAACCCTAATTGTCACAATGAATGCAACTCACTACGTCACCACCTCACAACTGCATCACATTGATAACGTCAGTAGAGTCGACCTCCTGACATTACAAAATGGAATCTCATCGACTTGGAACTACCGCAATTGCCGACCATTCGTTCAGCCCCGACCGATCTTGGTTCGCAGTTGCTCGAGAAAACAATGTCAGTCTGTTCAAACGTAAGAATGGCAAGATCCAGCCCATTCCTGGTAAAGCTGGAACTCTTCGCTTCCATGACAAAACCGTTACAGGAGTGGATGTTTCTTGTCATGGACGAATCGTCACTTGTTCGCAGGACAGAAATGCTACTGTTTGGGAACAGCAACAGGATGGCACTTGGAAGCCTTACCTTGTAGTTTTGCGAATCAATCGAGCTGCTACAACAGTTCGATGGTCACCTGACGGAACCAAATTTGCAGTTGGATCCGGTGCTCGAGTAATTGCTGTTTGTTACTATGAGCCGGAGAATGATTGGTGGATCTCCAAGCATATCAAGAAACCAATTCGATCCACCATCACCAGCCTTGCCTGGCACCCTAACAGTGTACTTTTAGCCGCCGGGTCTACCGATGGACACGCTCGGGTTTTCTCCGGATACATCAAGGGTGTTGATGAGAAGCCTGCACCTACTGCATGGGGAGAGAGATTGCCCTTCCAGCATCTTTGTGGCGAGTTTGCCAACAAGACTTATGCTTGGGTACATGATGTAGCTTTCTCCCCTTCTGGAAACTCTCTTGCTTACGTTTCCCATGACTCCTCTATCACCGTGGTCTACCCTTCTGCTCCTAATGAGCCTCCCAGAGCTGTAGTTACCCTTGACACTTCCTTCCAGCCTTTCCGATCTCTGGTGTGGACTTCCGAGGACCAGATTGTCGCTGGAGGCTACGACTGTTACCCTCTTGTTTTTGGAGGCTCAGAGTCTGGTTGGCAGCAGACTGGGGCGATTGATGACCCCAAGAAGAACAAGAAGACTAGCTCTTCGGCTCAGTTTGATGAGGATGGAGTGCCTATTGGGTCTGCCCTCAACATGTTCCGAGCCATGGATCTCAAGGGAACCACCCAGCAGCCTAACGATGATGACCTACCAACTGTGCACCAATCCCCCATTGTCACTTTGCGACCTCTCGAGTGGTCTGGCGATCGAGTGTCTTCCATCTCCTCCACCGGAGCAGACGGTCAACTTGTAGTCTTCACTGTTTAGATAATGATTATTATGATTTATGATATCTTGGATAGAAAGATAATGTTTACTGGGTAAAAAGCACCTTTGAAACAAATGAATTCCTAAACTTGCTTTGTAAAAGTGCATCCGTTAGTTGTGGTCCGGTTCATGTCGAGAACATATAGGATCGCAGACCATACCTACATTATCCTGAGCCATTACGACCTACAATGACTGCTGGAACTATTTTATTAAGGATTGATAAACTTGGTCACATTAAGGGAATTGTTCTACAGTTAGGGATATCACAACATTCCATTTAATCTGATAATGGTGGGGCACCAGGTTTGATATTCTCCACTAAGCCTCATCTACCGTATATATTTATAGAATTGTAGCATCTATTAACGGCAACACCAAGAAACTTCCAGTAGCCAAATTGGGAATAACCTTATCTATGTCTTGAGATAAGATTTGTCTGACACCCATGAATAAACTCTTATTATTTGAAAACAAAAATTAAAGTTAAGGCTATTATTACAGTTATATTCGGCTGCCACACTCTGATACTTTAATGTGTGGGAAGTTTATTGTAATCATTGTCATTGTGATATGGTCAGATCAAAATGTCATCGAAGTAGGAAATTGAAGCCGGAAAGTAAACGGATTACGGCGGTGGTCATAATCCATTCTAATTAGGCAAACGATGAGCTTGAGAGACAGCTATGAAGCCACCATTTATGGAGAGATCCCCGAAGTAGGTTAACACAGGGAGTAAACCAAAGGGGGAAATTTTTACTTGCAGCAATGTTGCCCACCGATAAAGCAATGGCCCCTGCATCTCCAGCAGAGCTAGTATGGCCTATTAAGGTCTCCATCCGATAGACAAGAGAGCCAATGTCAAATTTGACAAAAAGGTGATACCCTTTTCCTTACAGAGGTGGATTCTCTGGTATTCAAAATAGAGATAGTCAACCCTGCCGGCCGTCTAGGATATTCTGGTCAAGATCAAAATGACAACAACGGTAGATAACTTCAGAGAGGATACTAGAGATGCCCTGAAGGCAAAAAAAACAAAAAACAACCTGAATGGTCCTTAAAAATAGGAAAGAAAATAGAGACAAACTTCTAGCCTCGTGCAAGAAGAAAAAAAACACGAATCAAGCCATGAAGAATTGTGGCAGTTAGGGAAAGAAATATTGCTTTTCCTCATTAAAACATGTGATCATAGTATGGGCATCTGATCTGCTGCGGAATGTATGATATGCCATTATAGTATTCTGGAGGTAGACTGTGTCCTATAAAGGATTAGATAAATTTTGATAATACTCTTTAGTATTATTTCTGACCAGCATATGGCTACGAGGAAAAATACCTATTTAGGATTAACTAGTCTCACAATCTCATGAAGGGAGTGGTTATATAGAAATGACATGAAAACGCACGACTCACCCAGAAGCCTTTCATTTCACAACTGAGACATCTCAAAAAATTTGGAACTGTGCCATTGCTAGCTTGCAGTGTATTAAAGAGTTTAGGACAATATTCCATGGGAATAAACATCGGTGAAAATTCATACCTAATATGCTTCCATTACTGAAAATCTACCGGGCTGCGAAACTAACACGCTACGGCACCTGTTAAGGCTGGCTAGAACAGTCTGGACCAAGCGAAGGTTACCGAAGACAGCTATACTGAGACCGTGAAAACTTCATGACCCAGGAAAAACCTTTTATACCCAAATTATTATCAGCCCCTAGACCAAGCTTTTGATCAACGCAATAGGAAGTTACACCAGATAAGAGCAGGAATAACACTATTATCACAGGGTAAACGCACTTTCCATGCGTATTTTTGCGAGAGGTATTTAGAAGTATATAATGATAACCTCAGCATTTCATTCTCTGGTAAATGCTACTCACGTGACCTCATTACTTGGTAATGGAAAGTTAATGGGTCGGGTCACGTGATAATCAGCCGCAACTTCACGCTGAGTTCTATGGCTACAGAGATGGTTTCACCTTTTCTACTAAGTTTATTGTTTACTTTTAATGAAAGTTCTGAATCAGCCCGTTCATTCATTAAGGTGGTGCATTAGTCAGTTTTCGAAAATAAGGTTTCAAGCCATGCAGCTGATTCCAGATATAGTATCTTCCACAACATTTAGACAGCAATACTCTCGAGCATGTCGGACCCTAATGCAATGGATGTGGATCCGCCAGCGGATCAGACCCCACAAACCGAGCAGAGCGCGCCGGGTAAGTTTGGTTTTCCAAGAACTACGCCTGTGGATTCTAACGCAGCGCCAGTGATTGAGCGGCAAAAGAGGACGGTGAAACGACGGCTGGAGGTGAAGAAGGTGAGTACAAGAGGGATGGTTTAGAATAACGGATGTATGGTATGTTTTCGAGGTGGTCTTTTATTTTTGTATGTTTGTGTTCTTTGCTACCTCCTTTCCCATGTTCAGCTCTAACTCAGTGGTCGGCAGTGGCATTCTGGTCATGGGATATCCAGGTGGAAACATGTGCTATTTGCAAGAACCATATTATGGAGCCATGTATTGACTGTCAGGCCAATGCGTCGGGAACACAGACCGACTGTAACGTGGCCTGGGGCAAGTGCAATCACGCTTTCCATTTTCATTGCATCAACCGGTGGCTCAAGTCCAGAAACACTTGTCCACTGGACTCCAAGGAGTGGGAGTTTACGCGCTACGGCCAGTGACGGCGGGGAGGATTTCAGTCAGTTATATATTGCTTAATTTATGTGGTATTACAAAAGTTATGGGGGATAGAACAGTCTGAAGAGACTGGTGCTACTCGAACCTATGATAACGAATACAATACTGTTGAGGTGAGTGTAGGCCCATCCAAAAAGGAAGATACAAAAGCCCATATTTACGTAGTGTTAACAGTGCACCAGCCTCTTTCGTGCAAATGGGGTTGTGGTAATTACTATTCTCTCTGAAGGTTGGTTGACATAGTCGGAGTGTGTGTAGTTTGTGGGGCTATTGGCAGAGCATTTGGACAACCAAATTGTCAGGTGGAAGGAATCTTTATATACTTGCCTAGAGAGATATACTTATATACTTGGTCCACCTCAAGGTGACACAGAAATTCTCGGTTGACTATTTGATTGATTGTCCTATTATCTACAAGTTACGGACATTCGAAGTGATGCGTATAGTTTAGTGCGTCTGTCTTGCTGGAGACCTGGGGAAACTACCAATCACAGTTACTGACGAACAGATGACATTCAGACTCTTTAGAGTGTCTACCATTCTGTCTTCAGCAACATGGGATCGACATTCGACGAAGAAAATGTAATGCCAAGAATCCTGTAACGATGGCCGCGAGTTGATGCTGGTAAGATCGATATCATGTTTTCGGAACTCCTCCAATACTGCACACAGCGCTCCAGGATTATTATGGGTGGTGGTGAAAGAAATAAGAGTAAGATCATCGTTTGTAGGGGGAGGGTTTTGTATCTGCTTGAGACTGCTGAGTCCCAGGAATCGTGTAGTGTTGTTTTTCTTGTCGGCAATATTTGCCTGGACGAGTTTGAGGCCTGCTGCTTCACCTGCCATTTCAGACGAGATGGCACCTGCCTGAGGGTCGCTGGCAGCCATTTCGGCAGCCTTAGCCGTACTGGCAACATCGATCAGTTCCGCATCGGGATACTGTCTCAAAAATTCCACGCATTGGCCCCAAACTTGAGGGTGTGAGTAAATCTTGGTGATGGTGTCAGAGTTTGAGAAAAAGCAGTGATCCACAGGAACAAGCAACTCAGCAGTTGCAGAGTAAAAGAAATCGTCACTCAGAAGCCTCTGACGGAGAAAATCCATTGTCCAGACCACAGACCCATTGGTGGAATTTTCAAACGGAACCACTGCCAGCATCACTTCGCCCGAATCAAGCAGCTGGAAACACTCCTCAATGGATTTTGCAGGGCGCAAAGAAGTAGACACAGTAACAGTCTTCTGATATTGTTTCGCTGCCGCATGTGAATACGTATATAATGGCCCCAAAAAGGCAATCTCGTAAGTTGTGTCGAACTCCATGGTGTGACTGATTAGCTGCAGGTGACTAACTTAATGCCTGTAGTTCACGAACAGACTTGCAGGAGGTGACGATCATGGATATAATGATATAATGACATGTAATAAAGAGAACATAAACCATAGTTAGCTTCTGTTCGGACTCCATGAATACACTTCATTGTTTCGAGCCCAACTAAACATAATAAAATTATAATAATTGGGTGGCTTTATGAACCGAGTGGTTATAGAAACCAGCATTGCAACAAACTGGCCTGTTTGATCTTCCTATGGAAAAATAGAGTCTCAATTGGTGGTAAAACAAATCTATCCATGGTATTGGTGTTATGGGATCACCAATTTCTCATGCAACATCTATACACATCACTTGAAACAATTCTTCAATCCATACCTTATCTATATACAATCTACTTGGTAAAGGCCTGGACCTCATCGACAACCAGGTCGAGAGGGAAGTTGTCGCTGCCATCTGTGAAGGCTTGGAGAAGGGCCTGGCGCCGTTTGGCGGTTTCAGGATCCGACACAGTGGCTCCGTAGAACTCCTGGAGAGCCAAAATCAGAAACTGGGAATCCTGGAGGGACATGGCTGAGTCCTTCTCCACCTGACCGTTCATGAGTACGATTTCCTTTGTGGCAGCCAAATCGGTATGCAACATAAGAGTTGTGTGAGGACGAGCAAAATCCTGATGCAGCTTGAATTCCGCCAGGGTGGTGAAGATGATATGGGTCAGATGCTCACCTACAAAGTTCCACTGGACCACGTGCATCTCACAGCCCTCATCTCCCTTGGGCAGAGGCAAAATAAACATGGGATGCTTTCGGCCATTAAGAAACATTCTATAAAACATTTCAGGGTCGATAACGGCACAAAGAGCACGGTCATTGCTCACATGACGAGCTCTCCACAGGAACTCAATTTCCTGCTTACCCAGTTCTTTGATCTTGTCGAGCTTGACGAAATCGTCCAGAGTCTTGAGCTCATTTTTGGGTACATGGGGAACCTCACCAAGTTTTTCAGTCAATGTTCGTGCATCTTCTCCTCCCTTTTTGAGAATCTCCTTCTTCTCTCCCCAAGCCTGCTCCAGAACTTTTGCAAGAGGATCGGACTCGTTTAACTTCTTGAGAGACGCCTCGATTTCAGGAGCAAGTTTCTCTTTAAGCTCATCAATAGACTCAACACCTTCAGCAGCAGCCTTCTTCTTCAGCTTCTCTTGGTATCGAGCTAGAACATCAGCCTGGGTTGATGCGGATCTGAAAACAGATCGAGAAGAGGACTGAGCTCCAAGTCGAGATAATCCAGTCCATCGCAAGTTGCTCAGAGACCCAGTGTACCCGGAAGCCTGTCGCAGAGCCTTGAACGAAGTGTTTTTCAACAGAGGTCGCATGACGTTGGTTGTTGTGCTTAGGTCACGTGTGGCAAAATGAAATTTAGATTAGTCAGATTGGAGATTAGGTTCGTCTGTACACCAAAGTAAAGAGGCAGGGTAACAATACATAGGAATCTATTTATACATCGTCTCTGGTTCAACCAGTTTGTCAGTCTGGTGTTTAGGTCTTCTTCGTTGGAGTTTGTGCTACACCCATAATGATTTAGCGTTTGAACAGATGGAGTTTTCGCAATGAAGTTCCATTTGAAGTTTATTAATTGGTAGTCTTTGATTATGTTGGTTTGATTTTCGTTCATTTTATTCAAAGGTGATCTCCTTTTGTATATATAGAGATCCCCATGTTTTGTTGCATTGTGCTGAAAAAGCCTACAGTAGGAAGCTATTCGATAATAAAGTCAGCCAGGTCATAGGTGGAAATGTGAAAAAGGCAGTTCGTCGTTCTATTGATCAACAAATCTAATAAACACCACATTGAAGCACAATGTAGCACATCGAGGTCATGATAATGGTTGACAGACAGAACCAACAGATTCGATATGCACCTTTTGTTGACCAACAGTTTCAGAACCACATTTAGTAGATCTCTGGAGGAGGTTGAAGTTTGTTTTCCTCTGGGTTGAGATCAGGGAGTAGCTGCATTAGTCCTCGAGTAAGGCGCACTTTTCTCTTTATGCTCCAGGTATCCCAATGGGAACTGCGCAAGTTCAAGGCCCTTCCTCTTCGGATAAGTTTGGTCGAATAGTTAGGAAAGGAAGACTAGACCCAATGTTTCCATTTTAGATCATTAAATCATGAAGTGCGCTAACAATCCGCAGGTACCACACGATCCCCCCACTCTGACATCCTCAAAGCATATAACACACTCTCCGCAAACGGTTCATTCTAATCCATCTCTTGACCCTTCATTTTGGCGTAATTGTACACGGACGATTTGATGAGCGTTCGAATCACATACACTTTGGACTGGAGTTCGGAGAGCTGCTCGGAAAGCACCTGAGAGGGTCCTTCAGTAAGCATTCTGATTTCTTCAGCCAGAGCGCGTAGATTCACATCAAGCCGTTCGTATTCTGACAGAATCGTTTCTTCCGTAGGCGTCAACAGTTCTGACATGATTTTGGTGTGTCGCGTATACTACGTGATGCAGTGGTTGCAGACCCCTTTGAGCTTATTGGGATAGTTGATCATGTGACTGACTTGGGTGATGAAACAATAACTTTAATATTATCAGATGAATCATGCACCAAGAGATTTTGCAGTAATTTACCCTTTCAGCTATACTTATAAGTTATAAATACAAAAAACTGATAAAGGTATATTAGAATCACATTTTTAATTCCTTGTGAATCTAAATGGTACTTTGAAATACCCTTCAAACGCCAGCTCTGTTGGAATGAACCTTATAGTTGATTATCTTAATTTTAACTTTCTTTTAACCACGAGTTCCTCTTCAACTTCAGCTCTGCGCTTACGGGTACTATTTTGATGCGAGCGGGTTTAGTGAACATACTGTTTTATACGACAAACTCCTTTTGTTAATGTTTTGTTATTTCGGCTATATCCGTGGCGCAGTGGTTTTTCTCGAATAAACAGTGGAAATTATCATTGGTTGTTTTCGGCTCTTATTCTGGGTTATCTAGAGGAACTGTTCTCATAGCTCCAGAAAATTATCTACTTCTCCAGTTAGAGTTCCTCCCTTCTCCTGTGGTGAGTAACATTTGTAGAAATCGGAATCACACGATTATCAGGGAATAATATTTCTAGTCATAATAATCTACAAAACAAAGAAACTAAATAATGAACTTATTGTTTATGTAGGGGAATTTGAGTGTTCATTTCGATACGCTTTGGTCATTGTCCCTGACTGGTCGAGAGGTGATCCCTAGTCAGGAGGTCCATAGTCATGACGATATCCAATGAACCAATGAACGACTACATAGTACCAAACATCCTCTTTGTATTGTAAAGTAGTTTTTTTGTCTCTAACACACTTTGGAAAGTTGCTTCGAAACTCCCCTTTTCATCGAAACCTGTATTGTAGTTGTGTAGTTGTCACAACATACACATTCTCTGATCTATAGCTCCACTCCACTGCATGATTCCAGTAATAATTCGAACTCAACTGGCTGCAACCACTTAGATGGTGGCCCCATCTGCAATTTACATGTGATGATTGGTAGTTGTAGCCGCCTTGTTGAGAAAAAGCGCCTATTTGGCCTATAAGCTGCATCTCATTCAACCTGGACAAAGGCAAACTTATCTTATTTGGGTTCCAAGAAGTGTCTCACATAGGGGCATCTGAAATGTTTCGGAGCATTCATAGGTGGCAGTTTGATTGTGGTACTGGTTAGGTCAAAACCAGACGACAAGTTATGGTGTCAGGCGTCCATAGTTTTCCAACCCTCTACTCTAACTCCCTGGAATTGATTGATAAGCGCATGTTGTGACAGTTCATGTGATTGGTCAGGTGGATGCCAAGTCAGTTTCAGTTTTAGTTTTTTCAGATTAGATTAATCAGATGTGTCATTTCGGAAGGGAGGAAGTGTGGCAAGATGAGAAGGGAGAGGGTAAAAACAAGATATATGAAGTATTTCAGACTTACTTCCATATACCTAGTTGTTTTTTTTGGTCACATTTTTTTCTCTTTTTTCGGCTTTGTTTCTTTTCCCCACCTTCAAGATTTTATCTGATGGCTTTACGTTTCGTTAAAGTTTGCCAAGGCCAATTGTAGTTATCAGATTGGAAGACACAGGTGTGAGACGAGAGAGCGCACGGTAGAAGATTGAGAAATACAAAGTATTGTTGGGTTAAAAAACATGGCTCCAATGATAAGGAATAATCCCTGACTCATTCACATTCCTCGTAATAATTACCCCTCATCCCCACCTGCTCATTCTTCACGAACCCCAGCGAAAAAAACGCAAACTCTAAAGTGGCGACGATCCAGTGCCGTCTGTCTGCATTGCTTCTCAAGCATCTCATACATATATATAAATGTAAGTTTTCCTTTAACCTCCATTCATTTCAAGCCATTTTGAACACCCCAGGTTTTACCCCGTCTCCAACAGGCTCGCTAGGTTAAGTTGGGAAATTAAATTTTTCACCTGACCCTCAACCAGTGATCTACAGAAACACTACATCTCAGCCGTAACTAAAAAAAAGGCTGCTTCTAAGGCGGTACCACACTACGGGCGACTTGCGCATTCCATCTCGCCCATATTAAAGGACTCTCTCCCTCTCTCTTTCTCTCTAACGACAAAGCTGGTATGGCATCACCACGATGAACCCTACAGTCGACTGCAACACGTGGAAATCACTCATGGACCATCTGGGTCTGGGATTCAACTGGGAAATGGACAATAAGCCATCACCAGCAAAGAAGGCTATGCGAAAGATGGTCACAGCACAGTGGGGAATCTACTCGCTGGCCTTAACCACGATATTTATTCTGGGGGCATATGCCCTTACTAACGTCACTGTTGACGCAGTGGTAGTGCGACGACTACGAAAATATGCCCGGCCACCTGGATTCCGGGTACAGTTTTTCAGACAGGGTCTTAAACTCCCCGTTATGGTGCTTATATTGCTGATCATCGTGACGGTATGTTCCATGGTCCAAACGTACCAGGATTTCATCTTTTTGGCCAAACGACTAGGCCGAGTATCTGCCGCTTTGTATCCAGCCATGTTGTTTTTGGCACTTCGCCCTTCACCTTTGCCCAGAACATTTTATCTTGCATTGTTGCCAGTGCACAAATGGTTGTCACGAATCGTGGTTCTGACCACAGTCTTGCATTCGTTCTTCTACGCATACATCTACTATGCTAAGGGAGTGCTGGGTAAGAAAATGGCGGAAATTGAAAACATTTACGGTATTATAGCTACGGCGCTGTTTGTGCTGATTGCAGCAACGTCTATTGCTCCCATCAGACGCAAAATGTATCCAATTTTTTACGGAATTCATTATCCAGCCACCTGGGCCTGCGTCTTTCTCATCTGGGTGCATGCGCGACCACCAGCCAATGGCTATTTTGTGGCATCATTGGTGATTCTCATTGGTCAGATGTTCTACCGAATGTGGACAACCACACATATTAAACCTCTAAGTATTTTCCCAGTGTCACCAACACTGTTCCTGGTAACTTACCCTAACTTTTACAAGCCTGGTTATAAGGCTGCTAGTGGGTTTGGTTTGCCAAGTTTCGACCGTGAGCATGGAGACCATGATATGGACACCACCCCCGTATTTTCCCCTGCTGCTCATGTGCGTCTTAGTTTCCCCTTGTGGAAACCAGCCACCTGGATGCAGGCTTCTCATCCTTATACAATCGCCTCCCGACCAGAAGATGACCATTTGCAACTAGTAGTGCGTCAGAGCAGTTTCTTCCCAGACACCACCTTGCATGCAAACACCAAACTAGCAGTCACTGGACCGTTCAGTTCTGTTCCTTCAACTTTCTTTATTCCTGGAGCAGCTAAACGGGTTCTTCTAGTCTGTGGAGGAACAGGAATCTCGTTTGCTGCTCCTGTTCTAAGACACTGTGCCGACAGAGGTATTCCCTGCAAACTGGTATGGGCTATTCGAGAAGTGCGTGATGTGGCAATCTTGCCACTGTTGGGAATCAGATGTGACACTTCTGTCAACGTTGAAATTGAAGTTTACGTTTCGAAACCCATTACGTCCTTGTCTCCAGGCAAACATGGCCTTAAACAGGATTACCGATCGTCTCTAGGAAAAGCCGACGAGGCCGCAGCAGCTGATGATATTGATATCAGTATTGAAGCTTGTGGCCATGGCTGCTGCACTCCTTGTCAGGGTAACCCTGAGCGAGTTCCTCTCCTGGAAGCCCAAAAGCAGGAAGTTCAAGCCCAAGCTAGAGCCCAACAGCATGCTCTAGATGAAATGGAAGTTGCTGTGGATGGTACAATTGACTACAATTCGATTAAACCCGTCCAGGCTGTTCCCCTGAGACGCCCACGAAGAATGACTTCAGGAACTTTACGAAAATCATGGATCCCACATGAATACGACACTCCCCTGGCTCAGTTCACCATGGTCAGTGCACGGCTTGCACTCAATCTGGATCTGGCCAAGTGGCTTTCGGGAGTGCTGGAACCTCCCTGTGGATCAAGAAATGCAGTCCATACAACTGGAGGTACATGCTGCATGCAGGTTCCTGGTCTCGTTGACAAAACAGGCTGTTGGGTTCTTGCATCTGGATCTCCTCAGCTCGTTCGAGAAACTTGCAAGTGGGCTGATGACAACAGCTTTCTGTGTGTCAAGGACGAGTACTCCATGTAGTTGGTATATTTATTGCATCAGGTCAGCTGACGTCAGCTGATCTTATTAAAAAAGAAATCAGATAACTAGATAAGAAGATAGAATTCTCGTAAGGTATTTGAGAAATTGTTGTACCAATCGATTGTGAAAGGGCTTGCCATGCCGGCTTCGAGAAGGATGACACTGAAGATTACACCGGCTGCCAAGATAGAACAGGGAAACTATTGCATAAATATGAAGAATGAAGCAATATTTTGATTGTGTGGGGTGTTTAGACCTAATATCATCAATACCACTGTCATGATAGTGATGCATAATTGAATTAACAGTACCAATTAAATTTCTCAATTGTGTTTTGCCCCATATAAACGACAAGCTCATTTGTGTTGTGACAAGATTAAAGTAACAATGTTTAATATATAAGGACTCCACTCTAAACAATCATTTCTTCTTAGACAACACAATTTTGCTGAACATCTGGCTTTACTTAGGACACAAATGAGAACAGACAGATTCATTCCAACTTTATTGCCTTCACAATATAACCGCTCCTCTACAGTGTCTCAAAGAGAACGACAACTGACATCCTTTAACGAGCCATCACCATTTATTGATACCCTTTTGGATCATTACCTAAATGAAGCTTCCTCGGCTTCTTCGTCAGAAGGAGGAGGAGATATTGGCACTGAGATGATTCTGTCATCGCCAGTCACCCCAGGAAACCGGGCCGATGAAAATAAAGCCTACTTGGCTGCTGCTCTGGGCCAACCCCCTTCGGACCGAGTGTTATCATGGGAAACTCCTCCATCATTGCTTTCTCCTGGAACTACTTCCATTTTCTCTTTTCCGCTGCCGATGTCGCCAATAAGTCCAGATGGAAGTACCAGCTCTACAGCTCCGTCTATGTCTACGGTGATGTCATTTAATAGATCCCTGGGATCCCCGCGTCAAAATCCCACCAGACAAATATTTACAATGGGGTCTGGGATGGGACTGGCAGGGACGGATTATCCTGTAGGGATGGCCACAACAACAGCACTTGACAAGGCTAAAAAGACAAAAAAGCCGGAGATTTGTAGAAATATTCCATATAGACTTCTTGATGCGCCACTCCTGCGTAACGATTACTACGCTAACTTGATCTCCTGGTCTCATCAGTGCGGAAAGGTTGCAGTGGGATTGGGCAGTGAAGTCTACTTGTGGCATGAGGATGAAGGAGCAACCTTGCTTCGTATACGCAATAATCATTCTTCGATAATGTGTGTATGTTTTAACCCCATTAACGACTTGCTGTTGGTCGGGTGCAAGAATGGTATGATTTACATCACCAACCCTGTTCGAAATTGCGTGGTGACAAGCTATGATCACCAGGCAGAGTCCCGGAGAACCCCAGGCACAGATTTTGGGATTTGTAGTGCAGCATGGGTACCTAACCGCAAAGACTTGTTTGTTTTCGGCGATGAGTCCGGTCATACAGGTGTTTTGGGACTCGATCTGGAAGGCTCCAAGGATCTTCACAACTTGGGGGTAATGGGAGGTCGAACCCAGCAGATATGTGGGATGACCACAAACGGAAGGGGAAGTGAGATAGCTATAGGATGTAACGACAACACTTGCTCTATCTGGGATATCTCTAGTCTTCAGACTTTTGAATGGTCCCATCCTCTTAGACGCCCCACATTCACGAAAAAACATACACTTATTCACAATGCAGCAGTCAAGGCCATGGCTTATTGTCCGTGGAGTCCGTCGTTGTTGGCAACTGGAGGTGGATCACATGATCGAACCATTCGCTTTTGGCACACTGGTACAGGTACACCAATCAAGCGGATCTCTGTCCACGCTCAGGTAACATCGATTTTCTGGTCTAAATTCCATCGTCAGTTTGTGGTCACTTTCGGATTTTCTGACCCAGGCACTGGTGCGCTTATTTCGGTGTTCAGTTTCCCAGAATGCGAACTACAAGTCCAAGTGACTTCACGCGCGGGACTAAGGTTTTTGTCTGCTTCTCAATCTTCCAACGATGGTCAAGTAGCTGTGACTTCCAACGACGAGACTGTGCGTTTCTACGAGGTGTGGCCCGTGGTAGCTGGAGCGGCACCCAAGTTTCCCAGAAGCGGAATCTACGGCAGCGACCTGATAGAACTAGTAGAGGGAATAGATAGACCTGAGGCTATTATCAGATGATAAACTAGCATACTATGGGTAATAAATAATGTCAAGCCGGAACAGACTCATACTCAGTCTTTTTAAAGTTGGACATGAGTCGTCGCCACCGACCGGAGTTCTTCTTGATGGGCTGGGCATCCATCTGAAGCAAAATAATCGCAGCTGCGACTAGAGCACATACAGCAGATGTGATGGTGATTAGAGCTACTGACACAGAGTGGCTCTGGACTGTTCTATAGGGACATCTGGCTGTGGGACCACCAGAAACCCAGCAGTCTTCCTGGGAAATGGAATTCAGATCCACCCAAACTGGGAAGGCCGTAATTCCATAGTCGATAGTATCGTATGAATCCGGGTCATTTACATCACCTCCCATAAATACTGGTGTTTTCCCATGTACGCTGCTGACAGTAATTTTTGCAGCAATGTTCTGTAGAGCTGTTCTTGGCAACGAAAACGAATACCCAGGAGGGCATATGTCGTGCTTGCCGTGTATGATATCAAAGTAACTAACTTTTTGGGTCCCCACAGCCCAGTTATAAGCCAGTTCTCCTTCACGGCACAAAGGGTAGAATGTCTCGTAGCAATTGGCCACATGCCATCCGTCAGGCATCAACACCGCGCAATTCCACGCCACCAGCCCGGTCGCTCTATCTTGTGTTTTGATCACTGTTTGATTGTGGCATTTACGTGGTTCATCTTGGGCCCAAGACCATAGAGATTCTGTCATTAGTTGCTCCAAAGTCTCTCCTTCCACCATAGTATTATTAATAGTAGGAGAAAGCCCACAGTTGATGAAATGTTGAAACGACTGGCGCGAAATAGGGTCTTCTTGTGTAGATGTGTATGTTCGCCAGGATGCAGCACCAGTCGAGTTAATTGAATGCAAAAATTGGGGGTCCAGACTAATACACTGCTGGAGATTATTTAAGGCTGCAAATGAGTCTTGTGAGGACCCCAGAAGAGTCTGTTTTGTGAAGATAGTTTCTCTATCCACCGTACTCCATTCGTATCCTTTTGGTTGGTCGTTTTGGTCAATAGATACCAACAGTCGTTCTGTAGCCTCCAGCAGAACGTAATGAGCCAAAGGGAACCCTTTCCTACTTAGTCCTTGGTAGTCGTAAGTTCTTGGAGGGGACAGATTTCTGTCCCTAGTCAGATCCTTAGGAGAGTAAACTCTGATTCCGAGATGAGACGAGTTTATGATATTCCCTAGCGACTGGGGCCCACTAGAGTACACTTCGGAGTTAGAGGTAGGTGTAGATTCAGAAGTTGCCGAGGAGCTAGACCGAAAAATACTAGCTTTCAAAAGACCAGTCGTGCTGTCCTCAAACCTCCTTATCTCAGTTGCTGCAGCTATATTTCGTTTATGAAGACTTGTGCTATTATTTGTCGGTAGCTGAGTGGTCTCGACCGACCTTAGATTGAGTCTCAGCCATAAAAGATTCACATTCAGATTGTTGTCTGTGGAATTGACATAGCTGCTGAGTTGGTTGAGTAAATAAGGGAATGTTGCATTTTGGTCACAGAGAATGGTTGCATTGTCAGCGCGTGATGGTTGAGCCAAAGAAACAGGTATTCCCGCAATGGCTGTGGAAGGGAACTCTACAGGACACAACTGCCAATCCTGAGCTTTGTCGTCCCAATAAATGTCCAACCCCAAAGAAGTCATCCCTGAGAATAACAAGTCGATGGCCTTGTTGATTCCTGTCTGGGTATATCCATATTGCTGGAATACAAGTGGAGTTAACTCGGCTCCTTTGTAAGTCAGTTGATCGATCGAAACGTTGTATGTGACATCACGCTCAGTTCGGGTGGCTGCTTGCATCAGCTCACTCATTCCAGGCCACTTTGGAGCGATCCAGGCTGCACAGATATCCTCTTGTATAGTGCTGTCTGAGCGCTTTTTGAGCTGCTGTAAGTTATTGTGAACATTTGGAGTTTTGGCGCCTATAAGTAACACAAATGTCGCAAACAAAAGCGTCCATACAAATGTCCCTATCCACACCATGGTGGTGCGAGCTATTAATAATAAACTCAAACAGGCAGGTCTGGGAACGTGGAGGGGTTTAGAGTTAAGGTATAAAGAAAGAATGCTTCACGTGATTAAATGTTATCCAAATTTCAAGGATGATATAGTTATGATAATGTTGGTCGTAGTGTTACCTCTTGAGGGAGCAGAACTCTGAGATTAACTGTTAATAAAGCTTCTAACTTTTTAGATATCAAAATTGTCAAAGGTGTATTACATAAAGAAGACTCAGAACTACTAGAAAGTTGATTTGAAGCCCATTCGAAGGAGTTTTTTTCTTCTTGTTTGGGATTTAAAGAAGCAAATTCCGTGTAAAAGAAGTTCTTTGGTATCAGCAGCGCGTTTTCTTGATTGACAACGAAAGTCGATCATCGATTTAAAGTTCTGTGTCACGTGTGAAACTAGACGCATCCACCATGCATGATCAAGGAGATAGTACTTCATTAAGAAAACCTCATCAATGCTAACGATACCGTCAGTGATTCCGAGATTACTTCTCGCTCTGACCCCTTTGGCGACGATTGGAGCCACTCTGTTCTTCTTTTCACAAACAAATGTTCTCCAGCCAACACCTTACGTTGATGAGATCTTCCACATCCCTCAAACTCAACAGTATTGTAAAGGCAATTGGAATTCCTGGGATGATAAAATCACAACTCCACCGGGGTTATACATTTTGGGATATGGCTGGGCTCGAATGTTGATGTTTACAGGCTTGTCTGAAGCCGAGGCTTGTTCAACTTTGTCTCTTAGAGCCGTGAATCTTCTTGCTGTCATTATTTATATTCCTTCGATAATGTACATTATCCAGAGACGAATCTGGGGATTTCAAGCTCATTTCAGCGCCTTTTCGCTTGTTTCTTTCCCCTTGATTTGGTTTTACTCTGCATTGTATTACACTGATGTGTGGAGTACTGCTATGGTGATGCTGTCTCTGGCATTTGCATTAAGTCCCCGAGCTCCATTCTATATGGTTCAGATATCAGCCTTGCTGGCTGCCTTGTCGCTATTTTTCAGACAAACCAACATTCTTTGGGCTGCAGTGATTGCTGTAGTGGCTATTGAGAATAGCCATTATTCCAGCAATGCACCTCCTCGAACTGCCGGGTTGATTGAACAGCTTTTTTCAATGGTTTCTTATCTCTTTCAAATTGATCTACCAAGTCTCAATCTTCTGGTATCATACATGACTGTGGCTGTAGGGTTCGTTTTCTTTGTGTATGTCAATGGAGGTGTTGCTCTAGGAGACAAAGAAAACCATGTGGCCGTGACCCATATTCCTCAGATTTTCTATTGCGCTGTTTTCATTACTGCCATGGGACTTCCAGCATGGTTCACGTGGGCTCATATCAAGTCATACATTTCTTCGTCATTCTCTCCCTTGGGTCTCACTATCCGACCCTTGTTCATTTTTGTGCTTATTCCACGATTACTAAAGTCGTACGCCATTGAACACCCTTTTCTACTGGCTGATAACAGGCATTACGTGTTTTATGTATGGAGACGAATCCTGAAGCCTGCTATTTATTCTCCTGGATTTGAAGATATTGCTGGTTCTGAAATTGCCATTGATCCTACGACATTTTCTTTTATTCCAACCATCCTTAAATACATCGTTTCTGCAGCCATCTACTTTTCGCTGTGGAATGTTTGGACCACTCTGACTAACTCAATTCCTGCATCTGTTCATGTCCGAGGAAGGGGGTTTCATCGACGTCATGGAGGTCCCGATCAACGAAAGGCTCCTGCCATCGATTTGCAATGTCTCACTTGGCCAATTCTTCTGGCCATAGTCGTTGCCACTTTGGCTACTCTGATCGCCTCACCACTAATCGAGCCTCGATATTACGTTCTTCCTTACTTGTTTTGGCGAATTTACATGACTCCCACCAGTGCCGGAAAACGTGTTTCTACTGATGGACGGTTTCTGCGAGAGTGGCTGTGGTACATGCTTATTAACGCTGCCACACTATACATGTTTCTTTATAAACCATTTGAGTGGTCTCATGAGCCGGGAGTTATTCAGAGGTTTATGTGGTAGACCTCAGAGACTTGTCACAAACAGGTACAAAATAGCACTTTTAATTATATCAGTGTCACACAACTCAGGTTAGAGTTTTTGGTTCGCTTCCCGATTAGGATATAATCATTTTTAAGAGGTGTTATTGTCAATTGAAGAATCTCAGAACTCAAAAGAATAAAAATGAATAGCTGCTGCCATCATAAAATATACAATGGAAAAGAGGTACCTCTCGTATGTCCAACACACTTAGTTATTTCAGCGGCCTTAGCCGAGATTAAAGTTCGATATTAAAGTTGGGGGGAGCTTAACAAGGCATGTACTATCGGTACCTCGCGTCAAGGTTAAGTTGAGAAGCTATCCTACGCGACTCATTATGAGTGACAAAGATGGTGAGGTAGCAAATACGCCACTGCTGTCAGAGGATTGCAAATTCACTGAAGAATATGTGGACTATTTGCTAACGCTCTTCTCAGAGGTGTCACCCAACAAGAAGAGTTTCACCTGGGCCAGTCAACCAAGACCCAACCGAAACAAGAAAAGTAAAGCAGGCGAGGACTCCACTCCCAGTCGACGCCCCGGTATGTCCAGAGAAGATCAAACTCTTTTACTTCATGCGTTTGATGTGACTTTCCGCCACCATCCTCGTCGGGTCAAAATGACGTTCCAGTTTGCCCAGGAACAAGGCATTTTTGACCCCAGTGTCCGGTACGAACGGGGAATACGTAATTACATGCGCCAAGTGCTGCATCGACGTCGTAAGGCCGAGGAACTGGAGACGGAAATCAGTAAAGAATCGGTACGAATGAATGGTAATAGATCCAAGTACCCACAACTTGAAATCATGCTGTTCAACTTCCTCAAAAGACTGATTAGGATAACTCCTGTGTCTGTGGGATTGGTTATGCAGATATCAACGATCTTGTTATTTGAGCGTCTGGGTGAGGAATGGGCTAATTTGTACCAGCTGGAAGCCAACAAGATCCCTAGCTTTTTCTGGCATTCTTCACTGATCAAATCTGTAGGATCGCAGTACAAAACTCGAAGCGGTGAATGGACTTTTGTGGATGAAAAGGCCACTTTACGTCAATTGGCGAGTTTCTGGAAGGTTCTGCGCAATTACGAGCCCTCCCGAATCTATAATGCCGACGCAATAAGTTTCAGAATGAAGGATGGAGAGGTACTGACTACAGCCAAAAAAAGATGTGGAGAAATTCTTACCCTTATGGTCTGTAGTAACGCAACTGGGTCTCACAAACTCGACCTTTGGTTTCTGTTACCTTCTTTAATACCACTCTGGGCAACTACTCCCGAAGACCATTATCGACTACGGAAAACCCCTAAGGAGTTCGTGGAGAAACGGATTGCCGAGTTGACTGTCGATCTTGAACAAGAGTACAAACGTTTTCTGCAAGCCAAAGAGGCAGCAATTGTACAAAGGGATAAACTAAGCTCATACATGAAATGTATGCCGGACACGACTTCCAATGTGTACAAAACACTCACTCAGGACCATACCGAGGCTTCTCAGGCCGCCATAAAAGCAGAGAATGCCTGTGCCAAAGCCCTGGAAACGTTCACTGATGTGAAACGAATGGTTAGAGAGTTTTTCGACCGCGAAAACTACAGAGTCAACTGTTTTGATTATCTTCCTGAAGAACTCGAAGTCGTTCCACCTCCTGATGGAGATGTGGACCTAGAAGGAGATCTCAAAATGCCTAATATCAAATTGGAAACCAAGGCGGCAAGAGAATGTGCTGATATTATCCACAAATTTTTGAAACTTCCTGCATCTGACGATAATAGATCGGAGCTTTTTGAAAGCCTCACTCCACAATTATTCTATCAATCGTCTAATGACGATTCCATGCCCGACGTGACTGGTCCAGGCAACCTGTTAAAGGCTCGAGCAGTCAAGCAACGGAAGGGATACATGGATGTGCGTGTCATGTGTCTTTGGTTGCGAGATTTTGTTCGCATGACTGAAGCTAGTGAGTCGAACCCGGTATTGTTGGTTCTCGATGATATCAAGATCCATCGGTATGCTTACGAGATTGTCAAACAATGGGGTGACGAGATGAATGGCCTTGAGGTGGCATTTTTACCTGCAGGGTCAGCTCCTCTCACCCAGCCACTGGATTATGGAGTCATGGATCTTCTCAAAAGCAATGCTCACGCAAACGAAAAGAAGTGTGTGGGTGAGCTTGAGAAGAGTGTCATTATCACCCAACGACATCGACTGAACTTCTTTGTTAATGCCTGGGAAGATGTACCTGCCGAGACGATTGCTGATGCGTTCAAATTAAGTCCAGCGTTTTTTGATCACCCTGATATCCCTCGCCATTTGCTGGTACAAGAGCGATTGTCTGGAGATCCAGATGAAGAAGCCGAAGCAATCATCCCACCTAGCTGTGTTTATTTGAATGAGCTTCTGGAGAGCACAGTACCAGATGCCGTATCTGATAATGAACCAGAACAGTGCATCACAAAAGAGTCTGAGCAGGAGAATGACACGATATCTGAGTTGATTGCCGAGGTAGAATCTAAAGTAGCTAAAGAGCAAACTGAGACTAGGTCAGAAAATGACTCTCTAGCCAAGAACGCTTCTTCAGAGGAAGAAACAACAATCTCTGTAGATGTTTTCCCAGAAGAGGAAAAAAGCAATTCTCTGGACGATTGCCTGATTGACTCCAGGCTGAAACCCCACCGGGAGATGTCGGAGAAGGAGATTATTGAGAGGGCACGGACCATCGATCTCGATATCCTTTATCCAGGAGGCCAGAGTCGACTGGACAGAGAATATGCTTACCGAAAAAGCCGAGATGAGGATCCCGTTCGAATTGCTCAGTTGGCTAAACACAGAGGCTATGAACGAGCTCGATCTCAAAGGACTAAAGGTGATGAAGGTGATGAACCAGGTGAACTATCTGAAACGCATAGCCCAGTTGGTCATGATCAAGGCTCCCCTCAACAGTCACAGCTCCATGGCTCGGCACCTCCCCCTTGGCCACCCAGACATGTTCCGTTGAACCCTTGGCCTCCTAGAAACCCAGCAGCAATGATTTCTAACAACCCAGCTCCCCCAAAGAGCGTTTCACATGTACCCTGGTTTCCACGGAAACCTGGAGTGGTTCCCATGAACCCATGGCCATCGAACGCACCAGGTAATCCAATGAAGCGCAAGTTGGATCAAGCTACAGAAAGTCCAGACTCTAATAGGTCCACATCATCCGCTCCTGGCAGTCCTAAACTCGATGAGCCACTAGACCCAAAGTCCCTTACTCCACAGGACGAGCAGGTTGATGGGGATTCTGCTGAAGTTCCCAAAGAGGAGGAGCTGTCTTCCAAGTCTTTGAGGTCTAGAAGAGGGTTCAATATTATGACTCCTGACGACTTCAACATCCAGTCTGATGATACCAAGGAGTTAGAATCAGCAGACTTGTCTCGAAAACGAGCTGCTCCTCATTTCGTTCATGCCCAGTTCCAGGAAGGTAAACCCACTTTCAAGAGGAAGCTCTTCTAAGTTGACTAACTGATTTATATTTTATTTTTTATTAACAGAAAGCATTATGGCCAACAAGGATAATAGTACACTACGATGGAAAAAGAATTAGATGTGTTTAATGATTGAAGTATTCGAGCTGTGATTTTCTATATCATAGAAAAGGGTATTTTACATTTTCCAGAGACTTGATTAGTTCGAGTCTGAAGAGTATTTTTCAAGTTGTTCTGAATTTGGTATTATTTTGTATCTTTTATTATATATTTAATCAACGATTGGTAATATTCGACCATTCGAATGGTATAATATAGACTGGTTCTACCAATCTATTCAGTTTCAACATTTTGAGCTTTTTACTACCTTATGAAGACACTACATTAATTAACCCTGATGACTGCGGCTCGGCTGTGCAGTGCAGTAGTGCTGCAAGCTTAAGCACGGATATGTACGGACGGAAGTTGATTTTCTCTAAACTAACCTTTACAATTGTTTTAGAAAAGGCAGCTTCAGTGTAATTGTTGTTTGTTGTTTTTCCTGCCTGAATGTACTGTATATGAGACCTACTATCACCAAAATAAATACATAACCTACTTTCATGAATGATATTCTCAATTTGTCATACTAAAGTTTACCCCACAGAATATTCCGTCCCATGTTGTAAGCAGACATCTTCACAGTGTTCCAAAGTGTAGCCACATCGATGGTGGATGTAAAAGTGTCTAGAAATCCAAATGGCAACATGGCAGGAATCCATCCCTGGGCAAGCTCGAGTGCCCATGAACCAGCAGGCATGCCATACTGTTTACACTCACCCCGTCGAAGATGATGGGACGATCCAGGCAGGTATATTTCAGGTTCCAACTTTCCAGCTACATGACAAACCTCCTTTCCTGTCAACATCATGTAATGATCATCTGCGTAGTGAACCCCACTGTGTCCCTCAGTACCAACGGCACTTCCAAAGAAAATCAGATATTCTGTGATAGAGGCATGTAAGATGAACATGGAGCCCATAGCTCCTCCAGCATTGTTGAACACCCAGTCATCGAAGTTAAGCTCATTGATATATTTGCCATATCTGGCTTTAAGCGCAGCTCCAAGGTCAGTCATAAGCACTGTTGCATTTCCATTGGGGTGTCGCTCCAGAGTTGAGTTGACTAAGCCCATGACCTCTTCGGGATCAAAGATGTATCTCTTGGGAAGGACATTGACATACAGCCAATCTGACACGAAGTAGATGGCTAGCAGTAGTACTGAGATGCCACCAATTAATTTCATTTTACTTTGTCATAGATGAGGGCTACATGGTTCCATTTATATAAAGAATGAGAGCGGAACATTTCCGCTCTCAAAGCTTAATCACGACACGTACGATATATACGACCTGTATTAGGTTTGACAAAGGACAGTGATAACGTGACCTGAGACCTTAACTGTAACCTAATAAACTATGTTTCATGTAGAGGATGGGCAAATCACTGTTACAGCCATTATTAACGAAAGTTGACGTCTATCATAATAGCTCATTCGTTAGAGTTTAAATGTAAGGCTGAAGTTGATATATATATGTGATTAGCCATTTCACCTTTCAACAATCATTCTTTTTTTTTTGTATTCTTTGCTGTATAGTACGATAGTCTCAATTGCAGTGAAAGTTCGCTTCATATGATTTCTAACATCGGTTGCACAACATTCCCTACAAAATTCAAATTATTAGTACAATAGTGAATACTATGCTCTCATTATATCAAGTTGATCTCAATATTTTATTCTATCTGTATTTGCCTTAAACTTAATCAACCAATTTTAAGTTCAGTATGTTCTCATACACACGAATCACACCAGAGTTTCATCGGGGGCTGGTGGCTTACGTGTTTGATCGCAAATTGATTGTTCGCCAGTTTCAGGATGAAGTCAGCGAATTGATATTTGGCGTGGATCTCCCCGGGAAGTCGTCCCAGCGAGCTCGATGTATAGCTTGGCGGCCAGATCAACAAGGAGACCTCGCAATCGGTTCATCTGATCAAGTATTATTCTATGGGGCTGACGGGAACCTGCTGGGTGATATTTCACCTGAATTTGGAGTTGCAGCGGTCAGATGGGTTACTCCTGAACATCTTTGTGTTTTTTCACCAAACTCTCTCGTGGTTGACTTATTCTGGGTGGAACCAGCTCGCAGTGGTCAACCAATCGGAGTAAATCATGTCGTCCGAGTCAATGGACCCAAAACCACGACATTGCATGTCACCAGCATCGATAACTTCCCTGTGGTAAACTTTTTGACCCGAGTCGGTGTCAACGATTCAATAACTCGAGTCATCATTCGTTCTGCGTTGGAGGTAACAGTGGACGCGTCTTCTACTTTCCTATTTGACACTCCAGGAGAATTTTTCAAATGTCAGCATACTACTGGCTTGTTTGCTCTGGGTGAAAATTCCGCATTGGGCCACAAAGTCGCTGTCTACTCTACTTCAGGGCACTTGCTGTTAGATTGGGAGGGGTCAGCTGTTGAAACACTTCCATTCCAAGAAAGTTTGTTGTCAGCTGTGGAATTTTGCGGATACAACAATGAGCAATATCTCGCGACTGCTGCAGAAAACATTGTTTCTATTTTATCTCTGAAAAACCTCCAACCTATGAAAGTGTTTGTCCAATCGATTCTAGTGACACGCGAAATATTTTATGTCGATTGTTGGAGACTCTCAAGTGATGGTGAGTATGAGACTCAAACCACTCCTTATGCTCCCTACTCTGTTGTTGGTGCCAGCAGTTCTTCTGCATTAACTTCTTGCCATATATCCTTTATGGCCTGTTCTACCCATGGATACATTGCCATTGTATGCTCCTTGACTCCAACTACCGTGTGGATCTGGAGTATTCGGGACGATTCTCCTGTGGTTCATACTGTTTTGTGTCATGGGCCAGAGTTGACTGTCAGTGCGCTATCTTGGCATTCCACCCAGCCTGTGTTGATGATCCAGTTTGGCAATGCATCATCCGTCTGGGATATTCCGGCTTCTTCCGGCAAGCATATGTCGTATCGGGTAAAATGGCTGCCTAAGGGTATGCTACTCTATAACGGACACGAGTTTTGTGTTGCGTAGTATCATGGCAAATGTTGGTTGGATTGCAACCTGGCCCCCAGGTGTTTTATTCTAAGACGCTGATGCGTACAGTTTGGCTGCAAAGAAGTTCCAATCATGAGTACGATCGTTGGGGATCGAAATATAGAGGCTCTCCAAGCCTGTAGAGTATGCATTGGAGCAACTCCAAAAAAATCTTTCGTGGGGGTATGGACTTGGAGGAAGATGTCTTTTACTCATCTGCCTGTTTATTTCTCACTATTTTCCATCAAGATGATGCAAAGGGGACGTTACGTAGATTACGTTGTGCCGCGTGTTTGGTGTGTTAGTTTGGTAGCCGTATTCAAATAATGTCAGAAAAGCCGCAGACTCTAGATACTTATAGACCTAACTCATGTTTTTCTTTAACTACATATTATGAGGTTAGATTGGAGAGGTTTTATTGACAGATGCCTTTGCTTTTTGCGCCTCGTCCAACTTCTTCTTAAGAGCCTCATTTTCGACACGTAAGATTCCAATTTCCATCTGGTGTTGGAAAGCTCTACCAGTACCTAGCATCCCTTCAAGTCGCTTATTCTCATTAAGCAGAACTTGTAATTTGGAACAAACCCGTGAAGCAGCTGACTCGTCGTAGGACCCTTGGGCAAGAAGAGCATCGACAGTTTGTTCCAGACGGACGACTTCTTCTGTCTTCGCCTTCAACTGGGAGCTTAAATCACGAAACATCCTTTCGAGGGCAGGATCCAACTTGTGCAGAGTAATGGGTTCCTGTTTGGTTAGCTTTTGGTTCAGACGAGCAATTTCTTTCTGCATGGCTTCAATTTCAAGACCTTGTTTCGCCACAACCGGTAGTGGATCTTTATAGGCAGACCCACCATAAGAGAAGGGTCTGTCCATGCCCGAAGAGGTATATCCTGTGCCGGCAGCACTGTTAGCACCACTGCTGCCGCAGAAACTAAAATTAGAATAAGAATAATCATTTCCGCCGTGATCACGAGAGCCGACCCTAGAGTACCCAGCCAGACCGCTTCCTGGAGCACCGCCACTGTGCATTGAGCTGATTCTGAACTCTCGGGACGAAGTGGGTTGAGAGTTATCTTCGAGAGAAACGACACTTCCACTTTCGAGTTGCGTGTTTCCAAAAGGAACTAGCCCGTGGAGAGGCGAGTCGTCACTTGCTAATTGCCCACTTCCAATGTTTCCAAACATTGTTGCAGAGATAAGGAAAGAGGAGAAGCGAACACATTGGAACTTATAATCTAAGCTAGGGTTACATTCTCATATTTTGTGTTATTTGACTGGTCAACACTAAAATAATGGGGCTAGCAACCACCACCGATACTGGTTTACCTGTAAAGACGTGACTCCCAATAGAGGGAACGAAAGAATTAATGGATAAGGGAGGAATAGGAAATGTCCCACTCAGGACCAAAATTCATACACCAGTATTTTTCATTTAGGTATGATGTTAACACTGGAATGTGACCAATCAATTAAGCATAGTATGAAAATGCCCCATTCCGTAAATGGTACTGTAAACATGGGAAATATTCTCACAATGTGAAAATTTTAAACGAAACTAAGTATTTCACAAGCAAGTCTTTAACGAGGGTGTATGGGACTCATAATGCTAAACATGATCAGATCCGAGAACCTTTTCCGGGAAGGCATACTTATTGTTGGTCAATGAAAAGTCGGGTGAGCTTCAGGTCGTTTGCTAATCAATATCACATTCCAAAAAAATCTCACATTCCTCCGATTGGTCATGTTTATATGACTTATCGATTAGCCCATCGTGTGTTATTTACTGAAATTCTTTTTCAACATTATCCCTTTATGCGTGTCTAAGGACAGTGGGAGTTAGGAAACCAACCTACAGATGAATCAATGAATCCAGGGTCAACCATACAAACAATAAAACTTGCCACAAGAGATAGATGGGCAACCAGTCTATGTGAGACTGAATCAACTACACAAACTTCTTAATTTACTGGTTGTGACTTCTTCGGGTAATGTTTGAGGCAGGGTGATGGGCACAACGCTCCTCATCCAATAAATTGAGAGCCGGCATACACGATACACTCGGTGCAATGCCACAATGCCGTATCCACTTAGTTAGTTTAATTGTTCTATCTGGTTTGGCTTTTGACTTCATGAGGTCTTTGTGTCACCCAACTCTAACTTTATTGTTGGTGTGGAAACGAAGCCTTTGACCACCCCTTTAAACGACTTTGATACATCATTATGAAGGTCCCATAAGATCTATCGGGTATCACAGTAGCTATTTCTGGTTTATATTCTTAGGTAGTCACCCTCACATTTTTCATTTTTTTTTTTCAAGGTGTTTTTACTCTGTTTGGTGCTTGCCTAAGCCCTGTTTGAACTTTGCATGCATATGCATCTTTAAGTGGGTCACAACTGACACAGGAGTAATCATAGCATGTTTAGGACGGAAAACTCAGGTTGAAAAGTCTTAATTGGAGGGAAATTATTATTACCATTATGAATGCTTCCCTTTGACAATTTCATTGTTCTTTTTGGCTTCCTTTTAACTAGTATCTTCTTCCCACACTCAATGTTATGAAACTCTAAATCCGGAGCGGATACTTCCTAAATGAACGTGTCTCAGAACAGGTTTGGCCACAAACAATGTGTGTGGAGAAAATGGCGTTCATTATTTTGGTAGATAAACCCCGCGGTCCCCCCAACTAGTCAACATCCACACCATGGAAATTGCCCACAAACGTGCTGTCAAATGTCGACTCTGTCTCCGCCTCATGTGGTGGTATGAGTTTGAGGCTCACCTTATTGCCTCCCATGAGATTCTTTGCGCTGGAGATATGGACGAACTGACATCTTTGATCTATCTGTGACACCATGAAACACTCAATCTACCCTTTTTGCATCTGTCATGAGATGGCCCCACCAAATCAGGGAACCACTTAATGCATAAATTGCATTATTCCGGTCCGTTACGCCGTTTTGGTTGTTCTCCCCAAGCTCTAACAATCATCTAACTTCCAAAGATCGACACTGGTTTGGCAGATCATCCCAACCTGGAACGCTCTAGGTGAAACTGCTAAACTCTAATTTATTGACCAGGCTCACGCCATTATTGTAATTATCATATTATTATCACCTATGAAATATCCGTATACAAGATAATAAGAGAGTCATCAATTAAATCGGTTAATTTTAAAACATAAGATAGATCTTTTCCCATCGTGGTGGTTTTGTTAACATGGATGCTGCTGAATGCAAGACCCTTTGATCTTTTAACGGATTTGTTGTCTTTTTGACGTCGCCTGTAATCTACTGTCTGTGAAGACGAGCGATAATACTGTGTTGCAGAGGAAGTGATAACTAACCAGCTAGCATGAAATTCGGGATATTCAATGGTGTACAAGGATTTATTCGTGCTCAATGTCGCAGTCTCTTTTAAAAGTCATGAAACCTTGTTATCCTCTAACTTATGTCCCAATGTCATGTCACAAACAACATCTGTGACTCGGTTGGCTCGGTTAATTCAGGGGAAAACCAAGGGCCATAGACGAGAGATATTTCGTGATTCAGTGAAAATTTACGGAATCGTTGAATCCCATGAATTCGAAACGCTAATCCTGAAGGAGCTGCCAGAAGTGCATGCCCTGATGAGGACACAGAAACGACAGCAGGGATTTAAAGATGACAGGCCTGAAGCAACTGTCACTCTTGGAATGGCCAAAAGTGGTCTGGACCAATTATTGATCCAGGGAACCATGGTTCAGGTGGTTGTAGTACTACCCCAGCATTTTATGGAAGATGTCGAGGATGAATATGCTGGGATTCCAGCATCGTATGTCAATCTGGACGTTGTTGCTGTGCAAATTTTGGACCAACGAGGCCTTTCTCAGCGTCAAGCTGACGTGATCTTGAAGCTTATCCGACAGGAGGGTCTGAGGTTAGGAGATGATGAGGCTGGCAAATTAGCGGGATAACTCTTTAAAAAGGGTATGTATCCCCATTCATGTCTGGTTCTAAAGTACCTGGCATTTTTGCAAATGGGGTTGGCAAATGTAGCTATCTCAGATTCGTTCCAAAAAGCTCAAGTCCATTCATTCTTGATCAACTCGAATACAAAAAAATCAGAGGCCGGTTTGCTTGGATCACAAATAACTGCTGATGCTATATGAAGCTGCGAAAACGATAACGATTCCAACTCCAGCTCCTCAAATGAATGAGAACATTAAGAAAACTAATTTAAACATATAGTAAGGAGTTTAGGGTTTCTCAATACTTCAGAGTTCATTTGTACCCATTAATAGAGGACATTCAGGTTTATAATAATTGCAGGAGTGCACACTTTGTTGAATCGCGTTCTATCTAATTTTTTTGCGGAATAAATCGTGGTGGTACTGTAAGTGCGTTACAAACATGTAATTTTCAAGTCGAATCTTTTCACACTATTTTCTTCTTGACTAGAATGCGTTTTGAAAGCATGGCATCGTACAAACGAACATAGGAATGCAATGCTGACTTAGGGCAAGATTTTTTCGGGGTTATTTCTATTGTGAAACATTTGGAAATTTTTATTAATAGAAACCACAATAAGCCCAATACCTATAGTCAACCACACAATACAAATGATTTGGACCTAACATTGTCACGCAGCCATGACTATGATTGTTCAATCCTTCTCACACCCAAAAAAAATACTACATAAACTCGCACTTTTTAATGGAGCGGAGGAAGGAAACGTTTGGAAAGTGGAGTACTCTGTCTATGTCACATGGGTGCATTTACATCCGAGATATTCCAGAAGTTGTTGTGCATGTGACCTGCACATTTCTGCACCATTCAGGGTTATATTTTTTTACATAACATTCTATCAAAACAGATCAATAAAAAGGGAACTAAAAAAAGGCTGCTGCCCATTTTCAACTACAATCGCTTCACAGATCTTTTGCCTTAACTACACTCTGGTCGTGTCACTAAATCATGGACGCGGAGACGCTGGCTGTATCGACTGCCCCAATACGTGACACTGTAACCCAGGCAACAACATCACCTGCGACGCTCATTGTTGGGTGGATCCTTCTGATATGGTATGCATTGATCATCTTCCTCAGCATCGTGGGCATAAGTTTGGTGTACAAACGCAACACGCGAGCAGATACTGCTCAGTCTCCCAAAATGGCCAACCCGCCAGGTGTCTCGATTCTCAGACCCCTCAAGGGCATTGATCCCGAGATGGAGACGTGTTTGGTCTCGGCATTTGAGCAGGACTACCCCGTGTTTGAAATCATCTTTGCAGTGGAATTGGCCAACGACCCGGCCATTCCTACTGTTCAAAGGTTGATCTCTAAGTACCCCAACGTAGATGCCCAGCTTGTGGTCGGATCAGCTCATTATGGGCCCAACCCCAAGGTAAACAATTTGACAAAGGCATATCAGAAAGCTAAGTACGACATTGTTTGGGTGTTGGACTCAAACGTGTGGGTAACCCCCTGGGCAATGGCACGATCCGTGGACAAGTTTGTTAGTAATCGCAAAATCGAACTTGTGCATCATCTTCCCGTCTGTGTAGCCATAGATGATGGTGTGGGTGCTGAATTGGATGAAATGTTTATGCTGACAGCCCATTCCAAGTTTTACACTGCCATCAACTGGGCTGCCTTGGCCCCCTGTGTGATGGGGAAATCCAACATGTATCGTCGCAGTTCCCTCAACCGAGCCGCCAAGAATTTCAATCCTAGTACATTTAACCCATTCACCCAATGGGCTGCTATGATGTCAAACCAAACAGCATCGGGAGAGCAGCTCTTTATGTCCCCACCCACAGCCGAGTCTCACACAATTTCAAGCTCAGAGGCGCATGGAACTACTCCCATACAGACTGACAATGGAGAAAACACTGGTCTGCAGCAGTTTGCAAGGTATATTGCTGAGGATAACATGATCGCTGAGGCACTATGGAGACAGGGAGGACGAACAGCCATGACAACAGACTCTGTGATCCAGCCACTCGCGAAGGTAACTCTTTCTGGCTACGTGCAACGGCGAATTCGGTGGCTACGGGTACGTAAGTTCATGGTTCTATCAGCGACTCTTTTAGAGCCCACCACTGAATCCATTCTATGTGGCATTATTGGGTCTTTTGGGTACTCCATGCTATTTGGAAACAGTTCTTGTTTTTCTTGGTTGTTTTTTTTCTTTCACATGACTCTTTGGTGTCTGTCAGACTACTTCCATTTCCATAATCTTCTGAGTTTCAGCAACTTGGACCACCCTACCAACCAGACTGTCCCCTACTTCGCTAAGCGGTTCTACACCAACGCCCATCTGTTGAAAACTGCACCTGGTTGTTCTTTTAAGCCGAGAGCAGTCTTTCATTGGGTTTCTGTGTGGCTCCTCAGAGAGTCACTCGCCCTGCCCATCTGGGTTATGGCCATGCTTGGACAACAAGTATACTGGAGAGACAAGCCGTTCCGAATCAATGCAGATCTTTCCGCTGAAGAGATTGACTTGCATTGAGAGATTAATGGCCTCTTGATAAATAATAAGCGAAGAAAAAAGACCGCTCGAGTCTTCAATAGATCGTATTAGATCTAATCGTAACCAGATATAAAGTTTGGTCAAGCAATCGAAAGAAAGCAATGACGTCAGACCACACGACATGAGATAGAGATAGATAAGGCGGAGTCCGATATCAAATTGGAAGCGAAGAAGAGTTTACTGGTTATCTTGCTAACTGTTTTGCCATATGATATGAGTACGTTTTGCACAGCCCAGACGCACAAGATCGCAGGAATCAAAGACAATCCTAGATAGGAAAGACCTCCCGCAAAACTTGGATTGCCTATAATAGACATGATAAACATAGATTAACTATATTTTTTGATTTGTTTGCAACCAAAGGTGACAAACCAGGTCTTCTAGGTTATATCATGCTATCCATGTAAAATCCAATTCATAAGTTAAATAATGCTGAAATACAGACTTAATCCAACTAGTAGTTGGAAGGGTAGAGAATGTTGTCGGTCTCTCGGAAATTCTCCTTGATGTTTCGAATGGAAACAAATCGAGACAGAATGTTACCAGAACCAGCCTTATCGTTGGTACCAGACTGTCTTCCTCCACCGAACCATTGCTGGCCAACCACAGCACCGGTGCACTTGTCGTTAATGTAGAAGTTACCAGCCGAGTAACGCAGTCGCTCAGAGGCCTGAGAAATGACGTATCGGTCGGAGGCAAAGATGGCTCCTGTGAGACCGTACTTGGTGGTCTTGTCCACAACCTCGCAGGTTTCGAGGAACTTTGCGTCCTCGTATACGTAGATGGTCAGAATGGGTCCAAAGAACTCGTTCTTAAGGTTAGGGTGGTTGGGGTCTCGGGTGACGTAAATGGTAGGCTCGACGTAGAATCCCTTAGAGTCGTCATACTTTCCTCCAGCCACAAGCTCTAGGGACTGGTCATTCTTAGCAGCATCGATCACACTCTTGAGCTTGTCAAAGGATTGCTGATGGATGACGGGTCCAGCAAAGGCAGAGAAGCCCTCAGCAGTAGAAGAGTCGCCGATAGTGATGTTCTGGACCTCAGCCTGGATTTCTTGCTTAAACTGAGGCCACATGCTCTCGGGAACGTAGGTTCTGGAGCAGGCAGAACACTTCTGACCCTGGTACTCAAAAGCACCTCGAACAGTGGACTTGACGGCATGGGACAAGTCAGCAGAGTTGTGAATAAGGTGGAAGTTCTTACCACCAGTTTCGCCAACGATTCGGGGGTATGAGTTGTACTCTGGGAGATGAGCAGCGATTTCCTGGTTGAGATGCTGGAAGACGCTGGTGGAGCCAGTGAAATGGAGGGATGAAAAGTCCTCGGAGCCTAGGACAGTCTTGGTGACCTCAGCAGCATTACCTGGAATAAAGGAAACCACGCCTTCGGGAAGACCAGCCTCAAGAAGGATCTTATACAGGTAGTAGTTTGAGAGCACAGCAGCGGCAGAGGGCTTCCACACCACAGTGTTACCCATGAGAGCGGGAGCACCAACAAGGTTGGCAGCAATAGCAGTGAAGTTAAAGGGGGTGACTGCATATACAAATCCATCAAGGGGTCGGTACTCTGCCCGGTTCCACACACCAGGAGCGTTCTCAGCAGGCTGGACCCCATAGAGCTCCTGCGCATACTTGACATTGAATCGCAGGAAATCAGCAAGCTCACAGGTGGTGTCGATCTCGGCCTGGTACACATTCTTACCTTGGCCGATCATGGTGGAGGCAAGCATGTCGTACCGGTACTTGCCAGCCACGAGTTCGGCAGCCTTAAGGAAAACAGCAGCTCTGTCGGCGAAGGAGGCATTGGCCCATTCTTTCTTAGCCTTCATGGCAGTCTCAATAGCCAAAGAGACATCTCGAGAAGAGGCCTGGGACACCTTGGCAATCTCCTTCTTGTCGTAAGGGTTGAACTGAGAGGCAGTCTTCTCAGACCAGTACTTTCTACCTCCGATCACAACAGGAATCTCGTGGACGGTCTGCTTGATCTTCTGCAAAGAGTTAATCACACCCTGTCGGTCAGCGGATCCAGGTTCAAAATCTCGTACGGGTTCATTCTTGATTTCAGGAATCTGGAAAGTGCCGTTACCAGCAGTGCCCGAAACGGAAGAAAGTGATCGAGAGGCTACCAATCGATGAGGCGCTCGGAACTTGGTGACAGATCTCAGCATTTTAGTGTAGGTGAAGAAGAGAAACACCGAACTGGGGGGCAACGGGTTTTTAAAACAAAAATATTGGGATCTCTCCACAATATGCAAGTAGAGCTGCAGTGTACTGCACATGATACTAATTGGCTTTTTCCCATCACAGGCAGGCTGTCGCCTTCCGTTTGCAGTCACTCCCAATCCAACCAAGACGGGTAAGGTTTGGCGAAAGGTCTTAACAGAACAAGGTTTAATCAAAGTTTGGTAGTCAACGGCGATACGACAATAAGCTTTTGGGCAACCAAGACAGACGACGACTACATTTTTGGGGGTCAAGTTTACATGAGAAACGCAGGGAATATATGAACCGTGCATTCCGGGGTGAAGTAAGTTCTCCATGAAATCGTGGAGATCTTTAGTAATTGGAGTTCCTTGAACGGTGAAAAAGTTTTATATAGTCAGCAAGATAAATTTTTTCGCCTGAAAGTCAGGGTAACGAAACTAAGTGGCCAAAAAAATCAAAGCATGATTATCAATGGAAATGTACTACAGCAAGTTAAAACTTCAATCTATAGAAGACAGAACCACCATCATTACGGCGAAAAATGTTGTTATTGGCGCCGGTATCGCTTCAATCTATTTCTGGAAGGTGCCTGCCCTAGAGTTTTCATCAGGGCTTAAGTGATTTTTGGAAGTTATCACTTTCTTTACCTGTAACATCCTAGCAGGCGCTACTTCTTGCCGTAATGTTACCTATCCCAAAACGTCACTTACACTAACGGGAGTAGGTTTTTCGACTGCCGAGATTGGTCGATCACCAATAGATGTACCTGAAAAAAATGCAATAAATTTGCAAAAATCTCATTTTAAGAATAAGGTTACGAGTAGTTCCGGACTAGAGTTTGACTTCTGTGGAAGGAATGAGCGAAGGCCGATTACCGAAAAACTTGCAACGGACATCAAACACACCTAAATGGATTGATACAAGAGTTATTGTGGTATTTTTTCATCCTTGAAGCCAAAAAAAATAAAAATTACATGAAGGTATTCTTAGAATATTTCATCCTTTATGTAGACGTCCGATTTTAATTGTTCTTGTTCGTGACATTTTTACCCGTAAGCACAACCCACCTTGATGGTTCTAATTACCAGTAAGGCTGTGTGTACAGTAGTGGGAAAACCCCAGCGAATGTTTGCTGGTACCCACTTCCTACATGTATCACCCCATGCATGTCCCCACGACATCGCCATATCATGCCTTTAAAGAGTTCGTCAGGTGACATTAGCATACGCACAAAGTGCACGGCATGACCCAACCCGCTCAAAACAAAAGACTGAGGCACTAACTATAGACGGCAATGTGCCGCACGGCACAAACCTCTGATAAAAATATTCCCGGCTATATTCATTATTTGAATTCCCCCACCCTCCCCCTAGCTCTCTTTCACCTCATATCCCCTATCTCCCTCCCTTACAGCCTATCTCTATCTTTGGTCTACCCTTTTCTCTTACGATTTCCCTCTTGGTTTATCTTCCCTCTATCAAACTCTGAAGCAGTGTCTTACCTTATAGGGATTAGGCTCTTAAGGTTTGCGCCGTGAGTTTCCAGGCTGAGATAACTCAAGATAGCAGGAGCAGGAATCGATTTAGCTTTTTACCCAAAAATGGGAGTGTTACAACGGCCAAGTGACCCCCGGATCCCGACCCACAGATAGACACAGAAACAAGGAAGTCATCCCATAGATCTGCATCCCAAAATTAAAAATATATATAGACCTGGGAGGCGTCCCCCTTTCACTTTCTCACACTATCACCAACATATTCAAAAGCTCAACCCACTACAAGAACGAATAAGAGTGCCCTCTGGCCCTACATTTATTCCTCTCTCACTTGTCTCTTACGCTTTTACTCTCCCTGCCTTTACCTGATAGATAACGGGCTCCCGAACTTGAAATAGTTACACAATCTCCACTTCACTTCAAGCGGCCTTTCTACCAACTCTAAACTTCTTTGAGTTCAACGACCATTGCATACAAAATGTTCCGTCCTGCATACCTACGCCGAGTACCAAACCTTAAGGTATCCACTCGACTCCTCTCCACATCCTTCCGAGCCAACCAGCCATTGCCTACCAACACCCCACCGGCCCCTTTGTCTAAGTCTGAGGCCCCCCAGGCCATGCAGCAGCTGGGTGGCGTTCATGGCTTGCCTGGTGGAGCACCCGTGACCGGACCTGGAGTCCACAACCTTTCTACCCTGTCCCCCACGCCTTTTGGTGGCGACATTGCTAGTGCCGAGGAGCGAGCTTCCGATTTGATGCAGCCACGCCTGCTTCCAGAGAACAGTCCTCCCATGTACTTGTCCTCCATGAAGGCTTCTGATGTATTTGCTCTGATGCTCACTTCGGCAGCAACCTCCCACCCTCTTCTTATCAAGCTTTGTACCAAACTCATGCGATACACTCCCAACTTTATTATCAAGGCCATTGTCTACTCTCTGTATTGCGGAGGTGCTAATCACGCCGAGGTTGTTGAGACTGGAAAGAAGCTGCTAGATAGAGGTTTCGGAAATATGATGCTTTCTTATTCTGTTGAGGATGCTGAAGGATCGACTGCTTCTAACACCCTCATGGAGTCAGCTGTGGACTCCATCATCGAGTCTATTGACAATGTGCTTGTCAAGTACGCTGCTGAGTCTGAGAAGAAGACTGGAAAGTCTATTACTGGTTTTGTCGCTCTCAAGCCCACTGGTCTGATGAAGAACGCTACTGCCATTCTACGAAACCATGACAAACCTGAATACGCTGAGCAATGGAACCAGTACCTTGATGTTTGTCGACGAATCTGTCGACACGCTGCTGAGAATGCTGAAGGAAAGGTGGGTATTGTTTTTGATGCTGAGAAGAAGATCCTTCAGCCCGGTGTTTACGCTGCCCAACGAGCCATGATGCAAGAGTTCAACATCAATGGCGCTGTTCCAGTCATTGGAACCATCCAGATGTACCTGCAGGACTCTCTTGCACAGTTGAACGATGATATTACCCACGCCTCTGAAAACGGTTATCAGATTGGTATGAAGCTTGTCCGAGGTGCCTACACCCACTCTGAACCTGATCGATGGAACACTATCCACCGAACCAAAGAGGAGACTGACGTTTCTTACAATCGAGGTGTTGCTCTGTGCCTCGACAACATCATTCCTGACATTCAGAACAACACCCATAACTCGCCTGTTGGCAAGCTGATTGTTGCTTCCCACAACGAAGTCTCTATGGCCCTAGCCGCCAACCGACTCTCTCTTGATCTTACTCCGGAGCAACTTGAGTCTCAGGACAAAGTTGTATTTGCCCAGCTCATGGGTATGGCCGAAGATCTGGGCGAGGTGCTTTCCAAGGAAGGCTACAAGGTTCTCAAGTACGTGCCTTGGGGTCCTGTTAACGAAACCAAGGACTACTTGGTTCGACGAATGGAGGAAAACGGTGACACTCTTTCTGACAATGGCATGTCTGTTGCCTTGCAGTGCGCTTCTGAGCTTTCCAAGCGACTAGTTAGATAGATGAGAAAGGGGATGGTTGTACCATTGCGATGGCTGTCTCGCGATATATTTATTTGCATTTAGCATTAATGATTACTACATTGATATTGTTGTGTCGTAGTTGTGAACAATTGAAATAGTGTATATATGTTAAGGTTAGGACTACCTTCCACCTGAACTTTAACACGTAGGAGATAACAAACCTTATACTGTAAAAGCCCAACCTTATCTAGAGGGCAATTGGGAGCGACAGGTCTAGCCTATATTCGTCAATCATAAAATTCTTCATTAAAACCTGGTAATAGATTGCTGGAATCAGGTAAAATACTACAGTAGTCATAAAACCATCATTAGAGTGCCAAGAGAGCTCTTCTAGAAACCAAATGGCTGCTGAGACTGTTGGGCCTGGGCTTGCTGAGTCTGAGGGAAAACTGGGTTGGTCTGAAGCTGCTCAAGACCACCAAATGTAGGGTTGTACATTGGCACCTGAAATTGCTGTTGTGCCATTGACTTTCGGAACGGATTATAACCAGTTGATTGCTGGGTCAGTTGCTGTGACAAAGGTTGTTGCTGTTGACCGAATCCGTTACCCTGTTGGATCAAGGGTGGCGCTTGTGAAGCAACTGTTCCTCCAGATGCAAAAGGATTGGTTCCTGTGGTCTGTTGCACCATGTAGCCTCCGGATGTCATAGAAGCGGAAGACGAGACTACAGAAGCCGGGGAGGCAGCAGTTGAGGCATTGGGGGCTGTCATTGCTGGGGAAGTGGGTGTAGTGACAGGTTCAGACATAGAGGTAGAGTGTAGAGTGGAAGAGGTTGAGGGTGCCCTGGAAAGGGAGCCAAATGGATTGTTGCCTTCTGGAACCTGTTGTTGCTGTGTAACCAAAGACTTTCTAAAGGGGTTAGAGCCAGTGGGTTGCTGTTGAACAGGAATTCCTGGGTTCTGTTGCTGCTGCTGGTGAAACATGGGCTGTTGTTGGTACGGTTGCTGAGGAGGCCCCCAGGGATTATGGCCAAAAGATTGTGATGTCTGCATCTGGGCCTGCTGTTGAGCCTGTTGCTGGACCTGCTGTTGAGCCATAGCCTGCTGCTGAGCAAATGCCTGCTGCTGAGCTTGTTGTTGAGCTTGCTGTTGTGCAAGCGCTTGTTGCTGCATAGCCTGTTGGAGCATCTGCTGTTGCTGGGCAGCAATTGGATCCATCTGTATGCTTGTTTCTTGCAACTGAAGCCCACTGGGTCCGAACAGATTCACCAGAGGCTGCTGGAACTGTTGTTGTTGTTGTTGTTGCTGAGCTTGCTGCTGAGCCAGAGCCTGTTGTTGAAGCTGCTGAGCGTTGATAACGTCTTGGCTAGGCTGTTGGGATACTGTTTTTCGTTGAGAAGCAGTTCTATCCACACCGCTGTTGGCCCGAACAGTACTTTCTCCTGACTTGACGTTATCCCGCACCTCTTTCTCTGCAAGATACTGTCGTCGAATGAGATCAAAGTCGGGATCATTGAGATAATCCTCCAAAGAGTCTGCAAGGGAAGTGGGTGCATGCTTGATATTCGGAACATGAATCTTGGTGGCGTACTCCATCTGCTTAGCGGTTTTGAGGTATGAAACAACCTGAGAGGTGACCTTGACAAACTTCTGATAAATCTTCAAAGCCTTTTCAGCATCATACCGCGACATTTCAAAGTAATGTTCGAGCACGTTGATCACTCCTTGATTTAGCGTCTCGTACAACACAAGCACATCTTCCACTAGTAATCGGAACGCCGTCAACAAAGTGTCCTCGTTGAGCTCTTCCTCGTAATATTTGCATTTGAGCAAGGCAAGAAGCTGGTCCAAGATGGATTGACACTCTTTAAGTAAACCCTTCTCTACGGATAGAAACTTTAGATCGTCATCGCGACGAAGATATTTCGGTCTCACATAGTCTCCTTTCTGTTCATCAAATCTCAAGGCACGTACCTGTAGATAGTTGTTGTAACGCAGGAGACCTTCGATGGATGCCTCAGAACCGCCATCCAGACCACCACCTCTCTGACGTCGGATCCCTTGACAATCTAACATGCTTGGGTGTTTTTTGAGGTACTTGAGAACTGAGTTGGGCGGACCCTCACGAATCATAATGTGCAACAGAATGTGCGACTTAAATACAACCGAATAAGCAGAGTCATCCAATCTTCGAGAGATACAGCTCATGATAGACCGGAGATCATCGGAGTGGCGTAGTCCGGCCAGGAGGGGTTCCACGTATTTCGCCTTTGGTGGTGCCAACTGTGTTAGTAGTTTCTATATGGTTAAGCGCAGTTCGATAAGGATCAAATGACATAGAGATTGCAATAGTAGCATTGATGCAGAAAATGACAGACTGTCTGTCCCTTATATGTGCTCCCACCCTCGTTGCTGTCCCTCATAGATATACTTCACAAATAAAATGCATGTAGCACTGTCTGCATCCATTTGGGATCAAAGAAGAATTGGCTATGGTTATTTTGCACAACCGATTCTCAGGATATCCATCGATCACACCTCTGTATCTACAATTTGCTGCTCTCTCCTCCTCTGGTCTCAGTCACAAGGTGTACACATGCCGAAGCAGCCGTTACCATCGTAGGCTACTATTGTCTCTGTCGTATTGACTTGTCAAGTAACGAGTTGCGCTTTTCATACCGTCCTCGACTACGATAACCATCGTTTGTGTCATCTAGTCAACCTCAGTTCCCAAAAACTACTTACCTTGAGCTTAGTGGCTCCCTGTGTTAGTAGCCATTCTGTGTGTCAATGGGTGACATAGGCAGCATACTCACCTTGACGAGCTTTTCGTAGTTTCGAGACATGCTTTGTGTCTATCACTGTGTCGTACTTTCTGCGTCACTCGGCGTGTATCAGCTTGTGGAGGAGGTTGGTCAGTTGTGAAAAGTGAGTTTGAAGCGACCAAAATAAGATAACCCACCTTGAGCTTATTGTGCCACGAGACAATTATTTGATGGTTTGCCACCTTTTCAACATGACTTCTGATAAGTATTGCTTTTTTCAGCTTAATGGCTATAGATTTCCCACCTGTGGATCTATTACTTATTTATTTTCGACATTCATGATTGCTTTTCCTGATTTGTGGTGTGCTGTCATCACTGTAGGTTTGGATGTGTAGCTGCATGGACCAAAACAGTGAACTGGAAAGAAACTTACCTTTGGATACTGGTTCCCTGCTTTTGCATTCCACTGGATGTGTATGATTTTTTGTTGCTCTGTTTTTTCATACATGTATTAATGTATTTTATTTTTCTTTTTATTATCCTAATCCATACTGTTTGGTTTATTTTATTTTTTTTATCTTAAAAGAAAGAAAAAAAACCTGCTACAGATACGCAGCCTTATTCATGTACATGCGAGAATGGGATTTACTTGAAAAGGTCAGTTCTATCAGGGGCTTGGGAGGTTCCCCAAGCAATTTCTTGCTGCTTGAATTGAGTAATTGGAACTATCATTTCGTCACTTGTTTTAGATTACTCTACCCTCATCCGCCGCAGCATTTGATGTGGGGTACATAACTACACCATTTAAACTCTGCTGCGGTTTGGGCCACCTAGACCACAGCAGAATTTGTCGTCCCCCATAGTCGATTAAGAATAAAGAATAAATTGGTGCATGTCAATCGTTAGGTTAGTTTGGTTAATTTCTTTTTCTTTTTTGATTTCTTTTAACTAGGTTGTGGTAGCTATTTTGTTTATGTATAGTGAATGAAGCAAATTGGTATGCATTAAATCAAAAATTCCTTCGTGATATTTACAACCAGCTGAGATATTCTCATCATTCATCCAAAAAGCCACATATAATTCCTTTAGTCTAAGCTTCAGATTCCTCATTACAGACTGACGGGTAGTCGATAACGTTTTACATTCGAAACACCCCACCAAAACGAAAGGGGCTGAGCTAACCAACAGATGCGTTACCTAACACCACTCAAAAAAGAACCCTAAAGCAGGTAATGGTGAGCCATAGCAGTAGGGTTAATCGCATCAGTTGTCTTCTAGAGAAATGCATACCTGGATCGTGCAATGCAGATTGTTCCTAGGCGCGCCACATTTCCTCTGTCACTTTTCAGCTGCTTTCCAAGGGTCTAAATATTACCTATCTTGTCTATAGTCCCATTGGACTTAAGGGTTCAGGCCATGACCAAATCAGGATGCAAATTAAGATTGACATGCCAAAGATGCTACTAAGGAGGGGTGTGAGATAAAATTCGACACATACCTGGTAAAGATTCTTTCTAAGCATTGCAGTAAATAAAAATGTCTTTGGATTAGAATAAACTACGTACTCTGGGTATTTTCACCAATGATCCCAAGATTCCAGCTCCTGAAGTTCACACACTCCTTTGTAAATTACCTTTGATCTCAGTTCACGAGAATCAATAAGGCTTGCAGTCTCTAACCTTGACAATCACTACTTGAAACTAATTAATTATCACTCAGTTAGTTGTGCTGGACTAGTGTGATAAAACTGAACTACCTACCCTACTTCATGCGACTGGCAACTATAGCTAGTTGAAACTCTGGTAAGCCACTCAAGAAAAGAATCTACAGTTGGAAGAATACCATTCTGGTAATACATCACTGTTGAAGAGTTGAAAACCAACCATCACGAGTTTCCTGCATCCTCTTACCATGATGCCCTATTGATGTGGGGATGGCAAGTTCTGGTGGTGCCTGCTTCGAATGAGGTCTGTTTCTCGCTAAAAAATCTATTTATTATTCCATAAGCCCCAGACTGCGCGTGAACAACGCTGAAGAAGGGATTGATTAGCTCTTTATTTGAGAAAAAATACAATTTGTAATAGTACTACTTAGTTTTGGCAACAATAAAATGCAGACATTTATAAATGAGCTCAAGTTGTAAAAAAACTGGAACGAATCACCCTAGGAAAGAATCATCATCTGCCATCATCTAAGCCAGGAGACAGACTGACAATGACATATATAGTAATACCAGAGCATTTCTCTATTCGTTTCCCCACCACTCGATCAAAGTTCAAACCTTAAACGTGGAGGTGGGTTTTCAGTGTAATTGTATTACTGGTTCTGGTCTGAATGAGTTTATGATGACCTTCGAATAAGCTCAAAGTTAGTGATGGGTTCCTCCAATAATATTGTAGGATCGACATGCATCATCTGCAGAATCCATTCATCTCAAACCAATCAACCAAACATTCCCCATACGAGAAGACTTGATCTCCTCTCTGGCAATATGTGCCATTAGTAATTACCACTACTAGGGAGGGGTGTAAAATATAGTCAGGGCGGATGAATTAATTAATGAAGCTATTTGTGAGTTGGTATGAGGTCGAAAGGATGACAACCTGACAATGAAAGACAAAAAAAAACAAAAAAAAAAAAACAAAAAAAAAAAAACAACAAAACGGGAAAAAAACGAAAAAGGAAAAAAAGGAAAAGAAAAATATTGACTATAAAAAACTCAAAAATGAGCCAACCAACTGACCCAATAAGAATTCCATTTACTCTTGGGTTATTAAACTAAGAGTCATTTGCTCTGAGTAATTCAAACCGCGTAATACTCATCTTTTTAATAGCAAAGCCTTTGACTAAAATAATTCATTTTCTAGTATCCATACTTGCAAGAGATGTTTGAGAGAGGTAAAAATCAATTGTCTGTACTTAATGTTAAGAAGTTCTCACCATCCGTTACTCCTCTACCCTCTATTGCAGTGATTGAGTATACTCGATGTGTGATTAACGGATATACGGATATTCTTGTGGGTAGATGTGCATGTGCGTGGTTCATGCAGAGTTCTTCAACAAATGGAATCTCATCATTATGAGTATTATAGCAGGGAATTGGTACATTATTGCCACAATATTTTTTCATTAGCCTTGAGGAATATTTTCGCAATATCGTCATAATCTTTCATCATTATCCTTGAGGCTTCCAAGGCTATTGTTATTGTCTTCCCTTCTTGCTGAACTGTAATTGCCTAGGTTAGACTTCCGGCACACAACCCTAACTATTGTAAAGTTTCGACAAAACCAAAGCTTGTTTAATTTGGAGTCTCAAAACTCAGATATGTTGCAGACGGAGTGAGTGACAATGAAAGGTAAGAAATGTTAGGTAATTCCAACACTAGCTTTATTTCAGATTTTTCATGAATAGGTCTAATTATTGAAATTTAACTAGAAGAATCTCCTCTTTGTAATAAAAAACAGGTACAGCATTGAAGAAACAGTGTGAGATCCACAAATAAATCCATAATAATTAACCTGCTCATTCTCATTTCAAGTTTTAAGCTGTGATGTACATATCCTGAAAAAACCTGCATTAATACCATCGTATTTTCACTATCCATCCAGCTTATTGCATGAGGATGAATGGAAGTAGCGTAGAAGCAGAAAGAATAGCCTGAGATACTTTTATCGTTTCTATAGAGGGAATTAGTTGGCAGAAATGTTAAGATGCCAATTTGACGCATACTGTGTATATACCATTTACTTCCTCACCGAAAAATCAGAACAGGCTATGGAACAGAAATTTCACGATCCACTTTAACAGTTAGTAAAATTATTAAGCTCTTGGTTTTATCACTTCTTCTTTACACTCATGTACATTCTTTTCGGAAAACTTAATCCCTCAAGCCCCCATAACATATTTTTTATGCACATATCACAAGAATGATAAAGGTTTACTGGCACCGTGCAGTGCAGGCTATGAGTTTTAGCGTGTGGAAGAAATTTGCTAGTTGCTGATGGTAAAATGTGGCACTGGTGGTTGATTTCAAACAAATTATATTGGAATCAAAGATGATACGAGGCTCCCCCTAAACCTACTTAACAGGATGTCATCAGACTATGGAGATTGTCAAGTAAGGTTACCAAAGCTTCTATGAGTAAACCTGCCCCTATACAACCTGGAATGACTTGAATTGTTATCTAACACTCTGAGACTATGAGTATGACCATTTCTGAAACATTTACCGTATTTTCTATCCCCATATCAAATAGTGACTCGATTTTCATTTTACTTTTTCGTCTTTTCGAACAGTAGTCTGCTTTGATGTTCTTGTCTCAGTCACATCATAATCATGAGATCTTTGTTTAACCATCTCAAATATGCTTTGGACAAATCGACTCAGTACTTTTCTCTCTCAGGGTTGTGTTCTTTTTTTTTCTTTTTTTTCTTTTCTTTTATTTTTTCTTTCTTTCTTCTTCTTAACCTCTCCAATGAGCAATCAAACTCAAAATAAACTCAAAAAGAAGTTCAAGTAACATTAAACTCTTTCTTTCTTTTTTTTTTTTTTTTTTTTCTTTTTCTCAATAATCACGATCCTGCGATTCCACTGCCCAACGGATTCTTGTAGGGTTCGATGAACACACATCAGGACAATACTAGTAGCTATCCCTCAAAAGCCTAAAGCCATAGTTTTGAATATTACTCTTCTTGCTTAGTTGTAGATCAATGTGGCTAAAGTGGGCTACTGTAATCTTATCAATCCAAAACTACCTACACCTGACCACTAGTGAGTTTCCTTGTATGTAGAGCTTGCATTACCAGATTGTTTTCTATAAAATAGTAAAATAGAAATAGAGTGAAATTAAACCCCCAGCTTCCAATTATTGGCGCCATTCTAGACTGTGATCTCAAGAGTTTGATCTCGTTGCCGTATTTATTTAAATTCGTAATGATGAAAGTTTCAGAGCCGCAAACCCTATAAACCCTTCAAAGTCTAACAAAAAAGTTTCAATGTTATATCCCTGAGTTTCTCATGAGGCTCAAAGTATGGTATAAGCGTGCATACAAACTGTTGCGGTTCAATGCTTAACATCTAGTAAAGCACGACCAAGCCAAACATCTGACCCCTCCTTACCTCCATAATTGCTGTTGGCTCGAAAATATGTAAGCTTCTCGTAGAGTGGCCTACCGTCATATGGGCGAATAGGCAGGGTATGTATGCCATTCAATGTTAGCCCCAGTCCCAAACAATACGGACCGAAATATGAAAATATTTTCGTTATGCACGTAAAATGTGCAAGTACATTGAACTGTCTTTGTTTACAGTTTCATTGTTTTCTTTATCATCGAATCTTCTTGGCTTCATCATGCGTGACGTATAATGAAAGAACTTTCCCAAGAAGGAATAACAATCCGACAAACTCTTTGTATATCCACAGATTTGATGCCAATTGGTATAGAAGTCGCTGTTGAGCTTGCACATTATTTGGGGTTAGCTTCAGCAGTTAAAAAAAAAAATTCTGCTTAAATTTCTGGCAATTCCCATGGATTTGTAACTACATACCAACAGACAATGAAGTTCCTCAAGTCTTTTGTTTTCTTTGCCACTACGGCCTTGGGAAAACAAGTTACTTCACCCATTACTTCTTTTGAGATTGGTCGGGTTGGTGACTTGTCTGATCACAAAGGGTACATCAATGATGTCTGGCAGATGAACTACAGCATTTCTTTATTTCCCGAGGAAGACGGGGTTGAAGCTGGGGACCACTTTACGTTTGTTGTCAGTGATATCATGAAACTCAAAGGAACTGTTCACGATCTCATGGTAAAAGACTTAAATGGCAACAGTATCATGCGAATCACAAACTCTGATCATACGTTCACTGCTACATTCACCGAGTTTGTCCAGTCTAAAAACAATCGGATTTCTGGTTCTTTCATCATTCAGTCGGCATTGGATGAGTTTGTTGTTCTCGACCCTGATACTTACGATGCCGTTTTGGTTTCCCAAGATAAAACCTTTTCGCAACAAATTGAGGTTATGTACAAGTTCAACGACAGAGATGCCTTAATTTATGGAAGCCGAGAAGAGAACACAATTAAGTGGACAATTCGCATCCCTAAGTCTCCCTATGATAAGTTTGTGGGTTCCTTCCGTCTTTACAACAGAGATGATCTTAAGTTCCTGGGAACACCAGAGACTTTCCTAAACAATATGACAATAATTCTTGCCAAGAAAATTGCGCCCAACTGGTCCCACAATACCATAAACTACCTTACTGAAGTTTCCAACTATGTTAAAATTGACAAATTTGACCCCGAGTCTTTCAGCATATCCATGAGCAATATTGACCATTCGACAGTCTTGCTAAATTTTCACTCTGAAATCACAGGTAAACTCGATTCGTATTTAAGCTACCTGGAGTGGTCTTTGGGTTTGGAGGAGGGAAACAATTCTGACGTCAATACTTTCATTGGCAACGAAGGCTCTAGACGTTTCTTTAGTATGCGATCCGGAAATTCTAGAGGTAATGCTCCCTACTCTACAAACGGAAGTATTACTCTTGGTCCAAGCAGAGAGGAAAGTAATGAAGGAGGAGGAACAACAGCTGATGCCTGGGCTTGTGATTCCACTGATATTGCCTATGCAAAACGTGATGATGAAGAAGTATTCGACTGTGGCGCCTCTTCTCTTGAACCTTTTGAACCTTCAACAACAGACGATGTCTGGGCTTGTGATTCTACTGCTATTGGCTACATCAAACGTGATAATGGAGAGCTATATACCTGCGGCGCTGTTGAAGCATTGTCTTCATCTTCTGCGGGATCTTCGGAACCCTCTACTACATATGATGTTGGGGATTGTGGTCACGCTGCTGTTGGCTATATCAAACGTGATGATGGAGAAGTTAACACATGTAAGAACTATGCTGAGAAATCATCTTTGGTGAAACCAATTGAGCCCTCCGCCACGTCAAATGCCTGGGAGTGTGATGCCAGTGAGGTTATCGGGTATGCGAAACGTGGAGAGGTCTTCGCTTGTGGCAGCTCTACTAATCACGCTTCTTTGGTGAAACCTACTGGGTTATCTTTCCCGGCAACCGACGTTTCTCTTGAGCCCACTGGGACACTTGTATGCTATGATGGCCATGGGGTCTCAAACAAACATGAATGTATTCAACCAACCGGATCTCCCTCGGAGCGCTCTTCTTCTGTTGTCATATCTTCTTCGGCTGAGTCGCCCATTGGGTTGTCTTCTTCTTCTGTTGAGTCCTCTTCTACTTCTGAGACCTCTACTGGGCTTTCTTCTTCTGATGAGACATCTTCAGTTGGCACCCCTACACAAACTGTCGCTGGACGACCTGGACCTTCATCTATTAAGCTTTCTTCTTCCGTCAAATCTTCCTCTGCTGAGTCCTCTTCTTCCACTGAGTATTTTTCTACTGCACCCATCCCGACACTATCTTTCGGTGGACCTTCTGGTACTGCTAAGATAATGTTTAACTCCAGCTATGCCTCAGTCAAGCCTTCTTTTTCTTCTGATTCCTCTTCTTCGGGTAATCCCTCCTTTTCTATTCAGAAAAATTCTGTTGAGCCCACCCCTTTACCATCTGTCGCGGGCTGGCCCAAGTCGTATTCTGTTGAACCTTCAGACGCTTCAAGAAATACTTTTGGTTCAAATATTGCGTCAGTCAAATTTTCTTCTGCTAAGTCTTCTACGGAGTCCTCTCCCACTGGCTTTTCTTCTTCCGTCGGCCCTTCTTCTTCCGTCGGCCCTTCTTCTTCCGTTGGCTCCTCTTTATCCACCGAAAAAACTTCTGCTAAGCCCCCTTCACCATCTGTCTCGGGCAGGCCCAAGTCGTATTCTGCTGAACCTTCAGACACTTTAAGAAATACTTTTGATTCAAATATTGCTTCACTCAAGCTCTCTTCTGATGAGCCTTCTACTGCGTCCTCTTTCACTGGCTCTTCTTCTTCCGTTGGCCCCGCTTCTTCCGCCAAGAATTCTTCTGCTGAGCCACCTTCACTAACTATCGCTGGCAAGCAAGGATCGTATTCAGTTGTACCTTCAGACGCTTCAAGAAATACTTTTGATTCAAATATTGCGTCAGTCAAGCTTTCTTCTGCTAAGCCTTCTACTGCGTCCTCTCCCACTGGCACTTCTTCTTCGGTTGGCCCCTCTTCTCTAGACAAGTACTCTTCTAGTAATTTTTCTTCCGTTGAGACATCTTCTGCCGAGTCCCATTCACCATCTATCGCTGGAAGACCTAATTCGTATTCTGTTGAACCTTCAGGTGCTTCAAGTAAAACTTTTGATTTCAGCCTTGCTCCAGTAATTCGGTCTTCTACTGGGCTCTCTTTTACTGGGCCCTCCTCTACTACGCCCTCTTCTGTTGAGCATTCTTCTGCAAAGCCCAGTCCCAATCCATCTGTTGCTGGACGACCTGGACCTTTCAACGATTTTTCAAGTCTTTCAAAGTATGCTTATGACTACAACTCTGTAAAAGTCAATTCTTCTTTCGAAGTCTCTTCTGAAATGTTCACTACATCGGGACCTGATCCATTCGAAAATTCTGTTGGACCTCTCTCTGTGAAATCTTCTTCAGCGCCTAGCTTTAGCAGCCCATCTACAATCCCTGTTGATTCTATGACGTCTTCCTCTGAACCATCTAGTTCTTTAATTCTCAGGTCTTCTTTTGCTGAACCAACCATCACCAGGGGCAATTATTGTTACAAGACTAGGTTTGTTTCCAACACTGGAGTCGTCAACTACGAAATAGTAGACGTTTGTGTTGGTCCCATTACCAAGACAGCCACTCATTGTGACGATAATTGCACCCCCTTGCCTGTGATTGTGACTGAAGCCCTTGTCTGCTCTACCACTACAATTTCTACTGTCGTTAAGGGTAAGGCTTTCACTGTGTGTAAAGAAGACTTCACTAAGACAAGCCCTGTTTCCATTGCAACTCCTGTGACTATTACCAAGACCATCACTGTTTGCGAGGATGAATGCACGGAAATTCCTGTCACAATTGTCGAGATTCCGGTATCTTCGACGGAGATTTCCACCGTTGTTAACAAGACGACTGTTACCGTTACCATGAATGAAGAGGACTTTTACCAGACCAAAGCTGTTGTTCCTATCACCACTTCCACTCAAAAGTTTAAGACTATTGTTCCGAAGATTATGAAGTCTGTCGCTGTCTGCAATGAGAACAAATGTAGTGAGATCCCCTCTATTCATACAACCAACATGAGTCGCAACTCTTCTTTTGTCCAGATTGTTCAATTCAAGACCGATCATAATCCCAATAAAAAGGCTAAGAAGACACCTCATCTCTCTCAAAAGTCTTCATCTCCTGAATTGCCTTCCCCTGACACCCCTAAGGTCGCGAAGTCGCCTTCTTCTAAGATTCATTTCACTGAGACCCCTGGCCAGCCCAAACCCAAGGTTCCTGATAACCCCACTCAATTTTTCGCTACCTCAAGGTCCGAACTCCCTGGGCAAGCTAACTCTGCATCTCCTATGGTAGTTAGAGCACTTGCTCTGCTTCCTTTCCTGGCATTCCTCATCTAAAAGTCGTTAAGTTATTGACATAACAAAAAAATGATTGTACATTATTGCTACTATAGCACGTCACTTCAGCAGTGTAACAAGAGGTAATTTTACTTCTACCACTGTCATTAGTTGGAAAATTATTAGGTATCTATTGAAGTTCACTTCTTCGTAGTCACCATTTCTGCAGTTGATGAAACCTTTAGGATGAACCCAGTAATTAGGTCATGTCAGTAAGGTGAACCTAATGGAAGCTGAATAAAAAAGTGAATAAAAAGAAAAGATAATTTCATTATTATCCTTGTCAAATAATTACAGGGATTGAATATTTTCATCTAATCGCAAAGAGTGTAAAAAAACGCAATCAATCACGAACAACAAACAAAATCTAAAACTTAAAAGCTAAAAACAAACCCAATATCAATAGACAAACATCGAAAACTCTAAAACGAAAGGTCAATTATTACACGATATGAAAAGGAAGTAACCACGGAGGGTCCAGGCTTATCTGTTAGCAGGGATTCTAAATCTAGACTGAAGATCCAATACCATCACACCGGCTACCTCTTACAGATTCATTCAAGTTGAGAGGCTAGGTGACAGAATACCTTTTCTTGGACAGTGCCAATTGACAAAAGAATTAAAAAAAAAAAAAAAAAAAAAAAAAAACAAACTAGGGTATTGGTGTTCTTAGAGCTGAAAGGGTCACTGAGAGCTATTATTGGAATCACGGCTTTCATCCTCATCAAGATTGAGCTACTGGGAGAGCCTTGTTCGATAATGTAATTATTTCCTGTATCTGTGAGCGGGTGGGCACTAAGGCATTATGCAAGAGAACAGAACAGTTGTTTAATTGGTTGAGTGGCCCTAAACTTCTTCACCATTTACTCTGTCGTTATCGGGTACTAAAATTAAACTAGACCGCATCACTGGCGACAACCTTACACAAGGGGTCCCATTGGCCATTGGTAGCTAATTTAACAGGCACACATATTTCGGCATTGCATTGCCACTCCAGCTTGCATCTGCCTCTTCAGCCTTGCAGGTCACAAAGGAAACACTCACTTTAATCGCTCAAACCTTAACCTAAACCTTAGAACGGTGGTTTCGTCACAGTTGAAACCTCAATTAGAGAAGGTTGACGCGATCAAAGCTAAGAAATATCCCTATATGAATGTTGAATTGGAGGCACATATTGAGTTGAACCAGCGCAATTAATTCGTTAGGTGTGGTTTTCAAATGAAGAAACGCTAAGAGGTGAAGTGAAAGTCACCTCTGTGGCAGAGGGTTTAGGTGCCCCCCTCCTGGGATAACACTAACACAGTCATTATAGGTCATTTCTATTTATCTCCTTGACATTTTCCGAGAGTTTTGTATGTCATTGTTGCTTCTAGTATATGAGCCTTAAAATGGTGGAAACTCATTTGTGAATTTTACTATTATTCACCGTTTTCCACCAGTGCCAATGGGGAAAAATATACAAGGTCTGCGGCTTTCTTCGTTTCCGGCATATATGTGCAACAACTGCACGTTTAATCAAGTGATTACGAATGACTGTATGTGTAGGACAAAGAGACAAGAAAATACCCAGTTGAAGAAAAAATATTCACGAATTTTATATAACGTTCTGTACGATAGTTAACAATCAATATACATAAAATTAGAAATGTCAGTCAATATTTCTTTCCCTCTGAAGCGAAATTACCACCGCACGTCCCTAATACCTCTTTAATGTCTCCACCGTATCCCATGCTTTATACAAAGTAGCGCACACAGCTTCATCATGTCTGCACCATGTGCAATGCCTCCAACCAAAGTGAAATGCTCTTATGACTGGGTAAATTATGCAGCTTGATTACCAAATGATGAAGATATGCCCGTTATTTGACAGCTTAGTTGCATTTTCATTTCAATTCGCGCCCACATTCCACAAATGAAGGTTTAGCGAATAGTGCAACCTATTACCAACAAGGAAATCTGGTGCTAAACGCTATCCAAAAGAAGAAAGAAACCACATAGAATTTTCCTGAAGATGATAATTATTTTTCAGAGCAAAAGTCAAACTGGCCACATGGTGAGCTTGGTTGAGCGACAAAAAAAGAATAGCAGTAATGCAAACTCACTATAACTGTAGCCGCTATGTTCACTTGCTCCCAATGTCTACTTTAATTCTTACCCGATATCGGCTTTCTGCACACATTTCTCTTTTCTTGCCTGTCTTGGGTTTGCGAGCAATTCATACTCAGGAACATAGTCTGCATATCATTTCTAAAAACCTTAAATTAGATTGTGAAAACAAAGCAGACGCCTAAAGCTCAAATTGAGTTCTCATCACGAAATGCACACCAATTACTGTTCAAGTTTTTGGTATAAGGAACAACTTCTGAATTGACTAGGTGCTAAGATCTATACGGGCAGAAATTATTATATTATAATATACTGAATATACCCTGCATTAAGAAAGGTTCATAGAGAATAACAAGGTGGTAAGTTTGTGGGTTCATTGACTTGGGGTTAACTTGGGCTCGATTTACTGGTAACTATTAATTTGAAAATGCAAGCGGTTGGCTCTGAAATCATCTCGTTGGGTGCATCTCCTTTTATCAATAGGCTCATCAGAATAACGGCTTTTTAGTGGACCCTGAACCCTAAAAGATCTAGACCCTATCATTAAGCTTCTTACTTGCAGGGAATATGATTACGAAATAAAGTTGATCACATCGTTACCTCCAGGTACTATACATACAATTCTTCCGCCCAAGGATCTGCAACATGAAAATATAACCAATCAACTGAGTTTTAAGCATACACTGAACATCATTGCAGTTGTGTAATTTGCTTTCGTGGTTTTCTACCTGAGACGAAGGTTAAGATTTGATTATACTCTTAGATATTTTGTAACAATCAAACACTAATCTTATTTGAAATATGCATACGATAATACGGTACTCGATACTGTGAAGCTTATATTTACTTAGTTGAAGATTATGGTCGCATTGTGAAGCAATATTAGCCCCAAATTCCGCTTCATCAAGTCAGATGAGTTTGCTATCATATTATATCCGCTCCATCTATACTTGGTCTTGCTACCACAATCACCATAACCAACCCTCCTGTGAACAAAAGGGGAATGCATAAGAACTTGATTTAATTACAGATGCACAGTCTTACAGAAAGGCTCTTGGCTCCATCATGCGTGTTGTAATAAAGCAAATTACTAAGAAGGAATAATGTGCCGATATTCTTTGTATTGGGGTACAGGAGGCAATAGTAGATAATGGGTGGTTCGCATACTTCCAAATAGTATAAATTCAACTCCCATCTCTTCTTTTTTTGAATATCAATCATCAGACAATGAAGTTCCTTAGCTCTTTTGTTTTATTGGCTGCGGCTACTGCTGGGTTAGCTAAGCAAGTGGCTTCCCCCATTACCTCCTTTGAGATTGGCAGAGCTACAGACATTTCTGTCCGCAAAGGATACACTAATGATCCCTGGCAGATGGACTTCAAGTTTTCTTTGTCTCCTGAGGATGACGGAGTTGAACCTGGTGATTTTTTTACGTTTGTTGTTGATGATCTTATGCAACTTGATGGAAAGACCTATGAAATCAACGTGAAAGATTCCGAAGAAGAAAGCATCATGCTAATTACTCATACTGGAAACACCTTTACTGCAACTTACACAGACTATGTGAAGACCAACAACCATGAGATCACTGGTTTCTTCTACATTCAATCCACCATTAATCCTATTATTGCAAACAAGCAGGGAATCTATTCTGCCCAAATGACCTCTGAGGGCAAGACCTTTCATTCCAATGTTGAGGTCGAATATTATTTCAACAAAGAAAATGGATATGTCTTTGGAGAACGACATGGAAACAGAATCAAATGGTCTATTCGACTTCCTGCCACTCCTTATGAAAAAGTTAAGGTCTCCTATCGTCTTCATGAGACCAATGCTCTCAAATTGAATGGCGACATTGAATCCTTCAAGAAGAATATGGGATTGGGACTCTACAAAGACCTGCTTCCTAACTGGCAACACTCATCCTACAAGTACATCTCGGATGTTTCTAACTATGTTGAACTCGAACAATTTGACGACAAGTCTTTCACACTGTATCTCAGCAACATTACTGAGGATGACACTACTGTTTTTATTAATTTTTATTCAGACATTACCGACAAGCTCGTTGAGTTCTCTGCTGGCATGGACTGGTTCATGTGGGAGAGAGAAGAGTATTCCAACCTTGGTTCTGAAGAAGGTGGTGGAAAAACTAGATCTGGTTCTGCCAAGGGTTATGCCGTGTTTGATTTTAAGAAACCCGGACTTGGTGCTGGTGGCAACGGAGAAGGTGAAGGACGTACAACAACTACTTCCCTCGTTGGGCCCTCTTCGTCTGTTGAACCCTCTTCATCTGCCGAGCCCTCTTCGTCTGTCGAGCCCTCTTCGTCTGTCGAGCCCTCTTCGTCTGTCGAGCCCTCTTCGTCTGTCGAGCCCTCTTCGTCTGTCGAGCCCTCTTCGTCTGTCGAGCCCTCTTTATCTGCCGAGCCCTCTTCGTCTGTTGAACCCTCTTCGTCTGTTGAACCCTCTTCATCTGTTGAGCCCTCTTCGTCTGCCGAGCCCTCTTCGTCTGTTGAACCCTCTTCGTCTGTTGAACCCTCTTCATCTGTTGAACCCTCTTCATCTGTTGAGCCCTCTTCATCTGCCGAGCCCTCTTCGTCTGTTGAACCCTCTTCATCTGCCGAGCCCTCTTCGTCTGTTGAACCCTCTTCGTCTGTTGAACCCTCTTTATCTGCCGAGCCCTCTTCGTCTGTCGAGCCCTCTTCATCTGCCGAGCCCTCTTCGTCTGCCGAGCCCTCTTCGTCTGTCGAGCCCTCTTCATCTGTTGAGCCCTCTTCATCTGTTGAGCCCTCTTCATCTGTAGAGCCCTCATCTTCTGCTGATCCCTCATCTTCTGCTGGGTCCTCTTCTTCTGCTGATCCCTCATCTTCTGTTGAGTCCTCCTCTTCTGTAGAGTCCACTTCTTCTACTGAACCCTCTTCTAAGCCAACACCGAATCCATCTGTCGCGGGAAGGCCAGAATCTTCTGTTGAGCTCACTTCCTCAGTGGAGCCCACCACGTCCCCCGAAGGCGACAGTCGAATATTTTTCGAAACCAGCTTAAAGACCGATTCATTCACTAAGTCTTCCACATCAGAATCTACCCCTGATTCTGTTTACGTCTCTACTTCAACAAAGCCTTCCACAACTGAGAGTTGTGTCGCTACTGAGTACGTTTCTGAGTCTGGTACTGTTAAGACCGTTGTCAAGAACGCCTGTGCTGTTCCCATTATTGAGCCTTCTGCCACCGAGCCTTGTGTCGCTACTGAGTACGTTTCTGAGTCTGGTACTGTTAAGACCGTTGTCAAGAACACCTGTGTTGTGCCCACTCCTGTTCCCTCCGCTACCGAGCCTTGTGTCGCTACTGAGTACATATCTGCGTCGGGTACTGTCAAGACCGTTGTCAAGAACACCTGTGTTGTGTCCACTGCTGTTCCCTCTGCCACCGAGCCTTGTGTCGCTACTGAGTACGTTTCTGAGTCTGGTACTGTTAAGACCGTTGTCAAGAACACTTGCGCTGGCACCATCACTAAGACTGTCACTCACTGCGAAGATACCTGCACCACATTTCCTGTGATCCTCACCGAAGCCCCTGTCTCGTCTACCACTACTATCACCACTGTAGTGGAAGGAAAGACTGTTACTGTTTCTGTTTGCGATAAAGATTTTATCCAGACTAAACCCGTTGTCACTACAGCCACCCCTATGACTATCACCAAGACGGTTACTGTTTGTGGGGATGAGTGCATCGAAGTTCCTGTGACCATTGTTGAGACTCCCATCTCCTCAGCCGAGTTTGCTACCGTCATTGACAAGACGACTGTTATCGTTACCCTCACCAAGGAGGACTTCCATAAGACCAAGGTTGGCCCCATCACTATTTCAGCTCCTGAGTCCAAGGTTAGCCCCATCACTACTTCAGCTCCTGAGTCCAAGACTGTTGTCTCTGTTGGGAAGACTGTCACAATCTGCAACAACGAAGGCTGCTCTGAAACTTTTGCTACCGAAACAGCTTACATTTCTACCCCTGTTCGAGTTGTTCAATCCGAGACTACTGGCGGAATCCATAGAATCTACTCTAATGAGATTCCTGCTCAACCTAAGTTTTCCGAAACCTCTTCTTCAGAAACCCCTGGTCAGCCTGACATCCCCAATGTTCCCTCTTCTGAGACTCCTGACCAGCCCAAGTCCCCCAAGGTCCCCTCTGAGAGACCCGCTCAGGTTGCTCACCCGCTTAAGCCCGAGTTCCCTGAGCAAGCTAACTCTGCTTCTTCAATGGTAGTGGGAGCTTTTGCTCTGGTCCCATTCCTGACATTCCTCATTTAACTGACAAATTGAATAGATTTTAAATTATTGTTAACTTATTGTTCCGGATTACCCAATGTGGCAAACCTCATTTAGCTCTCTCAGAATCCACAATATGCTAGACCACCAATATACTATTACAACTAATACCATTATCATTATTATTCTTGCTGGATCTGACAAAAGAAGTGCACTTATTCATTCTACCAAGATTGTACACGTTGAGTGTACCGAGTTAAACTAAATATTTGTAAGAGATTAATGGGTTCAGAACGAAAGCCTCACTAGCTTAATACGTTGTCGACATTCTTCCAAGCACCCCAGCAGAACCCAAACTAAGTTGTTGCCGACCAATAACTCTTCTCTAGCTAATTCAAATAACCCCGTAATATCTGATCTATATCTACAGTGACGATGCCTGACCATACCCTTCTTCAGCATTACCCAACGCTTTGTGTTTCGAAAAGAGTTAAAAAATTATTGCTCCTTAATGTTACGTAATGATCCAGTGCAGGCTATTGGAAAGCGAGGCATGGTGCACCCTTGGTTTTTAGATAAAGTTCTCCAAAGATAAAAACAAAAAAACATCGTTATCATTATATATATATTTTTAGTACTTAGTGATTGGATATATTTAATATGAAGAACTTAATAATATCAAGTTATTGATACCAAAATTGCTGACTCCTTGATGCCCTTAGGATCTGTCTGCAAAACACACTAATAAAGACAATATTGATTCCCCACTAGCCTAACTGCCTGTGTGAACCAGCCCATCAATGATAAACAGAGGGAAACCCAGTTTAATCATAAGAAGAAGTGTTGATAAATCGGAATGTGTGGCGTTTTGAAGGATCATTTCTGCCCCAGTTGTCTGATGAACCATCCTTGGATTTAGATAATATGTAGGAACTTTTTTTAGTTGTGCCAGAGTGTGTACCACAGGGAAGTTGATCAGAAAAGCCATAACAAGTGCTTAATAATATAAATCATTAGCCATGAAAAATTGACCTGATAATCGACATGATTTCGAGACGACTTGTGTCAAACTTTTAAGACAGATACTTTTGGAAATAAGAGGAAAGAAGACCCTGTTGAGCTTGACTCTAGTTTGACATTGTGAAGAGACATAGGGCACAGAAAGAGCCAATCTTTGTCAATGCCTGTGAGTTAACTTGTAACACATGAAGTATTAGTTGTATCCCCACAATAAATACACCATACCCTGTCACTCACCAACTTTTTTCTTTCATTAACTCGAGTTGGCCAAGTGTAAGACTTCCACTAATTTTATCAAACATTTTGCAACCTCACTTGTTTGGTTTCGCAGCATTTTTTTATTTATAGTTCGTAAGGCATTGCCCATAAAAAGTACTAGCAGATTAAATGACAAGAAACAAACTGTACATGCGTAGGTATGAGGTAGCCTCTCAAGAGGCTATTGCACCATCATTATCCAAAAGAGGTAATACTTATTTGAGCTTCATAGTTAAAGTTGGCTATGATCAGCCAATCATTAATGCAGAGAACACTACAGTGTATTACATACAATCAAAATATCTTAATTTTCTCACCTTGATGTTTGTCGATGATATTTTTCATCATTTGTATCATTTGTGTCCTTTGTACCTTTCCATGTTTTGTTGTCATTTAGATAGTTTTTGCCCCTTCCCTTGCCTGCATATTTTTTCTCAGGCATGGGAACCTTGGTAATGAGGTTTGCGGCTCAGGCATGTGCAAATCATACATGATATGCAGGCAATTTTTTCTAACTCTGTAAAGGCACTATCCATATGATAAAGAGAACAAACGAGCAAATATTAAAGGGGAATGAATAAATTCCAAAACTTTCAACAGAGCAATGTGTTAATGCAATGTCACTAACCATGAAAGCTGTCCCAAGCCCCGTTATTCATGTAGCCAACCACATGCAGAGTTAAGCAATTTGGTTGGGACCAAAATTCTGATCAGAACGTTAAAGGACAGAAATGAAGAGTCAAACATATAATTATTGTATATGCGGGTAATACTAGACTATTGCTAGTACCAAATGCATGTTTTCCCTGGATGCTATAGTATATGAACCGAGCTGCGCCATTTTGTTTTCTATCTTGGGGCAGTTTCGTTGGTAGTTTATTCTTTTTCTGCTTTTGATAGCTACCCCAAAGTGTTTTCATTCACTCCACAGGGGGGGGGTCTTCTCACTTGCAGGTGAAAAATTAAATGAAAAACAATAAACGCGAAAAACGCAAAACCAAAAAACCGTTGTGCCACTGCAAATTACAAGAACTTTAACTGATGCCCCACCTTGAAAACAAATTAAATGACAATGTTGGAGAGAAAGAGAAATACAGAAGAAAATGAAAGAAACATCAAGGGTAGATATATTTGGGCCGGTCCCATGGTGTTTAGCGTGTGAACCGAGGTTAGCATGGATGCTTACAGCTGAGAAACAGCTCTTGAGAACAGTGTCAGGCATTCCGCAGATTGCTTATAGGCTAAAAAGGTAAAAAGGACAACGGTAGCGAAAATGAGAAGTTTCATTGTGTAATCAGGAAAACAGCTTAAAGTCTGGAACTTAACCTAGATGCAAGGAAGTGACGATTCTTAGAACAAAGGGTAGTTGCCAATGCAGTTAGGCTAGACGGACCGAAGGTTGGTTTGAAAGCCGAAATACATTTGGGAGGAAATTATCTCGTGGGTTAAGGGCTCTGATGCAAAGAAGAAGGTAGAAAGGAAGCGCCACAACATCAATAACAAGTTTTCAAGTTTTATCTGTGCTATTATTGGACTATCCTCACTGTAATATTGAACAGATGGTTAGTTACAAGGGTTCCACCCAAGAAGTATCAGATCTGGCGTGGCGTGACGGAAATATAACAACAGGAACATAGAAATCTGGAATACATGTCTGACCAGAGCTAAAATGAAGGCGGAAGTATCTTTTGAGGAGCCGCCCAAATTTTGATCTTCCCAGTCTTGGGAAAACCACTGAGAAAAGTTTCACCATTTAGTAGGAAAAACACTCTTGATCTTCTAACAGTGATAGTGCAACCTGACTACTAATAAATATTGCTTTTCTCTTCCTCTATTAATCCATAATTCCTGATACTTTTGTCTTTCCCTTTTCTTTCTTTTTCTTTTCATTAGCCTTCCCCTCCCATTCTCCTTTCTTTTTCTTTTCATTTCTTTTTCTTTTCATTTCTTTTTCTTCCTTATCTCTTTCTTTCTTTCTTTGTCTTATCTCTCTTATTGTCTCCACAAGTAGGTAGACCTGAACTGAATAACCTATTGGGCCTCTTGTTTAGTCCAAATAATGCAGGGACATCACTCCAAATAAGGGAAGACTATGGAAAAGAGTGGTAGAGCTAACGAACAACTGTAATTGGACCAACATTAAACTAATAAGAATTACTGCACGACCTTGGTTCTAAAACCAACAGCTTCCCATGCCAGTGCCAGTGACGTAGACTTTTTACGATCTCAAAGCAAAAAAAAGAAATAAAAAAATAAATAAAACCATGACTATGCCAGTGACGTAGATTTTTTACGATCTTGAAGGTTAGAAAGAACCAGACATTCCCCAACAGCCAATTGCACATCGATTCCCAAAGACATATGTATTCCTGTCTTTTTACCAATCGAGACGGAGGGCTTCAGATTTGCTATCAATTTAATTGCCTGGTTAACATTTCGATATTGTGGTTGATACAATGGTAGGACATGAATGGCTCCTTTTTAATGCCTTCTCTTCCCAATAAGAGGATACCCCTGAGAGAAAACTGTTGCTGTCTAGTACTTTTCTTTCTTTTTTTTTTTTTTTTTTTTTTTTACTTAATACATTAAATTTTTTGCTGATTTCTTTAGGAATATGGTCAATTCACCTAGATAGCGAAGTATTCATTGGTATAACATATCCCATTGCTCACATATTTTCTTTGTTACAAGGGACCAAAGTTTAAATTTATTAGTGGGTATCATCTTTGTTGCATGTGTATATGTGTATGCATGAGTTAAGAAAACTGCACGGCGTCATCTATAATAGTGCATGCGGATGAAAGTAATGAAGAGCAAAAGGGAAGATAATATTTTGGAATAATAATAGGAATTCTGAAAAAATAGTAGTATCCATGATAGGGCTGTTGTATTGTTTCTGCACTTCCATTACATGCAGTGCTTCTTAGTGGAAGTGTATAATGTTTACCCCTTAAACCCAGTCATAGCAGGCAGATGAACTATTTTCACCTTGCACAAAATTTCTACCTACTCATCTCTATTGCTGCTTGGCTGTCTCCAAAAATTTATTAGGACTCTAACAGTGTTTTCCAACTTAAACTGAGTTACAGTGGTGAAACACTTCTGCAGGCTAGGCATCTGCACAATGATGAACGATGACATTCCTGAATCACTTAATATGCAACTCGAAGGAAGTTTCAGTGGATATTTTCAGTCCTTTGTTCTGGTAGTCAAACACCTTAACACGTTGACGGCCACCCTGAAACCTTGTGTCATCAATATTGGCTTTTGCGTTTTAGCTCAAGATCTTCACAACAACAAAAAAGAAACCACTCGGAACTCTCGGAAGGGCTACTTTTTTTTCCAGAACGATAGAGAAACTCATAGACGCATCAAATGATAAGTTGGATAGTAACAAACTGCTGTGAGGACAATTATTCTGCTGAAACCTCTAAGCCCAAGCCTATTCCTATTCATTTCATATCCCAAACCACTATTCTGCATACATATTCTTATTATTACTTCTCCATGATTTTGAGCAATTTTCTTTGGTCGGTCTTTACACAATCTCAAATAGGCTTTTCAAAATAAGCTCTTGGTTATCAATCTTATTTGCCATCTCATAATAATTAAATCCTAATTGTCAAATAAACTTACAGCTCCACCAATTATGCTCTTCGGCACTTTCGGATACTCTTTCGCATTAGCTCGGAGCTTCTGAAAGTTAAGCTACACACTGGCTGAGAGAAGCCGGCCAAATCATAACCCATCTCAACTGTCTAGAAAATTAGTGCAGGAGTTGAATAGACAACTTGGAATGGTTGCAAAATTTTACACACGTTAGCTTGATTTCCTCACACAATTTAGTCATTGGCAAATTGATTGAAAGGTTCAAAAGAAATAGTGGATTCTTGTGTACCCTGAATCTCAAACCATGACTTCTCACCATTTACTGTAAGTTTGTTTGTATGCAGGCAGGCAGATTATTAACTCAAAGAAAGGAAAGTCTCAGAGTGTTTCTATGAATCATGTGAACAACTACGCCATTAAATTAAACTCTCATAAATCGGATTTCAAACTAGTTCCCAACTGCAAGTGGGCACAAATGGACGCCCCAGACCGCCATGAACTACTTTTTTTTTTCACAATTCCTTTTAGTGTTTAACTTTCGATGAGAAATGAACGTAAAAACCTAAAATAGGTTTCATGAGAACGTTTATAACAGCCAGAACTGTAATTGTAACCTTATTACGAGAAATTGAAGAAAGAGTATGACAACATACAACGTCTGCGGAAATCACCAACAATTAATTTAAAGCTGTTGTTTGTAAAACTCTGGTGAAATTGTTTTGCATCGGTGTATTTTGGCTCCATAACAATCCAAATCCAACTGCCGTCAAAAGTTCTGGAAAAGTCGATCATTTATGACAAACGTTCACATATGCAAAACGAATGTCAGAATGCTGCACTAACCTGAATTAAAGTGGCTTCAATACTTGATGCAAGGTATTCCAGAACTATTCTTGGTATCAATATGCATGGTAGAATGAGAGGTTACTTTCCCAAGTGGGAATACTGAGCCGGCTTTCTTTGTTGTTCGTACAGATGAGTGTTGATCAGTATTGGTACGGCTCCGTCTTTGTTGAAAAATAGCAGAGGGTCCCCACTCTTCAAAAAGATATAAATTCAAGATCAACTTCCTTAATCTATAGACATCAACCAGCAAGCGATGAAGTTCTTCAAGTCTTTTGTTTTCTTGGCTACAGCTACTACAGCTCTTGCTAAGCAAGTTGCTTCTCCAATTACCTCTTTTGAGGTTGGTCGAGCCAAAGACATTTCAGTCCACAAGGGTTACACCAGTGATGCCTGGCAGATGAACTATAAGTTTTCTCTTTCTCCTGAAGAAGACGGAGTTGCCCCAGGTGACCAATTTTCGTTTGTGGTTGATGATATCATGAAACTTGATGCGAAAAGCTACAACTTCATGGTAAAAGATCCACAGGGTAATGACATCATGCAGATCTCCAACTCCGGTCACACTTTTACTGCCACTTTCACTGACTATGTCGAGACCCACAATTATGATGTTTCCGGTTCCTTCTTTATTCAATCCACTGTGGACGCCAGTATTGCTGACAAGGCTGGCACTTACTCTGTCAAAATGTCGTCTGAGGGCAAGTCCTTTTCTTCCAGCATTGAAATCATCTACTACTTTAACAGAGACACTGCTTATATTTTCGGTGAGAGAAAAGGGGACAAGATCAATTGGACGATCCGACTTCCAGCTTCTCCATATGAAAAAATCAAGGTATCATTTAGACTTCTTCAAGCTGCTGCCCTAAAGCTTACTGGTGATGCTGAGTCCTTCAAAAAGAGTATGTCGCTTGTACTCTACCGAAACCTGCAACCCAACTGGAGCCACTCTGAATACAAGTATATTTCGGACGTCTCAAACTACGTCCAAATTGATCAATTTGATGAGAAGTCCTTCAGCCTGTACCTCAGCAACATTGCCAAAGATGATTGGACTGTTATGATTCAGTTTTCTTCTGACATTACCTCCAAGCTTGATCAATATTCTGCCAGCATGGACTGGTTTATGTGGGAGAGTGATGAAGACATCAACGGTGGTAATGGCTCTGGTGGCAGTGGTCAAGGTAGAACTAGATCAGGATCTGCCTGGGGTGGTGCTGCCTACACAACTGGTAAGGGACCCGGCCTTGAATCGGGAGGCAATGGTGAAGGTGAAGGACGTACCAAATCTTCTATTGAGCCAACTCCTGAACCTACCCCTGAACCATCCTCTTCTTCTGTTGAGCCCTCTTCTTCTGTTGAGCCCTCTTCTTCTGTTGAGCCCTCTTCTTCTGTTGAGCCCTCTTCTTCTGTTGAGCCCTCTTCTTCTGTTGAGCCCTCTTCTTCTGTGGAGCCCTCATCTTCCGTGGAGCCCTCTTCATCTGTTGAACCCTCTTCATCTGTGGAGCCCTCATCTTCTTCTTTTGAACTTACTACTGCAGAGCCTACTACTACTTCCTCTGATACCAGTACTACCGAGCCCACCACTATTGACGGAGGGGATAATCACTTGGAATCTTTCACCGAGCCTACCACTGAGCCCACTTCTTCTGTTGAGCCCTCCTCTTCAGTTGAGACCTCTTCTTCTGTTGTCACCTCTTCTGTTGTGATCTCCTCTTCTGTGGCTTCCCCTGAGACCTCGTCTGTTAAACCCTTCACTTTTGACTCAAGCTCCAATGCTGTAGCACCTTCTTCCACCAAGAACGAGTCTTGCATCACCACGGAGTACCTTTCTGTTTCGGGAACAGTCAAGCCCGTAGTTAAGAACACATGTGTTGAGCCCACTGTGATTGCCTCTGCTACTGAGACCCAGTCTTGTTTTAACACTGAGTACATTTCTAAGTCAGGGACCGTCAATGCCATCGTCAAGAACACCTGCGTTGGGACCATCACCAAGACTGTTACACATTGTGATGATTCCTGCACAACTTTGCCTGTTGTTGTGACTGAAGCTCCAGTTTCCTCTACTGCTACCATCACCACTGTCGTTGAGGGAAAGACTGTAACTGTTACTGTTTGTGACAAGGATTTTAGCAGCACTAAGCCTGCTGCCACTACCACTGCCACTCCCGTCACTGTGACTAAGACAGTCACTTTGTGTGAGGATGGATGCACTGAGATTCCTGTTACTATTACTGAGACCCCTGTTTCTTCCACAGAAGTTGTTACTGTAGTTGAAAACAAGACTGTCACTGTCACTCTGTGTGAGGAAGATTTCACCAAAACCAAGTCTGTTAACACTGTTACTCCGGTGACCTTTACCAAGACTGTTACTGTTTGTGAAGATGGATGCACAGAGGTTCCCATCACAGTTGTTGAGACCCCCATCTCGTCCACTGAGGTTGTTACAGTCGTTGGCAAGAAGACAGTCACTGTCACCCTGAGCAAGGAAGATTTCCTTAAGACCACCTCTATGGACCAGCCAAAGGAAAGCAAGACTGTCACTATTTGTAATGGTAATGGCTGCTCTGAGGCATTGTCTACTAAGCTTGACTCTAAGACCCCCGCTTCTACTCCTATTCAGGTCGTTCGATCGAAGACTAAGGAGGGTACTTCCAAGCCCCCCAAGGAAACTCCTTTCCAGTCTAAGATTTCTGGAACTACTGTCCAGCCCAAGTCGTCTGAGACTCTTTCTTCTGAGTTTCCAGCACAGTTTTCTACTACCCCCAAGCCTGAAAACCCTAAGCAAGCCAACTCTGCCTCGATTAATGCTGTTGGTGTAGCCGCTATTATCCCTCTTCTGGCTCTAATCATTTAACCACCATACTTACTGACCGATATACAAAATAGATTATAGACATTCATTTGAAAATCTTAGAATAGTAGTCAGCTGATAATTTCAACACTTTCTCCCAAAACATTCATGCACAGTGACTTTAAGGTGAGATTCTAAGGTGCTTTTGTAGAACACAATTGAATAGTTGTCTCATTAAGATATTGACTGGTTTTATTTTAGTTGGACTTCTACATACTTCAATACCTCAAAGCAGTATAGTTTTACGATTGCAAAACCAAAACCTTTAGAGAATCTACTTGTGTTTTTACCAGTCATAGATCAGGCCATTTTAAATAGCTCAGAGCTCATTCGTAATGCTTAATGCGATGAAATAGATAATTGGACTTCAGTTTGTCCTCGGGAGACTGTTTATGGCTCCAGCAAATATCAACTACAGCCACTTACTCCATGTTGTTCAAATGTGTGTGTGGGGTCAATAATCAAACCTTAGTTTGAGATATTTTTACTGGTGGAACACAACTGGAGCACATCAATGAACACTAGTGTGAAGTTTATATTAGAGGTTCGGCTTCTCACGGTGATTGAACCGCATTTGTCATTAGAAAGCTGTGGAAGTTCGTAGTATTGTAGTACCTTTGCTGGTACTTACGCACAATAGGAGCTTTTTTCCTGATTCACCCAAATTAAAGGAAACGATTAATGATAAATAAAATTAAAAAAAAAAAAAAAANAAAAAAAAGTCCATTCCAAGGAATATGTAACCAAAGAGCTTTCGCTGTGGACACTTACTCACCTGAGTTGCAGTGAAATAATATTTCTTCATGAAAAAACAAACTTAATTGTATAAAGTGTTGTGTTGTTGAATGGAATCCTCCAAGGTGGATTACTCCTATTAGACATATTACCACCTCGTAAGTGATAGGTATCTAGTAGGTGCTCAGTGCATTGTCACTCTGACCATTCCTCCTTTCTTCCAAAGACCTCAGCCCACATTACCTGGGAATGTGGGCTACTACTGGAACTCCCTACTTCCCAACAAATGATGTGTAGGTTCGTTACATTAACTAAATACTTAGAATAATACTCAATGTCTGATTCTCAACAAGTGTATCGACTTCGAAAGTTTATTGTGGTTATAAGAAAGAATAAACGAACAACTACAACTAAAATTGCCTTGAAAAAGTTTCAAGAGAAAAGTTGCTTGGCTTAACTACCTCTACAAGATTGCTTCACAACAAATGAAATCAACTGAGGCGTCACATATCTTTTATTTTAGCTAAGTCAATGCCAAGCTCCAGTCTTGATCATATAATCTTGATTAAGAGTATCACAAGTTCCTGTTCAATCATAATTAGAGCTATGGTGGTATGTAGAATAGACACATGAACATATCCTGAGTGGGTATGAGGAAATGGACTGTCAATAATTGATAGACACCTGGTAATCTGTTCATATCTAAAAGGAAGGGTTGTTCCAGACTGAGATAGTCATCATCTGCTTACATAACCAAATGGTATCAGAGCAGAGTCAAAAAACTGGAGAAGATATTGGCGACACAACAGTACATAGATTCCATTCGAGTAGTTGAAGCCATTCAAAAGTACAGAGATGCCATTCGAATATATGAGGCCATTCAAAAATCATAGTCAGTTGATACAGTAGTACACGACAAAACACCGTTTTCAAAAATCTAAGCCAAGAGCTTCACAAATTATAATCAGGAATGCTACGATAGCCAGGGTTAGACTTGCGAGTCTTAACAGCAATGAACAAATTCTATTATACACTACTCTTCGTTGGCATCCTCCAAGGTGACGATTCGAGTGGGGTTGGCCGAGGCCTTCTTTTTGCTGGCCTGGGCAATCTCGTCGTCCTCGTTAGAGTTTTGCTCAGTCAGAAGGCCTAAACTCTTAATTTTCTCTGCTAGATGGGCCTGTGTTTGTTCGTTCTCCAGTTTCATTGCAGCCTGTAATTCGGGAGGGAACTGGGATTTGATAGTTGCGGCAATGACTTGAGGATCGACTCCAGCATCAGACATCTCCTTAATTTGCTGCATTTGAGTAGCGAACGAGCCGAGTTGAGTCTGGAAGGCTGCCTGGACCTTTTCCATTTGGTAAACTGCTTCCTTTTGTTTCTGTTTTTCCTCTTTTGTGAGTTTTGCTGAAGATCCGCTGGATTCAACAGCAGCAGCCTTCTTCTTCTTCTTGTTCTTGTACTTTTGAGGTAGAAGCTCACGCTCAGGGGTTCCATGCCATGCCCAAAGAGGAATGAACGAGTCGACAAATCCAACATCAGCGAAAAGGTTGGGGAAAAGCCAGATTCCGGGCTTCACAGTGGGCCAGGTCAACACGAAAAAAATCAAACGAATAATAGCGAGAATGAAAAATACACCAATAAGACCCAGAACTCCAACCGACAGGTACCACACACCCTGTCTCATGAAAGCCGGCCACAAAGGGAATAAGACACCAGCAAAGATAGCAGCCACACCCAACGCTCCATACAAGTAGGTGGTCAAGGGGACGGGGTTATAGAACCAAGTATAGTACATGTCGTCACCAAATTCCTGTTGAGGATTGATTTTCAGTACAGGAACACCCTGCTCGGGTTTCTGCTTCATCATCAACGCCTGCTGTGTAGGTAACTTGTCCACTCGCAGTGCCATCTGATTGATAGGCATTAGACGGAATACAGAAATGGCCTCATTACGTGAATTGATGGGAGGTAACTTCGAGTTGGGCTTCGACTGCGTCTGCTTGTATTTTGGGTCTTCCAAAGCCCTGATCGCTCGCTTGACTCTGAAGAAATCTGACCGCTTGCCGTTTAGGATTCCAGGCCTCTGTTTCAGCAGTTTATGGTTACGCAGATAGTCCGCAACTGCTAGTGCCTGGGGAGAGATCTCCCGTGCGCCGCCTTGCTGTAATGGCATTGTGATCTGGCCTTGAGGCGCGTCTGTCATCTCTGTCTAGGGTGGTTTTTAGACGTGGTCAAGATGTATGTGGCATTATGCAAGGGCGTGAAGGTGGATTAGGGTTGAGGTAACGTTTTGTAGAAAGGCCATGAACAATTTAATATGAATACGCTGTGCTATATTATGGTCACGGTTTCTTGTTCGTTACAACGTAAATTGGTTTCCTTATTTGTTTTGGCATGATCAATTACAGATTTATTATAACGCAACCCTCGCTTAACGTGGTGACTGACCGACACAAAGTCTTGGACAACGAGATTTCAAGGAATAGACCGATTGCTATGAAAAAATAATATTTTATTGTTCAAATTTAAAGCATCCTCAAAACTTCAACCGATGATTATGGATTCCTTTTACGATGTCATTTTGTCATGAGGAGAAGATTCAGAAAATACGGTACTCAAACCTTAATTTGCAGTGAGTCTTCAAACTACAATCCTGGGGGTTTCAAATTCGGTTTTGCCGCCGCTTAACTCACCAAAGGTTTTGACGTTACTCACTAAAATCTAGTTCTTATTCCTATGACTGATTTACATCTCTTAATGGGGTAACCTAAAAGTAGAAAATGTCATGGTGAACCCACCCAGTACCACAGAGAAGGATTACGTTGTGTATCACCAGAGGAGTTTTTTCAGAGAACTAGATATGCAAAATGCTCAGCAAAGTCAAAAACTATCAACAACGTTAAATCCCCCTCCAGTGGATTGCCCAAGTATTCCAAAGGGCGAAGCATTTTCCCATGCGAAAACTGCTCGAGGGCGATTAGAAAAATCATGAAACACAACTGAAGACCAATTCTTGGGTAGTAATGATTGTGTATATGCTGCTTGATCCAGATAACCAACTTCTGTAACTAGTGCTTGTGCCCCTGACGATTTTGTAATTCGAACAATGGCGTCATAAAACTCGTTGCCTCCAAACACAGCCAGCCTAGGCTCATGCTTTTTGACAGCATGAGAGGCGTCTACCTCCACACTGACGTACGGCGGGTTGGCTGTGATGATAGACGGGTTTAATGCAGCTATTTGTCGGTCATTTTTGCTGTCGAGGATATCGAATTGCTTGAACAATACCGTTTGTGCTTTGAGGCTAGACTTGTTGAGCTGTTGGTTATGTTGAGCCAAGTCAATGGCGTGTTGAGAGACATCTATTCCAGTTACAGATGACAGTGGCAAAGTCGCCATTTGCAATGCTATGCACCCTGTTCCTGTGCACAAGTCGACCAGTCGTATTTTTCTATTTCTTCGGGTCAAAGTTCTGATCAAAGATGATAAATGACACACCCATTCCTCGGTCTCAGAGCGTGGAATCAATACATTTTTCCGACAATCGATGATTAGAGATCCAAACGGCTGATTGCCAATCACATATTGTAACGGACTCAGGAACCTTCCTCTTTGGTAACAGGCAAGCGCAATTTTCTTGGGTGTGGGGTCTGGATGGTCGGTTTGAATCCATCTCAATTCGGTCTTGGCCTCATCTATCGATCGAGCTGCCGGAAGCAAGCGTGCTATATTAGGCGAAATACGGGCTGCCCTCGTGATGGTTTGTGGTGAAATGCGCATTATTGTTTGGTAAGGCTGTGCTTGTGGGATCATTTAACCATATGCATGACAACTGTGTGCATCACAGAGTATCATTGCTCATCGATTACGATTAAAAAGATGATGTCATATTTCTAAGGCCACTCAGCTATGACCCACAACAGATTTTAATCAACTTTAGAAAATTGCAACTCCAGACAGCAATAATTTACCCCCATTGATAAGTGGTCCCAATCTTATCAGAACCTTATGTTGAATAGGGTTTGTGACGTTTGAGACCAGAAGCTACTGAGTAGATGGAGCGAAAACAGAATCCACTTCTGTAAATGGCACATTACTGGGAGTTCGTGATTTTTTTTGAATATCTGGTAGTTCAGCATGTGTAAGCATTCCGCATTTCCTGATATATGATACTCCTGCGTAAAAAGATCTTCAGGTATGTGTAGCCAAGTCCTTGTTGGAGACCTTGTTGGAGACCAATTCATGAAGCTTATCGGAAATCCACTGCTCGAACCTTGGTGAAAGTGGCTCCTTGAACTACCTAACAATATGGATAAAGAACAACGGGGTACCTCCAATGACCATACACCCTATCTGCCCTATTAAATAGAGTAGTCAACTCATATAAAACGTGAAAATTGAAACTGCTCACCTTCAGAGATTCTCACAGAATATATGTAGGCATTGTAACAGCCTACTTCAAGAGTTCGTAAGAGTGGCTAGAGCGGCTTGGAGATTGCGTACGGTTGAGATGTCCGATGAGACTTAGAATAAATGTCATTTGTTATCCAAGTCGCAAAAATGGTAGCATGAAAAAAGAATGAATAATTGGGTAAATGATTTCTGAATCCTGCTTTCAGGACACAAGTATCATTTGGAGATCATTTAACTGTATTACCACAGCCTTACTCAACACCTCTAATTACGAAAGCCACTTATAAATGAAGTGCGATTATCCAGTATTTGAGTGCTGCCAAGATCTCTATTTTCATGAATCAACTAACTTTACCGGATTCATTGTAACACCACACTGCATCATCCATGTTGTGTGATAAATATTGTCATGCATGTCCCATTCCATGTATGGAAAGGCGCAGATGAAATTGGATGGACACCTGCAGTCTGGGCTACCCCACACTGACTAATTCAAGGAACAGGTTTGACTCATTCTTGGGAACCCAACTTGAAATAACCACTTTTGAGATCATAACATTATTCTGTTCTGTTAACAAAGAAGCATATCCCAAGGATTTAGTCCAGCATGTCATTTAGCTGATGCGTTTGCCTCAATCTAGGCTTCTCTTTTGTGTCAACTCTCTGGTAGATTTAAACTCAACCTGAAAAGTTTGAGGCAGTGGAGGCCAGGTACATTACGCCACCCGGTCGCTATTTATCGCACCAAATTGACGGTAGGCATGATCGGAAATATCTGCATTGGTTTATTCTAATAATTTTCCTCTCTATTTTTCAATAAAGCCCCAACTCTCTCACATTTCTTTTTGTGCCCCTTGACTGAGTTTTGGTGGCATGTAAATTCATGCAAGATTCTCAGAGCCACTAATCGGGCGAGACCATCTCCGGATTTATCACATCCGAAACGTCGGGAGAACACCTTCTCTCTGCGACTCATTTAAACCTACCCATTAGAAAAATTCTGACCGACACTCACACCCAACTTCGCGTTACACAAGGAAGGCACGCCCCATGACAAGTGTCCGTGTGAGAACAATCAAGCACCTAGATATGGACCACTGTTTCGCTTCATCGTCATCCTCTAGGTCGATACCACCAACAGACTCACTGCCATCTTCATATTCACCTGGTCCCTCAAATGGACACATACGACAGGGCTCACTGGACATGCCTGCTTCAGAAGGTAACTCAAGTGCGCCACAGAGAGATGTCCATCGAGCAAATTCTCCTCCGAACACAAACATACCAGTGCCAACCAAACGGACGTCGCGGCCACCGCTCAAGCGGGTGCATTCTTCGCCAGCCGAGCCTGTTAGATCACCATCCCGGCATCATGTAAGATTGATTTCCACGACCCCAAAACTTATCAAGGAAACGCTAGATGCGTCCTACCGAGAAGACGAGACCGGAAAAACTCTCAACAATTATGTTATTCAAGAAGAAATTGGCGCAGGTGCGTTTGGAACAGTTTACAGAGTTGTGGACACCTCTTCTCAAGAAAAATATGCCATGAAATCGTACTCTAAGACCCGTTTGCGCAAAGTGAACCAAACGGAGTGGATGCAACTACGCAGAAAGCTCATGCGCACTAAAGACCCGTCGGAGCAAGCAAAAATAAAACTCGACCTGGAATCCTTTACCTCGAACCCTTTAAATCTCGTCAGGCGCGAAATCGCCATCCTCAAAAAGCTTGACCATCCCAACATTGTCAACTTGGTTGAGGTGTTGGATGACCCAAAGGGAGACTCCATCTACATGGTCATGGATTGGTGCCATGGTGTTCTCATGCATTCTGAACAATCTGACGCTTTTAGAAACCCTCGATACACAGAAGAACAGTGCAGGTTGTACTTTCGAGACATGGTTCTTGGTATCGAATATTTGCATTCTCAGGGAGTCATCCATAGAGATATAAAGGCTGACAATATGTTGCTCAGTGAAGACGACATTTTGAAAATCGCGGATTTCGGAGTCTCAGAGATCTTCGAGAGTGAAAATGACACTGTTTTGCGGAAGGCAGGAAGCCCTTCTTACATGGCCCCCGAGCTGGCACTAATAACTTCCCCACATTGTTTGGAACGAGCTTCTAAAGTCGGAGTTACACTGGGCTCCGCTGTTTCTGGACGAGCCACTGATTTGTGGTCCATGGGCATTACCCTATACTTTATGCTTTATGGAAAACTGCCATTTGCTTCTGAATCTATTTCAGATTTGTGTGAGCAAATCATTTTCAATGACGTACCTCTACCTGAAGGAGTGTCCGAAGAATTGGTAGATCTCTTTGAAGGATTATTGGCCAAAAATCCTGCAGAAAGAATAACCATGGCTGAGCTTCGGGAACATGAATGGGTCAATTCCTTTGGGGACGATCCCCTAGTCTCCCGTGAAGAGAATATCGGAGATGGCATTCCTGCTGTTACCAAACAAGACTTGGCAGAGGCTTTTGAACGTATTGCAGCTGACAGTGCCAATGAGGGAGTTGATCGCACTTCAGCTTTTTCAACACTCAAGCGTATCTATGGGTGGCGTGGAACTGGTGAAGATGATGACGTTCTTTCTTCTCTTGGTTCGTCTACGGTAGAAACTCCACTTGAGCCTAACGGCTTCAACGGTCAGAGTATCACTTCTTCACTTGAGTCATCCCTAAAGAGAACCAGAAATTTACCTCACTCTTCCCAGAAGAATTCGAGTGACGAAAAATTTGCGCTTCATAAGCTAAATATGGCCTTGGATGAAATTGTTCAAGAACAAAGAAAGCGCGATGTCAAGAAAAGTGGTCTGCCCCCTGTTAACATTGATAACAAACCCAAACCGATTACCATTGGCAATTCAATTACTGAGGAGCCTGAAAGTGACAGAGGCAGTGATAAGTTGGAACGGCGGCCGTCTAGAACAAGGGTTCGTAATATTCTTGGCCTTGAAGCGATGACCTCTGTTCGATCTCGATCTTTGGATACTGACGACCGTATTTGCTAGACTGAGTCATTCCTTAGAACATGTACAACTTGCATTTATTTATTTATTTTAAAGGGAGATTTAGTATTTTAGGCCAGGGGTGGAATACTACTATGTGTTAACTGGCGCCCGTGCTAATATTCAAGAAATAGCTACTTTTACATGTGTTCAGATTAATGAATAATCTGATTAAATCTCATGTAAAGACACATGGCGAACTCCGCGTAGTGGTAAACAGAAATCGGGATCCCATAGACACATCAATGAAGTGGGAAATTAATGTTACAATTGGTCAACAAGACATTTACAGAAACACTTTTCTCTTCGTTGAAAAACACCCAGGCTACAAAACCCTAACTTCACTGCACGACACACAGGAAGCGAGGTAAAATGAGGCAGGTCTTCTCGCAGAACAAGTGCAAACCAGAACCCAGTTACAATGGCAAATGATAGCAAACGGTGAAAAGATGCGTTTTCAACAAAGAAAATTAAATGAGCCTATTAAAGTTACAGTATCTGTCACATGACATACACAGCCATCAACTCGCCACATAGCCCATTCCAAATATAGAACGGCGGACTGCAGACGATTGCATTAAGCCGGGTAACTCTTTAAACTCTAGAATGCATTGTGCTGGAGCTTATGCATGGCCATCAACTCCATATATTGGGTACATTTGAACGTCATCACAACAAGTGGGTCATGAACGCAATCAAGTTACAAGTGAGTTACACAAGGCAATCAACTTATACACAAGAATACTAACCTAGAAAAAGTTTCCTATCCTCACCCAAGAGGATATTTTCGCTCTTTGCGATAGCTTTCAGTAAGTACTAGAGAGTCACTGATGGCATTGGTAATGTCAATTGCTAACACAGACAATTGGATGTTGACGAGAAAGGATACCTTGACAAAAACGAGGTGATTAAGGCTGTGGCTGCATCTGGAAGAGCTACCTACGATGAAATTCGTGAGGCTGTGCGAGAAAACATCGTAGACTCCTCTGGGCGAGTAGAGATGGACGACTATGTAGAGCTTTTGGCCAAGATCAAAGAAGGCAAGGGCTCCAACCCTAGTGTGAGACAGGCTCCTCCTTCCCCTGGCCGAGGCAATACTAGCCGAATTGTTGTAGGTGGAACCGCCTCAGGTACTCAGCATACAATCAACCAGGAAGAGCGAGAGGAGTTTACTCGTCATATCAACTCCGTACTGGCTGGAGACGCTGACATTGGCGATCGCCTTCCTTTTCCCACTGACACTTTTCAAGTGTTTGATGAGTGTCGAGATGGTTTGGTGCTCTCCAAGTTGATTAACGACTCTGTTCCTGACACAATCGACACCCGAGTTCTCAACTTTCCCCGAAAGAAGGCACTCAACAAGTTCACCATGACAGAAAATGCGAACATTGTCATCAACTCTGCCAAGGCTATTGGCTGTGTGGTTGTCAATGTGCGGGCCGAGGACATTATTGATGGCAAAGAGCATCTGATTTTGGGTCTCATCTGGCAGATAATCAGACGAGGCCTGCTCTCCAAGATTGATATTAAGCTCCACCCTGAGCTTTATCGACTCTTGGAGGACGATGAGACTCTTGAGCAGTTCCTTCGGCTACCTCCGGAGCAGATCCTGCTGCGATGGTTCAATTACCACCTCAAGGCTGCTGGATGGCACCGACAGGTCAACAACTTCTCCAAGGACGTGTGTGATGGTGAGAACTACACCATTCTTATGAACCAGCTCAAGCCTGATGAGTGCTCCCGAGCTCCTCTTCAGACCCCTGATCTGCTACAGCGAGCTGAACAGATTCTTAACAACGCAGACAAAATTGGCTGCAGAAAATACTTGTCTCCCTCTGCCTTGGTGTCTGGTAACCCTAAGCTGAACTTGGCATTTGTGGCCCATCTGTTCAACACCTGGCCTGGTCTTGATCCTCTGGAAGAGAACGAGAAAGTTGACATCGAGGACTTTGATGCTGAGGGTGAACGAGAAGCTCGAGTATTTACCCTGTGGCTCAACTCCTTGGACGTCGATCCTCCTGTGGTCTCCTTGTTTGAAGATCTCAAGGATGGTAATGTTCTTCTCCAGGCCTACGACAAGGTCATCCCTGGATCTGTGAACTGGAAATTTGTCAACAAGCGTCCTGCAAACGGCAGCGAGCTCATGACATTCAAGGCCGTGGAGAATACAAACTACGCCGTGGAGATTGGCAAACAGAACAAGTTCTCGTTGGTTGGAATTGAAGGAAATGACATCACTGAAGGCCAGAAGACTCTAACTCTGGGTCTGGTATGGCAACTCATGCGTCGAAATATTGTGCTTACCCTTGCAAGCCTGTCTCACGATGGCAAGGAAGTTTCAGACTCTGAGATGCTCAAATGGGCTCAGGGCCAGGTCCAAAAGGGCGGCAAGAACACCACCGTGCGATCTTTCAAGGATTCATCGCTTGCCAACGGCCACTTCCTTCTGGATGTGCTCAATGGTCTCAAGCCTGGCTATGTGGATTACGATTTGGTTACTCCAGGCATTACTCCTGAGGATCAGCACCTCAACGCTAAGCTGGCCATCTCTATCGCTCGAAAGCTTGGTGCGCTGATCTGGCTTGTGCCTGAGGATATCGTCGAGGTCCGATCCCGACTGATCCTGACCTTCATTGGTTCTCTCATGTCTATTTAGTTACGATGTATTATAAGTGTATGATTATGATTAGCACCTTTACTGGACTATTGGTATCTTATTTTACAATAATCATTTCGGGCTACTCAATAATTTCAGACAATTTTTCCTTCCACTCCTCCATGCCTTTGTCGATGTACTCACCAACTTCTTGGCTACCTGTGTAGTCCAACTTAGTTGCATCCATCATCTCAGCGCCCCATCTATTTGTTCGAGAGCCTAATCTGTAATCCCGTTTCAGAGCAGCAGGGTTGTCGCACATTGTGACCCAGGTGGCCACATTGGCGGCCTTGTAGGGATCAATGTTCATCGTCGTAAGGCCGATCAGCCTGGCGAGATAGAACATGAGATACATACCAAAAGCTGTGAAGACATTGAGGTATTCGGAAGCCGAAGATGACGTAAAAATGCCAGGGTCGGTCAGGTATGAGTAAATGTTGTGTTCTTTTTCCAGCTTTTCAGAGTAGTAGTGATGCGCGACGTCAATAAGTCGTTTGGAACCCTTGTAAGGTTCTGTGTTCTGCATCAACTCGATATCCTCCAAGTCAACATATTGAGCAGATGAGGTAATTGAAGATATCCAAATGACTTTGCCGCCGTCTTTGAGAAGATCTGTTAGTTCATGTACCATGTACCAAGGCCCGAACACATTAGATTGATATGCTGAGCCCATTCCGTCGTTGGTTTTGACACCCACTGCCTGGACCATGCAGCTAGGATTCTCAATCTCGCTACGGAACTGCGTGGTGAATCTCCACATCGCCAGTGGCCAGTTGATACCGATGTAATGGCCAGCGTTAGAGTTGAAGATGAGAGTGTCAATTCTGGTGAATCGCAGTTTCAATTCAATTAGTGCGCCAGTAATTGAAGTCATATCAGCTAGATCAAAAAGAAGATAGTCAAAATCGACTTGAGGTCCCACCTCCTTGGCCACAGCGTGAGCTTTGAGGGTTTTGATGGCAACTCGGACATTTCGGAGGGTTCGAGAAGTCACGATAATAGTAAGATGAGCATCGGGTTTTTTCTCGTTGATCAATCGCTTGCCAATCGCAATGCCCAGATTGGACGACGCGCCAGTGATTACCACCGTTTGTGTATTTCTGTTGAGGGTCATGGGAGTTGTCAAGTTATCATAATCAACCTACACTAACTTTATGCAGCCTGAGCAGTTTCACATGGAATCAATCAGAGGGGCAGTTGAAACTGGAGGAGAAAAAGACAAGACGTGCAAATTGGACAACTTGAAAATCCCTATTTCCCTTGTCCATCTTACTCTCTGCAAAAATACTGAAGTGCCAAAACCATAATCATGTTTTGCGACGAATGCGATATGTACGAGGTTGGCGAGATACAGGTGAGATACAGGTGAGAGGTAACCTAAAGGAGTGGATATGCTGTGTCAGTAATATCCAAACTTCACTTCTAAAATTCATTAACTACTATACAATAACATAAATACTCTAGAGGAAAACCAGTTTGGTACCATTGTCATGTAACTGCCATAAGTACAGGTTCTGGTACTCTTCAATGGCATCATTAAGCTGGTCGACAGTGTATCCCTTACCAGTGACACGTCGCTGTACACGGAGGAACTCCAGTTCTTGGGTGGCCAATTCGCGTTGAAGGTCCTGGATAATAGCCAGAATCTTGGAGGAGATGGACTCTCGAGTTTCGGTGTCGTCGAGAGGATCGTCAATGGACTTTCTGCACGCGTCCATCAGTCGCAATGCTTCTTCAACATCATGAGCATTGACGTGGTTATCGAGTCGAAGCCGAGCCAAAGCCTGGGACATTCGAATGATGGCTAACAGGGTACGGGGCGTAACAAACGAGAATTGCTGCTTGGAACCCTGCTGTTGCTTCTGTATTTGTCGTTTATTGACGTAGGCATTGACGATGTGCTGGTTGAGTTCCTCCGACAGGGTAGGCCGGATCGATTGTGTGTGCTCGATGAATTGTCGGATTGCAGCAGGAGACAACGGTTCAAACTCCATGTGAGGATGTCGGCCAGTTTCGTGAACATGGGTAACATGCTCAGCCAACCGCTCATCTGACTCTCGATCTGGGCGATCTAGAATCAGGAACATCAGATCGAATCGAGACAGTAAAGCAGCTGGTAAATTGATGTTCTCCACAGGGGACAACTTGGGGTTGTATCGGGATTGTAACGGGTTGGCAGCAGCCAAAATCGATGTTCGTGCATTCAGAGTGGTGGTGATTCCGGCCTTGGAGATTGAAATAGTCTGTTGTTCCATTACCTCGTGAATGGCGGTTCGGTCTGAATCAGGCATCTTGTCGAACTCATCGATACAGCAGATACCATTGTCTGCGAGTACAAGAGCTCCACCCTCCAGTACCATTTCATCAGTAACAGGGTCCCGCATCACCGCTGCCGTAAGACCCACTCCGGATGATCCTCGACCAGTGGTGTAAACACCTCGAGGAGCAATTTTTGAGATATATTTAAGCAGCTGCGATTTAGCCACACCAGGATCACCAATGAGACAGACGTTCAGATCGCCTCGAATCTTCATTCCGTCACCCAATTCTTTTGTCACTCCTCCAATCAAAAGCAAAAGAAGAGCCTTCTTAACATCTTCATGTCCATAGATTTCAGGAGCAATGCTTCTGGCCATGTGTTCGTATATGTTACCCTCGGCTCGGATCTGCTGGATTCGGTGAAGGGAAGCAGCATCCAAGTCACCACTATCTTTGTGCTTATGTTGTCGTACATCTTGTGCTTCCAAATAAGTTTCGGTCAACAATCCCGCCTTAAGAGCTCTGAAACCAGTATAGAAGGTTGGGAGAAGAACTCCAGACACAGAAACCTGGTCTCCCGGACCCAACGACCGTACCAAAGAGCCATTGATGTGCACAGATATCGATCGAGGGATGTGGCCAGTGGGAACTTGGGATGCCAACTCCTGGATTCTGGCCTCTTGGAAAGGAACGAACTTGGATGCTCGTGTGGAAATAAACAGCTTTCCCTTAGTTTGGTTTTCCTTGCATTCTGCAGAGGGGCAATCCACTAGTGGATTAAAAGTTTTCTGCTTGACCTCTTGGAAAATTTCACAACCACATTTGTCGCATGTATACGCGTTGATTTTGACACTGGGCTTGACATCCGAAACTCGGGTGACAATTCCCTGAACTGTGAGAAGATGGCCGATCTGGGCTCCTTTGAGGTCACGTACTCGGTAAGATTTCCCTGTAGTAGGAGCTCCCTCCATATGATCTGTTGGCGGTCTCAAATACAATGAGTATCGTCGAAGAAGCTCTGGTTCAAATTTCGGTCCACTCTGGTTAAGTTCTTCTAGCATGCTCTCATCGTTCATGTGCATGCCGTTTTCGCGGCGCTCTCGACGGGAACGTTCCTCTCGTTCATGCATCTGACGTCTGGAATGAATCAGGATGTCAACGGCATCAGCATCTTTACCAAGATCCCGAGTTGGCGCCGGTATGAGCTCATCAACGACGCTGCAAAAAATTTCGTGGAAGTGCCATGTATTGTTACAGATGGATTCCAATAGCGAGTGCCCTCGTTGGGCTAGCGGCTGGTCCAAGTTCACATTGTTATCTTTCTCCCAGGCTAATAAGTCGTCCAGATCAATTCGAATAGTCTCTTCGTACCGATTGGCCACTCGCTGCAGCAAATCCATATATTTGAGTCCCGTTTTCTGGGGCATGTCTGTATCCATGGCATCATCGTCATTGAGGTCATCTAGGAGAGACTCGGCAGTCTTAAATTCGCCAAGAAAGGACTTGATTTTCTCTCGCGCCTCATCATAGTTAATATCAACTGTCACAACCGTTCCTGACATGATTGTGAGTGTAGGGTTGTTTCGTCTGGAAGGATGGAGAATACTGCATCTCACAAGGCTGGTGGTAGTTTTTTAGAGTTTGGACGCGTTCCCAAAAGGGGTTAAATTGGTGCACCCCTCGACGCGTCAAGTCCAGGAGAGACAAAAACTATAAAACGCAAGCTCTTTAGCTTAACTTGTTAAATAAATTTAATTTTTGTAACTCTGGCATTATATTTGATTACGTGCCATTTGTATATCTTCACCCAAGCAGATGTAGATTCTTTTTGAGATTCTACTGGTTTCAATTAAGGTTTGCAGCTTGAGGGTGGAAGTACCACACTGTATAACCTTATTGTCTAATCAGATGTTGCTCTACTCAATTGCGAAAAGATCATGAGGTAGCCACATACCCATGTGTGTAGTTCATAATGCTCGAGATGGGACGAGAGTTGATCAAACTGATAGAGCTCAGGAGCTATTGTTAACAACATTAGCCTAATGGCACGATGGCCCACTTACATGGAACAGAGAAGATAACAAGAATCATTGATAGCAAAGATCCATGGGTCTTCCACACAGATATACGACGAGATTCACTTCTCAACTTGTGTCATTTTTAGTCTGACGATTTCACATCTACGTATGTCCATGAGATATTAATATGAACACATGGCAGTTCTGTCAGGAGGGTAAATTCAAGTTAGAACGATTTCTGGAGGTGTATGACGTTTATTTCAAGAAAACTGCTGTCGCCTCATATTGCCAAGTCTATATAAGATCTGGGCTCTCTGTTTTAGATTTAAGTGTCCCTCCTGCTCACATTTATCATTATTCACTTTTAGCTATGGAGTAGCCATATAGGTGTTCTTATTTCCACCAAAAAATGTTCTGCCTATAAAGTATACATGTATAGGGTAACCACAGTATTTAGTATATCACGGATTGTCTAGAATTCCCTCGAGTTCGACATTCGACATAACTCTCACCAATGAACTAGGTTATTCACCAGTCAAGATGTTTTTCTATTGGGCCCCATCAGGGAAATCTGCAAAAAGCAAAGGTAGAATACATTAAAGCTCACAATTACATGAAATTAATAAATCTACATGAGAAGACCCAGTGCAGCAATCACAGCAATAGCCCCCAATGATGGCGACATGGAGCTGGCAGCATTCTGCTTGCTAGATGTATTAGCAGCCGTTCCAGAAGCGGAAGCGGAGGCGGAAGCAGAAGCATTCTTAGTATGAGTGGCGGTTGCTGACACAGTGGCATTAGCAAGACCAATGGTGCTAACCACACCTTCACCGGCTGGGCCAAGCAGAAGCACTTGTCCATCTAGAGTTACTACTTCACCTAGCCCAAGCTTGGTGTTCTGCATCATATCCACTGTGGAGGTATTACCCATTCGAAGAATAGAGGCTTGAGCCAAAAACTGATTGATACCCCCCTGAAGGCCGAGAGCCTTGGCTTGAACACTTCCTTGGCTGAGAAGGCTTCCCAAATCAGGCAGAGCTCCATCAATCTGATCTCCAACTTCCTCCTGAGCCTTAGCAAAGATCTGGTCAATTGCTGCATCATCCATTTCAGTAGAGGACGAGATCTGACCCATAAGCTCGATCAACTGTTCTGTGTCGTTGGACTTGAGGAAGCCGCCCAAAAGTTTGCCAACATTGTCCAAGAGGTCTGCAAAGGAGGAGGACATCGCAGTTTCGTTGTTGGCTGTTACCATTACATTGATGCCGCCAATGACAGGTGTAACCAGTGGATTTTCAGCCACCATGGTCGCTACTGAAGCGAAGTCACTCTGAACCTGGGCAGACTTGTCAGGAGGCGAGGCTCTTGAGGCCAGGACATCTCCAGCGTAACTTAAAATATTGTTCAGGCTATCGCCTACAGAGGAAGCGGACGCCAGGCCAGCTATCAACAGCACCGAGGAGATCTTCATTTTGTGTGTGGTGAGGTTAGTGTTCAGTCTATGTGTCTATGAGTTTTCTTTCTTTCTTTCTTGGTTGACTCTGCATACAGAACCAATGTTTATGTGGGGCATGCATAAAGTGGGGTTAATATGAAGGCATGAAGAAGCAAGAGGTGCACAGCAGCAATAGAGAGAGGGGTGAAAGGACTATGAAATTGGGGGGAAATATGCTCACAACATTTGGTACTGTCTAGGAATCCCATCGGTACCAACTGGCATCAGGTAGTCTGTTATTGTGGTGATGGAAAATTAAGTAAGACGATAATCTAGGGAGGTGATACTTCAGTTCTAAACTTTACTTACCACTAGGACATTAGAGGGAGTGTGACAGTGGGGACAGCAAAATCAAACCTCGTTAAAGTAACTCCTATCAGAATCGTTCCGCCTGTACATACTTCCGACTAGTATACGGCGGCATGTCCCAAAAGTGTACAGTTGCATGCATACATACATACATACACAGCAAAAAGAGAGAAAAGTCAACAATGTCATAAAGGTCTTGAGCAGAAATTGTTTGTTGCCAGCCAAAGATCGACGATTCTGTGGTTCGATGTCGCTGTCTTCAATTAATACGAAAAAGCTAGTCTTGTTTGTGTATTTTTCACTTAATTCTAAACGTCTGAAAACAGCCTGTAAGAATTCCTGCTTTTTCTTGCATTCACAAAGAGCCGTCCCTATATGGTATATTAACAGTCATTATTATATGAAACCTACAGCCCTTTTGATTGCCAAACATAAGGGCTTAAACCTTTAACTGACTTGGTTTCTCTCTGAACCAAAGGTCGATAAGCAGATGACTCTCTAGACCTGTTAGTTGAGAAAATAAAAATAAATCATCGACCCAGGATGCAGCCTATGTACAGAGAGAACCATGCTCTAAGGGTGTTTTATCTAATAAAACTAATTACACTAAATTGCAAAGCTACCTGGTACAAAAGACGAAGCTACTACTAAGAGGAAGTATCAACAAAATGCCCTGTTAGTTACTCGATAAGGGATGTTCGTTTCACTGGAAATAGAAACAAACAATAACCCAAGCTTCTAACACAGTAGTTGATATTCTCAATACTGGCCTATGTCAGTTTAATGTCTCCAGTTACAACTAATGGATCTACTGGTGCTTTAGATGCATTAAACATGATCATCTTTCTATTCACCTACACAACAAAACAGAAAAACAAATTCTCTATACGTCCTAATTCAGCATTTGCTTAAATTTTTGTTACTTTTTATCCGTTAGTTGGATATTTAGTTCAATTCTTCCACTCGGGGGGTATCTTGGATTTCGGGGTTGGCCATGTAGCGGACACCTGTCAGGTCAGAAAGAATATCCAACAGTTGTCCAATCTCAACGCCATGCGTAGACGCAGATGTATTGATGTTCTCAATGTTGACAGGATCGAAATTTCCAGCACGAGCCACTGTATGACGCATGCACAACATCATGATGGCGTTTTCGATACGCGTGACAATGTTTTCAAAATAGACGCCCAATTCAGACTCAGGGGTAGGTGCGACATGGAGAATGGCATGCCGTTGGATGTCCTTGATTGATACGGGTCGAGATTGTCCATTGACACGAGCGCAAACATGTTCCAGACGTAGAGCAATCTCCAATACTTGAGCTAGCAATTCACTGGTGAATCCACCTGCCTTTTTCTTCGGGTGCAGAAGATCTTCCTGCATTCCATGACGAGACGCCAATGGTGCAGAGTACACTAAGGATAGAAATTCCGGATTTTCAAGACCCTTGAGCTTCAGTTCACCAATGTCCTTTACAATCCACCCCAATGAATCAAGCATATCGAAATTCTGAGTGATGGCCTGACCAGTAAATTCGTCGTTGAATACTTCACTGAATGAAAGATTCTCAGCAATCATCTTCTCACGGAGGCTCTGCAGCTTCCTAACTTTGGAAATAAAATCCGCTGAGACTGTAATCTGGCCACCATCAGCAACAGCACTTACTCGTGCAGCACGATTAACCATGGGGCCGAAGTAGTCCATCCGTCTAGTAATGGGATCAGGCTCGCATACTGGCGAACCCCAATGGATACCCATTCGAACTGATAAACCACGGAAAACGACGTTGCCTTCATCATCACGGGCTTCAAAGCCTTCCTCAGATTCCAGAATCTCTGCTGGCCAGTCAGCAGCCAATAATTGTTGCTGAACTGAGAAACACCACAACAGAGCACTGGTGGGAGTGGTAAACGACACCATGAAAGCATCACCTTCCGTCTTGACCTCGTAACCACGCAGAATTCGTAGCTGTCGTCTCATGATGGCGTTATGAATCTTAATGGCAGATCTCATGGCAATAGGATAAGTTTCCCACAACAAAGTAGAATTCTTGATGTCAGTGAAAACCATGGCCATTTCGCCTTCAGGAGGATCCACCTCAGAACCAAGTCGTGCAAGATTGGAATCTTCAGGAAGCAGAGACTTGTCTCGCCGCTTTCTATAGGGCTGGAATAACTCGTCCTCGCCCACAGGAGGCAATCCTGAAATGAGATTAGACTGGTTGGGAGATCGACGCTTCACTCCAATACCCAACACCATGACCATCAGCTTATCTGATGCACCATAGGAGATGGCAAAGTCCCTAAGCTTGGCGGCAGCGAGCATGGGATCCTGAGACTCGGTTCGAGCAATATCAACCGCTGTCTCATAGCTCATTACTTCCCACAATTGTTTCGAGGCAATAATAAGAAGTTCATCAGAGTCATTAAGCTCCATCGATACGATATCTGGACACGCCTGAATGTGAGGAATCAGGTTATAGAATCCAAAAGCTCGCGATACGTCACACACGCCATCCAATTTACCATGCGCAGAGATGAAACCTCCTCCAGCTCGAACTCGTCCAAGCTCTGCAGGCTCTGTTGGATCATGCCGAGTCGTCAAAAGACGATGCTCACCAGTGCCCTTCGAAAGAATGCACATACTGTCACCAACATTAGCCACGTACAGTTTGTTGTCAGCAATATAACAGACTGTTGCACAGGAGCCCGTGAGACCATCCTGCTTGTTAAGATGGGTTGTGGTGCTACCTCTGTGAGCGCTGTGGGGCTCTGCAGTAGTTAGAGCAGCAGCGCCAATGTCCCGATTGGTAGCAAGGAAAGCTCGCTTGAGAGCATCTTCAATGGTATCGTCATCACGCATCTTTTTGAGCTCATCCTGGAAAAGGGCACCAAACATTTCCTGAATCAACTTGGCTACCTTATTACCAGCACGAGGATTGACTTCATTTCTTCCATCAAACATACCCAAGATCACCTCATTCTCATTACCTCGGAACCGTTCCACCACCATATCAATGATGGAAAGATTGTCATGCTGACCTAACGAATCAGCCATACCATATGGCATGTTGTGAATTTCGGAACCGTAGGTTCTCACACGACAGTTTTCGGTCTGATCAGGGACAGAGGGCGTGGTAAGGGTAACATCCATAAGACCCAGTATACGCAGCTGAGAAAGAACAGTAAAGTCTGACAAGTTCTTTTGCTCTTGTCCATCTACATGCCGCATCAGGTTGCTGGTTGTAGATTTAATTTCCAGCCGCTTGTTGCCACTAAACGACAAATACTTCAGATCCAGATTCCAGTTCCAGTTCCAGTCATAAGGCCAGTTAGAAATATTGTACTTAAGCTGGTTGGAAGACACGTCCAGCACAGTAAGCCGCAAAATCTTACCCAGCTCGGCAGGAAGAGAGTGTAACTTATTTCCGTTGACATGTAAAGTTCTGAGGGTCTTAATATTCTCAAAATCATCAGCTGGCAACGAGGTCAAGTTGTTACCGCTCAGATATAATTCAGTGAGCCGGTTGAGTCGACGAAGAGCTCCATAGGGAATATCCATCAGCTCGTTGTAACTGAGATTGAGCACTTGCAATGAAGTAAGTAGTGATAATTCCTCAAAACACTCGTCGTTGAGACGATTATCAGCCAGTGAAAGAATCAGCAGCGAGTTTGCAAGGGTAGTTCGAGACGCAGGGAGGGGAGGGGGATGCTCTCTAAAGTTCAAAGGAGAGGTGGTAGCAGTCAACTTGGGACTATTGTAAGCTAAACTTCCACGACGGCTAGTTTCTCCTGGACTCAGAGTACTGGAGATACTGAAGGCAGAAGGACGACGAATTCTCATTTCGTAGTTACTGTCAAACTCTGACTCTAGGTTTTGATGGAAAGCATCTCCAGAAGAAACACTGGATGCATGGAACTTGTGCTTGGGGAACGAGTCAAGCAGATTGGATGAGACATTGAGAGTAGCGAGATAGTTCAGATTCCAAATCTCATCAGGTAGCTTCCTCAAGTTGTTGCTGTGTAGATCTAGAAACTGAAGCGTAGTCAACTGGCCAATTGACGAGGGAAGAACACTGAGGTTATTGCCAACAACTGACAGGTAAATGAGCTTGCGAAGGGAGCCGAGGGAAGATGGTAACGCAACCAAGTGGTTTTTGTCGAGAACCAGCTTCTCCAAATTTGGTAGTCTGTCAAAAAAGTTATCAGGTAAAGTAGACAACTTGGCTTTGGAGAGATGTAAGACTGTGAGAGTATGCAAAACATTAGAGACGTTAACCTCGGTGAACGGATTCCTATCAAAGTAGAGACACTGGAGAGATTCAAAGTTGTGCTCATAAGAGGTGATTTGATTTTTAGAAGCATACAAAACTTCCAAGAGAGGCAAAGACGACAGACCATCAACAGTGTTAAGCCGGTTGTATCGCACATCAAGCTCCTTCAGTTGAACAAGGTTCTTGATGTCAGCAGGCAGCTTACTGATGTAATTGTTATTGAGTACCAGCCGTTCAAGCTTTACCAGCTTGGAAATACTATCAGGAACGCTGGTTAGACGGTTAAAACTGATGTCTAGCTCGATAAGATTAGACAGATTGCAAACCGCAAGGGGAAACTCAGTCAAATTGTTGTTGGCAAGCGATAGGCGCCTCAATTGCTTCAACAAAGCCAAGTTGTCATTGATACGCAAAAGCTGGTTACAACTCAGATCAAGGGTGATAAGAGCAGCCATTCGCTCAAATCTTATCTGTGACACGTCCTTAATCATATTTCGGCTCATGTCCAGGTACTCCAAAAATACAGCATGAGAGATGTTGACAGGGAAAAACCGGGATCGGTTACCTGAAAAACGCAAGTTCTTAAGATTGACACAGGATTGAATGAAATCAAGTGGGATGCTGATAGATGGGTTATTGGAAACATCCAAATACTCAATATCTGGAGAGAACTGGTAGAAGATAATGGGGATGGTCTGAAGTTCAAGGTTCTGAAGGTCAGCATGGACATAATCACGTGTCATGATGGCCTCTTCTTCAGGTGTAAAGGTCTGGATAGATGACTGCAGAAACAGGAATCGACACAAGTAACTGAGATCCTCCCGTCCGACCTCAACAAGCCGGTCCTTGTCAGTATATCCCATAAACTCCAATAGAATTTTCTGGTAAAGTAGTGGCTTCTCAAGAAGGTCAAGCACACGTGTGAGCCCACCAATTCTAACACACAGTTGATAGCCCTTCACCGAGGGCAGGAAAAACTTCTTACCCAGAATTTGAATAAGTTCTTGAACTGTGGTTTCCAGTGGACATACAATCGTACCAAAAGAGTCATCCTGCCGAAATATCCGTACAAAATAGTTTGCTGATGCCTTTCCATTAGTTCGGGTACCCGAATTAGTGCCTAGGCCATACTGCTCACGTGTGGGGTCAGCGTAAGACTCTACCACTTCCTCAGGTTCCTGAGATCGAGAAGCCAATCCGGTATCAGCCACGGCCCATGATTCAGGGGCTGACCATTGTCCTGCACTGGCAGACGGAGATGTGTCGTCATTACCAATGAAAGACAAATCTGTTCCTACTCCCATGTCCTGCGTGGGGTGGTGGAGGTTACTGTTATTGTTGTTGTTGTTAGTTTGCGCGTTGGTGTTAGTATTAGAGGAGTTACTGTTGTCGTTATTGTGAAGAGTGTTGGGTACGGTGGTAGATGCAGTACTCAGAGATCTGTTACCTGCTCTAGTAATTGGTCCACCCATTGGGCCACTGAGACTACCACCAGGAGGAGCGACGGGCATACCTGGAATGCTCTCTCCCGAAGTGTGTCGGCTGTTCGTATTTGGACCGTCAACAATTCCTGCCATAGACTCCAGGTCCGTGTCAAGGTTGTAGAAGTTTGCATTAGCCAGACTTGGACGTTTACTGATCATGTCAAGAACCTGTTCACGGGATGATATACTGTTGGGTTCGCGTGAAGATGGTATTGGGCGATGGTGAGGATCAATATGCGACACTGTTGACGCTGATCGCGCTGCAGCGGGGTTCGATTTGTGGAAATGGATATGGTGGGGATCAGGAACCGACGCCACTGATGGGTTGCGGAAAGGCTGCGCATGTTTCTCCAATGGGTTGAGGTGTCCATCGAAGGAACCAGTTTTGGAGTTTTTCTTCTCCTTATAGTCTGTGTTAGCTAGTTTAGAAAAACGATGTCTTTAAAAGATCAAAGAACTCACGAAAAACTTTGTCAATTAGGTGTCTGGAGCTTTTTTTTGCTCTGTGGGCTAATGTCGATAAAGAATCTTCGTCGCCAGTCGCAGTGCCAGTTGAGCCCAGAGTGGTTTGGGAATGAGATCGATGTATACTACTACCAGAGTCACCCAAGTGCGATGAGGTCGATGCCTTGTGAAAAATACCGAGGTCTGGCTTATTGAACGACCTTGCAGATCGCAATGAGACTCCATCTGAAGGCTGCGTGGTAGGAGGGTATATTTCGGATCGGGCATCATTGTTGTCATCATCATGTTTCTTGAAGAAGAACATGGACTTTGATGGTCTAGGTAGCTTCAGCTTATGATGATGTTTCTTGTTTGAAGTAGTTGACTGCGCGTCGGAGTCCGTGTTGGTGTCATCCGACATAAACAAATCCAGTACTTTTTGTGGGATGCTTTTGCGGGAACTTGCCGACCCAGTAGTACCCTGTGATGCGTAGGAGGGTCGCCTATCCACATTTGTAGAGATTGGCGTTATTGCTCGTGACCCCCCTGAGGGTGTAACAGCACCTACGGGTGTGGAAATGGCAGATGGCCTGTCCTGATGGGCAGGGAATGGACGATTGAGCGCTGTGTGAGCACGTGTGTGTGGATCAACATTGGACAATGGGTCGTCCATCGAAGCGGAGCTGGAATGGCCAGGCTCCCATTTCGGTGCAAATCCGTAGTCTGGGTCAATTCCTGTAAACGCCGACCGAGATGTGGGCGAGGGTGGTGGTTCGTCATTATTATGGCCATAGGGGTTCGAGGTTGGCGACACTCCACCATTGGAGAATGCGTTAATTCTATGTTAGTATCGTAGACAACAATTGAGGTCTGATGGCTGAATCGCCACTGGAGCAATTGTGAACGCCATAGCGATAACCGAAGAAAAGCCAACGCTCAAATCACAATGCATCTCGCACAACAAAAAATGCTCTTCTAACTACCACTTACCGATTCCACCCCTCTCGAGGCTGATTGCTTCCTGTATCCAGAGGGTCCATCGTCAATGGACTTGCTGTATACCGTATGTTGTGTGTCTTGTTATGTGAACATGCAGAGAAAGGTTCTGCACGGTAAGCGATTTTATTCTGTAGGTAAAAGTGAGGGAACCTTAATCGCGGCAGATTTCTTAGACAGCTAAACAGTGTAACTATAAATGGCACTACTCTCAGGTAATTTAATCTCCGAATACATGCAAATCACATCATCTCTTGTTGTTGTCGAATCTCACCCCCTCTACCTTTATCAAAAAACTAATTATCAAAATTGTTCAGATTTAACAAGTCTCCACGTTTAATCTGCAGTTCATATGTAGTACTGGTAAATGCGATTTCCCCAAGGTTTCAAGTAATATAAAAACTCTCATTTTCCTTGAACTGGCAATCATTTGTTAGATTTTCCTAGTAGAAAAGAATAAATCTACTTCAATTATGGCATACGATCTAGCAAACGTAGAAATGAAAGTATCATCACCATATTAGAGTGCAATAAAAAAGATTCAAATTAGATAAAAAAAATCTACCGTGTTACTTTGGATCATGCCATGGTAACGGTTACATTAGGACGACGGAGATGCAACACCCTTCCACATACATAGTCATATTCTTGAGAAGACACACGTCACATAGCCAAGTTGATAATCCTCTCACCACTGAAGGAGATATCATAGTTCCCAACACCATGAACTAGAAACAGTTAAGAGCAGATCGCATCCTAAAATTGGCATGAGCGATAACCGAGTGGTGTGAGAAATACCAACGAGACTCTCATTTTACCAATCTCTCACAATCTAATAGCAGCACCCTGACTTTGTTGTCTGATCAGCAGTTACATCGACTGTATGACATTCCCCCCGGTAGTCCAATTCAATAGGCTCCAACTCAACAACACTAACTTGATGTTTCAGTAATGGGCTGTTGGCCGAATCTGATTTTTTCTCCCTACTTCTCCTTGACTCCTCTTCATTAGCCCTGTTAGCGAAAAACCGAGTTAATGCTGAAAACCCCTTTTTCGTCTCCTTTTTCTCCCTTCTCTTCGTCGATCCATCCCATCGAGGCACATCCCCATATTGCACCCCACTATTCATATCCACAGGATCAAGTTCCCCAAGCTCAATTTTGGTTAGCAGTTGAGCTGCCAGTTTGTCAAACAAGTCTTCAATACCCTTGCCCGTTTTGGCAGAGCAACTGGTGACTGTGATATCGGAATTCATCTCGGAAAACTTTCGAATTTCAGCAGGAGGTACTAACCACGTGCGGTCAGCCTCAGGAATCAAATCCTCTTTATTGCCACACACAAGGATGGTAGCCTGATGCGAGGTGAGACTTCTAACGTCCTGAATAAACTCCTCCAGTTGGCGGAACGTCGATCTATTAACTGAATCATATACCAATATCACACCTGCTGCCCCTCGATAATAACTGCGGGTCAAAGCCCTGAATCGTTCCTGTCCAGCTGTATCCCACAGTTGTAATTTGATGCGAGTGCGGTTCGCCCCATGCCCAACACGGACAATTTTAGACGCAAACTCCACTCCTATTGTCTGAGAAGTTGCTACCTTCCATTCCCCTTTCACAAACCTGTGTATAATGCAGGACTTCCCACACCCGGATGGACCCAATAGAATCACTTTGGCGATGTAGTCATATCGAAGGTCGGAGTCAAAATCTGAAATTTCAGTTGAATTTGTCGACGACATGGCTTAAATTCAAAGTTGTACGACCCAGACCCTTGACTCCGAGTGCCCCTCAATTTCAGAGTCAGACTTGGTGACGAGCCCACCACGCCCCTAAAAACTAAGGTTGGTGGAATCTGCAGGTGATCAATAGGGGTCACGTGTTACTGTGGAGTAAAGGGATGTGGCCAAAAAAATAGTGAAGCTAGACTTATCAAAATATATGTTACACAAAACATTTGTAACACAAAACATTTGGCATATACTCAAGCTATATATATTTAATGGCTGGTAGTACACACCTCTTCCGTGAGTTGATACATGAAGAAGCATGGTATGCCTGATAAGCAACAGTCGGTACTCTTATTTAAGCCACTGTTAATAAACATCAGCCCTAAGTCCTTACCTATTACTTAATACCTCACTTCAGAGCTACTTTTCACACCTAGTCAAGGTTCAGCCTTAAGATTAGAAGTGTTTTTAAGTTGAGAGTTGTTTACAACTTTAAAATAGTTTCCCTGACAAGGTTAGATAACAGCATTCTTGTGACCATAACCCCCTGGACAGGGTAGACCTTTCCAAAGATGCTCAATAATTTCTCTCTCACAATAAAGACTAATAGAGTAACTTGATGCCCGTTTAAAATATCAATCCCTTTCTGGAATACGGTAAAATTGTACATTTTCATCAATCGAACTCGACATTACTCATAATCGTTAGGTCCCTCATTAAATGCCATAAATTACCTATAAAGTCCACTATTCGCTCAAAGGCTCCAGCGCTTTGTATTCTTCAACCACGTTATTGACCACCTCTCTAGCCTCATCAAACTCCTCAAGTCCATCCCTAAACATGTCTTCTTTCCTGTATTGATCTAAGAATGCATGTCGGCGATACAACTTATCGAACTGATCCATTGTTCGCTTAAATACCGAGGTTATGGATGTATGGTTGGCCAGCGAGAGTCCAGATACTCGAGATTTCGATGTGGGGATATAAGGAGACCGACGTGTGAGGGAAATCTGTAGTGAAGCTGGTGTAGAAGGAATAAATGGGGCAAGATCTCGTTCTCGAATTCGCAATAATGCCTTGTGAACGTCCGTAGGATCAATGTCTTCTCCTTGAATGATATTTAATAGAGCCACATAACGTGAGTGTCGCGAAACAGATCCAGACACCATTCGGTTTTTAGGTTGAAGTAGACGTCTCATAATGTCTAACACTGTGGTCTTCCGAACTGCAAAAGACCCACCCGAAGGATTGGCATCTAGCACATCTGCAGAGAAAGGGGTGTAAGCAGTAGACAGGAAGTGTAAACGAGGAAATGGTACCAACGACGCTAGAATACATGCAAGGTCATTATGCATGTACCCCGGGTATCGCAAAGTACTTGTGGATGCACTCATAACACTTGCAACTAGCTGATTGGTCTGGTCGAATGTTGGTGATTGTACTCGGAGAGCCTCGGCAGTAATGTTGCCTAATGCGCCATTATCCAGAACAACCACACTATCTGCATACTCTGCAAGCCTTCTGAGAGTCAGCATACTATTATACGGTTGCACAACAACATCCGATACCTGAGAAGAAGATGGGAAAACACTGTACGTTTGGATGAGCTTCTTGGGATATCTATCGTGGATTTGCTCCAGTAAAAATGATCCCATTCCACTTCCTGTACCTCCCGCGATACTGTGAAGTAACATGAACCCTTCCAAGGAGTCAGAACCATCAGCCTCTCGATCAAGCATATCCAACAGTGTGTCTGCCATTTTCGCTGCTGCTGAGTAGCCACAAGCAAAAATATTACCAGCTCCTGACCCATCTGTACTCATGTAGACATTCTCAGGGTTATAGATACGAGCATAAGGACCCTCCAAGGCAGTAGAATTAATAACGCGAGGTTCCAAGTCTAAAAGCAGCGTACGTGGAACATATCTCGTGTCGTCAGCTTGATAGAAAAACACTTCCTTACGATCCACAACAGATGATGATGACTGGTCGTGATTAACCTCTGGTGCGAAACTCCCATCAGCAGAAATACCATGCTCACGACACAATTGCTCCCAAAAACGTGCTCCAATTTGATTGCCGCATTGCCCCGCTTGGATAGTGATTAGTTCTCTAGGCATCCTCTTGGTGTATGATGGTGGGTTAGTTCGTGCATCTTTTGAGTTTAGTGATAAACTTCATAGTTAACTTAAAATGAAATTAGGGGATCTGGGTTGATTAGGGTTGGTGGATTTGGCGACTAATGAATGCATGACAATCCCAGCCATTTGAACTGCTAAAAGGAATGCATCAAAGCTGGTTTTCAGGGTGTGTACAAAGAGCTCAAATGATCAGCAAAGAGTTTATCTCATTATAATTTATTCCAGAGCTTCAAGGATCTCTTTTCGAAATTACGAGTGGCATGAGAGCTGGAGTCAATGGCTGCTTCTAAATGATTGTATGAAAGTAATCGCAAACCTCGTATTACACATGCTGCTATGGCTTCAATCCACAATACTACCTAGAAGGCAGTTTTCTAGTCAATCATGAGTCCTTCTCTTGAAATCCACAAGTGTACTAAGCCATTCCGCCAGCAGATCCCATTCCCTTAACCATTGTAGCAAAGTCTGATCATGATTCTAACAAAGAATGGTGTCAGAGATCGTCAAAAAATGAAATGGAAAATCATACGTTGTTGATTTTGCTGATCGTGGCGCCAACTGCCATAAAATAATAGGAGGTCATCTTGTTAGTGCTATTGAAGTCATGATTAGTGATCAGTCGAACTCTTTTCTAACCAGTTACTCCCTTGGAATAACCAAGTCGGTAAGTCTGGTTGCAGTTAATTCTATTACAATACAGAATTGTGCCCTAATCAATGCATAAATCGGTTTCATTTTGCCTTTCTTTCTCAAAAGGTACACTCTTTGTACTAGTCTTTCAGACTTGTTTCATTCCTGATCTCGATATTGTGTAATTTGTGGGGTACTCTTTTCCGTTGATTGTATCTCTGTTACTATTTATGACTCAAAAATAAAGAAAAAAATTTATTGAGAGTCAGTTTTCGTTACTTGGAGCATTCGTGCTTCATGGTCTTAGGACATTTCCATCCCGACACACCAGGCGCATCACCGTGCTCTACTTCTCAGTAACCAACCCGTTGCTGTCGGATCGCTTCTAGGTCTACTTTTCGAATAATAGATTTCTTGGCGTGAAACAGAGAAAGTAACCGATCGAAGATCATCCCAGCAAATGCTATCCAAACCTCATGGTCCCATACCAACACTTAAGGGTATACTGGAGGGTTATTATGAGGTCTAGATTTAAACAAGACTCCCTTATGAGATTTGACCATGATCATTACCCTCCAAGGTGATCTAAGTGAAAGGAAATTGTCTTTCCTTGATGTATCTGTAATGGATCTTTAGAATTACTACTTTTGGTCAAGACAGCAATCAAAGCAAACGCCTAATTATTTACCTCACACATATTCAAGAGTGATGGTTCTGGCTCTTCAAACACATGTGTTGAATCATTCTGGAGGCTCCAATCAACTATCAAATATTCCTGAACAGACGTATGGTGGTTCATATCACTCCTCCGAAAATCAATGGGTCCAATGCAATATTATTCTTGTATCGTTTTCAAAGAAATGTTCTGGTAGTTCCTTTGTTTCAATACATTTCATTTATTTCTGTTTCTTATGTTATTTTTTGTTTGGTATTTTGCTTTTATTCATTTATTCGTGAATCATGATAGTTCATACTGGTCTCAACTGGGAAACTCTAATATTGTAGTTGGTTTGTAGTGTGTCGCTCACAGTATGTGGCGGCTTCACTTGGCAAGTTCCCCTCTTCTGTCCAATTTTGTTGAAAAAATGTATTCATGCATAGCTTGTTGTGTGTGCGATTTTGTTGGACCGATCGATGAGACTAATTTGTTTGCGGCTGCAAGTTCATGCACGACCACCATCGTCAAGGGTTTCATGCATGAAAAATGCTTTCATGTACCAGAACATCAAGTATCCCCTAATCTATTAAACCCCCATGGACATTTCATGCGAGTCTAGGAACAAAGTGTGTTGGCCTGATTCTCAGTGTGCAGAAAAACAGTTCCTTGCGATTAATGGAAATGACCATGACACTCAGTTGAGATCGACATGATAGCACACTGGCTTCACTCATTTTGGTAAGATTGCCCGGGAGATGTCGATCGTGGCTTGAGTCATTCTCAAGAATCACTCATACTATAGCCAAGAGCCCCCACACCGTTCTCCTGGGGCAAAATGAGATTCAGAGGCAGAGTGTGAAGACCCAACAGCTCTGTATGCAACAGAGAATTTATGAGTATATAGAAAGTGATAAACAATGTTAACTGGAGCGGTGCTTTTCAATTCACGGATGTTTGGAATATTTTTATGATAGTGAGTTGTTGGGTGGTATCAAGAATCATAGTCACGATTCCTCCACCTTCCCCATATTAACAGCCAAGATGTTGCGCAGCACCCGATCCCCACACAAGGTTGAAGATCAGCAAATCCTTTCATTTCAGGCACGCTTTAGAGATGAACCTAATGAAGAAAACGAGAGACATGTTGGGGCCCGTGATAGTTGCCGATCTTTCTTTTTAAATATTTGTCAATAAATACTATGGGACCTTTTCCAATATTGAGAGGAAACGGCATAGTCATGTCATGACATCATCATTTATACAAAAAGGGAATGTACATAATAGGAAATTCCCTGTGCGGCTTTGCTCTATCAAAGTAGTTTGAACTGTGAGTAAAATGTTATAATTTATAGTTTCAAAAAAACAAAACATGAACGTGATTAAAACTAGGGTATCCAAGTTATCTAAACTAAAAGAAAAAGATTACTGGTAAATCTAATATCCAGAGCCTCCCGTAAAATACTCGCTTTAACCCTCTGTCTCCAAATTAGATAAATATTGCCGTAGTTCCGATATCACCGAGGAACTCCCAACAACACCCTTAATTAGTTTCTAGAATTAAGATATTCTTGATGAGAGCAACCAAATACACAAGGTTTAACGTATTCGAAACCTAAATGGGCCATCGAAACGGACGGCGTGAAAGTTGACGAACTTGCCATATTAGAGGGGAATTCTTTTACCGATCACATGTATTCTAAAGTGCATTTATAACAATTCAGTCAACCAGAACTGAAGAACAAAAAATTCTTTATTGAAATGTTGAAGAAACAGAGATGGATGGATCAGACTCAACAAAACGTAGACACACGTAAATGGGAAGGATCTTTAAGGATCGTTATTATAGGGCTTAGAGCCGATAGACATATCGCGTTGAGATGACAACAACAAAACCCGATTCAATTGAGTCTGAGGACTCATGCAGCGATCTCTCCACCTTATTTAATACTATGCAGGTAGGATTTTGAATTTGTGAGCCGCACCATCATGGGTACTTTACCAGTTAGAGTTGCGAGTATCAAATTTCTCAGTAATATAATCATAAGGGGAAATATTACTTGACCCTGGCCAGATGAGCTTCTGCTAAGATATCCATAGATGGAAATTTGCCTAGTTCTTGTTAACACAGAGTTCATAATCGAGTGAAGGTTCAAGGATGTGCAATCCCTAGCAACTGGGTACATGCCCACTGCAACCAGGGTTCTGCGAACAAAAATCAGTTATAGTCTCTTGTAATAATTCCCGCCGCTTAGCTTCCCGTCCCCTGTCACCATAAACGGATTTGCCTTAATCCGAGTTTCCGAGCTTCTGTTGTTCTAGGTCTGGAAGTGTAAAGTGAAAAAGCGGAAAAACTCAAAACACAAAAAAAAAAAAACGAATGTAAAAAGCAACCAGAAAAGCAATAAGAAAAAGAAAAAAAAAGGAGAAAAAAAAGGAGAAAATTTAAATCAGGAAACATAGCTGTAAGCAAAAGAAAAAGTTATATATCTATTATTGTAAATCTTTTATTATATCTCAGTATAGACTCTTGCTCTGGCTTACCTTATCATTTTTTAACATGCACGAAGTACCCAGTCATGGGTGAAACCTCCAACTAGTCACGTCTTTGTGTGCTTCAAACTTTATATTAATAAAGTTCGCTTAGGTTATTTGATGTCTTGGCTTTTTTTTATCCGGAGGTTTGACTTTTCGTTTTATTCCAACCTTCAAACTGAGCTCTCTTTCCCTCATGAACATTATATATATCGAAGTTCCCCTCCTGGTTCTCTTTACTAACGACCACACCAATCAAAACACGAAGTCATGAATACACCTATCTCTCAAGCATCAATGGCTGAGACCTACCTTATGGCCTCTAAGGCCAGATACAAGCTCACTAAAGAGGCATCTAGACCAGACCTCCACCTCCGGCAATTAGTATCCCACGCCAATCTCGTTGACGCTCTGATGGATGAACTAGCGGTTAGACGCTCACGAGGCAAGGCCAAATCGGTTATGGCAGTAGCTGCTGTGATCGAGGCTCCTGCTATCCCTCCAACACTAACTCATGTCGAGTTGTTGAACGAACCAAGCGCTGGCGCCGATGGTTTGGACGAGTATGATCCCGAGTCATCAGACAACTACACATACCAGGCATTTGAAAGCATACAGGAGGTGAGTGAATTTGATGAAGCAGACGAGGAGGAGCAATCTTACACATCAGAGCAGGACTCTCAAGCCCCTCAGTTATGTTATTCTTCTTCCTCAAGTGACGAAGAAGACGATATCGAATCACACGTTCAGCATCGCCCAATACAGCCCTCTCAACAACCATTGCACAAGACTATGTTTCATGAGTCCTCGTTGGATATCATGGTAGCATAATCTGTCACACAATTTTCGCATTATTTATTAATAGATAATTCTATCCACTTCACATTAGATGATCTCCGAGATTTAATTTAGTGCAATAGAGCAGCAGGGGTGCAACTAAGTCACATTCTCTACATGGAAGATATGAAACTGAAACCATGAACTTTATGCAAGGGTAGAGTTTCTCTTTTTTTAGGCTCTTCCTTGGGACTGGGAGGTGGTGAACTTGTTCCATTGAAGTCGAAAAGCCAACCATGAGTTCTTTGATAATTCTGTTGGTAATGCTTAAACTGGGTTATTATGTTCCCTTTTCCTTGAAACTTTTCACTTACATATTATTCCTTGTAGGTCTTGCTAGGCCGTTCCGTATGAAGGAGACCCACTTGATAAATGCCTACTACTATTAACAGACCAAACCCAAATGAAAGTATAAAATGTTAAGTATTGAACTCAATGTAAATGATCTATGCAGTGGAGACAAGCCACCCTGTTGCTTAGGGCAACAACCAGGTTCGAGTTAGTAATTTGGACGGAATTTTTTCCGAATTAATGTATCGAGTTGGTCTTCGGGTTATCTTATTATTAATGACGAATCACTCACTTTTAGTTTTTTACCCATGCCAAACCCCTTTTAACTTTACCACCGGAACACGGACGTAACGGAGGCGCTAGATCCGTAGGCTCTAGCTCCGTATTAGTCATATCTCCGGTCGAGTTTATTGGGCTAGAACAAAACTTAGAGGACCTCTCATGCAACCCAGACCGAGAAAACAGATGAGTTCTTCAGGCGTAACATCTTGTACTGATTGTTCAAGGTGGATGCCTACAGTTACGATTTATCCGTTTCTTTGTTTTATTGCCACTTATATTGCTCCACTTTCAATAAGGAAGGGTGGCCCTGTCTCCTGTGATTACCCCACACACCCCATGATGCAGGCCCGTGACCTGAGTCAGGTGACCAACTTTAAAGCAAGGAATTGCCACCATGTGGGCTACAGTTCTTCAGAAACAATTAACTCATTGAATGTTTCATCAGCTGTTGATCATGTGTATACGATCTAAGAACTCCCGTAAAGGTCACAAGTGAACTTCGTAAGCAAAGACATGCATACTAACCACTGCTGACTATACATTCTGCATCTTTTATTCTGTCGCTTGACATTAGATTGATCCCCATTGTTCAAGTTAGAATTTGTTTTTCAGCTGTGGTTGGTATGGCTCAATAATAGCCAGTTTATCATTTACGTTTGTACATTTCCTACACCCACTATCAATAAATGGCTCGTAATAATGGAGTCAATCATTTCTACCTCTGGTTGAAAGATTGCTATTTGACTCATTGGCAATAAGGCGGAGATTATTTTGGTTCATTACAATTACAATAGTTTCAGTGGTTTCGAAAAGTGACCATGTTGGCGAAACTTTAAGAAATGGTGGTGTTAAAGAACAAAAAACTAAGCTGTCAAGCTGTAATTATGCATTACATTCCAATATGACAATACCTATTGTGCAGAATCGTGTTCGTTTTTTCAGCATCCCCTCATCACTGTCTATTATTTGTAAGTCTTCTTGCCAATATCAAAAGGCAGGTATCGGTACTTGATCATATGCTGGATCTGCTTCTTCATGGTGAGCGAGAACAGAACAAAGAAATAGATCAGTAGAATAGGCCAGAATACAGGGATGTCAAAGGCAGGGATGAAGGCACACACCAGCGCGATCAGCGTAGCCCGAGTGGCAGAGTGCCAGAACTTGAACTCCGGGAGTCGTCGAATGAAAGGCTTGAATTCGTCATTTGCGCTGCTACTACTTGGCTCATCGGTAGGGAGCTGACCTTCTTCTGCGTCCTCCATGTCCATGTCATTTTGCAAGGAAGGGTCGAATTTTGGCTGCAAAAATGCCAAAAATAAATTCAGCAAGTAAATTCCCAAGGTGTAGCATACAACATACCAACCCTGAGCCATGAGGATTCGAATCATAAACACGGTCAGCAAAACGCCAAATGCAACCCACCGGTTCAACTTGTGAGGCACACATTTGTCAACATAATGCTGGTACACCTGTAGCACTCGTTGAAACCGTTGGGTGACAGCATCCAGAGGGGAAGAGGTTGGTTCATCCATCGTATTTAACTGAAGTTGAGGGCTGAAGAGGGACTTGATTTCACTGTACGTGTATGATAACGTGTTAGGTTTGAACTATGTGGGTTCGATTCCCATAGTGGTATGCTTATTAGTTATTTTAGTTTACATTTCACAAACTTACAATAGTGAGGTTGTCGGAAGATTGCTACACAGATTGATAAACCTCGTCAACAGAAAAATACTGTCTGAGTTATTTGAATAGAATTGTGGTCAATTACCGTTATTGTACTCTTTCACTTGGCAGTTACAACTTGCCAGGAATTGTTTAGATAGAGTTGGAGATATCTTGATGTAATTTAGCTTCAAATACCCATTGGTAGTTTCTTTTAGCTTCATATAGAACTTTGCGTATTGAGTGTGTCGGAATCATTCCGTGCTCAGTCAAATGGAGTGAAGTTGGCACATCTATGGATTAAAGTTGTGAGGGTGCTGTTTCTAAGCTAGATAGTAGTTGAAACGTTTTACTAGAAGGTTCCAAGAAACATAGAACTTCGATACTAGCTACTCAATAGTAGTTGAAACGTTTTACTAGAAGGTTCCAAGAAACATGGATCTTCGATACTAGCTACTCATGGGAAACCCGATACTTTTTATTTCTGGTTGACATACTTTACAATATCAAGTAGATAATTGAGTTAATATTGGAAGAAGGTATTACTAATACTGTCGGAACCATCCGTTGCCAACATAATAGTTTTGAATTTCCAACTCTAGAACCATCACAGCAATTATTACCGCTTGCTTCTTTTTTTAATATATGCCAGTAAAATGGTACAAATCGCACGTATTCTCAACTGAAAAGGCGGCGTCTGAGCTATTTACATTTACACATGAGGGGATCCTTTTGTGTACTACCTTAGGTCGTTTCTTAATATTTTTAAATTACACCAGCCACAATGTGGACGAGTAACTCAGTAGACTATTGTCAGCAGTTCCTTTAAGGTTCCGAGATTGCTCCAGGTTTTGAAATAAGGTTGTGACTCAGTTGTTCATTGTGGTTAAAGGAAATCGAACGATGTCGAATGACTAAGAAGAGCCAATAGCGATGGTCCAGATTTGTCTTAGGGAAAGGTATATCATTGCCTTTTTGTTGTTGTTCATATACTGTCCTCCTCACTCTATATGTGCTGACTTTTAAGTCTAATGACACCTATCAGCTACAGATTTTACAGATTTTAGCCAGAATTTATTCCAAGCGATAAACTTGAAGTCAATTGGCAGCAGTCATTGAGTCAATTGTGTCCACGATATTATGAGTCATGGGTTAATACCTGGCCTTTTAAGCCAGGTTCCGACGGAATATACATAAAGTTAAGTGTATGGTCATTAAGCTGGTTACAATGTTGCAGGAAGGTGTCCGTTTACGTATCGCAGCGATGTCGGGCCAAGTAAAAAATATGTCTAAAAGTTGGTTCTAAGGCCTTGAAACTCAGAATAAGGTTTGAATCACATGATAATGGAAAAGTTTGGAAGTTAACTACTAAAGGTTATTAATCAAATGAAGACGGAAGCTTCCGAACTCAAGATGATGGACACAAAACTACTGTCATAACATGGCTATCTAGGAGCCATGTGAGCTTCACCAGTATTCCTCTTTTCTATGTGCCGATAACGGACGCATAACCTACATGTAAACCCCAGCCAAACCCGCTTTGGTCAGGCATACTAAATAATTAAGGTTGGGAGCAGGGAATGACACATTTTTTCAGTTTTCAGAAACAGACAGTACATATATAGATGTGCGTAAACGTAAATATCCTCCATACTTGAACACACAAAAATGCCCTACTTGGCTGACCCTTCGACTAAATATCAAGCATTTCCTGCCGTTAATCTGCCCAACAGACAGTGGCCTAGCAAGACTCTGAATAAGGCTCCTCGGTGGCTTTCCACTGATCTGCGAGACGGCAACCAGTCTCTGCCTGATCCCATGACCATGGACGAGAAAAAGGAGTATTTCCAAAAACTTGTGCAAGTCGGCTACAAGGAGATCGAGGTTGCGTTTCCCTCTGCTTCCCAAGTGGACTTTGATTTCACCCGGTACGCCTGTGACACCGCCCCCGAGGATGTGTGGATCCAAGTGCTTGCTCCCTGCAGAGAAGATCTCATCACCCGGACCGTCGAGTCGGTAAAGGGTGCTAATAAGGCTATCATTCACATCTACCTCGCCACTTCCAAGTGCTTCAGAGACATTGTGTTTAGCCATTCCCGAGAAGAGACCCTGGCCAAGGCAGTGGCCTGCGCAAAACATGTTCGAGCTATCACCAAGGATTCCGAAGACCCTGAATGCAAGAAAACTACTTGGGGATTCGAGTTTTCTCCTGAAACTTTTAGTGATACTGACCTTGACTTCGCCGTCCAAGTGTGCGAGGCTGTAAAAGCGGTATGGGAGCCCTCGGTTGAGAACCCCATCATCTTTAACCTTCCCGCCACCGTCGAGATGGCCACTCCTAACGTGTATGCCGACCAAATTGAGTACTTCTGCACTAATATTTCTGAGCGAGAAAAGGTCTGTGTATCTCTGCACCCTCACAATGACCGAGGATGTGCAGTAGCTGCTGCTGAGCTGGGCCAGATGGCTGGTGCTGACCGAGTTGAGGGCTGTCTGTTTGGAAACGGAGAGCGAACCGGAAACGTCGATCTGGTCACTCTGGGCCTGAATCTTTACACTCAAGGAGTTCATCCTAACATTGACTTCTCCGATATCACTTCCATCATTGACATTGTGGAGAGATGTAACAAGATTCCAGTACATCCTCGAGCACCCTACGGTGGCCAGCTTGTGGTTTGCGCTTTCTCTGGATCCCACCAGGATGCCATCAAGAAGGGCTTTGCCCGAATCGAGGATGTCAAGGACGAGGTTGCTCAAGGAAAGCGAAGATGGCAAATCCCCTACCTGCCTCTGGACCCTCAGGATATTGGCCGAACCTATGAGGCAGTTATCCGAGTCAACTCTCAGTCTGGTAAGGGTGGCGCTGCGTGGATCATTCTGCGATCCCTGGAGCTGGATCTGCCCCGAGGGCTGCAGGTTGCTTTCTCCAAGGTTGTACAGAAGGAAGCTGAGGTTGTTGGACAGGAGCTGTCATCCCAGGAGCTTGTGGATCTGTTTGAGAGAGAATATGGCTTGTATGAGGAGCAGCAAGGCAAGTACCAGCTGGATGATTTCGAGGTGACCAACAAATCCAAGGAGGAGCGAGAGCTCACTGGTGCCCTGGTGGTCAATGGCGAGAAGGTTGAGCTCAGCGGTTCCGGTAACGGTCCCATCTCATCGTTCCTCGACGCGATCAAGAACGCATTCGGCTACAACCTGGAGGTTCTCAACTACCATGAGCACTCCATTGGTAAGGGCTCCAAAACCAAGGCTGCCACTTATATCGAGCTGTCCTACGAAGATAGCGGTAAAACCTACAAGCGATGGGGTGTTGGTATCAACGAGGATGTTTCCAAGGCCTCTATCAATGCCATTCTCTCTGCCATGAACGCCATCTCTGACAGTTATAACAAAAAGTAGCCCGACTGGCAAATATTTAAGTAGCATAATCGAACGAGACTTTCTAACAAGCAGACGTATCAAGCAGACTAGTATGAATAATTTATTAAATAATGCAGTTGTTATATTTAGTGAGAAATGTACTGGAAAACAAAACTGACATCCTCAAACTGTTCCTCCTGTCTTAGCAGAAGATCCTCAATCTTTTCCATAGTACCCTTGTAGAAATGGTTCCACGTCGTTGCATCTCCATACAGCATTGCTGGGGCACGCTGAACCTGTCTCCCATCCTTGCAACGTTTGCATTGGTAGACATCGTGTGTATTACAAGGAGTCACATCATCATACTCGAACAGTTCCTTGAGATTGGACATGGAGTAATGACGTTCCATATCTTGAACCTCATCCACCACACAAGTAGATAAAGACTGCTTCATAGATTGACGTTGGAAAATCTTCTCCTCAATGGTTCCTGTCGCAATCAATCGATACACAAAACAGTCTTTTTTCTGGCCATCACGCCAGACTCGGGCAAGTGCTTGTTGGTCAGCTGCAGGATTCCAATCAGGATCCATAAGAACTAGACGATTGGCTCCAATCAAGTTGAGACCACATCCTCCTGCTTTTGACGACAAGAGAAATATAAACTCATTTCCTTCAGGGTCGTTAAATGTGTTTACCAGTTTGGCTCGCTTGTTAATATTCATCGTTCCATCCAATCTCAGACATCCATAACGTCTCAAACGGCACATTTTTTCTATTAAGTCAAGCGTCTGGGTATAGTTTGAAATGATAACAATCTTGTCGTTAGTTTCAGTATGGATAGAATATAGCATCCGCTCCAAAACCATAAACTTGCACGAGAAATGCGAATAAACGTCCCGATCACGCCCAGCCCGCTCAGCAAGCGGTCTGTAATCATCAGGAAATACTCTTCGGCACCCAGATATATCATCAGGCAACTTAAGCAAATCTGGATGATTGCAGAGCTTCTTCAAAATATTGATGGCCTTTAAAGGTTGAGCTCCTTCACCCTTGACCAACTTTCTGGCTTCAGAAGAAGACCGGAAGTGATTATAGAGAGCTTTCTGGAAGCTCGCAAGATTGCAAAACACCACATGCTCATATTTCACAGGTAGGTACTTGCTCAGGATGTCATTGGTTCGACGAATAATCAGGGGCGAAACAATGGCGGCCATTTCTGTTAGTTTTTCTTCAGCCGTCTTCAAATCAGATTCAGTGCCATCTGCGTCACGGCCTCTGAGAATGGGAATTTCGTAGTTTTTACGAAACTCGGCTTTGCTGCCCAATAATCCTGGATTAGCGAAATTCAGTAACGAAAAATACTCCAACAAGTCATTCTGAATGGGGGTTCCCGAAAGAATGACTCTACGTTTGACATTAAGCGCATCAAGGGCAGTGAACGTTTGAGAATCACTGTTCTTCAGCTTGTGGCCTTCATCGGCCAGTAAAAGTCCGATCTCTGCGTCCTGGATAGTGGGTACTTGACGCCGAAGGGTGTCGTAAGAGATAATGAGTACTGGTCGGGTCACTTTTCTACCCTCCGCCTCAGCCCACTGTCTGAGTCCTGCTGAAAGCTCTGCTGGTTTCTGGGACCCATCTACAGCATAAGGGACTACAGCACCTTCACCCAACCACTTCACAAATTCGGCTGCCCAATTGCGTACCAATGAACTTGGACACACAACAATTGCCTTTGAAATGGTCCCTTTACCTTGAGGGCTTTGCTTGAGAAGAGTCCATAGTAGTGATATACATTGCAAGGTCTTTCCTAGACCCATTTCATCTGCCATAATACAACCGTTAGCCTTAGGGTTGATGAGACCTGTTGTAGCCCGGTACAGAAACTTGACACCTTCGACCTGATGAGGACGTAGAATCTTGGCCAACTTCGGGTCGATAACAACGGGAACATCTGGGTACTCCTTAACTTTATCTTTGTCCTTTGATATTCCTAGAATTTCGGCCAACGTGAGGTTTGGTCGTTTGGAAAGAGCCTCCACCGTTTCTACATCGGTGTCTGACTGGCTCAACGTGACTTCTGTGGCTTCCTGGATATCTTCTTCAGTAACAGTATTTTTCTGTCCATCCACAGTTGGATCATATAACACAATAGCAAATTCACCTGCTGGGTCGTGTAATGGGCGTGGCACAAAGTCAACGGGTTTACGCATGCCCAGAGCAGGAAAGGACTCCACAAAGTCATCATTTCTGTCTTTGAATGGTACACGGAAGTTTTGGTTGAGAACTGCCAGCGGATCTCTTTTGGGATGATTAGCTGTCTTTTCTTCTTCACCTGTTTCAGCATAGTTGATTGATTTCCGTGCCCTTCTCGATGGCACCCATGAAGAGGTATAATTTGCATGTGAGGCTGGGGCTGGCCGTTTGAACGGCTTAGTTAGTACATCTAGAGGATCCCGTGTGTCCTTTGAAGGCAATCCATGCTGTTTTATTTGACTGGGCGCTTTGTTCCTGTGCATTAATAATATGTTGTGATGTTAAGACAAGTTTAACTAATTTGGATCAACTAGACACGCGTATTGACGCGTTACGTGTAAATGGCCTTGTAAAAGAAGATGAGGAGGGCGGCAATGTGGTAAAAAAAAAAGTTGGGGAAAGTAGTGGAAAAAATTGTCAAATTATTTAAGTGATATTATTATCTCCCTGTAGTTTCTTTTATATTCTTCTCAAGAGGAACTTCTGAGGATGCCAGGTCATTAGACTTTGTGATTGCGAAAACGGTGACGATGAATAAATGATTGCTGAATCTGATAAGGTAAGAAAATCTATTTCGTCAAGATACGAGTATCATTTCAGTTCCACTTTGAACGATGCAATCGTCTGAGTCCTGGTTAGAAGGGACGTCCCTTTCTAGTATTCTAGCTTGCTTTGTCTTCCTAATTGAGTCTTTTAATGAGGCCCTAACTCAAATCCATTTCTTCTCAACTTAGTGCGTAACCACTCAGATCAACACAACCTTATGAGTCGCACTTTTAGTCTGGGGAAGGATGGAAGGTATAAAACAAATGGCCGAACTTTCACTCTGGGGCGCTACCCCATGTTCAACCATCTGAAGCGGCTGGTGGAGGGGACTCGAATGGTCTCTGGTCCTTCCAGTTTCTGGGACATACCAGAAAAGCTCACCCCGCTTCAGAAAGAGGTGTGGGATTCACGAAAGTCAGCCAAGCCGCTAAATAAGCAGCATGAACTTATCATGGAGGACTTCATAGTTACGTGCGGGCCGTTGATTTGTGATAATTTACTGCAATCTGGAAGCCACAAAAACTTACTGACGGCTATATGCTACTACTCTCTGGCCCAATGGGTTGATGCTGTGTATCGTACGTTGGTTCAAGTGATTCCATGGTATCACTGTGACCAATTTATCCTGTTTGGTCCCAGTCCGGTCCCTAGGCAGAAGGTAGTGTTTCTGATACGACAGCTGTGGCTGCTCTCTTGTGTTGGTCCCAAGGACCCACATCATGAAACGGAAACATTGAACCGCATTTCCCAATTCAACCTCTTAACTTCAGTGAATTGCTTATCCACATTTGAGGTTCCTGAATACCCTACAGACAGATCGACTGGAAGTTTTCTTGGGAAGACATCAGCAGTTCTGAGACATATTCCTAATGGCCATCTTCATTGGCTTTTTCGACCTGGTACAGTGCAGGCGATTTATAGATACTTTGGTTATCTCAATTGCTTGGCGCTCAATCAGTTTTTCGAGCTGTTTCGAGACCGTGAAGATGAGCTGTTACGCTGGATGAGCGAGACCATTCCAGTCGTATCTAAGAATCCTGTAAGATGCCCTGATACGCTGACTCCCCACCGCATCGCAGAGACTATTAACGCTCAAGTGGTTCGATTCAAAGGTTCACCACCAACCCTACATGATGGTGATATTTCATTTCTTCACTGCATCGATAAATATGGTCTGTTAAATGATTATTACACTGAACAACAACTAGAGACTCTGTTGGATTATCTTCAGAAAGTGCTTAATTTCGTCTTGTTTGAGATTGATGAGTCTGAAGTCCCTGTGCTTGTGGAAATGCTTCTAGGTGACCTGAAGTGTCACCCACATCTTACATATGCTCTTGCTATTATGAAGGATAGGAGCATTTACTCTAAAGATCTGATAAATGAAATTTTAATCAACGATGTCAGGTATGCTCAACAGCGGTTGGAGCACTGCAAATGCGGCACTGTTGATGGGGTTGTTACTGATCATCCCGATTATAAGATGCAACTTGCTTTGCCTCCCGCAATAGCAAAGTTAACACCCCTATCACATACGTCTTCGTCTGCATCAACCAAGGAAGCTCCACAGTCCCAACCAGCCCACAGTAAGGATCATAACTTGGGTAATAGCAATGTCATTGATATGACCAGGTCACCCAACGAATTTAACATTGAATACGAGCCAAACAGAAGTCCTGGGTCTCATGAAATTGTCAAGCGGAACTCACAAAAATGGTTGGACCTGTCGGCTCCTATCATCGCAGCCTACGTGCGCGCCTTTGAGCCAATTCGGGATGAGAGATTTTGCCTCAACTGCCTGCTCTGCCATAGATTTGATCAAAATATCACAAAAATTGTCCACGAAACCTGGAAATGTTCATTTCCCAATGCTTGGGAGGTCCTGACGAATCCCGATCTTTCTTTGGTGGACTTTGAGTCCCACAGAAGTCAAAATTACAATAGAACGACTTTGACAGAGTTGGATCATATTCGAAATCGCTGGATAGCCAACACAAAGCACGAGCGGTTGGCATTTGAAGGCGTTATTGCCAATATGCCTTCTGACTGCTGCAAAAACTGTCTCTTTCAGTTCCGAAGTCATCGAGGTGGCTTAAGCATCATGCACAGAACTGAACGTTGTCGCAATGTCAACATTTATGGCGCCGTATCTGAGGCACGTTGAGCCTCTTAGCGCCATACTCGCATGTGCTGAACCTTGATTATTTCATTTGATCCAGGCAACTGCAGGTTGTGTGAAACAAAGAAAGATCCTGAAAACCTACTCATTGTGGCTTTCACATGGCTCATCGTGTACCCATGCACCAATGCCTTTCGCGGGATTTATGACAAACTGTGCCAACCACAGATCTTGAAACTATTTTTTAACCCCTGCAGTTCTGAAACCCAGTCATAACTACCACTCGTACATTGACTTATTCAGCGATATACGGTTGAGACGTTTTGACGAAAGAAAGCAAGGTATCTGTTACTGAAATTTTCAAGTGCTATGATACCTCTAAACTCAACTCAAAAGCAGTTGCAACCTTTCAAAAGTCCATAAAGACAACAGTCATTAAAGACTTGGTTGCATATGAATGGAAAACTTGGTTTTCCAACTTATACAAGATATTCATTTTGTTGCAATGAATAAGGCTTTGGTGGGCGTCTTCCGAGAGAGCGTTTATCAACTGATAAATCGTTCGATGGTTATTCCTTTTTCCTTATCTCTACCCCCGTAGAAGAAGCGCACGTTTTCATTGTTTTGACACGTTCTTTTCGATTATTTGTTTTAAGACTGCTTTTGATCAACTTAACTTTTTACTTGAAACACCAACTGCCAAGGATCACAAAACGACGCTGGTTGCATCATGAGCAATGAATGAAAGTAAAACCCCATCAAGACAATAACACATCTGAAGGCCCTCTCTCGGGGTACGCCGCCAATGGAAGCAGGTGATAATGGACCGGCATATCACTGCAAGAGGGTGGAAAACCTACTCCAACGGTTTTTGATATTCGTTACTGATCACCTAAACTCTGAAGAATCCCCTTTACAGCTTTGCCACCCACATCTGTTTCCAGCTTAGGTAGGAGGGAAGAGCCATTTTTATTGCAGATTTCTTTTTCTAACCCATTTCATTGGCGCCATTTAGAATGAAATTTAAGATACCACAAGACTAGACTACCCTACCAGATTTCAAACAGACTCTATCTGATTTGATGAACTCAATTTAATATGCATGACTGTATTGTACCTGATACTGTGGTCCCTGCAGTACTGGATTCAAAAGTCAATGTGATCATCACTCACCTGATTAAGTGGGCTAGTTGTTGACAGGATAATGTGCACTCTACAAAATAAGTAGAAATATTTGAAGGACAACAACATGACGCATTTGAAAGAAACATTTAAACTACAACAGTCATGTGATAGAGACTGGGACGGGAATTGAGCAATGATGCTGCTGGTGACAGCAATGATGTTATGAGTGGTCACTTCATGGCCATTTAGTTTATTTGGTTAAAGTTTCACTGTTTTCATATGGAGAACAAAGTTTCATTGTGATAATCTCTATGTACGATAAGGTTTTGTGGAGGTCAGGGACTTATCAAGATAAGACTACAAGAAATTGCTAAGTGGTGTATGAGCAGATCTGAGGGTTTGGTTTTGAGTATAATCGGTAAAATGTATTCGTTTGTTTTTACTGAAATCAGGTATCTCCTTATCATTCCCCTTTTTTCTGGTTTGTCTCAACTAAACTTTAGCTTTGACACGTGCAGTAGCCCCCAGACTATTATGCAGAAAAAGAAAATATAGAAACTGCCAAATGGGAACTAAAATAGTATATATACCTCTCCCCATCAAACTTGATAAAGACAAATAAGCAAATATGACACCTCTCCAAATTATTTTTGTGTTGGTGGTATCCGTTATCACCTACCTGGTTGCGTCTTCGATCACATATCATCGTCGAACGCTTGAGCTTGAAAAGAAATGGAACTGTGGGAAACCTTTTTTCTTTTCAGGTTTCCCTAAGTCTATCTACCACTTCTATGTTTTCCTTAAGGATTCACGCAATCACAAGCTGCTGGAAAGTTTCCAGGAAGGATTTGCTAATAGAGCTCCACTTATGACCATCAAGATGAATGTGTTTGGAAAAGATATCTTTAACACTTGTGATCCTGAAAACATCAAGGCTATTCTAGCTACGCAGTTCAAGGACTTTTGTTTGGGTGAACGTCATGCTCAGCTTTTCCCTGTGTTGGGCAATGGCATTTTCACTCTGGATGGAAGTGGATGGCAACATTCTCGAGCAATGCTGCGGCCCCAGTTTTCTCGGGACCAAGTATCTGATGTGGAGATGGTTGAGCAACATCTACAGTTTATGTTCTCTCGAATCCCTAATCGAACCCAGGCTTTCGATGCCCAGCAACTCTTTTTTAATCTCACGCTGGATACTGCTACCGAATTTCTGTTTGGCCAATCAGTCGGGTGCCAAACTGTAGAGTCAAACCCTGGAGCATACTCCTCAGATATGCCACTTGACTTGCGAAAGTCGTTCCAAGATGACTTCAACAAAGCCCAAGAGCATCTTGGAGAACGAGTCCGCTTGCAGATGTTGTATTGGCTCTGGAACCCTAGAGAACTCAAAAGTGCTGGCAAGCGAGTTCATGCTTTTGTTGACCACTATGTGCAAAAGGCTCTGAAGGAAAGCGAGATGGATCTTAAGGACAATAAATACGTTTTCTTGAGGGAACTGGCGCGGGAAACGAAGGATCCAGTTGTTCTTAGAGATCAGGCTCTTAATATTTTGCTAGCCGGAAGAGATACCACCGCCTCGTTATTGTCTTGGTGCATTTATTTATTAGCCAGAGATGAACGAGTGTGGAAGAAATTGCGAGCTGAAGTTCTGAACGACCTGGGAGATGGTTCGGATCTCTCTCTTCTCACGTTTGAATCGCTCAAACGGTGCGAGTACTTGAGATATGTGCTTAATGAAGTTCTGCGGTTGTATCCTTCCGTCCCCGCTAACTTGAGATATGCCACTAAAGACACAACCCTTCCACGAGGTGGAGGACCGCTTGGTGAAGAGCCTATCGTTATCAGGAAAGGCAACGTGATTACCTATCATGTTTACACCACACACAGACTGAAACAGTTCTGGGGAGACGACGGTGAAGAGTTTGTTCCAGAAAGATGGGCCGAAGGGAAATCTCGAGGCTGGGAGTATCTTCCTTTCAATGGAGGTCCCCGAATTTGTCTAGGACAACAGTATGCACTTACCGAAGCGGCCTATACTCTGGCCAGATTGGTCCAAATGTACGATACATTGGAGAATGCCGATGATAAGCCTGAGCCTCCAATGAAGGCACATGCACTTACCATGTGTCACTTGACGGGTGTGCATGTCAGGATGTACCGGTCCAAGGAGTAGTCATCCTGACAAGATGGGGAGGTTTGAGTGAAACTCCGGGTTTGAGTGAAATTTTAGTGAAGGATTAACCCTAACACAATCATATAGATATTGAATAACATGTTCTTTTTTATACAGCCTTTGTTGGAATGCAGAAAAGAAAAAGGAAAAAAAGACTGGCGAACTTTGCTATATTTAGCTAACCTTTAAAACACTGGATAGTTTCTCAATAGTCTGTTGTAAAAGAGATCGTAAAGTAAAAAGTAAACAATAAAAAACACGCTTGCCTTTCAACTTCGTTTCTTGCAAAAAGGCGGTGATTTATAGGTACAGATTGAACGACTCAAGAGGGTGTCGCCGTAAAATGAGAGAGTGACTGCATTGATAGAGATTCCTAAGTGGAGTGATGTGTACCAGGACAGGAATGAGCAATGAACTTGAACGAATTTCAGGATGACGTATAAGCTTATTGGAAGCTGCCTGTTCGCTTAGGGAGCAAGACAGTTATAGATATTAATACTTACTCTACTTTGTTTAACAAAAGGTGTTGGTTGAAATTCGACTGAAGCAGGCGTGATTACCCAGTATTGAAGATCCCAATTCTATGCAATACGGTTCTGTGCCAAGACTCTGGAAAAGCAGTGTGTGGAATGATCAAGCAGTTCTTGGCATCCTGATCAGTGGAGAAGGAAGATTAGATTGGTTGTCAATGCTCTACATAAGTTTGAATAGTACCAAGAATGCATGCTTCTTCTTTGTTGGATAAGGACAAATCTCTTCGTACTGATTCTGACGTGATTATCCCTGAACGGATCATGGCTGTCCCTGAACTCCAAAGATCTACATTTAACCCTTGGCGGAATTGATTAGTTTATCTCTTCATTCTACTAGGTTGCAATGTGAAACATGTTCATTGTTCTATGTTTAGAAATAGATGGCTGGTTTATCATCGTATTTTTCCCATCAATAGTTTGCTTCTCAGTAGCTGGGTAACTAAAAATAGCGTGCAGTTTCAAGCGGTTCGAAAAAGGTTTTGGGCGATAATTGTTGATGAATAAATGGTGGGCGTCCACCATCTGCAGGGATTATTATTCCGCAAGCATCCGAATGGTTTCTTCGGGCTGTACTTTCCGTCAGACTTTGAAAAAGTTGATTGGTTCCAGCTGAGCTTCTACTAGGGCTACTAAGGGTTACGCCATGTTGGTTAGGGTCTTACCTTAACAGGCTACTTAAATTGGAGTTGGGTTGCAATTAAAGTTAGAGGTTGGGATGAGAAACTAAGTTATGGTTAAAGTTTGAATGATTTATGGTTTTGAAACCGTACATCTGGCACAAGATGTTTCTGACTATCTGGGGCTTGAACAACGATATCAATCTCCACTTGGCGTTAAGAGAGTTGTAACTGCTGTTCATGGGAGTTTTCTTAGTCAAATTTCTGGTGGTAGAGTCACTCATTTTCTAGTTTTTGCCCATTCTGATCCTAAAACAAACTCTTGCACCCACACAATGCCCATCTGTTCCTTGCCGCACTAGGTAACTTAGCTTCTATTTATAGGCATGAACCCAGTGCCCCATAACGGTCTCTGCCTGTAAGTGGAAACTTCAAACACGAAACCACACATTTAAGCTACGCCCCTGCTACTTTGATCAGGGCTGTGTAATGACATGAGTTGGACAGAACATCACGACAGGGTTGCTCAAGCATATGCCAAGTCCCATTTTACGAGCCAATCAGTGAGCCAAATGGTAGACCACATTGTTGCCCAATTTCCCACGTTGGATCGCGAAACAGTGAGAATCCACGTTCAGTTCTGGGTGGATTATTTTCTGAAAGAGAAGGGAAAGGAGGAAAGTTGAGTGGCAAATGAAATGGTAGCACACGGTTGGAGGAACCAGGGGGGAAAGTTTATGGTGCTAAATTACTGCTTTGGAAGTTCAATAAATGTATATATGGCAGGTGCGCATTATCGTCCATCTTTTCGGAACGCGTTCACGGTTCACATTCTATTAATAGTGTGGGGAATCTCATAAGAGCGCAATTTGGTAATACCAAGAAGCTTGGCTAGTGACACTGACTCAAGAGCAAAGGGCAAGTTAAGAGGAGGCCTACTCCAGTCTATTGCTATCGAGAAGCAGCTCCAAGATCAATTAACAAGTTTCTGAGTACCAGGTGCGGTATTTTGTAGTTTTCCATTCATCGTAAGGAGTTTCTTGTGCAGTTTGTTGTACGAATGTGCCTTGGATTTGGTTAATCTGTGTCTTAGAAGGTTGGTCCTCAGAATTGGCTGGTGTAGTTTCGGTAGCTTTGGCAACAATATAGGAGCATTGTGGCAAATAATTGGTGGCAAACGTGGCGTTGGTGCCACGATACATCTGCATCTTTGTACTGCTGGCACAACTCTATCCAATCAAACATGTTTCTCATATTATCTTTTTCTCAAACAAACAAAGATGACACACAACCTGGGCCTCGACTTCAGAAATCATTATCTCCAACCATTGGGTAGTGGACCTGAACCCATTGTGGAGTTGACCACCCACAAACATCAGCAATGGTGGTGCCTGCATTCAAAATAAAAGAATAGCCTGCATGTTTTGATACTGTTTATGGGTTTGAATTTTTGGTTTTGTTTTTTTTTTCTCTCAAATTGAATCTCATTACATTTTTGCGTCCTTTATGCCCTTTTTGCTTCTATTTACGCCTGACTGGTCACACATACATCTAGATACAACAGTATATACCCAAAATGATCCAATTGTCAAAGACAATCAAATAGAATCTATGTAAATGATTCTTCAGACATTTTTGCAATTATTAATGTGCTTTTTTTATTCATGGTTTTGTTGGTTAGTAACCCAGTAAAGGGAATCACTCATGGGTCACTGAAAGCGTAGAAGAACTGGGCTTACAGATACACGCTTGTTATAAGCATACATCTACTCGACGATACATGAATAATTTACAAACATCATATTTTTCGTTCCTCTTTTTTTTCCCTTGTTAAGTCTATTCTGTTCTCGCATAATATATCACCTCCCTGCTGCATAGTGATATGCACGCCATGCCTAGATCACAGCATGCAACAGTCATATCCAAACACTTACACCCTTACACACATACACACATACCACATGACATGAGTGACGACACTGACGAAGACACACATTCGCACCCATCTACACCGTCTCTGGCACATTTTAAACGGCCTGGTGTATCAATTCTTATCACCAGCTTGTTTTTCTTCTATCTTGGCTATGGAGTGTTACAACTATCAGGACCAGACTCATTTCTTCTGGCGGTGTGTAGACGTACACTACAGGATCCGGGACTGAATGAACATTCGTCTGTATGTCAGACTGATGAGATTCACACCCAGGTGGCGTTCTTGGGAGGAAGGTTACGAGCTATTGGTACAGCAATAGGTTTATTACTGAAAATACACTTATACAAGTTGTCTGACCGTTACGGTCGCAAGCCAGTCATTATATGGTCTATGGTATCAGTTTGGTGTGCTTATTTGCTCCAATGGGTCCTGGTGACCTGGTCTTTAGAGATACCCTTATATTGGTGGGTCGTTCCGAATGTCGTTTTTTGTACACATTATCTTGTGGATTTCTTCCTCATCTATCTTGCAGACTCGGCATCTGCGAGCAAGGGCAAACTTAGTTTGCAACAGTTGGCCACAGATGTGTCGTTCTTTTATGCGTTCATTCTTTTTCTTGGGGCATTGGTTGGGCCAGCCCTAGCTAGCGCTGTGGCCGAGAACGCCACTGGATCCACTCTTTCAGAACTCAGCAAGTTAGGACTGATACTTGTCTTTGCTGGGATGGCGTGTGTCATTGTAATCCTGCCTGAATCAACCACCAAAGAATCAAGAGACCGTGCAAAGGTCAAATGGGATGCCGAGTGGAGCAATTTGTCCTGGTCCCAGAAGGCTGTCTACCTTGTCAATTTTGTCTCGCCCGTGAAAACTGTCATTGCTATGGCGCATTCGGTAGCAGAACGACGCAAAAACAGCTTTCTGTTGGCTTACTTATCTCTAATGGGGCTCTATGGGACTGCTCAACACCCAGGGTTCTTGTTTTATAAAAGACAATGGAATTGGGGAGTTCAGCAAATTTCACAGATAAACGTCGAAACTACGATAGTTCTTATCTTGTCCCAAGTCTTCCTTGGTCCCCTTTATATTAACACTGCCGAAAGACTTCTCAACAACAGCACCTCATCCACCCCAGTGGCAATTCTGGGGTGCAAGATACAAGGTGTGGTGATGCTTGCTGCCTCTTTGATTCAATTGATATTCTCTTCCCAGGCTATGGGTGCCTTGATGACCCTATTGACTGGGCTTTCGGGCACTTTCATTTCTTCTACCATTGCTCTTCAAATGGGGCTGGGCCCCCCAGAGAACATGTCCACGATCATGGCAGGTATTGGTGTAGCTCGAAGTCTTGTTGCAATTCCTGGTGAGATAGGACTGGCTATTCTATTTGTTTGGGCCATGTCTACTCCTCGTACATTTCTTTCTTCTCTGGGAGTAATTGATGCTGTTGGGCTGACACTTCTACAGTTAGCCTCGGCCCATGATGTGGATGCTGGCATCCGTTTGGATCCATAATGTATATATGTTGTTTTATTTCTTTCTTTCTCGTCACCGAACCTGCAACTTACATCGATAAATGTAGAACAAGTTGGGGCAATTGAAACATATGCTCCCTGTAATTGTATCACCTTCAAACCGAGTTACACTTTATCATTTTGAAGTATCTTGATTCAAGTGCGAACTTTCACGCGGGGTTGTATCAGACAGATTGGGAAATAAGATTAGAGTTGAATACCAAGCTCAAATAAAGTTACAGTTGCTTTAGACTGCACTAAAATGATATCCTCAGTGGGGATTGGTTGACAGTCATAAGTGCCCAGTTATTGGTCAACTTCGGTCTTTTTAGAGCCCTGCTTTGTACTTGGAAAAAGAGTCATTGCGGATGGTAACACATCGAACGACGTACCATATACAAATAGATCCAACCCTTTGTAGTTATCATTAGTCGTTAGAATTATATGTTTTAGGGATTAGGGGTTGTCATACAACAGTTAACCGCTCCAAAAACCTCGTCAGGTCATTCTTGTCCACCTCAATCACTGCCATATCAAACATATCCATCTTGTACCGAGTATGCACATCTTCGGCAGCTTTGGCGAATCGCTGAGTAAATAGGTTAAACACAAAGCGGTCATCGGAATCTTCCTGGTCTCTCACATACTTGTAGTCGCGAGCCTGTCGTGGGTTCATGCCCAAAACAATATAGTTTCCAGTAGTTCTATCCAAACTAGCAATCACTAGGGGTGGAGAGTACTTTTTCCGATGGCTTTCGGCCTTTGTTTGTGCAATCCAAGTCCCCAATCGGCACAAGGCGAGAGGGTTTCTAAACAGGTCCAGATCAGGGCCTTCCTTGACCACGGACACCAGGTAGTCTGACACTGGTCGAATCTGGCCCTTCTCAATCAGAGCTGTAGTCGTCCGGGCAACTGCCTGCTGTAGTAGCTTGGCCTTGGAAATGCCCAGCAGCAGTGTATCTATATCTTCCAAACAATCCCAAGCATTCCAAAAGTTGGCAACCCAGAACTGATCTCGTTCACCTTCAGTGCGGTAGTCTTGATCAACTGTCAACAGCACTCCTTCCTTGATAAGATCTAGGCCAGTAGGGGACTTGTCCATTCCGAGTTGTAGGATTACCCCTGCTGCATCCACACAGTCACCTGCAGTCAAAGATCCTTTATAACCAAACTTGCGGATCACTCCAGGCCGCACCAAGTCTTCTAGGTCTGTCACTTTAGCTGCTTTTTCGATTCTCTTGTTAAGGCCCTGTTTAACGTTCACCTTCAAATGCACCCACCCTTCTCGAGCTTCTGTTAGCGAGACTCCCATGATTGCCAACATTTTCTGAAAGTTCTGTCGTCCCTTCTCCGTCCAGAGCTTCATCTTGGCCCAGATGTAATCAGTATGATACATGGAGTCGTAGATTGTCCAGTGCCGAAGCACAAACAAGGAATAATCCGTCTCGAGTCGCAGAGACGATGAAACATCTTTGTCAGCACCTTCTGAATTTGCAGCTTGGGCAGCTTGAGCTGCAGCCTCTTCTCCACTGACTCGATTGACCTCGTCTGCTAGCATAGGGAATGCGTCTTGGAAAACTTGTGGATATTGACTGTCAAGAGAAGATGCTCCTACTACTGCCAGCCACAGTCGAGTTATAGATGTCTCTCCAATCAGAGACATGACAGTGTAGAGAATGCATGATACAGGGGAAGATTGTGATGTTCCTTGGTGATAATAGTCTCTGATTTTGTCTTCGAATTCTTCTTTTTGCTTTTTGGCTGATAGTAGCTGGGAATGAATTTTCTTAGCATCAGGGGCTGGCTCTCCTTCGCTTTCTTCAGCTGTCCTTTTTCGAGGCAACAAACTATCAACTAGAGAGCCGTCCGAATCTGAGTCCCCATCATAATCTTTTTCCAGATCTCTGGGCTCCTCGTCTTCTTCTTCATCCTCCAAATCCGACAGTGCATCCAACTCTTCTGCACTCATGTCATTCAACCAATTATATGCAACCAACAAATCCCCTCGTTGTTCCTCGTCTCCTCTACCATCGTCAAAACACACGATGTTACTGTCAATGATGTTGTCTAAATGCCAAGGTCGATTGCCATCGACAATGTAGATTTTCTTGAGTTCAATGTCATCATCCTCACCTTTCAGTAATCCTGCCACATCCTGGGTAGCGCCAAATCCAACAAAAACCACGTTCAAAATTTCGGGATCCAAAGCTCTGTATTTGCGAATCATCTCCTCATACCCAGTAACTGGTACCGTCTTATGAGGAATCAGTTGGGCTCGCAACAGATCACTCAACATTCGGGCTCCGCATAAAGCGTCCACATTGAGACAAGACACAAACACCACCAGTTTGCAGGTCATGTGAGCAATGCTAGTCCGACATAGCTCGCGGTATGCCTCTTCGAACTCCTGGGGCTGTATAATCATGATTGGAAGTGAGGATGATCTTGACAAAAACTAATTACAACGCGAAACTTTATTTACGCGTTTGAGCATTCAGGGACGGTGACACTTTGGTCTTAAAGATAGTCATGAGCAGAGGTAGAAATAATGGAAAAAAAAAACTGTACAAATAAAATCCTAGTGGATAACTAAAACAGAATTAATTGAAAGGCACTTTGGAAAATAGTAAAAGCAATATACGCTGACTGTACCAGTGAAACAGAGTTCCTACCAAAGCGCTCCTGGTATTTTAAAGCTGATGTTAGTTGAAGAGTTTAGCAGTTCAAAGAAAATCACATTCCAGTTGATTTCATCGGTTAAATAGTGGGATGTTTGATTTATTGGTGGTTAACACTTGTTTGTGTTAAAAAGAGACCGACAACTCATGCGTATTACAGAGAGCTTGGTGGGTCCCTTTCATCAGTGTTTGGAACGTTAGTAATGAAAAAGTTATATAAAAATTTTATAGTAAGAGAAAGAGCGAAATATTAGGTCTGTGTTATTCGGATTTTCTTGGCCCCCTTCCTCCTCCATCTATCAGAGTATTCCTTTTCGGTTTATGCAACAGCTAGTAAGTGTGGCTGTATGTTTAGGTCCTAGAATATTCTCAACTGGTATCAAGTTTAAAATGGAGCTGGACACAACCACATATTATCTATGGAATAATTTGTTTTTCCTATCCTTTCCATTCTCTCATCGATTGGTAAGCCAAATAGTATCACCAATTAAGGTTTCAAGGTGTTACTAATAAAACCCCTTCTTTGCTATATTCGCTCACTAAGTCGGTTTTTCTTGGGTAAGAACTAAACACTAATAATTGACCATATGTGGTTATTTCCGTTGCAGACACTAATGCATGCAGCCAATTTTTCTAGGTTAATAGATGCAGCTCACGTGATTCTTACTAAAACCGCCGATCTGCAAGACTGTTAAGTCCGTTAGGTTGGTGCATGATTAATAATAATAATCCGTTATTGGAGATTCGACCACAATAGGAAATAAAAAATGTAATCAAGAAAGATTGATTCGGGGAAGTAAGTAGTATGTTGAATATTCAAAATACGGTGTTATTTTTCGTTAGCAACATTTTGTAGTATTAATGATGTTTGCGCAATAAGTTTGCTCCCATTGTTCTTCATTACACATCATGCATAACATGCATGTAAAACGTATGATTATAGGAACTATTGGTAACCAGCTGCAGGAAACTAGGGACAGTGATTGTATATAAATCCAAGATGTCTTGCTCCGTTAGTTTCGTTACACAATAAATCTAACGCATTCACATTTACAATGACTATTACTCACAATCTTTTTGAGCCCATTCAGGTCGGTTCTTCCCAGCTACAGAACCGAGTGGTCATGGCCCCTCTGACTCGAACTCGAGCTGAAAAGAACATTCCTACTGATCTGGCTGTCGAATACTACAAGCAAAGAGCTTCTTCTTCTGGTACACTACTTATTTCCGAGGCAAGTTACATCCACCCTTCCTCTGGCGGTGGAGGATTCGGAGCAGAGACTGTTCCTGGTATCTGGAACGACTCCTCTGTTATTGCAGGATGGAAGAAGGTCATTGATGCCATTCACTCTCAGGGATCTAAGATTTTTATCCAGCTGTGGGATCTAGGTCGTGTTGCCGATCACGCAATTCTAGCTAAAGACGGGTACGAATTAGTTGGACCTTCAGCAATCGCCCAGGCTGGAGATGAGGAAGGAGCTAAGCACGTTAGAGCTCTTACCATCCCCGAAATTAAGCAAAAGGTCCAGCGGTACGTTGATGCTGCCAAGGCTGCTCTCGAAGCTGGTGCAGATGGAGTGGAAATCCATTCTGCTAATGGTTACCTTCCGGATCAGTTTATCCACTGGAACTCTAACCATCGAACCGATGAGTATGGTGGTTCCATTGAGAACCGAGCTCGGTTCACTCTTGAGATTATTGATGCTGTGGTGGCTGAGATTGGAGCCGATAAGGTCGGTGTCAGATTCTCCCCTTGGACTACATTCCAGGACATGGCCGTCTGTGAGAACCAGACTGTGCCCCAGTTTACCTACTTGTTTGAGCAGCTTGAGAGTCGAGCAGTGGAGAATCCCGCCAACCGTCTGGCATACATTCATGTGATTGAGCCTAGAGCAAATGGTATTTTCGATGCCACCCCTGAACCTTGGCAATCTAACGAGACTTTCCGAGCCATCTGGACCGGAAACCTCATCCGAGCTGGAGGTTTTGACAGAGAACTTGCCATCGAAACTGCTCAGAAGGATAACACTACCCTTGTTGCCTTTGGTCGACGATTCATTGCCAACCCTGATTTGGTTTATCGACTTAAGAACGACTTGCCCCTCAATAAGTGGGACCGAGACACCTTCTACGTTCCTGGCCCCAAGGGATACATCGACTATCCTTTCTACAAAGAGTAAGCACAACTCATACGCATAGATCATAGACTATAGAGAATAAACAGTAGTTAGAATCAACATTTCTGTTCTCATGCTAATGTTTTTACTACTTATGAATTATGCCAATAATCATTTCAAGGGTAGCCTGAATTCAGATGCCCATTATGAGGGTTATACATATTTTAGCCATATACAAGCAACGTTCATTTATCTACACAAGTAAAAAAGGTGAGTTATATCTTCGAACAGGTCACATCACATACCAAAAATGGTAGCCTAAAATCAAGACCAAAAAATCAAGAAGACCGATAAATCAGGAAGACACGTGGTAATAATGCTGGAAAAGATGTATCGAAGCTGAGTGCAAATATCACATGACCTTCATTATTTACTGAAACTTACGTCTGTGTAGGGTAACTAACCTCCCAAAATATAAAAACTCATTATGCAAGCATCTAAACTTTTTAACCCCAACTTCACAAAAGGTGAGTACAAGATCGAGAGAGCGATTCTATGATGATTTTATTCTAAACCTTTATCTACATTTCTTAATGTCAATTATTGCAAGAGACACGAATTTCTGATGTGGTTGAAGAGAAAATCAAGTTGATTACTTCAATTCTAACACAGAGTCCACAAATCTACAACCATGAGGCTGTAAAACTATATAATTAATTTCTCATACTCGCTACTACTGAATTGTTTGTCAGGTTATGTATCCATACTGAGCGCTTATTCGTGGTGGCATAAACAAGAGGTGACATAAACAAGAGGTGACGTATGCTGATCTCTGGTGTAGGAGAGATGGTAGGTGGAAAGGGAATAATCTATTTGATGATAATTAGATAGACTTGAGTGCTGTCTAACAATGGTAGAGCTTACTGGGGTTGTATATAGTCAACAATTCTCCTTCATCACTGTATGATTGTGAGATCACACACATACTATCTGTAACCAGACATGAAGACTCAAAATGGAAATTCTTTTATCAAATATTTCAGGAAGGGCATATAGACTACTATAAAAGCTCTAGATGTTCAGTTAGGTTTCCTTGGATATGAAACGTGCTAGAAGCATGATTGCCTAAGAAAACTCTCAGGAACTAGTCCCAAAACAACTTTAATCACAAACAAGTCATTAGATTGGGAATAAAATGGTAAATCCGTTTCGTTAAGCCAAATTTTTCAAAATTTTTGCGGAAATAATAGATCAAACATCTGGTTATATTGGACACGATTTTTAAATTTTTAACCAGGGCTGTTGGTGTAGTGGTAACATATCTGCCTTCCATTCAGTTGTTAGCAGGTGCCAGGGGTTCAATTCCCCTACAGCTCATTTTTTGTGAAAAATGATGGCTGAGATTTTTTTATACATATGCCAGTCAACAACCACTAAATAGGTGAGTGGGCGTACTATATATAAATAGGTTTTAAAATATATTAGCTACGTTAGAGTCAAGACTGCTTCTCCTCACAAGGCTCCACAGACATCTCAGAATCCCCTGAAGGTTCTGAGGGCTCTGCTGACAAATCTGGCTCCACAGAAACCTGCACAGAAACCTCAGGCTCAACAGATCCTTCTGGCTCCACAGACGGTTCAACAGAGGATACCGATTTATCGTCCTCCCTCTTTCTCTTACGATTCTTCACCTGAGTAGCATTCACCTGTTCGTTGGGGAAAACTCGGGTTCCATGCACAAGGTAGCCACCACCTCCGCGAGAGGTCATGCTGGGGTGCATTCGTCCAAGAATAGTTTGGTACTTTCGAACCCGTGACTCCCAAATGGACGGCGCCAACACCCGCAGATCCTTAAGCATCAGCTGGGAAACCTCAGTGACCACCTCTTTGTACTCAGAATAAACAACCAATGGCCGAGATCCGCCAATGGCGTTCAGTGCTCTTTCCACAATAGCAACAGGATCCAGTGTCGCAGCAACAATGAGTCCATCAAACCCTTGAGTGGCCACAAGATTGTTGATATTCTGAAGCTCCAACCACCGGTTTCGCTTTCGGAAATATGCCCCTCGGTTCCGTGGTTTCATTGAGGCAATCTGTTCAGCCGATTTCTCCACCACTGGCTCTTCTGATTCAGGTTCGAAAAACTGAAGCCAATTTATGCTCTTGATCATACGATCCTGGAGTTCTGAAGGCATGGACAAATATTTCAAGGCATCCAAGTTTGGATGCTCGTTTTCATGTGCAACTACTATCAGTCCCTCCCCTCCCATTCTTTCCATAAGAGCAGCAGTGAGAACTCCCGTGGTTTCATCCACGACAAGATATTTGCCACCAGGACGCACGTTGGCCATACTCAGCATCAACGCTAACATCTCCTGGCTCATATCAAGAACCTTCTTGTAGTCCTTCTCGAGGTAGAAATCCAACAGCAACGACGAGCACATGGGCTGAGGAGTGAATCGTCTGAGATACTTTTGTTCTTTACGTCTCAAGTATTTCTCCTTAGAAAACGCTGTCTTCTTGTGGAACTCATTGTGACCTTTGATCACAGTATCAATGATGTCCTTTCCTGATAAAGATTTCTGCTTCTTCATCTCTTCGATTTCAGCCATTGATAGCGTCTGTGACTCTGACGTATCAATGAGAGTCTCATTGGTCTCTTCCGGCTCCAATAGAGCTCCTTTTGCACCCACCACATAATCGTGATCATCGATTCCTTCCTGAATGATTCTCAGTCGTTTATCTTCTTGAATCTCAAATGTGTATCCATATGGCAACCCTAGGATGTTGTTTACCTGAAACGAGCCAAATTTTCCAATTGAAATTGTTTGGTTAGGAATCAATTTGACCACTCTGAAGTTTTCTGATGGTAGCTTGATCATACAGTAAGTGTTGGGCAGAATGTATGGGTTGTCGAACCGGAACTCCTTAGGGTCTTCCTGCTTCAAGGCTTCTTGCTTCGAAACTTCTTGCTTCTCCACATCGACCGCTTCCTTCATCTCATTATCCATGTTGCGATTTGGTTCGAGATCCAACTCTGAAGTTCATCTATATCTCTGGATAGAGTTTAAGTCGAAAAATTTGGGATTAAGGTTTGAATTTTTTTTGGTGTTCATGCAAACTGATCAAAGCCCATTACTACTATCACACTATGGGACGACGAGCAAAGAACAAGCAGGGAGTTCCTCCCACCCTTGAGGAGATGTCACGACCGGCATCAAGTGCTCCTCGGAAGGGAAAATCCACCAAGTCTAAGGTAACTAAGCCTGAAAAAAAGGTGACAAAACCTGAAAAAAAGATGACCAAAAAGTCAAAGGAAATTGCTCAGCTGGTCGTAGAAGAACCTGAAGAGCAGGATGAATCTGAGAAGGAGGAGGATGTAGTCAGAGAGAAAATGACTCTTTTCGATGACTCCGACGGAGAGATGGATCAAGACGATGAGTTTGATATTGAAGATGGCTCTGAAGACGAGATCTACGATTCTGACGAAGAGACCCATCACAAACCTATGTTTTCCGATGATGACGGAGATGAGGATGAACTCACTGCTGCAAATATGGAGGCCATGTCGCGAAAGCTCGACGAAGAAGAAGAGTCAGATGAGGAGATGGCCGAGGAGGAGCTTATGGAACTTATGAAACAGCATCAGAACCCTCGAGCCAAGATTCTGCCTTCAGAAGAGGCTGCTGCAGCCGAGGCCCAACTTCCACCGGATCTGCATGTGGTTCGAACCCGAATTCTGGAAATTGTCAAGGTTCTGGAAGATTTTAGTGCACTTGCTGAGGAGGGCAAGTCTCGAACTGATTACACCACACAGTTGCTTAAGGATATTACTTCTTACTATGGTTACAACGAGTTCCTGGCTGAGAAGCTGTTCAACCTTTTTACACCTTCAGAAGCCATTGAGTTCTTCGAGGCTAACGAGGTCCCCCGACCCGTTACCATCCGAGCAAACACTCTCAAGACTCGACGACGAGATCTTGCTCAGTCTCTGGTCAACCGAGGTGTCAATCTCCAGCCTATTGGAAAATGGACTAAGGTTGGACTTCAGATTTTTGACTCGGCCGTTCCCATTGGTGCCACTCCTGAGTACCTGGGTGGACACTACATTCTTCAAGCAGCATCTTCTTTCCTTCCCGTAATGGCAATGGACCCTCAGGAGGGCGAGCGTGTGCTTGATATGGCTGCTTCTCCTGGAGGAAAAACCACTTACATTTCAGCCCTGATGAAGAACACAGGTATGGTTTTCGCTAACGATGTTTCCAAACCCCGAATCAAGTCTCTGGTGGCCAACATTCATCGATTGGGTTGCAAGAACACTGTGGTGTGCAACTACGACGCGCGAGAATTCCCCAAGGTCATTGGAGGCTTCGACCGAATCCTCCTGGATGCCCCCTGTTCTGGTACTGGTGTCATCTCTAAGGATCAAGCAGTCAAGACTAACCGAACTGAGAAGGATTTCATCCAGCTGCCTCATCTTCAGAAGCAGCTGCTCCTTTCTGCCATTGACTCCGTTGATGCTAACTCCCCCACTGGAGGAGTTATTGTCTACTCCACATGTTCCGTCATGGTAGAGGAAAATGAGGCAGTTGTAGACTACGCTCTTCGAAAGCGACCCAATGTTCGACTTGTGGACACTGGCCTCGAGATCGGAAAGGAGGGTTTCACTTCTTTCCGAGGAAAGATCTTCAACCCCAAACTCAAACTCACCAGACGATACTATCCCCATACCTACAACGTTGACGGATTCTACGTGGCCAAGTTCCAGAAGATTGCACCATCACCCCAGGACAAGACCAAGGCCGGTGCTCGAGAGAAGGAGGAAGCTGCTCGTGCCGAGGAGGAGCAAGAACGACTCATCAACGACGATTTCGCTGCTTTTGATAACGATGAAGACAAGGTACTGATAGATTCGGCTCGAAGATCCCAGCTTCGACGAAAGGGTATCAAGCCTCTGACTGGCAAACCAAAACAGAAGAACTGATCATTTAGGTAATTGATTAATATTAGATTATTTCGTACTTTACATTAAGTTACCCATTATGCAACATTATTTTGATAGGCAACTCTATCTAGAAGTTGTTTTGCAAACAAACTACATTTACATCGAGTATTCCAAGCTGCCCAACTAATTTCTAAAATTAAGCGAACATTTGCGAACTCGATTTACTTCTGACGCTGTTGACGTAAAATTCCAACCACCATGTTGAGTGCATATACGATAAGAAACAAAGATGGATGATGCACCTGTATAACTTTCCAGTGTTGTTCTCCAAAGTACCAAAACACATGTTTAGTACAACTCACAATTGAGTCAATGTGACCAAACGAGAAGGATCCAGTTGAGGAGAGATTTCTCGCATCACAACTGAAACCAATGTAGGTCACCTGAAGATCTGCCCTCGGATTCAAATCACAAATATGACGAGTTACTGAAAGAGTGCTCCTTGATATAGTCTGGTCCCATTTCATCGTATTCTGCTTTTGTTAGTCGAGCCTTTCTGTAGTCGGCAGTGGCTGCCCATTTGGCCATACCCCTCCACGCGTCAATATCAGGATTAGAAGCACTTCTTACCTGAAGGGGACAGCCAGCAGGCAAGAGAGATCGTAGCTCAGCGGCAAGGCGAGCGTCAAAATTAGGCACTTTTGAATATCCTCCAGTGATGAAAACATCCTTAAGCATGGCTGACGAGGTCTCTGAGGGAAATCTTTTAGTCAAGATATCACCACAGACTTCAGAAATTCCAGCCTGATCAATACCAGCAATGGAAGGTTGGAAAAGAACCTCAGGAACTCGGATACGTTCCACGTTGATATGGAGTTGGTTCTGCTGTTCCTGGTTTTCATGATCATACTCCGTAGGACCATGTAAAAACATGTGCAATAACGAAGATTTCCAGTCCTTTTGACTCTCCAGTAAATGTTCCTCTGTAAACTCGTCATCATATTCAAGTAGACTTGCTTCCAGTTCTGCAAGGGCTAACCTGTCATTCTCCTCCTCTTCTGAGTCCTCCTCGTTGGTGATGTCTTTATAGATAGACCAATCTTGGTCATCGGCGCCAAAGGTATCATCATCTGCATCATCTCCTCCAGGTCGAGACCTTTTGGAAGAACGAGTCTCACCTGCCAATGAAGCGATATTTTTCATCCTCATTTTAGACGCCATCGATTTTCTGTTTCTCAACTCGTTGCGCATTTTCTGACGCTCCTTCTGTCGAGTTAATATCTTGTTTCGTCGTTCTCGCTTATCTGCAATCCAGCCAGCCAGATCAGTGGTTCGCCAAAGGTCATCCTGCCGTTGCTGCTCAGCGATCCGAGCCTTTTCGGCTTCTTTTTCCTCCTTGGCCCGCATTCTAGCTTCATAATTTGCTCTTAAAAGACGCTGGTGACGCTTCTCCTTGATCTGCATAGGAGTCAATTCCTCGTCTGGAGTATCAGCTAGTGGGAATTCAGGAATTGCATCCTCCTCCTCATCAACATCCTGGTTCAAACTTTTCCTGATCGATCGTTCCAGTTCGGAAATCTTCTTATGCATGGCCTTGATATCCTTGAACCCCTCAGAATCCAAGATTCTCCGGGTTTCTTTTTTACCTTGACGATCTTCGGGTAAATCTTCAAGCATTTGGGCCTGTTGACGGTAATACTGAAGGTCATTCTCACGCTCTGCTAGCTTTTCTGCCCGTTTTGCAGCAGCCTGTTCTTGTAGTCTCCTACCACTTTCTTTTCGTCTCTCTGCAATCCTTTCCAATTCTTCGGCACTTTTTTTCCGCCTTCACGGCCGCAATAAATGGTGCCTGGATCACACGCTCTCGCTTCTCCAAGCCGTCCATATCCAAAAATCCATCCAATTCATCTTTGTACGAGTCCGAAACATAGCAGTGTTCCTCTAGAATCTTTGTAGTCTGTGTAGGGGACAGTTTGAGAGGGAAAGTCGGGTATTTCAGCTGCAAGAGTTGCGAGAGAAATGTTGACGCAGTATGACCCCCCCAGCCGATCCGTTTGGTCCACTCTCTTTGTGCAGCTCCATCAATCACCGGAATAATGTGTGTGGCCTCATTTCCAACCGACACGACCAGACCCGTGTTACCATTGTTAGCATAGTATGAAAACAGAGCATCGATTCCCATCGCAACTGACTTGACTCCATATGCCTCGAACAGGATCTGCTGGAGATTACGTCTCTGGGCAGCCGGCGATGAGAACAGCTCATTAATGACGATGTGACTGTCAACGCACCCGTCGCTACTGACATTCAGTTTAGCAAAAGTGTAATCGAACACTTCTTCAGCCACGTTCCAGTTCGACACCAAAGCACCATCGTAAGGTGACCGAGCTGACAGCCGTGTCGAAGGTTCTAGAAAGTTGTCATATCCAACGGTGGTGGCTCCCGCTAATCCTGGGGCTCCACTCTTTCTTTCTCGATATTTTCCAGTTAGAGTGGGGAAAACCAGATTGGGTCCTGGAGAGTCCGTGTATCCTGCACGGGTCATGTGAGTACCAAAATCAATGGCGATAGTTGAGCCAGCAGTCCATTCATACGGAATATCCGGTTGAGGTTGCCATTCTATGTCTTTGAGTCTGTGCATGGTGAATGGAGTGGATGTTGTAAGAAGTATATTAAACTATTTACAGGACATGCTAGATGAACTATGTACGCATTGCAAGTAAAGGGATAGTAAACAAAAAACAAATAAAACGGAAAATTTGATGAATTGAAAAGACACAAATACGTAACGAAATCAATTGAAAACGCAGATATCGACCAGAGATATTTGAGCTGGTGGATTATCGCTTATCATTTAGGGTTTGCAATGAGTTTACTACTAATAGAGACAACTAGCTAATATCATGTGCCAGCTATATATTTCCTTGACCGCTATTCAGCTCTTGCTTGATCATAGGCCAGGGAGTGAAAAGTGACAGGTTGAATACGTGATTGATTCTCATCCTGCCCTTACCCTGGGGTTTGCCTGTGTCATGCAGCACGCATCGATGTATTCCTTGAGTCCAACTCATCACTAACCTTGTCCTTCCATACACACCACAATGCCTACAGACCCTCAAACCATCCAGGGCTACAATGTCGTAACGCTTCTCAAGCGACTTGAGGCTGCCACGTCGCGTCTCGAAGACCTTGTTTCCGCGCAGAAGACCCACATGGATGAGCGTGGCCCTCAGAATGTGGCAGCTACCAAAGCTGGGGTGCTTGCTCCCCGATCTTCTCAGGATGTATCTCCTACCGGGACACCAGCACTATCAGTGACACCAATTGCATCCCAGCCCATTGCTCCTACCCCCGCCAAAGCTCCCAAGGCCGTTGAACTTCCTGGCTGGGTTACAGAGTTCGAAAACCTCATTAAGACTCACGTTGACCCGTTTGTATCGATTTCCAAGGAGCTGGACTCTGCAATTGGAGAGCAGGCTGATGCGTTCAAGAAGGCTTTCGTCGCTCAAGCAGACTTCCTTTCCGTAGCTGCTGTTGCGGCTAAGCCCGACACTACCTCATCGGTCTTTGCAGACCTCGTGAAACCAATTTCCTCGGCTGTGGAATCCATCATGGGTATCCGGGAGAAAACCCGAGACCCAAAGGTGTCTTCCCATCTGGCTACCGTTGCTGAGGGAGCCCCTCTTGTAGGCTGGGTGGCTTCGGACCTCCCACTTCCACTTATTGGTGACTTCAAAGACTCAGCCCAGTTCTACTCTAACCGAGTGCTCAAAGACTTTAAGAGCGTTGATCAGAAGCATGTCGACTGGGTTAACAGTTTCAACGGCGTCATCACTGCTCTCCAGGCATACGTTAAGCAATACCATACTACTGGGCCTACCTGGAAGCCCAATGGAATTTCTGTTGAGGAGGCCATGAAGAAGTCTTCACCCAAGTCTGAAGCTGCTCCTGCTGCCCCTGCCCCTGCTGGTGGAGCCATTCCTCCTCCTCCTCCTCCACCTCTTCCTCCTGCTAGCATTTTTGAGGTTGATTCTGCTCCTGCTGCTCCTACAGGAGGAATGGGGGCTGTATTTGCAGATCTATCCAAGGGTGAGGCCGTCACTAAAGGACTCCGAAAGGTAGACAAGACTGAAATGACCCACAAAAACCCCGAGCTTCGAAAACAAGAACCAGTGGGTGCTTCTGGAAAGGCTGCTCGACCTCTTCCTCCCAAGAAGCCCGGATCCCTTTCAAACAAACCCAAAAAGCCTGCTAAGACTGAGCTTCTCGACACCAAGTGGTTCATTGAAAACTATGAGGGGGACAATAACATTTCCATCGATGGTGAAATGAACCAAGGAGTCATGATTGAAAACTGCAACAACTCCACCGTTCACATCAAAGGTAAGGTATCTGCTGTTTCTATCAACAACTGCACCAAACTTGGCCTACTTGTCGAGAACCTGGTCTCGGGTATCGATGTGATTCGAAGCAAGGATTATGCCATCCAGGTCACTGGTGTTACTCCCATGATTACTATCGACCAGAGTCACTCTGGTCAAATCTACTTGTCCAAGGAAAGCTTGGGTGCTGAGATTTACACTTCTCAGACCACCTGTTTGAACGTCAACCTTCCTACTGAGGATGATGACTATGAGGAGGTACCTGTTCCCGAGCAGCTTGTCCATAAGGTTGTCAACGGAAAGCTTGTTACCAGTGTTGTCGACCACTCCAGTGGCTAGTTGTAATATTTAATGACCATTAATGATGATTGATTATGATAACGGACAAGTGTAGAGTAGATGAATCCCAGTAAGAAACGATCTTCGTTATCGTGCTTGATAAGAATGAAGTAAGCAAGGGGTAGGGTATAGAGATAATTGGTTCAGATATTACTAGTTTCTACTAGTCTCATTGCTAGCACTACACCTGAAATATTTCAATAAAACTGAGTATGACTCGCTCATTTACATATATACAACTACTTCTTCATGTAGTACAAGTTGGCAAACTCGTGGGTGGTGAGAGGGAAGGGCGAAATTACCTCTGACATGCCGGGTCGAGCAACAGGGTCTCGCAGGTACACTGCTGAACAGGTGGTGAAATCAACCTCAATATGGTGAGGGTAGATGATGGAAGGAGAGATGAAAGGTCGGAATCTCCAGGGAGTGAAGTAGGGCTTGGAGGTGTCCTGACGACCATACAAGTGCTTTCCTTGCCATGGGAAGGACTGGGCAACGGCCTTTTCGTCCTCAGCAGCCTCAGCAGGGTCAATCTTTTCTCTGAGGGGACCAAGGTCCTGCAACCATCCGGGGTTGACCTCGACATTATCTTGGCTGGAAGTACTGAGCAGCTTTTGCTGGTTCTCCCAGTAAGTGTTGTGAATAGCGTTGGAAACGTTTGTCATCATTTCCTGGATGAGACATCGGGCAGCGTATGCTACTTTTCGCTCAGCGACGCCAGCAAACTCAGCCTTTCTGTAGATGAGGAAATTGGAGATGATGTTCTTGACGTGAGGGTTCTCAATGCTGGGGATATGGTTGACGTCCTTGGGGTGGATGACAAACTCCAGGTTCTTAGAGGCCATGGCGTCCATGTTCTTGTTTCGGGTTTCGATCAGATGCTGGGCGTTGGCACCCACTGCCTCAGCCTTTCGCTTTTCAGCAGAATCCTCCTTGAAAGATGCAGCCTTAGCCTTTTCCTCCTCTGCAAGCTTTGAAGATCGTCCATTCAAATGCTCAATGACAGCCTCAGGGGTCAGAAAACCCTCTGCGGTTGTGGCAACGGGAGGTGCACCATTAGCAGGGAATTGCTGGTCAATCAGCTTCAACAATTTCTCACCCAATGCTCGGGTATCGTCGGTTTGGGTCTTGAGGAACTCTTCTCTACCGTTGATAAGATCCTCCAAAAGACCTGCCGAACACAACTCACGGAGCTGGGCCAGCATGGCCTGGTAGGCGACCTCGTTGGCCTGTTGAAGCTCCTCCTGACGTTTGGGGTCAGACAGCATGGCAGCCTCTCGCTTCTTAATCTTATCCAGACGAATGTTCCACATCTTCTCGGGGTCAGCATTGCACTTCTTGATGTACTGGTTGAACTTCTTGATCTGTCGGTTGTCAATTTTGACAGCCTCCTCAACGGAAGGCTTGGACTTGCCAGCTGCAAACAGCACCTTCTCGGGCTTGACGGAGATCACATCTCCGGCCTTGAGAGGATAGCTGGCGTGCTTCACCTTGACTCCATTGACAGTAACATTACCCTGTCGAATGAATTGACCTGCCTGGCGGATAGAGGAGGCAAACAGAGATCGGAAAACAGCAAAGTCCAGTCGTTTCTCAAGATGTGAAAACGTCTGCAACGCGAATGGAGTCTTGAGTTTCTGGTTTCCTTCCGAATCAGTCTCCAGCATCTGATTGTCAACCCGTCCACCTTGTGACATGATCCCTCGTGAGGTCACGTCATCACCAAGAGGAAGCACCACACCCTGTAGCTTCTTGGGAATCTGTCGTGTCATAGTGCCCTCTCTGATATGCTCTCCATGGTATGCTCGAAGCTCTCGTTTAGAAGCCCATTTCTGCTGGAACAGAGTTTTCTCGTTCCTCAGGAAATCGGTCTTTTTGTACAAATTGTACAAGTTACGAGGGTTCCATGAGGCTCGCACCTTGCCACGGGCCAGGGAAAACAGGTTTTTCGCTCTATGGGGCATTACTGGTTGTGAGTGGTGATATGCGCAGTGGAATTTTTCACCATCTGCAAGTCAGGGTAACAATGATATAAAGTTTAACAGATGGAAAGACGATGACAATTGCGAATGCAACCATGATCAATACTGAGCTCTCAATAGAAAATCGAGGTGAAGATTTACCTAGCGTGAGAAAAGTATATTAACACAAATCTCTTTGTGTATCACAATGCGAGTATGTCATTGATATTGGATGTGCCTTTTCAGTGATGCAAGCTTTTAGACCCCTTATATATTCAATTGGCAAAAGAGTTGATTTGGAATCTTATTCCTTCTCAAATAATATTGTTACTTTACAAGGATCACTAGTGTAACAGGTCTTTGTGACTCTCCTGATATACCCAGAGGCAGGTTTCACCAATGTCACCGAAACTCTTATCAGCTTAAACTTTCATGAATCCAAATCACCACTTGGATTCCACAAGCGTGACATGAAAAGCGACAAAGCGGATGAAGTGAAAACGGAAGAGAAAGAAGAGTCAGCAGATCTTTCTGTTTCTTCTCCATGGACCATCGAAAGTGAAACCGTGCTGTTCAACAATCTATGCAAGTTCAAGCCTGTTGGAGTTCATAAACACTTCCGAATGATATCCTTGTCTGCTTCTTTGAACTATTACTTCTCAGAATCACCCAAAGACCGCCCAGTATTTTCCCATCAGGATGTGTGGGACAAATTACGCACTTTATACGATCTCAACGGGCTTGATGAGTTAGAATATGTGGCAGAGACGGCTAATTCTGATATGGAGGAGGACTTTGACGACGAGGACGAGTATTCGGCTATTGAGGGGATTGCAAAAAGATCTCAGATGGTAGAATTTGAGCTTCCTTTCAGAGATTATGGTTTTTTGCAGGAGGCACAAGCATTGCAGGTTTCAGGAAGTGAAATATCCTCTCCCTCACATTCTCGAGAACCGTCTGTTTTAACAGATGATCAAGTTAAAGGGCTTGTATCTAATGACGACGACTCGAGTGATTTAGACGAGCTAGACGATGAGGAAATGAAGCTAGAGGAGACAAAAATCAAAGTGGATGATGAGAATGCCATCAAGGCAGAACAAGAAGCAGAAGCATCTGGTGAAGAGGAGGAAAGTGAGGAAGGTAGCCAGGGTGAATCGGAATCCGAGTACGACTCAGAAGCGGGCAATTCGCGCCACCGTAGAACACGAGCAGCAACTGCAGCCGCTGCTAAGGCATCAAAAGCACGTGACACTAAGAAATCGACGAAACCAGCAAGACGATCTAATAGGAGAAAAACCACAACCGAACCAGAGGATACAGCTACTGACCGTGAAGAGACACCGACACCCAAGAAAACTTCTGGTGGTGTGAGTAAGAAGCCACCGCCAAGAAGAAGTGCAAGAAGAAAGAACACCAAGTAGTCAAAGGCCGCTCCTTGGTTGTTGGAAGTCTAGCCTCAATAGTGATGTCAACTCGAGCAGCGACCAAGATAAACCCGTTTACGCTCCAAAGCCATGGTATCGATACCAATCATGTTACAGAACGAGCTCCTAGTAGGGGTTGGAATGTTTAGACAACGTTCCAGTGCACCATTCGAAACGGGCCCTATTGTAATGTAATATACTTCAATTAATATATAGGTTATATATAGATCGTCTGATACCACCCATAGACTCAATTTAATGTCCTGATTAATCATTACCGTTCCGTTGTAACCACTTAACAGTGGCACTGTGAAGTATCCTGAATTCAGAGTTCGGAAACCCATACCCGACTACACCATATCAAATCAATCAATTGTATTACTTTTGGTTGCCGTGTTTTAGTTGATGGCTAGAAGCTCAACGTCGAAAACCAGAGTGGCATTGGGGGGGATGAGACCAGGGAAACCACGCTCACCGTAGCCGAAGTCGCCAGTAATGGTAAGCACAGATCGCTCACCAAGGGAAAGCTGGGGAACACCCTCATCCCAACCTCGGATGACCTCTCCAACACCGATGGTGGTCTTGAAGGGCTCGCCTCGGTCTCGAGAAGAATCGAACTTCTGGCCGTTCTCAAGAGTACCGACGTAGTGAATAGTGACAGCATCTCCCCGCTTGGGGTAGGTCTTGCCATCACCAGGCTGAAGCTGTTTAATAGAAACACCCATATTTGTAATTGAGGCGTGGAAAGCACGTGTGTAAGGGATAAGAAGACGATTAGATCGAACGCTTCGAGCAGTTAGAGATAAGGTCCGCAACATTGCCTGGTTGTGGCAACTTAGCGCTTTATAAACAGTAGATTTGACTTTTTTGCATATGCACAGTTAATGTAGCAGAAAAGCAATTTTTTTTGTGCGCCTTGGGTAATACCCAATCATGTGAGTGGTTTCAACGCTTGTGGGCCACAGTTTATATAGCAGGAGCATCTACTTATTTACTAAAATGGATACAAGCACCAATCTCTAGTAAAACACACCACCTTGACCTCATCTGCAAGCAACAATAAATAGCCTCTTGTTATAAGACATGTACAATGACGAAATAAGATGAATGACGTACCTTCCTTCAGCCTCTTGTAATATTTATTAAATTCACATCCAATGCAATTGTCATAATTGAGCAATGGTTGGCGGTCATTTTCGTCATTGTTCTCTACTGGGTAGCACACAACCCCCGTTTTTCTTCCATTTATTCCTCATGAAAAGTTCAATAATGTTATTGCTATTATTCCAAGTTTTCTGCTCTTGACTTTCCCTGCTTTTCCTTCGCTTCCTGTTTCTAAAGGCACCACCATGTATAACTCTAAACCACGCCACGTGTAATGTTAATTCAGTTTGAGTGTGTCATGTGATCGGGTGAACCTGAACATGGTCAACTCTAAAATCAACCTGCTCCCAAAAGAATAATCCGAACCCTAATCACCCTCCGCAACCTTACTTCTTCCACCTAAACCATGAATATTTGCTCAACAAACCACATGAAACCCACCCTAACCCAGCGTGTTGCCACGCAAAGCTAATACTACTCTCAAAGTCTAAATCCACCGTATAGTCTAACCCCACAAAGTTTGAAACTGCTGCTTTGTCTCACTAGAGAATAGTAGGTTACCCAGTAGTTTAGGGAGGAACAAGCGACTCTTTTTGTCCTTTACAGAAGTCTGATCAGCTTATCTTGGTCCTCTAGACATCTGTTGCAACTGCAGGTGAAGAATGTGCCGCTTGATTAGTGGAATTATTTGAATTTGATCGCATTGGAATGAGTGGTTTTCGTTACCACTGCCCCCAGTGTAAGTGTTCTTTGTACTAAATCGTGTTGAATTTGTTGCGGCTTGTGTTAGAGACGAGACTTACTTTGTTAGGTGGACCAATGGGCTTACGGCACTAGTCACGGGTATTGTTACCTGTGAAGCGCATAATAGGCAAAATTTATTAGCTCCAGTGGTAACAACCTCCTCAGAATCAAAAAGAAATAAAGTGGAACAAAGAAACACTTATTCCAAGTCTCATATCATGATTGTCATTAATTCTATATCGTAATTACATTCTCAAATAAACCTCGTATGTCCTTGCATCTGCCCGTATTTGTCGATCTCCAGAAAGAACAGCGAGAGTCTTTCGGTAAACTGGGTCATACACCTTGATGCTAGGAAGTTTGAACCACGTGATGTTGGCATTAGCATTTGAATCCAACTGATGGACGAGTTGGGCGGAAACCAGTCGTCGAGAAAACGGCAAAAGTCGTAAAGAGAACTTCCGAGCACCTTCGAAGAGAAAGTCTGGAGTAGCGCTACCTTCACCGATAGTAACAATAAACGTAAGAACATGAGCGGTGGCATTCTCAATGAAATAATCCATTTGGAAAGAATCTCCACGTTTCACTGGTCCACCTGGCAAATGAGCGATACACCGCGGTTCCAATATGGGCAGTGTGAGGCGTAGTGGGGCAGCGTTGCATTGGAAAGTCTCAGATGACGAAGATGAGTGTCTCTTCCATTTGATTTGGAGCATGGCCTCAACCGCAACACTTCTCATCTCCTGGGTACTGTCTTTACTCCTGAACGTGTCGAATTGGCAAGTTGAGAGAAACGCCCCGTGGCCAGAGTCAGACTTAGTAACAAGAACTCCTGCTAAATCCTCGCCCGATTCAGAACAAGGCTGTTGAACCACTTCACACACAAAGTTTTCATTTGGGGAAAGGAATACCAGTTCAGCTGACACCAACTCCAGCGGTTCGGATGGTCCATTATGTCCATGAGAAATGCGCGCATCAACTCTCCATCGTTTCTTGATGGTTGGGGAGGGAGACAAATGGTCTCCCTCTGCGGGAACAAAGAAGCTGGGCCAATTCTCAGGATGAACAACTGGAGACACAGAGTAACCCACGACCAAAGGTTTATGCAACTGTCTGGTATAGCCCTTGTTGAACCGTATAGGGGAATCAGGATCTCCAATGTGATATATTGAGGAGAATTGAAGATTTACGACAGGAGGGGGTACCGCGCCAGTTTTGGCATTTAAGGGTACTTTTAAAGTGAACTCGAATGTGGCAGTTCCGTTGGACATAATCTCTTTTTCTTGTGCTTCTTCAGTCCATGTCAATTCAGGCGTCTGTTCTTCGGTGCATCCCACTTTGCATGACAATGTGAGAGAGATATCGCAGGATTCATTGTTAGTCACAGTAACAGATCCGACAACAGTTTCTCCGTATAAGAGCGCCGAGGGCAGATGTAACTCAGTCTTTAGTTGGGCAGGTCGCGGGACAACCTTAACCATATGATGACCTCCTTCAGAAGCCATTAGGGCCTGAGATTTAATCAACCCTTCCCGTTCAAAATACCACAGGACTGCTCTAGGGGATCTTTCTATTTGGAGTGGGATTTCAATTTGGTATCCCGAGAAGGAAATTATGCAACCAGTACAGTAAGCCTCACCTAGGGTTTCAGGCAAAATCGAGATGTGGAATCTTTTGACAGGATCAACGAACGAGAGATTAGCTCTGTAAACTATCACCTTCAGGCCATTCCGTGTTTCAGTTACTGGATCCGTCAAAATAGTCAGTTCAGAACCAGTCTTCGAACTATCATGCTCGATACAAACAGGATGAAGAGTTCCCGACAATTGTAACCAAACTGTAGCGAGGGTTACTTCGGAGACGACTCGATGGATTTGGGACGAAAGAGTTAATTGACACTTTTGAGGAACTTTCAGGTGGAACTCGGATGATACAAAGCAGAAGTCGGCCTTAAAGGGAATGTAACTGACAGACGAACCAATTCCAATATTTGCAGTAGAGAATTCTATTTCTGATGCACCCTCGAAGTCGCCACAAAGAGTCGAAACATGCTGATCAAAAGAGACTCTTTCGTTGTCAGAAGTGCCAAATTTATCACAGGTCAAATACACTGCACATGCAATAGTCGACTTCGCATTTTGAGACTCTCTGTATAACTTGCAAAGAGTCAGAAGACATTGCTTTAACAAAATAGGCCATGTGGTTTTGGACAAAATAGTTCCAGCAGTTTGTAATTCCTCCATGGATGACAGTAACTGTCCCAATCTCAGATGGGCTACTGCCATATTTCGTGATGGAATTCCAGTGGGCTTCCTAGAAAAATCGGATATTACCCTTTGGTAAAGATCAGCTAGGAGACTGGCATCTATAGGATTTGCCAGAACACCATCACTACCACTGGGATAAGGGTCATTGGACTCCCCAGTGCATATCTGACGGCACTCAATATAGTCTATTGCTTCAAGGTAAAGAAATCCCGGTCTTGGAAGGGGTGCCGAGGCACCATGAGTAACGGCAAAAGGGGCATCAGACTTGAAAAAGGCAGATTTTGACACCAGCTCTGCCATGCTTGCGGTTTGGAGTGCCATCCAACCGAGATATGATGAACTGCTTGAATACTCGGATATGGACGTAGACCCTGATCTCTCCATGGCCATTTGTTTCACTGTATTCAAATGAAATCTGAACTTGCGAGTTGCTGATGACGGGTTTCCGCTATACAAGTAAAGCTTTGCTATTTTCAGTGCAGTGGTGTCTAAAAGGATACGTAACTCCATGTAGGAAGTAGACGAATCAGCTGTGAAGGCCTCTACCAACAGCTCGTATACCATCTCGTAAGCCTCTGTAGCACTATCGATATCCTGTTTGAGTTCCAGCAAAGAAGCCAGTTTGAATGCATAAAGCACTCGCCGTGGCTCAAGTAGATCTTTCCTCTTGATCCGCTTATAAACATTGTTATAGAAGTCGAGTGCGGTGGCCCAAGAAGATTGACAGAGAGACTCGCATAGTGTGTCAATTTCCTTCTGTGTTGCACTGACAGATATCGCGCTCAGATGTGCCTTGTTGAGCCCCGTCTGTTTTCTCAGCTGGGTAATAGCCTCTGAAACTGCCGAATGCGAATAATCGGTTACTACCATGACCACTACCAGCCGCAGATCACGTGAATTTAGCTGACTTTTCAGAGCCAGGATATCCTGACTGAGGGATTCCAGAGCCATGGACTTGACAATTTCAGAAGTCAGTGAATAAAAAGACACAACCGTGGAAGGAAGATGGCAAGTGTACTTCTTGATCCATTCTGTTGAAATTTCAACACCCGATTGCTGTGGGACATCTTCAGATTCCTGCTCATCAGCAACCTTTGCCTTTCCCCCTAGGACAAAATCATTTCCAATCGGCTTAACATGCAGAAAATGCGGTAAATCTTTACGGCTAGCTCGGATAGCATTGTTACCGTTCCATACCACTGGATACTCTTGCGACCGGCTCTTGAATCCCTTTAGAAGGTTATCACAGAGTAATTGTGCCTTGGTGTCATCACAAACTGGTTGCAGAAACCTATTGATGCGTTCACCTTGGCCATCCACAGGCTGGTTATCGTCACTCTGCTTACCCACAAATTCCGTAAGCCCTAAAAGCCCAACTAATGGCGTCAGATGGGCCACATATTCTTTTGGATAAAAGTCCATTGAGCTGTGGTTACTGACCAAGTTGGTGATGTGTGAGGAGGTTTAAGTTTGGATGTGCAGACGACCTATATGCACCTAATCAATCGAAGTTCATTCAACAGTTAGAAATATGCAATTACAATTGACTACTACATTTTATTACTATCATCAATCATGTCATGTTCAAATACATAGGAAACGTTTAAATACACCGGTTTACTCGTTCTTGAAGTTGGGCTGACGCTTCTCGGCAAAAGCAGACATGCCCTCCTTCTGGTCGTGGGTGCCAAAGAGACCATGGAATCTAACCCGCTCATACTCAAGACCAGCTCGAAGTCCGACCTCAGCAGACTGGTGGACGGAGGCCTTGGCAGCCTGGACAGCGAGTTGTCCGTAAGAAGCGATCTGGGCAGCAGCCTTAACAGACTCGTCAACCAGCTCAGCGGGCTCAAAGACCTTTGCGGCAAGACCCCACTCAGCTGCCTGCTGAGCAGAGAACATCTCGCCAGTGAGAATGTAGTGGTTGGCTCGGTAGAGACCAATGGCTCGAGTAAGTCGCTGGGTTCCTCCGGCTCCAGGAATGACACCGAGCTTGATTTCGGGCTGGCCAAACTTGGCCTTTGCACCAGCGTAAATGATATCAGCCATCATGGCAAGCTCACAACCTCCTCCAAGAGCAAAACCGTTAACAGCAGCAATAATGGGCTTCTTAATTCGAGCCATCTTACCCCACTCTTCGATGAAGTTCTCGTTAAGCACAGAGGTGACGGTCTTGTCCTTCATCTCCTTGATGTCTGCACCAGCAGCAAAGGATTTCTCAGATCCGGTAACGACAATGGCTCCAATTGAAGGGTCAGCGTCGGCAGCTTCAAGTGCCTCGTTAAGCTCTCTGATCAGCGGAGTGCATAGGGCGTTTAGAGCCTTGGGTCGGTTGAGAGTGACCATAGCTACCTTGGGTGCAGGAGTGGAAGTGATAATGTGTTCATACTGCTTTCCTCCAAACTGGGACAGAGGAGAAGATGTGGAGAAGCTCATTCGACTGGGGATGTTGGCGGGAGCGGCGGCAACAGCACTGACAGGACGAGTGTGAAGTCTAATCTGAGCAGCACGTCTTGTTGCAACTGAAGACATAGCTCGAACACCAATTCTGGCGGATTTAGTGGATCTCAGGACTCGGAACATCTGTGTTAATAATAAGCTAACAACTTTTGTGTGGGGAAGTGGGGCTATGCAAGAACGGGAGAGGTTTGTGCGTTTAAATACCTTGGGGTTAACCGAGTATTAGGTTAATGGGTATTGTAACTCTACCTGGCGCTAGTTAAACAATAGCCCTACTTGGGTTTCCAAAACGGCGGTCTCACCTCATCTGAGTCGTCTCTTTAGTGGCTCCTTTGCTGTCCCCCAATAGGACAAATGATACTTACATTGACTGAGCTGTAATTGACGTGTAGATTTATGAAGAGGTCAACAAGAATTACCTTCATTTATATATTGGGGATAACATCAAAATTAAGCTCTCATCGGCCACCAAAAGCCGAGCTTAGCCCGAGTTACACTAAAACTAGGTTTACAGTTGGGAGGAGAGAGCAATTCGGTGACTTCATTACCCGCAGTTGGTTGGGGTACATTCTCTTTTTGTTTGGGTATCACCAAGGCACTAGTGGATTTTTCGGCATCCATCCCAGTTAGGACATGTCAAGATGCAAATCTGTGATTTTTTCGAATCTCTACAGTACAATTTGTAAATGGTCTGGTCCTGTACAAAACTGGCTCTCGGAGTGTTATTTTTCTTCCAACATCACCAGGTTTAGTTAAGACCATACATCAGATACACTTTTCTGATTACGCGAACTAACCGCATTATGCAAATGAATACTTACCAATATATATGAATGAAGGAAAGGGAAGAATACAGATTACAAAGAGCACAAAGAGAGGGGAAGAAAGTAGGAGAAAGATACAGAAAAAGATATGATAGATTTTGTTCTTTTCATACGAGTTAATGATCTAACAGTGAAACAACTTCAGTAGCCTACCAAGTTTAGAAGGAAGTCAAATAAGGTGGTACATGTCCACAGCTCCATGGAATGCAATATCAATATTTCGGTTGCATGTTCGTACCACTTGTGAAATTTGCGTGAATTCCAATTCTTTGTGAATCACAATAGGTCCGGTTCTCGTTGGTCTCAATTAATTGAAGGGGGAAAGAAAAGCCATGAATAATGAATAAATAAAACCAGAATTGAACCAGTGTTTTTTTTCAAACAACTGAAAGAGCAAGGACCTTATATCATATATATATTGAAGCACAGATATATTGAAGAGATATATTGAAGCACAGCTTCCCCACTAGGAAAAGAACAATGAATAAAAATTTCCACCAATTCTGTTACAATGCTACAAAGAAGTAGGGAGGCTTCAGATGGGAACAAGAGAGCTGACAAAAAATAACCATGGGGGTAAGCAGCTGTTGTTCGTTGTTGGTTGGTTGATTTGGGTGATTGGGTGTGTATCTGGCCAATCAATTCTGAACGTTCTGTCAGCTACATTCCATAGCTACTCCCACACAACTGGGTTGCGCATTGTAAACAGACTTATGATTGGGACAGAATCTATCAGAGAATTGAATCTTATCCCGCACAATTAGACGGTCGAGATGTGGCGTTTGATTTGATGCCACTCACCCCTTGCATCTTCTACCAATAGAGTTCACGAGAGTTCTGTATTTAGTAAATGATTGGTCTTGAATATAAATCTTTTCACCACTATGATAAAGCCAGAAATTTTGTGATCGTCGTCTAGATGGCTAGATGGCTAATATTAAATCATTTCCTGCGCCGGATTTGGGATACTATTAAGTTTGAGCTGGTCAGGGGTGCATCTAAGTGAGTATGGCGTTCTCAGCACAATCGAGTGTACAGTGTTCTCTTTCAACTGATGTATCATATCGCCAAAACCAACAAACACTGCCACCATTACGCATCACCTGATTTCTTTGCCCTCATTGTTTTATTACAACAGGGTTTCCCCACTCTCGAAAACTCGCGTAATTAAACTTAATTCAACTTGGGGTTGAACAATTCCATAATTCCTGACTTGCAGAAAGCATTTGATAGCAATGGTACAAAATGCATAGTCTCAAGCATTGAAGTCTTATGACGGCCTTGCATTGTACAGTGTGGCGCCCTCAAAGGGATGCATATCATGCATTCGTACCTGACTGATCGTCCACGTGTATGCATGCATGGCGCATGATAAAAATAATATTTCGTTATTATGCTACCCTTGCCCTCAGATATTAAGAATCCTTATCATCTGATTGAAATGCCATCATCTGTCACGTTAGTGGGACATTACCGGGGCAATTCTTCACTGTGGAACCGTCTCATCCGAGGTGCCCACACGTGTTACACAGCTTGAGTTGTCTGAGTGGGGATGAACACATCGACTTGACCTACCTCCTTCACGGCACGGCGATAGTCGATCTGTCTTGTTATTGTCCACTTGTTGTGGTGTGATACTTTTTCGACTAAACAGCTTATAACTAAGGAAGCACCCGTACTTGACGCTCTTCTTTCTTCAAACCTGAAAAACAATGGTAGACAAAAGAATGGCGGCTCCTGATTGGAAGGAGGTCGCCGAACTCAGGCCTGAGGTTGTCCGGCATTATCGCAATTCTGCTCCTCTGCGTCGCGAATCTGGCGTCAACTATGATCTATATGATCCTGACCGTCCTGCTCAGCCAATTGGCGTTTACCAAAATCAATACCCCCAGCCACTTCCATATCCCTATTTTCCCACCTACACAGTTGATCCACGGTATGGATTCCAAACCATTCCGGGATCATATCATTCTTGGGGAGAGTGGCGAGATTCAAATACGGGCGTCGCGCGCGCTCCTTCATCTACTGAAAAGAGGTCCAGCCGCAGACATAGTTATCAAGCAGGTGAATCGTCCCGATCAAGGAAATCTTCGTCACGACGATCGCATACGGTCAGCCAAGTGTCTGAGTCTCCTTCTGGTGATAGAGATAAATCTTCAACGAGGGGACTCAGAATCGAAACCTCCACAACCGAGCCACCAAAGTCTCCTGTTGCATCTGTTACTACTGATTCATCTATGGAAAACATCCTGATCGTTAAAACCAGGGCCAAAGTGGATACACTCAACCAGAAGATTAAGCAGGCTGCATTGTTAAAGGCAAAGGGCATTTGCTTAACTCCACCTTCTTCACAAAGTCGAGACGACTCCTCTCCCCCTTCCTCCGCTTCCTCGGGTTGGAGCGGCTATGTTTCCACTTGGTTCTCGATGAAAAAAACACCCACAGGCTCGACTCCTGCTCAACCCAACGGGTCTACTGACGATCAAAGCATAGCATCCCAATATTACCAAGGTCTCTTCCGAATTATGAGAGATGACAGAACTCCTGCTGTAGTGGGGGATATCATTGTTCGAGGCTTCGAAGAGGCTGTTGAAATCGAAAAGGGGGTTGCAAAGGAGGCTGCGCGTCTGGCTAAAGAAGCTGAAGAAGCAGAGAAAAGAGCCCGTCAACCTCTCATGCCTCCACAAACACCAGCCCCCGCTTTTATCTATCTCTCATTTCTTAGTGTTGATGAAGACCGAGAGTATGACTACAAGCTCCCTTTAGATAGCGTCAAGACTTACGAGGATTTCAAAAAGGTAATGATTTGTTCTTTCCCAGCGAAAGCTAAACATTGGCAAAAGGACTGTTTTCTGGTGTATGATGAAACCAACAAGCACTTCATCATGGGTCATTTTTGGGATAAGCTGATTCGAAAGGATCTTAGTTTGACTATTACCTTGACTCCGCTGCCAGAAAAGCCTGTTAAGGCCAAGGCTAAGTCAAAGCCGCCGAAAGAAGCAGCTGACAACGAAAGAGAGCCCTCTAAAATGTCTAAGATTCTAAATGCCGAGTTTGACGCTAAAAAGTTCAACCAGAAGACCTCGAAGCTCTTTAAGAAGTTTCTGGATGCTTCTACCCGGCCGCTATAGCATGGCATTCTTGATACATGTGTATTTCATCTCGTTAATGTTACCTCTTAAATTATCGTCTCATCATAGAATATAATATGGCGCTAGATCATACTCGCTATATACACTAAGCCTGGGAAGGAGTGATCTCCTTGAGCTTCTTGTAGACCACAGGGTAGTCGGTCTGAAGGGTGGTTTGAATCTTGGACGCCACAAGGAAGACCAGGTTCTGCACCAGCTCCTCGTCACTTCGGGCGTAATCAGCGTTCTTCTTGAACATCTTCATAGCCTCGTCATGCTTGCCAGTGGACAGGTACAGCTGGGCTAGGGTGCCAATGGCGACCTCGGATCGGTCATCGATGACAAGGGCCTGCTTACACAGATCCACCGAAGTGTCAATATCCTTCTGGGTCTGGAAAACAACCAGGGCCTTAGAAACCAGAGGCAGGACGCTCATGCTGGTAGGGTTCTGCTCCTTCTCCAGAGAAATGGCCTTGTCTAGGTATCTGAGACACTCGGAGTACTTCTGAGTGGACATGAGGGCCTCGGCGTAGTAGTTCCACAGATCGGGGTTCTTGGGGAACTTCTTGGCTCCCTCCTCAAACACCTCGAAGCAGTTGTCAACAAGATGTCGAGTCTCAAGGGGGTTGGACTGGCCGACTCGCTCACCCTTCTTGAGGTAAGAGTTGGCCTTGAAGATCAACGAAGGTACAAAAGTGTCGTCCAGCTCAATGGATTTGTTGTAGCACTCAATGGCCTTATCGAAGTCCTCGGACAGGAAGTACAGTTGGCCCTGGTGGTGGTAGCAGTCAGGGTCCTCAGGGTTGAGGGCAATAGCCAGTTCGATGTCCTTCTGAGATGCAGCCTTGTCTCCAGTGTCCAGGTGGATGGAAGATCGGGTGATGTAGGCCTGCACGGTGGGGTTAAGCTCAATGGACATGTTGATGTCGGCCTTGGCAACATCAATCTTGTTCATGAGGAAGTTGAAGATGGCTCGGTACTCGAGAGCAAGAGCCTTGAGGGAGGGGAACAGAGTCTGAGTCTCAGTTCCAGCAATAGCCTTGTCCAGATGTTCCAGGGCCTTGGTGTAAGAATCGTAGGTTCCCTTCTCGATCATATCAAGAGCCAGGACCAGCTCCTGCTCGGCCTCGTGGTCAGTGTCCTTCTTGAGATCCTCGGGAGTCTTTCGAGGTCGGAAAGAGCCCAGGTAGGTCTTGACGAACTGTTGGGATGGCAGAACCTTGGGTCGGTCCTTGTACTCGGTCTGGGCGACCTGGGCGGCATTGAGACGCATCAATCGGTCAACCATGTCGTTCATGGATGTGTCGCCAAAGTTCTCCAGCACGCAGGAGGCAGTGATGTCAACAGCAGCATCATAGTAGTTTTCCAGCTTTTCCTGAGCAGTTCCTCGACGTCGGAAACACTTGAAGTAATCGGGTCGAAGCTTAATGGCAGCAGTAGTGTCTTCAACAACCTTCTGGTAGTCCTCCAGAGCAAAGTAGCATGCTGATCGGTTGGAATAGAAGATGGGGTCGATGTTGCAGTCGAGGGCCTTGGTATATAGCTCAGCAGCCTCCTTGTGCAGCTTTTTCGCGTAGAGTGCGTTTCCGGCTGCCTTGAAGGAGATGGCAAGCTCGTTTCGGTCAGACTCAGAAAGCTCCTTGATCTTGTTCCAGTCGGAGACATCAGGGTATCGGGGCTCAGATCGGGTCAGAGGGATTCCAGCAATGAACTTCTCGGGGAGATCCTTCTTCTCGGAAGAAGCACCAGTATCCTTCTTGGCCTTCTTGCTCTTCTTCTTCTTCTTGGACTTAGAAGAGCCGGAAGAGGAGGAGTCCTTCTTAGAAGTCATCTGCTGCTGGGAGACAACGTAAAAAGATCCAGCGGTGGCAATGGCAGCCACGGCAGTAGCAACGAAAAGAGCCTTTCTGTTGTCGGCCGCCCAAGCGACCAGTCGGTTCCAGCTGCTATCGCTCATTTTGTGTGTGTGTGTGAGGATGATACTGAGAAGTATTGATTGGTTTGCAATTTTGAAAATTGAAAATTGAAACTTTATCTGTGGTTAACTTTGGAATGGTTAAATGGAAAGATATCGAATTAGCTTGGCTACGTCATCGGTACGCTCCGAATTGAATGAAGTTGATACCAATGCTTGAATGCCTGATTGCCTGGTGACATCAAAATGTTTTCCGTCTAGTGATGAGCCTATTAAGGACCTTGTCAGGCATATAGGGGCCCACGGTGGCAAAAGGAGTAGAGGAGTAATACATGTCCAATTGTAAGACTGTATAATCCATTAGGTTACTGAATTGTCACTCAATTGAATTGAATTGGAATATCGGTGAAAACAACTTTTCGTGAGATATCATCTTTAACTATCGCAGTCACAATCCCGGTCAAGGCGGCACTATCAGACTGATTCAATTATATGGGGGGATGTGGAGATGTATGGCACAAAATTCACCTCTGGAGGTACAACATGTTTATATTAGTGTGTTCTATATCTCTCTGAGTCTAGACTCGCAATCAGGTGAAACTTGACCAGCCTGTTACAGACCAGTAGGAATTAGGACTATGGTCACCAAATCAAGTAGAATACTGACTGTGTGGATAATTAGGTGTAAGGAGTTCCCTAGAGCTTTCGGATCAGTGCATAAAGCGAGTTCGCTTCTTCTTGAATACCACTTTCTATGTTTCAATCGAGGCTAATCACACTATCTAGTTGGTATAGGAATCGAAAATCTCTGAGGTATGGTAATTAAGTTGAAGGGTTAAGAACTACTCAATCGACAACAATTGAGCCAGCCATGAGTATGGAACATCTCGAAATCTTTGTTTGCGTTCATTCTATTGTCGTCCGTTCTGGTGCCTGAATTGGGACTATATGTTTAGATCTGCAAGCGGTTCATCCTGGCAAATTCGAGCCTTCGCCACGTAATCAAGTGCCTAAAAGGTGAAACATACCAAACACACACTCAATTAAAGATTGTTTGGCTCTTACTTTGGTTTAAAAGCCGTCTGATAAGAATCTATCAGTTGGCATTTGATACCAGCGAATGGGAATGTGGGTGTATTTGATTACTATCTTTCAACTTCAAAATCTCTAGGACGTGATCGACAGCTACCCACAAGATAGCGCCAGTATTATTTCATTCAATATATCTCGCCATAGTGTAAGTTTCTCGTTCCTATCACATGATAGCGTCTTGAGATCACTTTTTCACCTGTACATCTCCCCTGACAGCTTGAACTCTAATAATTCACATGGAACTCTGGGGAACCAGTAACAAGAGTTTAACAAGCGTGGTGCATGGGGCCGTTTCTCCTCTGGATGCCTCTTTCACTCAGGGACCATACGCTAATTTGGAACTGCCAGTGAAAGCCTCATTCCGATAAATTACCGACCCCACGGGGATGTGACTATTTATTAGTGTCTTAGGATATTGCATGCACCCCGGAAAATGCCGATTCAACCACCAGTCAGTGTTGGGTCGGGAATCTGTCGGAGCTGCGCACAAAAGAAAGAACAAAGACCCAACACCCGAGAGGTGCATGAAGCGTCAGCTTTTATTAGGTTCGGTTCAGGCTGCATGCGGGGTATCTGGAGTCGAGGTCATTCTATTATTGCCTAGCAACTAAGAATGAAACAGTCAAAAATCCAAAAATAAAAAGACGCTGTGGTCACGCCCTCCGAGGACTTGAGTAGTTTTTTAACTTGACCAATCGACAATGGCTTGGTAGACATTTAATTGTTATCTGGAGTAGTTGGTGCACTGCCCACCTCTGGTTACGGCATCATCGTCATTAGGCGTCACAGCGACTCCAGCATATCTTGATTACCTAGAGCTTGTCATTATGCTTTCATTGTGCACGTAATCCTTCTTTCTTTATCTTACAATTCAACGCTCTCGGAGTTTGTCATTTGCTCTTGTCTTGGACCATTTAAGCGTCCAAGGTTGACTACAGGATTTATGCAACAGTTGCAATGCATGAAATTATTCAAGCTGTGCATAGAGATATGGAGAAGAAAAACAAACGGTCTATGAGATAGCAAGGAAATCCGAGAGTTGAAGATGTTTGACGATGAAAAAGTAATACCACTGATAAGCCAAAAATCATTCTGCTTCTGTCTTATTCAATTCCCCGCTGTCTCCAGATTTTATCCGCCTCCCCTCCTATCCGAAAAACTCTAATCCTAAACCTCGGCTCGCGTCCCCACATGTGGTAACAGGTATAAGTACAGCTGTTAATCTTCCTCACTGCCACAACGTAAGACATGCTTAGATCCTCTGCCCGACTCATGTCCAACGCTCGACTCATGTCCACCCGAGCCTTTTCCGTGTCTGCCACTCGATCCACCGCCCTGCCTGAGGGCTACGTAGAGGACAACTCCAAGGGTCCCATGCTTCGGTACCAGGAGTCTCTCCCCAAGCTCCCTGTCCCCACTCTGGAGGAGACCGCTGCCAAATACCTCAAGTCCGTGCGACCAGTGGCTACCCAGCAGGAGTTTGAGGCCACAGAACGAGCTGTCCGAGAATTTGTCGCTCCTGGAGGAGCTGGTGAGGAGCTGCAGAAGCGGCTCCAGGCCAAGGCTGCCGACCCCAATGTCAAGAACTGGATCTATGACTGGTGGAACGAGGCTGCCTACCTCGCATACAGAGACCCCGTTGTTCCTTACGTGTCATACTTCTACTCTCACAAGGACGACCCTCGACGAAAGACTCCTGCCAAGCGAGCTGCTGCCATCGCTACTGCTACTCTGACTTTCAAGGCCCAGGTCGACAACGGCACTCTTGAGCCTGATTACATGAAGAAGCTGCCCATCTGCATGGACTCTCTTCAGTACATGTTCAACTGCACCCGAATTGCCGCCAAGCCCGCTGATTTCCCCCAGAAGTGGGACGCTGCTGAGCACAAGTACTTCATTGCCATGCGAAACAACCGATTCTACAAGGTCATGCACGAGGTTGACGGTAAGGTTCTGACTACCGCTGAGCTCGAGGAGCAGCTGCAGAAGGTCATTGACGCTGCTGACAAGGCTGGCAAGGCTCCTGCTGTTGGTGCTTTCACCTCCGAGAACCGAGATATCTGGACCGATTACCGAGACGCACTTGTCAAGGCTGGCAACCAGGAGGCTCTCACCGCCATTGAGGCTTCCTCTTTCCTGATCTGTCTCGATAAGGAGTCCCCCGTCACTAACGAGGAGCGAGCACATGTCTACTGGCATGGTGATGGCCAGAACCGATGGTACGACAAGCCTCTGCAGTTCATTGTCAACGACAATGCCACCTCCGGTTTCATGGGTGAGCACTCCATGATGGACGGTACCCCCACCCACCGACTTAACGACTACGTTTGTGACGTTATGTTCAACGACAAGGTTGAGTTCTCTAACTCCAACCGAGGCGGACTGGCTGCCCCTCAGGAGATCACTTTCAAGCTCAACTCTGACCTCGAGAAGGGCATCACTCAGGCTCAGACCCACTTTTCCGATCTCATTGGCAAGCACGAGCTTGCTGTCTTCCAGTACCACGGCTACGGAAAGAACCTCATCAAGAAGTTCAAGGCTTCCCCCGATGCCTACATGCAGATGCTGATCCAGCTTGCTTACTTCAAGATGTTTGGCAAGAACAAGCCTACCTACGAGTCTGCTGCTGTGCGACGATTCCAGCAGGGCCGAACCGAGACCTGCCGATCTGTGTCTGACGAGGCTGTTGCCTTCTGTGAGACCTTCACCTCAGCCACCGCTACTAACCAGGACAAGATCAAGGCTGCCCGAGCTGCCTTCAACGCCCATGTCAAGTACATCACCGACGCCTCTGCTGGTAAGGGTGTTGACCGACATCTGTTTGGTCTGAAGAAGTGCCTCAAGGATGGCGAGAAGGTGCCAACCATTTTCCAGGACAAGATGTACGGCTACTCCAGCAGCTGGTTCCTTTCCACCTCCCAGTTGTCTTCTGACTACTTCAACGGCTACGGCTGGTCCCAGGTCATTGACGAGGGCTTCGGTCTTGCTTACATGATCAACTCCAACTCTCTCCAGGTCAACTGTGTCTCCAAGAAACTCGGATCTGACAAGATGCGATACTTCCTCACTGAGGCCGCCGAGGACATGAAGGCTGTGTTCGAGACTGAACTTGCTGAGCCTAAGGCCAAGCTCTAAGCTGTCAAATAAAATAATGATGATATGATTTTAGAATTACAATCTTGTAGGCCAATAACTATATCTTATCTTGCCAGGCAAGATTGAATCTTTACTCTGGAGAAAGTAAGTTTTGTGAAGGATGGAGTAGAGTGTAGCTATTCGGCTAATGTTTTTTTCCCCTTTTGTCAATTGAGTTCAATTTAGCAATAGTGACTTGGAGATTTTATTTGTGTTGCGTCGAGTCAGACCTGGTACCTGGCAGCTTGTTTCAAACAAGCCAATGAGTTTATTTGCCGAGAGTAACTCCACCAGATTCAGATTCACAAAAATGACGCAGTTATACATACAGACCCTCTTTACATGCATAACCGAGTCGTAAAACAACTGACTCATAATAAATAATAGCTGATCCACATTCAATAGATGCCCTCGTATAAGTATAAGGTGTATGTTAGGAACAGCGTAAATGAGATTTTCTCAAGCTCTACTATTGCAAACTTGTGCCACAAACCCAACCAGCCAAGGTTTACCAAACAGGTAATCCAAAAGTACGCAAACGGAGATTGAACCTGCCTCTCATCGGCTTTGCATATGATGTTGTAAAAGGTGGCCATATGGTATTAGGTCACAGTTTAGAGTTCAGTTGCAAAAAACAATCCGTGAGAAACGGGTGGGCAGATTGAAAGCTCAATGTTGTAGATTCATTTATCAAATTGGATGTTATTGTCCCCTTTCTGTAAACACCGGGTAATCACATTTTTAATTGTCGTTTCAACAAATCCCATCCATGTTTGCCTCGGATTTTAAAGTTTGACACTACATCCCCTAACATAGACATCAGCACCCAGCCACCTGCGTGATTCGAAACTTTATCGGCCGTTTCTCACATAAATAAACTTTTCATAAACTCTATATTTCACCACCACAGTATACATCACCAGCCTCCTAAAAAGACGCTGGTCGAATGTTTCTGAATAGAACCACAAATGCATGTTTTTGCATATTTACACATTAAACATGCATGGGTGTGGCTACCCATGTGGTATTATTACAAGTATATATATTGGTGGGGTTTCGACTAGTCACACCCACCAACCAACTCATTCATTCTTTACCCGATCTGACTACGACTGATTCATTCCTTTGTTTTTTTGAAACATCCCTTTTACCCAGTCAAAGTCGATCTATCCTACATGTTGCAATTTCTTCTGTTGCTAAACTTGGCTCTCTCGGCCTCTGCACGAGTCATTTACAAAAAAGTGACCGTTTACAACGATGTGGTTGTCACTCCGTCAACTACTCGATACGTTACCATTACTAGTGGTCAACCCAAAAAGCATGTGACTCTGGATCAGACAATTGAGTCTGTCGAGACCTTGTTTATTGCTCAGACTGTGCCTACCACTGTTGTTACTGGTACTCTGATCTCTACTGTCCATTCAATCATTACAGAGAACCCTGTTTCTCAAACCGACATTTACCCCACAACCACGGGCGCTCCTCAAATCAATCTCAGTACGCTGACTGAACCTAAGACTTTGGAGCCACTTGTGCCTACCGCTACTGCCACTCAGGCCACCAGAGCTACTTCTGCCACTGCCACTGCCACTTCTTCTAGAGCTTCTACCCAGTCTTCTCTGTCTTTTTCTGTCCGGTCAAGTGTTCAGCCTTCAGCCTCTGCAGTGTCCTCTGCCGAGTCTTCTATCGAGTCTTCTGTTGAGTCTTCCATTGAAGTCACTTCTGACAGAACCTCTACGGTCCCTGTGGAGTCTTCCGTGGTTTCATCTTCTGCTCCCACTTCGTCTTCTGTTCCCTCCGAGTCTTCATCTGTGGTGTCCTCAGCTTCTGCCGAGCCATCCGTTGAAACTTCAGTGAAGCCCTCAGCTGAACTGTCTTCTGAAATTCCCAAGCCAATTCCTTCCACCCCTGTCACTCCTCCTGGAGGATACAATGGGCCTCTATTTGCCTCTGCAATCGATACTAACTCTCCTCCTAGTGTTTTCCGTCAAGAGCCACTCAACTTCCAAATTCCCCAGAACTCTGTTAAGGAACTTGGACAGACTCCAGTGGAAACTAACAAGTTTTATTTCAACTTGTTTCTTGGTGATCGCACAATGCCTGTCTACACTCAGCCTTATGCCATCTGGTGGTCTAAGACCAACAAGTTCCCTGGCGCTGGAGTTGGCTACACTCAGGACAAGGACCATGTTTTTGGACCCCAGTCGTCTCCTCCTATGGAGTACATGATCAACCCTGTTGGTATCATGTCTTTTGTTTTCTCTGCTCAGGAGTTCACTACCGATAACATGGAGATGCAGGTTTCCGACACTGAGCTGTTCTCTGCTACCACTACCATTACCACGGGCTCGGGATCTATGCAGCTTCCTCTGGTTCAAGGAATGGGATTTGTCACTGCAAAGTACAATGGTCTGACTCCTCTTCTTTTGTCCCAAATTGGCTTCGACTCTGTCGTCAAGGGAGAATCTCCAGTTAAGGGAACTCTCAAGTACGTTGCTAAGCTGTTCAACGGCGTTACTTGGACTATCTATGTTTCTACCGAGGATACCGACTTTAAGTTCCTTTTCCCTGATCCCCATACCATCAAGACCCATTCTACCATGCCCTGTATCATCCAGATGGCCACCACTGGCGATGAAGGCTCCGATGTGGGCTCTGCTGTTGCTGCTTATGACTCTGCTGCTGGTTCTTATCCTGTCTCGGCCTCTCTGAACGGCCAGGCTTCTGGGTCCTCTGCCCAATACTCTATTGATTACCAGGTTGAGGGTTCTTCTGCTTCCGGAAACACTCTGGTCTTCGCCTTGTCTCACCACAAGAGCTCTATGGTTTCCCATTCCGGTGCTGTCTCTGGACCCAAGATTACATCTCCTAGCAAGGGACCCATGTACGCCTATGTGACCAACTCTTTGGTTTTGGGTGAGTCTCTTCAGACTGACTTGCAGTTCCTCCCCTGGTCTCAGGTTTCTGGATTCAACGGCAAGCCCACTCTCACCACCGAACAACAGAAACTAATTGCTGAAGTGGCCAACGAGGAGCTCAAGCAGAACATTGCTGCCCAGACCAACTTGGATACAAACTACTTCTCTGGTAAGGCTCTGGATAAGTTCGCCTACATTCTTCTAGTGCTTTCAGATATGATTGAGGACGCCACTACCACTCGAGCAGTTCTTGCTGAACTCAAGAAGGCGATGGATGTTTTCACCAAGAACACCCAGCAGTCTCCTCTAATCTACGATACTCTTTTCAAGGGTGTTACCTCTGGAGCTGCTCAGGCTTCTGGAGACGCTGGCGCTGATTTCGGTTCCCCTTTCTACAACGACCATCATTTCCACTACGGTTACTTCATCCATGCTGCAGCGGTGATCGGACACGTCGACAACAAGTACGGTGATGGTACCTGGGTTGCTGAGAACAAGGACTGGGTCAACTCACTTATTCGAGACACTGCTAACCCTTCTAAGCAGGATTCCTTCTTCCCTGTGTACCGATGCTTTGACTGGTTCAACGGTCACTCTTGGGCCAAGGGTCTTTTCCCCTCTGCTGATGGTAAGGACGAGGAGTCTTCTTCTGAGGATTACAACCACGCTTACGGAATGAAGCTGTGGGGACGAGTTGTTGGTGACAAAGCTATGGAGGCCCGTGGTGACCTCATGTTGGCTGTGATGAAGCGATCTATGAACGACTACTTCTACATGAAGAACGACAACAAGATCCAACCTGCTGAGCTCATTGGTAACAAGATTCCTGGAATTACCTTTGAGAACAAGCTTGACTACACCACCTACTTCGGTAACCAACCTGAATACATCCACGGTATTCACATGATCCCCGTCACTCCTGTTTCCTCCCTGCTTCGAGACCCTACTTTTGTTCAAGAGGAGTGGGAACAGAACATCACCAAGTTCATTGGAGATGTCAACTCCGGCTGGCTTGGAATCTTGCATTCCAACCAAGCCTTGTACAACCCCAAGGGGGCGTACGATTTCTTCGCCCAAGACAATTTCCAGACCATCTGGCTCGATGGTGGAGCCTCCCGAACCTGGTACCTTGCATACTCTGCTGCAGTCTCTGCATAGTGGATTTTACAATCTGTCACAAACAGATTTTTTTGTTTCTCTATTTATTATTATTATTAATTGATGTCATGATTTTACCAAGTTGATGTATTTTCATTCAAGTATCAGCAATGTGTAGTAACTAAAGACAGTTCATTTTTCTCTCTTAGGGTTTATTATATTAAATTCAAGCAGAGTTTGCGTCTGTGCTTCGTCAGTGTTAGACAAAGGTCAACTGAGACAGGGAAAAGGGGAAAAATCGCCTTCGTACCATTCTATCGAAACATGGACCTGAAAAAGAAAAAATGGAAAGAGAAAAAAAATACTGGACGACCTCGGAGAGGGTCGAACTCTCGATCTTACGATGGCGGCCATTTGAACTTGACTAACAGTCGTACGCCTTAACCAACTTGGCCACGAAGTCCAGTGATATTCCAAACCTAGTTTGTTCAATGAGTACTGAAAAAGGATGCACTTCAAACCGGAGCCCAAGCCTCCTACGAACCCGTCAAAAACAAAAGTTGGTTCAAATACATCTCATGGCACAAAAAATGGGAAGATGGCGCATTGAGAGCCGAAAAAAGGAAGAGGAGAGAGACACTAGCACGACAAAAAGAAGAAGAAGAAGAGAGATTGAAAGAAAACAAAAACAAAGAATAACCAGCTTCCAAGAACACGAGTCTAACCTGTTAACCAGTTCGCCAATTACAACATCAAGTCGATCAAATTTCCAGTGACAACACCAAACTAAGACCAGTTTTCCAGTGACAACACCAAATTAGGCACAGTCTACTAGTAGACTTACTTCAATTACTTAGAATTATTTCATATTTATGTTATAGTCAATTGAATGTATGAGAAAAAAAAAAAAACCGTTGACAACACCAAATTAGGCACAGTCTACTAGTAGACTTACTTCAATTACTTAGAATTATTTCATATTTATGTTATAGTCAATTGAATGTATGAGAAAAAACCGTTGAATCGTGCCTCAATGTTGAAGTTATTCTTAGTATTTCAACCGATTTTGTTTCTTTTCATGGGAGAAAGCAACCAGAGTTGTTTGGAAGGGGTTAATAGTGTCTCCAACGTGACAAACCCTACAAAGCTATTTAGCTGGCTATTTTTGGAATAATCCCTGAAATTTTCAGAAGACCTTCAAACTCAACTACCATCCCTATTCTATTTTGGGGTTTGTCAAGTTTGTCGTGGGTACTTCGCCATAGGGCAAGATCGTTGAAGAATTGAAGCTGTTGAGGACTGCGCCTAATCTTCCCGATTCGACTGCGATCAGCCAGATTTTTTTTTTTTTTAACTGCCAGATTATTGTGTTGGGTTAGAAAGATGAGCAGAAATAACATACTGCCTAGAGACACCCGTTGCCAAACTCAATCAACTAATCTGGAGCACCGAAAGGCTGTTCTTTCAATTGTTTTTTTTGTTTTGTTTTTCTTTTTATCGTATCAGAATCCCTTAAGATTTTTATGTATATACTTATTTCCAGTCTATTACACGTGCTCATGTTTGTTGTTTGCAAGCAATGATTTTATTATATCTCGGTTTAATTTCATCCAAATGCCCCTCGGCTGAATGGTTGTTTGTTTTGCTCTGAAACCGGAGCACAGGAGTCCCACAATGTAGAAAATAGTGCCATTGGAAAAACCACAAGCTCGAAAACAGAGAGAGGGGTAAGAGCCAGACATTTTATTCTTACCCCTTTTGTAATTTCTTTCTTGTTCAATTAAACACTCTTTTGAGACAACCACAACCAATTAACCAAAAATAGTGTTTGGCAATTCACTAAATACCTTTCTTTGCTGCTTGTAAGCCTAGATCAGCAGGAGGCCAGGGATGATTGAATCAAACCAGTGTTGTGCCACGAGTTGTACACCGCCAAGTACGGCCACAGTCATTACAAGTGGCTGGAAATCCCCCATGTTCAGTTGTATAGCATCATCTCCTAGTTTACAAAATATCTATAGTTTAGTCGTGGACTGCAGGCTACAGATGAGGGTCATTATATGCAGCCATTTTAAGCGAATCAGGAACGTTGGCCGAAACGAGCAACTGAGCAAAGCCTATTATTTGGCACCACTGATGGAGCTTGAGGCGGAGTTGTGGCTAAAGATCTTGTCGATTTATTGAACGCCCCAAACCGTATTTATTCCCATGCTTGGGGCTTACAGTTTCTATAACATGGCTTGAAAGTCTCTTCTGATCACGCAATAGGCTGTCTAACGCAAACAAGGAGCCTGCAATTAAGGTTGCGTCTGATTAAGCCACAGTAGTCACCAACCTTGCATGAGAGATGGTGTAATGACGTTGGAAACAAAGGTCTCAGATGGCGAATCCACATGCTTGGCTGAAGTTGAGGTGGCGATTAATGGGTGAAACCTGAACCAAACATTACAAAACTCACCATTGACAAACTCTTATCAATTCAGCTATCTCTCCTAGTGGTAGTTTTTGTCAATACACTACGACTGTGACATAAAGTGTGGCTATTGTGATACTCAAGCCACGGTTTTCAGGGATTATTCTTGATCTTCAAATTTGACACAAATACCAACAAAAGAACCACCACAACCGGTTGAGCTCTCCTTTGCGATATTTTCAACTGTCTCAAACTGTTCCTTTCATATTTGTTATTACATTGCTTACCTATTGACAAGCCACAATACCTGACTCAGGTCATCACCATACTGAGGCTTGAACTCTACCATTGGGTGTGGCTTTAAGCTGACAAAAAAGACGCTGGTACTCAGGGAGTACTAAAGTAAGTGCGTCACCACCTTCCACTTACACAATACTGGTCGCACAATGACACTTTCAGATGTTCATGGCACTGACGTGCAAGAGATCGACTACTTCTCTCCAGAACATAACGACCATGTCTACTTACCCCAATACCGTGCACAGAATCCTCGAATGCGAGACTGGGTCCGCAAGAACGTGCTGGCAAAACCTGGACCACGGATAAAAAACTATGCGTTGTCGCTCTTTCCAATTGCCACCTGGATTTATAGATACAACCTGGTGTGGCTGACATATGATCTCATTGCTGGCATAACTGTGGGTTGTGTTGTGGTTCCCCAAGGTATGTCATATGCCAAGTTGGCCAACTTGCCTGCAGAGTATGGACTCTACTCCTCATTTGTGGGTGTTCTGATCTACTGTTTCTTTGCTACCTCAAAAGACGTCTCCATTGGTCCCGTTGCTGTTATGTCCCAGCAAGTAGGAAGAGTTATTATGCATGTCCAGTCAGAGTACCCTGACGCCAGTGGTCCTGTAATTGCTACGATGTTGGCTCTGATATGTGGCTCGATTGCTCTGGGTATTGGTCTATTACGTTTAGGCTTCATTCTTGAGTTCATCCCTGCCCCTGCTGTGATGGGTTTCATGACAGGTTCAGCCATTAATATTGTGAGTGGACAAGTTCCGGCACTAATGGGAATTGATAAACTTTTCAACACTAAGGAAGCCACCTATAAAGTGATCATTAATTCTCTGAAAAACTTGGGACATTCCAATTATAATGCTGCCTTTGGAGTGGTGTCTCTCTTCATTCTCTACGTCATTAAGTATTCCTGCCAGCTGCTGTCTCGAAGGTACCCAAAACACAAGAAGTTGTTTTTTTACATTGAGATCATGCGGTCAGCTCTGGTAATTGTGTTTGGTACTCTGATTTCTTGGGCTATTTGCCACCCTCATAAATCGACTGGTAACTTCCCTATTTCCATCATCAAGAATGTACCAAAGGGGTTGGTCCATACTGGTGTCATGAAATTTGATACAACGTACATGGCAAAGATGGCCTCAGAGTTGCCAGTATCCACTATCGTTCTCCTACTCGAACATATCGCTATTTCAAAATCTTTTGGTCGAGTCAATGATTACAAAATCAACCCTGATCAGGAATTGGTGGCAATTGGCGTAACTAACCTCATTGGTACCTTCTTCTGTGCTTACCCCGCTACGGGTTCGTTTTCCAGATCAGCTCTGAAAGCCAAATGTGGAGTCCGAACTCCACTAGCTGGCATTTATACAGGTGTGGTGGTTTTGATCGCACTTTATGCTCTCAATACGGTGTTCTTTTGGATCCCAAATGCAGTTCTTTCTGCTATCATTATCCATGCTGTTGGTGATCTGGTGGCCCACCCTCGACAGCTTTTCTATTTCTGGCGGATTGCGCCTATTGATGCTGTCATTTTCTTCTTTGCAATTATTCTTACGATATTTGTCACAATCGAGGCTGGTATCTACTTTGCCGTTGCCGCCTCTCTAGTCTGGCTCCTTCTTAAAGTGGCTTTTCCAGCAGGTGACCTTATGGGGAAAATTGAAATCGTTGATGTTGAGGACCCTCTTATTGTCCAGCAGGCTCAGGACGTTGAGGCGATTCAGCAAGAAGAGGCAAAGTTGGCTACTAAGACAGGAAAGTTCAAACAGTTGTTGAAAAAGGGGGCCCACATAATCGAGAATGGCCCAGTGGTTGATCAGGATTGCCAAAGTGGCATTCCATTAATCTCGGTGCAAGAAGTTGAGAAATCGTCAACTGCTTCCCAAGCGCTAGCATCTGCACCACGGAGAACGGTCTGGGTTCCTGTCTCCAAGAAAAATATTAACCCTGACATTGAAATTATCCCTCCTCGACCTGGCGTTATTGTTTTCAGATTTGCCGAGGCCTTCACATATCCTAACTGTTCCCGACAAACAGACAGATTGGTGGATCTGATTCGAAAAATGACTCGACGAGCCGAAGGAGTTCGTTACAAAACTCTTGGAGAACGACCTTGGAACGATCCTGGCCCACGGCACCCTAAAGAGGAAGGGTCTATGGCTGAAGATCCTCGACCAATTCTAGAAAAGGTGGTGCTGGATTTCTCTGTTGTCACCTCCACTGATTCAACGGGCATCCAGAGCTTGGTAGATGTTCGAGGCGAAATCACTAAGTACGTGGGCCGAGACGTGGAATTCCACTTCTGTGGTCTTCTTTCTCCCTGGGTTCGGCGTGCTTTGGTAGCTGCAGGATTTGGAGGAGTTCCAAAGGGCCAGCATTTGAGTCATTTTAAGGTGGCTGCCTCGAAGAAAGATCTCCGGAACGACTCAACTTTGATAATTGAAGGGGAGCAGCTTTCAATGGATGACCAATACCTTTCTAAAAAGATCTATGATGAAGAGCAAGCTATCGGCGAAGACTCTTTGTCTGACTGCTCTCAAGTCGGACAGAGTTTTGGAGGATACGTTCCTGTTGTATCCACTGATACTCCGTTTTTCCACCTAGATATTCCTGACCTCTGAAAGGTTAAAATTGCTAACTATTTATTGCATTAATACATTATTGTATGACTTACACAAGGTAGACTATTACGACGAGAATGGACCTGATTGACGTACTTTTTCCAACTGGGCTTGCTTTTAGTGTCCTCTAGTTTATCTTTGCTCAGAATTACTCACACCTCATGTCACATGCTGCCCCTTACCGACTCAAACTAATGCAATAGACAAAGCCGAACTAAAGATATTATTGCCTTAGTTCGTATCATCTCTTAATTTCAAAATCAGGAGTTATTAAGTTTATATAATGGAAATTCCCCAAGGGTCATTACTATGTATTTTTAATAAATAATCGTGGCTTTGGTACCAAGTATGCAGTTTGGTCAAGCTTGATCGTGAATACCACTACTCACAATTGTAAGTTTCTTCTTGTTTTAGAGATCCCTGTCTCTCACTTCCGTACAATACCTTTCATTCTCTTTTTCTTTACCAAAACAGGTTTAGAAACCTTTTTCGGAACCTCTGTTGAGCTGCTCATCACATTTAATCGCTTAATTCTCTCTCCCTGAGCATTTCTGAATGTCTCTTTCGCCAGTTTATCATCGAGCAGATCCTGTTCAGACGTTCCACTCTCCTCAACTTTGTGTTTCATCCTGAAATGCTCCACAACATCCACCTCCCTGCCAATCTTGTTGAGTCTGTCAGTTCGCTCTTTGAGTTGCTCTAACCGTTCCAACCCTTCCTGCTCTTCCATATTGGCTTTTTGACGAGCCTCTATGTCAGCCATTACATCACCTCCACTGCTCGAAACACCCTGCTCTAATTTTGAGGGATCCGGTAGAGACTTACCTTGTTTCTTCAGCTCCTCGAGCTCCTTTTCCTCCTTTTCTAATCGATCTAAGCGCTCATCCAAAGTCTCCTCCACCTTTTTCTCGTCTCTCCAAGGCTCATAATTTCGCACAGCACCGTATTCTGCCTGATAGTCAGAGTTCTTTGGGTCGGTTTTGAATCTGATCTCTGCTGAACACCGTGGGCAACGGATGAAAAATCGAATAATTTTGATGTCCAAATACTTTTCATCCGTAACCTGTTTTCGAGCATTGAACTTTTTGCTTTTGTATATGAACTCTCCACAAGACTTACATCTCATAGAGAAAGGCAACATGAGTCGGACTGTCGGCATAGTTGCCGACTTGGAGTCCGACACCTTTTTTGCCCGCTTCTCCAGCTTGCTGGGATCAAAATCCGGCGGGTAGTATTTGTTGATTCCCTTTCGATCAGACATGTGAAGGAGTGTAGGTGGTGTTAGGCTGAGAGATTTGGTTTTGCATCGGACTGCGTCTGAGCTGCACTAAATATTTGAAGTCTTAATAATCATTGAAAATAAAGACAAAAACACACAAAAAAAAGAAGCGTAGGTTCTCATGAACCTTCATCTTCCAGTCTGTACTTAGGGAAACATCAAGATGAGGAAAACACCAAATTTCTGCAATACCAGTAACATAGAAAGCTCGTTATGTGGGGTAGTCTATTATTCTTTTATCATTGGTAGCGGTCGTAAATGCATCATGCCATCTACCTTCAATGGAAATGGGTGCTCAGAATACAAAGTAATGGCTTTTCAAAGTTGGGCTTCATCAGATATATATTTAATAGTTGACAGTTCAAAGGCAGGTGGTTGAATCTTTTTCTCATGCCTCCAATTCACTAAAACATGAATAGATGCTGGTGTTACAAATCGTCTATGAGGAGCAAACAACTGAGTGATACTTACATCAATGGTGGGATGGTGTAAAGTTATGTTAAGACGTATTTAAATTTTGGGTGGTTTACCACCTAACTCGTGTTTGTGCGCTATGCTTTAGTTCTGTTTTTATGCTTTCGTTGTTGAATTTTTACTTCATTGCTTTTTTGATTTTTTTGCTTTTGTATTCTCAACACATGGTTGCTTGATAGGGACACAATCAGTGTTTCGTTGGTCACTGCTTTTGGCCTCCTAAGTATAAATAAATCCAGATTCAGATGCGGGCTGACGGGCAAACTGCCTTAAACCAACTTTGAGGTTAGGAATAATCTGGCCAATAGTTAACAATCGATAGTTCTGAGATGTCTAAATCTCCTTTCATCATGATATTCAAGTAACAGAGTTAAAGGAAGGGCAAACGAGAACTTTAAACCTTATCCAAGGTTTGATACACCAATTACCTTCAAGCTGATAATTAAAGTTTTGAACTTGTAATTGACTACATTCTCATTGTAGTAGTGTTGAAACAGGTGGCACAGATTTCTCTTAGAAACCAACATATTATATTCCGCATACATTCACTCTAAATGATATTCGCACATGCCTTTTCAAGTCTGCATGCTGAAGGATAAACTAAACGAGTGGGATTTAAGTTTTGTCCATTTTTCTAATTCTTTATTTCCCAATTTTTTTTTTACATTTCTTCCACTTCCCTACCCCAGTTTCGATATGAAAAAAAGTTAAGTTTTTACTGTAATGGACCAGAACTAAGATAAGACAAGAAAGGTCATGTGAAACTATGTAATACATTGCCGCTATTGAAAAAACGAAATTGATTTTATTGGAATTCCTGTTTTGTCACCATTTAAATCCCTCAAATTCCTCCTCCCATGTTTGGCGCATATACATACCAGTTTGGGTACATCGCTTCAGCAGCCCCTATTATACTCAGTTACAGGTTTTACACTATGGGAGTGATGTGATACCCACAACAACAACTGAAACAGTAGTAGATAAATAATCAAATTCATGGCAGTGGGGCAAACTTCATCCTCAAAGGTACTTACAATGACGCAGCATTTTATAAGGAGGAGCCACGTGGTGACCAATAGGAGGATGAAAATGAAGGTGATCATGAACCTTGGTTGGGATCAAACGCAATGGTGATGCACTGTTAATTGGGAACGAGGCTTAGCTCAATTTGGGTGTCCGGATTCAACAGGCTATACCTATACCCCCATGCGGATTGAGCTACCTCATACTATAATTAAGCAGCAAGGTAAATTGCGATAGAATCTGAGCATAAAAGTGATCAGATGAAGCGTGATGGTTTATAAATGATTTTGTTTTGAAGTAGGTCAATCGCTTGGCAGGCGTTAATACATGGTGTGACATCATGGTTTGACCTAAATCATGTATGCCTGGCTTCAATAATTAATATGAAGTCAATCAATGTAACTCTTTCAGGTAGGATCTTAGATATACAGAATTTGGTTGTTGTTTGTTTTTTTTTTTTTTCTTTTTTTTTTTTGTTGGACAATCACTAGTTAATTGACAGGCATCATATCTTGTCGCCTAAATTGGCCTAATCGTGAGTAGTATGAGTTTTCCCATCACAGAAGAACTCTGTTCTACTGTTGTACATAAACCATAACCTTCGAAGGTTCCACAACTTTAAAATTGCATGAGCCAAGAGTTCCAGTATTAATAGTTGCATAAACCCAACCATCAGAGGTGCACAAAAAAAAAGAAAAGGAAAACTAAGAACACTTAAAAAAACACAGCTTACGAACGTGTTACCATAACGACGGGCACACGCCAATCCTAATTCCTGTCGCTTCCTTCTCAGCTCATATCTTTTGATCCCTGAGCAACCTCGGCATCGTCATGATTGTGGTAGACTACCTCAAACGAGTGTACCGCAAACTGCGGCATTTTCGTTTCAATTTCATTGCGGTGCACTATTGCCTCATCATAGGCTCAGCTCTTTTCGGCACCTTTCTCTTCTACCCGGCCAAGACCACAGCATATGTTGATGCTGTGTTTCAATGCGCCTGTGCAGCCACTCAGGCTGGGTTGAATACAGTTGACATCAACTCCCTTAGGCTCTGGCAACAAATGGTTCTGTACTGCATATCCATGTGGACAAACCCCATCGTAATCCATTCAGGAGTAGTGTTTATGCGTTTGCATTGGTTTGAGAAGTCCTTCAGTGATATCAACAACCAGTCCAAGTTGCAATCCAAGCTTCGACGAACAGCTACAACCCTGGCTCGGCAAGACACTATGGAGAACGGCCTTTTTCAACGCCCTCCTTTACGTCATGAGAATCGTGATATGGTTATGCCTGGATTGAGTGCAGCTCCCAGCAATCGTCCTTCTTCACCAACAAACAAGATCACGTTTGGAGACTTGCCCCATCCAAAAAGAACACATTCTGTAGAACCTGAGGATATGTATCGATCTATCAACATGCTTTCAACTGAACGACCTGAAGGTACCTCTGATAGCGAAGATGATGGGCCTGCGTTGGTAATCAAGGGCCCTTTGGATCGTCCTGAGCGAGATGATGATGAGGAAGAGACTCCAGAAATGCACAAAGCCCCTGAACCGCCGTCCCAATCTGTGCGGACTATTTCCTTTTCAACCCAGGAACATCCTCGAATTGGTTTGGCGGCTCAACAGGCTCAGCATGAATTGGAGAACCCTATTGACGAAAGTGAGTCATCCGATGCCACCCAGCCAATCTCAATAAAACGAGAAGATTTGTACCTACCCAATCATCATGACTCCGATTCTTCTGAAGCTGAGAGCTCGGTGAAAAAGATCAAGTCAAACGTCACTTTCCATGGAACCCTACCAGAAGATGATCGTTTTGCAGGAACTCAACCTATTAACCGTAGGGCGTTTACCCTGGACCACTCCACTCAGAATCAACAGGCAACAGCACAATCAACAGGAAGCGGGTTGCTGTCCAGTTTCAAGCATACCTTGTCTTTTGATCGGTTTAAGTCTAGTACAGCATCCGGTTCAGGAGATCATAAAACCATGTCCTCTAACTATTTGTCTTGGAGTCCTACGGTTGGTCGAAACTCTGCATTCGTGGATCTCTCCGAAGCTCAAAAGGAGGAGCTGGGCGGTATTGAGTACCGGGCTCTTAAGGTTTTATCCAAGGTCCTGATTGCCTATTTTGTGGGATTCCATATCATGTGTGCTGTCATGCTACTTCCATGGGCTAATCTGATGCCCAAGTATAGTGACTATATCTTCAGCTGTGGAGTGACCCCTACTTGGTGGTCTTTTTTTACTGCTCAGTCCACGTTTAATGATGTGGGGTTTACTCTTACGCCCGACTCCATGGCGTCATTCCAAGAAGCAATCTACGTGCTTCTGACTATGTCCTTTTTCATTGTGATTGGAAACACTGGATTTCCTGTAATGTTGCGTTTCATCATTTGGATTATGTTTAACTTGTCTCCCACTGATTCTTCTCTCAAGGAGTGTACTGGATTTCTTCTGGATCACCCACGACGATGCTTCACTATGTTATTCCCTTCAACTGCTACATGGTGGCTGTTCGCCACACTGGTAATTCTCAACTCGGTTGACTTGTTCTTTTTCATCATTTTGGATTTCGATGCCCCCGCAGTAATGGACCTCCCACCAGGTTATCGGGTGGTTAACGGTTTATTCCAGGCGTTCTCTACTCGAACCGCCGGGTTTACCTCTGTCTCCATTTCAGATCTCCACCCTTCCATTCAGGTTTCTTACATGATCATGATGTATATCTCTATTTTGCCTATTGCCATTTCAATCCGTCGTACCAACGTGTACGAAGAACAAAGTCTTGGTATTTATGGAGGGCATGAAGATGAACTGGATGGGGCTGGTCAGTATGACAAGGCTGAATCAGAAGGCGACGATGAAGAGGGAGATTCAGGTGACAACGAACACTTGTACGACAATAAGAAACCGAAAAAGAAGAAGCATCCATCTTATGTGTCGGCACATCTGAGAGCACAACTGGGTTATGATTTATGGTATATCTTCCTGGGGCTGTTTATCATTTGTATTTGTGAAGGCTCTCGTATCATGGATGTGTCTGATTTGGGGTTTACAAGTTTCACGATTCTTTTTGAGGTGGTTTCAGCTTACGGAACTGTCGGAATGTCGATGGGCTACCCTGGTACTAACACTGCGCTCTCTGGCCAATTCACGACTGTATCGAAACTGGTAATTGTGGCCATGATGATCAGAGGGCGTCATCGAGGTCTTCCTTATTCCGTTGATCGAGCCATCATTCTACCGTCAGATGAAATGCATAGAAAGGATGATGCCGTGAATAGATCGCACCTTCGTCGTGCCAGAACCCTATCGGTTCTCTCCAATGACTTTACAGAAACAATGGGTCTTCCATTCCCTATGAGGTCTCATACTGTGACGAGTGCTACGGGCCATGAATCATATCCATTGCGTGGTTCGTCACATGCTAGAAGTGCTTCCATGTCGGCCGCAACAGATCCCATTGTGCCACCGTCCCCTATGCCTTCCATTAATGAGGACTATTTCAAGCAGGAGGAAGAACAAAAGGATCAGCCCATGGGTAAGGATGATCAAGGAATTGAACTTCACAATCTTCCCTCATTATAATCGCCTAATATTTATAACACGCATATAGAAGAATAATATTTATCACTTGGTTTGGCAGATTTTTCATCATTGACAATAAATAATTTAAATAATAATCTTCGTCCCACATCCAGAGGGACATTCAGTCATTTGATCATCAATCACCCATTTTCTCATGCACTCAAAATGAGCATAGTGTCCGCATTCGAGAATACAAGCAGCTAGGCCCTTCACAGTTTCCCTGCACAGAACACATCCATCTAAGAGGTTATGACATTTGGAGCAATACCAATACGCCTTTTGCTCTGACGTGGAATTTGCATCTGCCAACACAGATCCACAAGTGGGGCATTGCTGATTGACTGAGGTGTTGGTCTGGCCCATATGATAGATAGACTGGTATTGCTCACACCTGTTAATGAGCTCTGCTACAGCCACAACACGATGTAGCTTTTGTAATTGGGTTATGTAACAATGCAGAACTTCCTCAACCATAGCCTTGGGAGGGAATGCTGACGGGTGCGTACGTACAAATGTCAATGCCAACAATGAACAGAGCTGTACATCTCCTTCGGAAAGATAGTATTCGTTGCAATCTCTGAGAAGTTTAAGGGGAGACCAAGGTTGCTCTAGAGATTGTGAAAAAGCTATGAATTCTTCGAGTTCCGAATCCATGATGTAATCTAGAGTTGGAGGAGGGCTAGACTCACTGAAATGATTTACTGGTGATGACACAGTCATTGCCGAGGTAGGTGTGGCCACAACTGCTGGAACAGAAGTAGTGTTCTTAGGAGATACATCAGCATCGGTCTCAATAACCTGACGTTGGCGACCTATTCCACCTCCGAAAAACTCGTCACTATCATCTGAAAGAGAAAGTGAGTGGTGGGAATTGTGGGTTGATGCTAAATTTGAGGACACTGGCGTTTCCCTCTCATCCTTTTTATCTTTGTCGTCAATCCTAATACTTCTGACCGAAGAATTACTGCTAAAGGAGCCTTCTTCGATGATTCCAGTCAGTAGAGACCTGGCTTCAGGATTAATACCAGGGCCATTCAGAATTGAAATGGCCGAAACAGGCGCTGTGGGACCTTGCGGTTCTTTATTGCACACTTTACGAGAGATACTCAACTGAGTGAACTTTTCTTGTGCTGTCGGCGAGGTGGAGGACACCTCATCTGAACCAGTCCCTGAATCAAACGAGCCGAATGTCATATCTGAGCCACCGGACTCCACAGACGCTTTTTCAGTCTTGGTCAGAGAGCCTCTTGCGGAGTTAGGAGCAGTAGGTACAGCGATTGGTGACGAGAGAGATCTACCTGAGAGTTCCTGTGAAAGCTTGGAAGTTGTGTCAGAACCAGCAGTACCTGGACCAGTATTAGTAGGAGTCAAGGAGGAAGATGGTCTAGAAGATTCAGTTGTTTTCACAACTAAAGAGCTTCGTTCTATGCTTCCACTTCCTAGCCGTACAGGGGAGACCATAAAGGCCCTTTGATCCAACAACTCCTGTTTAATCTTTCGTTGTTTCTTCCATTCCTCCAACTCCCACTCTAGTGCCCTGTGAAGCACGAGCCAGGTCTGAGTTATCCGTGGCCGACCTATGGTTTTGGCAACTCGAGCATTATGCATGCAAATATCTAACACACTAAAACTTTCCGAAGAGGTGTAGGAGTAATTGTTGGCTCCAAAACAGATGGACTTTTCGTTGGTTCCTAGATGAGGCACCTCGAATAACAACTGTTCGACAGGTCCGTTATTGTCTTCGAGACTTCCCTTCAGTTGATTCATTTTGGGATGACTTTGACTTCTACTATTGAAAGACAGCCGGACAGATTCGTGCACTGAAGCGGCAGAAGACCCTGGCCCAGTACCTGAAGCTCCACCATCGTCATAATCACGGGGGGAAACCATCTGATTTCCTTGCACTGTCATGAGTAGGCCAGTCGCAGACCAACAACTTGCTGCTTTGGGTAACTCATTGATCACAGGCTCCTCGTTAGAGATATCTCTTTGGATAAACTTGTTGTCACGCGCAGCTGTCCAAAGTTGTGTTGTAGACTTCCAGTACACTTCACTGACTCGGGCTTCATGATCTTCAATGACTATTCTGGGGATATGCTTTCGTCGGGGAGACCAAATATGAACTCGATAGTCATACAAATCCATGGAGGATGATGCAATATCGCAATCCAAGATCGACTTTGCTTGGAAGCCATACTGTTTCTGTTGCCATCGAGCCTTGTGAACTCCATTTGGAGTGTTAATCACATGATCTGGCACACGAGCAGTTTCCCCTGCCGCCATATTCCAAATTTGAACCTGTTTATCACGTCCTCCAGTCACAATATAGTCGAATTCTTCGTGCCAGTCAAGCGTCAACCCTCTCTGCGTATGAGCGTTCATTCGTCGCTCTGGCATAGAAGGATTTCTCATATCCCATCTCTGTACTACTCCTGAGTCGTAAATCATGGCGAATTTTGTACTATCAAATGGCGACACTTTGAGTTCCCTGCAGATATCTCCATTCTTAACGAATTGCGCCAGGGGCTTTTTGTTGGAAGACCGCATATCCCAGGTTTTCGCATATCCAGCCGAGTTGCCAGACAATAGCATATGTGAGGCATGGGGGTTGAGGCCCAATGAGTTGATGGATGTGTTATATTCATGAAGCTGGTATGACGCTTTCGACGTTGCACTCGATTCAGCATCGTAGACCTGAATATGACCATTAGTTTTTCCCACCACAATATACTTGGAATACTGTCTCAAGCCCCACTTCACTACCGAAACTGAGCTCAATGGGTGATTTTCTTTGTAGCCAGGACTTCCAAACAGATCCAGGTGTTGAGCTATTTGCGAATCAGAAACCATAATGATTTGTAGAAAATCACGCCCTGCTACTACCGCGTGCTGCCAATCTGGAGACGGGCTCATTGCCAAAATACCAGATTTCGTATTGAAGGTGAGTTTCTTAGGGTGCGACCCTTGAATCGGAGGCTGAGAGGGCGGTTCTAGATCCGGACCAGGCATCGATGTGGGCACTTGAGTACGCCCATAAATCGCCTTCCCAAACCGTGCTAGCGCAGAACCACCTCCATCCGAACTTGTAGTTTGTGGGGATCCACTAGTGCTTTGAGTCTCTGGAGACGGCCCATCACTAGGAGGAGTAGAAGAGGATAGCATTGAGAGGTTGAAGTGTCCATGCATAAGCTTGGCCAAAGATCCCTCATTAGGGTTGTAACCCCCTTGGGTTCCTTTTGTTGTCATATTGGCGTGCTGTCTGAGGTTCTAACCAAGTGCAGCATCAATAGTTGATAAGAAAATTGAGTTTGTCAGAGGTGCAGTTGGTGATGCCAGAAGGGTAGGTCTACAAAGAGTATTGGAATGGGAATGAATGATTCATTTCAATAGCAATTTTAATAAGGAATCATTCATTCCCATTTTACCAAAAAGGTTCTTTCTTGGATTTGTTTTGTAAAATATTATTAGTGTGTCATCCCTTTGTTACACTAATAGAGTTCACATCCGAATATTGATCGTGTTTCCTATATTGACAAGCTGATGATTATTACTTTGGAGTTGCAACTTTCTGGTCTTAAGTAAGAAGCTATTTGTTTATTATTCCTATTGTTTGTAGAAAGTGCAAACTAGTGAAGACTGTGTTGCATTGGGGAAAGCTACAGAACAACTATTCCATTTTCTGCTAGCCTGAAATTGATTAGGATGTATCGAATGCTGTATATGATGAAACGTGTTGTAAGATGATGTTGTGGAAGTGTTGTCTTATAACAACAATGCATGTTTCGATTTGATTGTGTGTAACCTTCATTGGTCACGGTTAGATAAACACCACATCACCACTCTCAATGTACTTGGCAATAATAGAGTGTTTTATGACAAAAATGCTACCCTTCCTCAGCCTGACAGCATCATTACCAATAATGATCTTTCGGCCAGTATCTCGTATCACACGCACAAAAACAGGATGGTCCATGTTAGGCTCTTGAATCATACTTGCGCTTCCTGAGGTATCATTCATCTGAGTAAGGCTTTCTGGAAACGTGGACATAAACTGATGGGTGTATAGATTTTTAAGTAGTGCATAATGGCGAGTCAAATACTGTCTTTCTGTATCGGACATGTTCATACGGTCGATGGGAGAGGAGTGGTAATACTCCATGGCATTATCGATTTTCAATAATCTGACACGCAAGTATGATCGAATGAGATACTTGATACGTTCAAGTTCAGTTTCCACAATCAGTAGCTCTAGCTTGACGTCTGTATCAGGACTCATATCAATGGACTTAGTCTCGATAACCTCAATCTGCAGCTGCACTCTTCGAAGAATCCTATGAAGAAGTGGCTCTTTCGACGGAAGTAGAACGGGAGACATACGCTCCGAAATCCATGCATGTGTTAATTCGGCGATATCAGCCTCCTTCTCTTCCAGGCTTCCAAGCGGGTTGGTGCCTGGCTGGATGTTGTCAATGAGGTTATCGAAAGAGTCGGAGTCATCAGCGTCGCCCTGAAAAGACGAATCTGGCAAGCGATCGTGCCCATTATCTCCTTCTATGAAATCATCCATGGCGTTGCTGTTTTTAGTTGTGGATTTGGAAACGCGAATTATCTTGCATACTTTGATGCATGACACTGGTGCATGAGATAACTACAGTATACAGTAGTAAACAATATACAGCTAAGTCGCCATGAGCACAAGCCGCAGAAGCGAAATTGAGGCAAAGCGCGCTCGAATCGCCGAGATGCGAAGGGCGCGTGAAGCTCTACAACAGGAAGAGGTGAGTTCAAACAACGAGTTGAAGACTCGGGCTTTTTCACACATGTTAACACTTAGAAAAGAAGAACACCACCAACCAAAGAAGATATCGATCAATTGGTTGATTCTCTGGTGACCACGAAGATTAGTGATGCGCCGAAGGGTTCCTTTGACGTTTTTATTTCCGATGCATTTGAGCAGGCTCCTGCTGTGGTGGCTCAGACCAAAGCAACAACTGCAACCTCAACAACCCCACTAGTGCCCCCTAAAATATCCTACTCAAAGGGTGTACAGACCGACTCAATTGAGGAACAGGATATAGATGTGGGATACCAGGAAGCGCCAGGCATTCAGCCACCAACAAGTGATACTCAGTCATTGGAAGTCGTTATTGATAAATCTGAGGCTCATGTTGAAGTGGTTTTTGCAGATTCCTCTACGGTGGTTCCTGAAGATGTGGTACCATTTGTTCAGCAGTCTATAAAAGTTGTAGAACGAGCGTTGTATAAGCCTCAGTCGTTCGACATTCTCACAGACTATGGCGGATCGACAGTTGAAGCAGCAACGGCTGCACTTGATGAGACCATGGTATCACAGAGTCTACAATTTGATCACCCAGACACTAATGATCGTGCGGTTTTAGATCTTGCATGGTCTCACGTCTTTCCAGAGCTATTGGTAGCCTCATATACCCAAAAGCGTGACACTATTTCTACAGAAGCCAAAGGATGTGTGAAGGTATGGAACACGCACATGCCTCAGAAACCTGAATATACGTTTGTGGCAGACTCAGATGTCACCTCTGTACTCTGCTCCCCTTTCCATCCCACACTCATCTTTGGTGGATTGTATAATGGGCAGGTTATGATATGGGATATGAGAGCAAAGACCGCAGGTGGTCAGGCCATCCTGGCTTCGCCATTATCTGGCAGTAGTGGGCACTCTCATCCCATATTCTCCTTAGATTTATTTGGGTCCCAAAATGCTTCTTCTCTGGTTTCTGCATCAACTGATGGAACCATTTGCACTTGGTCTCCAGACATTCTGGCCAAACCGCAGGACCAAATAGAACTGAGGTCTCTAACTGATGCGCATAGGAACCTTGTCATCTCTCCCACGGCCTTGGTAACCTCAACGCAGGATACTTCCTTTTTCCTTGTAGGATCGGAGGAGGGATCCTTATACCATTGCAACCGATATGATAAAGCTGGGGCCAGCGCAGGAATTGATCAACGAATTTCCACCCAGTATAGTTCTGCTCATTTGGCGCCTGTGACCTCTCTTGACCTGCATCCCTCCAAGCACAACGTCGACCTTGGGCATTACCTTCTTTCCTCAGGATTTGACTGGAAGATCAAATTATGGAGAGCATCTTCCTCTTCAGACTCATCATCTCCTTTATTGCATACTATTTACAGAGATGATACAGTTTATTGTTCAAAATGGCATCCTACATGTCCTTCTTTATTTGGAGCTGTTGATGGTTCAGGGCATTTCGAAATCTACGATCTATTGACAGATATTGACGTACCTGTTGTACGTGTCAAGCCTCAGACAAAAACGCCCGCTTCTGCTGACACTCTGTCGCATCCTCTCAACAAACTTGCATGGGATAAAACTGGACAGTGTGCTTCTGTAGGTGGCTTTGATGGTGTGGTCACAGTCTTTGATCTAGGGTCAGATCTGCTAAGTAAAAATTCCATTGCGGAATGGAAAGATGTCAACCTTCTGCTCAATAAAATCGATTCTTAGCACACTGTTACAAGAGAATTAGTTAATAACATTTACATTACAATACATTATAAATAGTAGCGTCTATAAGGAAACAACCCCTTCCAACTTAAACAACAATCTCGCTCCACATATCATCATACAGATTTTCCTTGGCAGAGACGGAAAAGTCTGAGTATGGTGTAGGTTGATTGATAGAGATTGTGTCTTTGGTTGCAAGAACAAGTAATTCGAAAAAGTTCTGCACAGTCGCCTTTCGACCCTTTCCTTCGACGAGCGTAGAAAACTGGACCTTGTCAGCTTTATCTTCAATCAAATGCTGTCGAAGATTCTGCGCGGTGGCAACAGTGCTCTTGGCGATACCATCTACGGTACCTGTAACAAGGATGTCCTCCTCAATCTCAGCGTCTGCCTCAGCCTTAGCAGCAGCTGTTTCGGCTACAGTCTCAGTATTCTCCATGACCATATCAGGAAGCTCAATATCCATGGCATTGTTTTGTGATTCCTCCTGTTCCACTTCCTCATAAGACCGTTTTCCATTTGGAGATGCTGCAGGAGTGATGACTTGCTCTTGGTCATCTCGGGAGTGCCGTTCGGTAAGAGTCTTTCGAATAGTATCAGGGTCCACAAGTTGCATGAGCTCTTGACTAACGTCGTTGAAGACATTGAACTCCACCGAAACAGCTGTTAGCTGAGGATGGTAGTAAGTAATTCTAGATCGGTTTCGTCGTTGTTGCTGAACAAAGTCCTGGTCGAGCTGAGTCTCATCATCGAACTTGGCCCGCTTACCTCTAGCAGCACGCCGTTTTCGCTGAGGGGCTGGTGCTGGCTCGGCAACGTTCCCAGCGAGAGCTTCAGCCATGTTGATAGTAGGCTCCTCAAGGGTGAGATCTCCTTCTTCGTCAAGTGGCTCAATGGGCGACATGGGGAGGTCCAGTTGTTCTGAGGCTTGCTGAGCAGCAAGTTGGGCCTCCAGATTGTCACCGAGATCCAGGTCGAGATCTAGGCCATCATCAAGATTGGCAAGTTCATCGTCATCGCCTCGAGGAATTTCTATGGATTGGTTGGCTGCGTCAGTGTCGCCAACGTCAAAGTTCAACTCGCCATCTAGGTCCAAGCCTAGGTCAAGTTCCAGGTCATCTCCAAGATTGGCCAGCTCGTCCTCCTCATCGTTTCGACCAATTTCAATAGACATATCATGCTGAGGAAGGGTAATATCATCGATGTTGGACACTAGGTTCCTATTGGTGGGCATCAAGTCGTCAAGAGCCAAATTAGGTAGACCCGGGAGGTTAAGGCCAGGAATAACGGGTGCTGGTGGCAGTGCCAAGTCAAGATCTGAAATAGCGTTACCAAGCGTGAGTGCAGCAGACGCCTTGGTTGTGTTTTGTTTGCTACCGCCATGGGCAGAAGTAGGTAAGTCAACGTTACCAGGCTTGAAAGTCATTTTAATTCTGGTAACTGTATGAGAGCAATCATCCAAAAGATAACCCGTTTGCCGACCGTAGATTCGTACCACGCCCAGCAACAGTTGTCCTGAGAGTCGTAGAGCCATGGGTACTTTCTTTTCGCTATCCACAATCGCCTTAACCGACTTGGGGATATCTGTGTTGAGCAGGTCGCTTCGTTTCAGCTTCTTCTCCAGATTGGCCGCAAGCCATACCTGTGCAAGGGGGCCTCTGTCCGTAAGTAATTGTTCAGAGAAGAACATTTGTGTTGTGATTAGTTAGAAGAACGTGTCGCGTCGAGAGATGGACGAAGAAAGAAGGGAGCAATAGTATTGGGTGAGTAAGCACGCGTGGTGTTGTTATTGTCGCGTCAGCGTCTTTCTGTGTCACGTTTGAGTCAGTCGTGAAGAAGAAAAGTCTGTCAGCTAATATAGATAGACTGTGAAGTTGGGAGGCTGGTAAGCTAAGTTGGGCTGGCTGCAAATGGTACATTCCAGCCAAACCATAATACAAACTATAACCTTAATTAAGCCGTTTGAGCGGTAGGGTAAATGTACATATCTGGTGACACTCTTGACCCTTTCGATAGTAAGTAATCAAGAAACGATTGCAACTCCAAAAATATAAATGTACTAAGTAAAATGATTCACGGACAATGGTATTTGGTCTATTTGTTGTCGTCAAAGAGGTCCTTTCTTTCCTACAAGACTTATCAGGTTATGCCCTTCTTGGTGGGAAATTTTCACCTTCATTGGGATCATCTGGAAGGAAGGTAGTGGTATGTTGGGAGATTCTGTTGTGTCTATGACCATAATAGTGGCTGTGGGGTCCTGTTAAACGTGTCGATTCAGAAGATTGTCTTGTTGAAATGTGGGCAGCTGCCAATTTGGGAATTGCTCTAAACCGAGTTACTTCATCCAGATCAACAGGTGCTACCGCTGAGAAAACACAACGGTGTCTCCACACTCCTCTTCCACATCGCCTCAAGGAGTTTGCTTGCAGGTCTTTCTGAGCGTTAACAAATGGCTTTACTGATTTAGGCGGTTGGTATCGACCCCTTGGTTGATCACAATATAGGATTGTCTGTTCGTTCTCTTCAAAATTGTGGTTTTTCCAGTCTTGAAAGATTATTGGTTTGGTCTTCTTATCTAAACCAAGGCCACCAAACGCTCGAGATAGGCCATCAAAAGCATTGTCTTTTTGTGGAGGGGAATAGATACCATAAGCATTTAGAACAAACTGGGACATTTTGAAACTTGAAAAATGAATGGTAACTTTAGGACAGAAGAGGTGGTTTATATATAATTATTTTCTAAGTCGTTCCATAGTCTAGAGGGAGAGTATGGATCAGTTCCAAACTGCAGTTGGACACAATTAAGGAAGGAATCTCTACAGGTTGAACCTTATTGTTCCTTTTTTTTCTTAATAAAATGCTGAAGTCTTCAGCTTCAGCTCATCTTTATTTTCATTGTTTGATTGAGTCATTCATATGGTTATGGCAACCAATTCTGTCATTAATATGAGGCACGAAGTCGTTTCATATATCACCTATTTCTTTCGGTTAAGTAATAGTCAACTGACCATACCATCATGAATATCCATATCTCATACTCTACCCATTTTCCATAGTGAAAAAAAATAGTAAAAACGGAAAATGAGGGTTCAAAGAAAAATCGTGGAACACAATACAAATGTAAGAGAACGTGGGAAAAAGACCAAACGGAAAGAGACAGAGAGAGAGAGAGAGAGAGAGAGAGAGAGAGAGAGAGAGACGTAGGTAACGTTACTACAAGAACTTAAACTT